>OX439040.1:41726144-42469957 GCA_949317995.1 Acholoe squamosa | reverse complement strand
GTACTCCATGTATAACTATAAGGCACGGAAATGGTTCAGCCTGCATATAGGGACCCATACATTATATAAGCTGACAGTGTTTGGCATGTTTCTCTGTTCATTTGTTGATCAGTGCTAGTTCTTTTTTTCACTTTGCATGTATCTTATCCTTTATTGCCATTTCACGCCCACTATATGTCCCTTTGAACCATTTTAATTTGTTTATAGCCTAGGCTATAGGCCTTCACTATTCATGCACTTTGGGGGGGGGGGGTATCTCTCTGCATGACGTCATGCTGAGGGGGGGTCAAGTGTTGTATGACGAAACAGGACAAGGGGGGAGGGGGGGGGTCAAAAATGGTCCAAAAATGCATGACGTCATTTGTACACAGCCCCCATGCTATAGGCTTGGGGACCACCACATAGGGATCAAGGTGGATGCTGTGTGTGCGTGGCCATGATGCCTACCATCTCAGAATTTCTTATGTGAGAGTTGCCAGCCTGACATAATGTGATGCTATAGGCTTGGGACCACTATAGAAGGTTCAATCTGGATGCTGTGTGTGTGTGTGGGGGGGGGGGGGTTATGACACCAGCAATCTTGGAATTTCTTATCTGTGTGCATGGCCTGAAACCTACCATCTCAAAATTTCTCATGTGAAAGTTGCCAGCCTGACATAATATGATGCTATAGGCTTGGGACCACTATAGAGGGATCAATCTGGATGCTGTGTGTGTGGGGGGGGCTTATGGCATTGTGATTCTTGCAGTGTTCAAATCAACTTAATCTCACAATTAGGGCCCTCAGGGTGGCCTGTTTACCATACACACATTCTATAGAGGCACTGTTTGAGTTCTGGGCACATAAGGGTTAACTCCTTATCTGTGCCTCCGATGCCTCCAGTGACGTCACAACAAAAGGCCACTATAGCCGCTGTTACATGATTCTAATTGTCTTTTTTATCCAAGTGGGACCCCATGCATCCCCGATTTCTTTTTCAATGTTAAAACAACGTCAAAATATGAACTTAAAAAAAGTTTTTTTCAAACGTTTTTTACCCAAACCAAATAAAAACATTTGCAAACGTTGAAAAAAGAAAAACAGGATTTTTTGCCAAGTGGGAAGATATGGGCAAGTTTATGGCTGTACTCCAAGCATTGTGGCTCAAAAATAGGCCTTAGCTCAAACTTACTGCTATACCAACCTTTTCATCACCACGCAATTAAAATGGCATTCTAATAACAGTTCTAACCTTTGCAGGTGGTGGAAATATGGTTAATTTGCATAATTACATTAGTACCCCCTCTAGAAAAATATCAGATGCCTACCAGATTTCCCCCAAACTTAAGCATCTGGCAGTAAATCCTCAGATTTGAATCTCGGTGAAATGGGTCAGTCTTGCAGGCCCGTGCCCAGCCTTCCCCATGGGAGGGAGATCATTCTTGAAAAGTGGACCTTTTTGCCATTGCAAGTGAATTACAGCAACAAACCCGTGAGGGGTGGATCCAGGAGTTTGAAAATGGGGGGTGTGTGGCCAGCCCCAGGTTTGACCACTGCATGTTGCGCACGATGATCTTAGACTGTTATATGTATGGTGTTGTGTTTTATTTTAAAGGGGGAAGAAAAATTGGATAATAGATGTTACAATATATAGTTTAAAGCATTTTGGGGTACCATCAGCAGTGAATCTAAGATTATGAGAACAAGGAATAAAAATCTTAATTAATCACACAATATTGTTTGAGGGAGGCTTGTGGGCATGCCCCCTAGAACATTTTTGAAATATAAACATCGAACTCCATAGTTTAAAACATTTCAGTGTAACCCTGGGTGGTGAGGGTTTTCAGAAAGAGGATGCAAATCTTTTGTGGTAATGCATTGTTCATGAGAGGGTTTGTGGGGCTGGTCCCGCAAAAGAAATATAGATGTCAAACTCTCTAGTTCAAGGGATTTTCATCATTCTGGTAGCCTCAGTTGTGAATCTAGTATTTTTACATATTGCTGCGCGAGCGGGAACTGGAATTTTTTTTTCTCGAGTATAAGATGTTCTGGTGTGTCCAAATTTCCAGGAAAATCACGTTCTCCTTGCCCAAGTTGTGAACGTTTCCAACTCAAGTCCTGTTCAGTGGGTGCGGTCTTCTATAGGGATACATTTGGTGTGGACTTCACCTCAATGGCTGATGAAGAGTTCCTCAGGGGAAGAAGGATGAATTCACAGGGTGTTGAATTCAGGCCTTTTATATTCGGTGCTACACAGCTTCAACCAGAGGGGATACCCAACTCTTTAATATGCCCATTTCTGACCATGGGTGGGTTTTGAATTTCATGTGCTCTATGTGGGGTAGGGGAACATTCCGAAAGGTGATTATCTACAGTGATGGCCATACTTCCATTATACATACCTCTCATCTTTCTGCCATAGGCCTATTGTATATTATCTGGTGGTATGATCACAGTATCCTTTTCCTCCATTTGCCTACATTCATGACCCATCTAATGAACTACCAGATAAATATCATATCAAATTTTCTATTAGAATGTTGGTTAAGGGAGTCACGTGATAGCTCGAGTGTCGCTAAGAAGGATATGAAGATATTTTTTTGTGCCCAAAGGGGTCTCTTTTGGTCATTTCCTCATCCCATCCCATATTAAGTTTTAACAACATACAGGCCTGCTGTAAAGGAAATGACTGCAAATACATGTACAATCAAGACTGCACATGCATGCATGCCCTCTTCGTTCAGTCAATTATATAGGTTAGCAGGCTTAATGCAAGTTTATATATCGTACTGTATATTACATGTACATTCTCACAATTAATCCAACTATTTCTGAATAGCTGATTCCAGAACGCGCATGCATTTGCAGTATTCGGAGACTACATAATCCACCCCTGTGGCCGTCCAGACATGAATAACCTCAACTCTGGGCCATGCAGAAACATCCTGAATGAAGAGGACCCATGGGCCCCTCTCTTCTTACATACAGATCATACAAGAACCCTACCTCGTGGTGGATTGCATCTTAACAAATGCCAGTTGGGGCGAAGGTCGAGGCAGGGCAGTTGCTACCCTCTGCGACACCCCTGACGATAGTTTTGTCATATGTGAATGGAGGATGACATTTGTAGCTTTGGGTTACTTGTTTTATTGGACATGAAATACACCAGATGATATTAAGTGTGCCATGAGGTCAAGTTGGTGAACCGGAAGTCCCGGAAGTTACTGAGTACTCGCCGAACATCGGCGAACGTGCATAAACAATACGACACCTACCCTTCAAGTTTTATATACACCAATATAAAATTGACATTACCTGTGTCAAAAGAGTAATAGACAAACAATCGTTGAAATGAATTACTTATGACAAGTTTGCAACAGTCATGATATAGTCTTTAAGAATGTCTCTACTAAAGTCTTTCAATGTCTTTTGGTTTTCAATGTCTTTGTGTTTGTTGAAATAACCTTAGGTTTTTTAGTACCACTGGTGTAACTGTTGGGGTGGCGAGGCCCAAAGATTATAGATCTAGCTTTTTAGGTGGTTTGGAGGCGCGACCTGAGCGGGTGGTCATATTGGGTGTTGGGGTTAGTGTTGGAGCCTTCTCTGTTTGGCATGGCGGTTTGGGCTTTGCATGTACTGGATCTCTGGCGACTGGCGTTTTTCTCGGTGTGGGGTTGTCCACACGTGGTGCTGTCGGTTCCTCGACTGGCAACGTGACTGGCGATGGTGCTGGCCTGAAAACCGTGGACTCGGGGGTTACCTTTAGGAGGTCCTTTCCGTTTCTTCTGACGACAGTGCCCTTTTCCGTCTGGACCATATAGGACCGTGGGGTTGGATGTTCCGATACTACCATTGCTGGTCTCCATCTGCCGTTCTCTCGCATACGGACCGTCTCAGATGCAAACACTGGTGGTAGGTTTTTTGCGTGTTTGTTGTAATGCTCTACCATCTCCTTTTGACGTTTGGCAAGTTGTTCTTTGGCGCCACGTGCCAGCTCTGGCTCAAGTGCTGTGTTCGATATGGGAACCTTTGACCTGAACCTTCTGCTATTGAGCATTTGTGCAGGTGAGTAGTCCATACCTTTGACTGGGCTGTTCCTGTACTCCAGTAGTCCGAGGCATGGGTCGTCTGCCTTTCTCAGAATCTGCTTTACTGTTCCAATTGTGCGCTCTATCTGACCGTTGGACTGTGCGTATGTTGGACTTGTGGTAGTTGAGGTGAACTTGTATTTGTTGGCGAGTTTCTTGAATTCTGCGCGTGAAAATGGCATGTTGTCGGAGATGACTTCTTCGGGTATGCCCTGTTCACACACTATGGACTTCAGATGTGCCACTATAGTTCCTGCCATCTTGTCCTTTAACCAGCGGACGAAAGGAAACTTCGAAAAATAGTCAACTACGCAGAGGTAGTCACTACCGCCGTAGGTGAAGATGTCGGCCCCAATTTTCTGCATTGGCCTCTCGGGCACTTTGTGTGGGATCATTTTCTCGCGTTGTTGTTTCCGTGAGAACTCTGCACACTTGCTGCAATTCTGTACACGAGCTTCGATGTCGCGGGACATTCCTGGCCAGAAAAGGATGTCTCGGGCTCGGTTCCGTGTCTTCTCTATCCCAAGATGGCTTTCGTGGAGTAGATCGAGGGTCTCCTTTGTCATCTGGCTCGGGATGATTACCTTATTTTCTATGAATAGAAGACCGTCAGCTTCGAAGATGCTTTCTTTAAACTCCCAGTAGGGCTTCAGGTATGGTGGAACACCTTTTTTTGTCTCTGGCCAGCCATTCTGGATCATCCTCCGGAGTTCTTGTAGGGTTCCATCGTCACGGATGGCTTCTCGGATTTCTTCCTTCTTGTTGGTGGATATGGGAAGGCTTTGTACAAGGCTATGGACCATTACTTCCATTTCTTCGTGAAGTTCTCGGTCGGTGTCATCTGCCTGGAGATACGCTCTAGATAAGGCATCCGCTATGTGCATCTCTTTGCCCTTCTTGTAGACCACATTCAGTGTGAACTTCTGCAGTCGTAGGAGCATGCGCTGGAGTCTCGGCGATGCTTTGGTTAGGCTTTTCTTCATTATGCTCTCGAGTGGCTTGTGGTCCGAGTGGACCAAGACAGATCTTCCGTAGATGTAATACCTAAATTTCTCTGCCGCGAAGACGATAGCCAGAAGTTCTTTTTCAATTTGAGCATAACGTGTTTCCGCTGAGATCATTGCTCTGGACGCGTATGCGACTGGTCGGCCTTCTTGGAGCAGGCAAGCTCCCAATCCGTCCTTGGCGCGTCACACTGTATCGTCAGGTCTTTTCCTGGGTCGTAGAATGCTAGGGTTGGGGTCCTTGTCAGAGCAACTTTTAAGTCTTTTAAAGGCCTCTTCCTGCTCGTGTTCCCACACGAACTCTACGTCCGACCTGAGTAATTGCCTAAGAGGTGCGGAAATTGTGGACAGGTCTTTGACGAACTGTCCCAGGTAATTTACCATTCCCAGGAATCTCTGTAATTCTGTGACAGTTGTTGGCTGCGGGAAGTCCTGGATGGCTTGCACCTTCTTGGGGTCTGCGGTCATCCCTTCTGCTGAGATGATATTGCCCATGTAATTAACTTCAGGCACTTTCCACTGTAGTTTGCTACAGTTGAATTTGACGCTGTGCTGATGTCCTCTTTCCAGCACCAGGCGTGCTATTTTGCCGTGCTCCTCCTCATCGGCGCCTGCTACAAGAATGTCGTCTGCGATGCAGAAGCAGTTGGGGATGTCACCAAAGAGCTGTTGGTTCTTGCGTTGGAACACCTCTGCTGCCGAGGTGATGCCAAATGGCATGCGGAGAAAGCGGTAACGTCCAAACAGGGTGTTGAACGTGCAGTTTTGAACTTTCCTTTTCTAATTTGATTTGCCAGTACCCATCCTTCTGGTCTATTATTGAGAATAGTTTCTTACCATGAAGTCTGGCAGCGACGTCCTCCGGAGTTGGTGTTGGGTGGTGCTCCCTCTTGATCGCTCAGTTCAGGTCTCGCGGATCCCAACACACTTGGAGGTCACCATTACTTTTCTCGTCAATTACCAAGCTATTGACCCAGTCAGTGGGCCCATCCACGCCAACAATTACACCCCATATCTACCATGTCTTTAAGTTTAGCTTCTAAACGGTCATGAAGGGAATGTGATACTTTACGCTGTGCGTGAATGACCGGGGTAACATCTGTATCCACGACAATGTGATACTCTCCCGGAATTTCGCCTAAGCCCTGAAATACATCAGCGAACTCGGAGAGCACCACATCTTTCGTGATACCTTTAACCCATTAAGGGCGAGCTATGAGCCTACATTGAAAGGCTAGGGGACTGAATTTTAAGCAGTTCATTTACCAGGGGGCGAGAGGTTGCAAGGTATAATGCACTGTCCATAATTTAGATATCATTTTCAACCATTTTCCAATGTCTCTATCATTCTAAACTTCCAAGATTCGAATTTCTCAGCCCCAAAATAGGCAAATAACATCCTGAGACCAAAAATAGCAGTCCACTCAAATCTATATATCAAATGTCTACCGTATCAATTATCTATGTCAATTATAATCAACATCAGGCCCTACATGGTGTTCAGAATACTCAACATCCGCCCCTACATGGATGTTGAGTATTCTCAACATCAGCCCTTAATGGGTAAACAACCTTTGATTTGTTATTTACCGTAACCTTCTTGTGGCTCACAACAACAGCCACACCACGAATTTTCTTAACCATATTGAGCTTTGCGCAAGCGGCCACACCTAGCACCGGCGGGTTGTCAACATCTGCAATGAAAAACTCAAGATTGTGAGCTTCTTCACCTTTAACATTGCAAGGGAAGCTCACCTTACCAACAACTTTGATTTTGTGATCAGAATAACTTGACAATTTGACTTGAGTTTCATCAATTGGCGAATCGAACAATTTGTCAAACACATTTAGGTTTACGAACCACCCTTTACTTTCATGATTGGATTTTATTGCCCCCACAAACAGTTCATCTGAGGAGTCGAACTGGGATTCTTCGTCCTCATTAATTGCATGCACAGTTTTATTTGGGCAGAACTGTTTGTAGTGGTGCAGGTTTTGGCAGTTGAGGCATGTTTTACCTTAAGCTGGACACTCATTTTTTCCGTGGATATTGCCACAGTTGCGACACCTGAATGTCCACTTGCTCTTTGACTTTGGCGCCCCGCCACCCTGGCGAGCGCCTGACTTTGGCGCCCCGCCACCTTGGCGAGCACCCGGACTCTTGGACTTGTTGCCTGATTTTCTCGATCCTTGCAACTTTGTCACTGCGTGAACTTTCGGCTTCTCCATTTCACCAGCCTGATAGTCTGTAGACTCTGACGCCCGGCTCAGGGCCAGCGTCTTTTGGAGGGTCAGTTTGTCCACATTCTCTTTTTCAGAGAGTGCGGTCCCTGACCCCAAACACGAGCTGGTCTCGGATCAAGCTCTCGTCCTTATATTCGCAGTTGTTGTAAATTTTGCGTAATTCAGTGGTGAACTGGTCAATTGTCTCTGACTCATTTTGCTCGCAGTGCCAGAACGTGAATCTCTCGAGTAGAATCATCTTACTGGGGTTGCAGTATGTTTCAAATTCTTTAGCTATGTCATCTAATTTGAGACAGGCGTGATTTTCGACTGTACCCGAGAATTCACCAGTGGCATCACAAAATTTAAATGTTCCAAATACGTCTAAGGCATCATCACCAATTAAGGAGAGCAACAGTCCCACTTCCTGAGCTTCATGTTTGACATCATCACCTCTGAACATCACATAAAACCCAAATTTTTGGTACCAGCGCCTCCAATTTTCACTGAGGTTGCCCTCAAGGGACAGAGGAGGTGGCGCTGCTTCCATTGTTGGTTGGTATTTTGTCTCTATGTGGGGTTATGGAACTGAATTTTATATGTAGGTTACACACTAAACAGAAATCCAAACCAATTGTCCACTCAAAACAGTTAATTTTTAAAACAACCAAATATTTGTCATTTGTGGGGACTTGTCTCTAGACGTAGTTCAGTTAATTTTGACTCCGGTATAGTCAGATTTGAAATTATTGCATGGACACAATCTTTCCTCCATGGGTGATAAATGGGGATTTGGGAGGCATCCTGATTTTGTCTCACCTCAAAACTGGAGTTTCAACAGTTTTAAATGTTTTTTGTGAGTGCAAACATCATGTCCAAACCACTAGCTGTCACCATGTCATATGTGTATGGAGGGTGACATTTGTAGCTTTGGGTTACTTGTTTTATTGGACATGAAATACACCAGATGATATGAAGTGTGCCATGAGGTCGAGTCGGTGAACCAGAAGTCCCGGAAGTTACCGAGTACTCGCCGAACATCGGCGAACGTGCGTAAACAATACGACAAGTTTGGTCATAGATAGGCGAATGGTCATGGAGTTGTGAACATATATCAATTCCGAAAGTATTAAAAAAAATGTTGACTTTAAATGTTATTTTCAGATCAAGAAAAACAAAGAATCTCACATTTGACCCTCAGTTTTAGCAGTAACGTTAACTTCTTTCAATTTTAATAGGATGTTGAATATTTCAAAGTAATGGCATGTGAAGCTCCTCCCCTTAATTATTTTGATAATTTGACCAGTGGTCCCTCTTCCTCAGAAGACGAGAAAATCGCTTAGAGAGTGGTCATTTTTTAACAACAGGGAGGGGGGGTTGGTGAAATATCGCGTGTGTGCAATGAAAATTTTTCCGTCCCCCCCTCCGAGGGGTCTGAAATTTTTGTCCCCCCCCTTTTATTCTATAGTCTCGCGCGGGCTTTTTCGCTGAAAAGGGACATTTTTTTGTCCCCCCTAAGAGGGGTCTGAATTTTTTTTGTCCCCCCCAAACCCACCACCCCCTCCCGTTGTTAAAAAAATGACCACTCCTTTAGGCCAAAGGTGTGTTTCCAGTAACATGACTTGATAAAGTAGGGTTGGTAGGTCGGATTTTTTTTTATTACATTTTATATAGGAAAAGTTAGGACACATATCAATGGATGTATCAAATTCTTTGATTTCATTGTAAAATAATGATGGGAAAATGACAACTGTGAGAGAGGGGAAGAACACGAAAAGGATATAGGAAAAATCCTTAAAAAGTAATGAAAAATTTCTTTAAAATATGAAAAATGAGACAAAATTCTTCAAAATCACAAAAAGAAAAAGTTTTTTGACCCTGTTTTGCTTGGGTCGGTCGGGTTACTGGAAACAAACCTTTTATTTATTTGGCCATACATAGAAAACGCATATCACTAAAGGAGCTAGGCCTGTATTAACACTTACATATTAAATGGCAGACATGCAATTGTCCTATTTTCACATTGTGCATTATAATAGAGAAACGGTCTGTTAATAAAACGAGTTGCATGTTGTATCAAATAGGTGTAACGAATAGTAGATTATGTTAATAATAGAGCATATATTATAATGGTTAATATCAAAGGTCTGGCAGTATTTTCTGTATTCTATTAAAAGGATGGTGTAGACCAATCTGTCAACTTTCAGCATAATTTCATAGCTATACCCGATGTTATGCTTGACCATATCACTGTTTTATTTATGATGTTATATCCTTATCCTCTTTTAAAAAGTGACACACAGAAATTGCGGTCTATATATTATACATTAATTATCTGAGGACGCTAAACCTATATAAATAACATACTGTTATAGCACTATCTCTTTACTGATTCCTAAATAAAGCACATTTCCACATTACTATATACATGAGTTGAGTCTTTCATGGCTCCAATTTTTCAGAAATTACCCCTCCACCTCCATGTCTAACAAGCACCTCCCCCACCTGGCAATAAATGGCTGGGCCCTAAACACCTTATTCTCCAAATTTGTGACATTGCCTCTAATATTCACCTCAACTATTATTATTTTCTGTCTCCCCCTTTATTTCCTTCTCAACGGTTAACTCTCAAACTTTTTATTACATTTTGAGATTAATCAGCCAGTGATTCAGAGTGGCAAGATAGGATAGCATTTGGACTGAAACACATCAGGAGTACACCAATATTATAATCCAAAGAACTTGTACACACATTTAAAGACATGCTTAAGGGATAAACCTACCGGACCTCTTTTTGTAACAGTAATTGCATGGCTACCGCTATATATCTATAAGCGTTTACTACAGATTGAATAGTCTATGCCTATGTAGAGACTTTGCCATTTCCATATTTTACCAGCCCGGCACGCCATAGAGTTGACCCCCCCCCCCCCCCCCAGTGTAGGTGGGTGTATCCCGGGATGTAGGTCCCATGACTGGTACACAGAAGAATAACATTGACCCAGTGCTAAAGAAGTAGTCCTAGCAGGAATTGATAAAGGACACTGTAGTACTGGAGCTGCAACCATGGGACATCACACTTTCTTCCTCTTTCTTGTAGCACTTGTTGAGCTCTGCTCGGTCGCTTCTTTTGCCAAGACTCACAGACTAAAACAGCATACTAATACCATAAGTAAGATAGAGACTGCTAAGAGGGCATGGGATGAAGTCGGCTCCAGAACCAACCAGGTGCAACCAAGTGGAACCCTCAACAAAGGTAGGCTCATGATACCAACATCGCCCGGCTATATGTCCCCCTATATTACTAGTAATTGCCAAATTTCCTATAAGAAATTCTGGCATATATACGTCAATACAGGAAGGTGGACATTCTTTGCATTTAGACTTTCTTTCAATGTTGTAGGTCTCCTAAAAGCAAAATATTTTTTATTTACCTATAGTAATCCTATGAGCGTATGCACCTATTCTTTATATTTTGAATGAGTTCATGGGTCTGGTGACACTACTGGGGCCCTTGATGGGGGGGGGGGGTCCCCATGTCCCATGTCGATTTTAAGAAATGTCCATGTCACCATGTCGATTTTAATAAATAGACATGTCCCTGTGTCGATTTTAAGGAATGGCCATGTCCCTGTGTCGATTTTAAGGAATTGACCATGTCTCATGTCACTAAGCCAAAAAATGCTCATGTCGCCATGTCGATTTTAGGGGTCTAGAGCCATACTAGCCTACGTCACACATAGACTAGACTGATGCACCAATGAAGTGCTGGCAAGACTACTCGCCAGCACCTCATTAGAGAATTATGTATCAAACCTCTAGGGTTGTCATGATGCTCAAATGAAGTGCTGGCGAGCAGTCTCACCAGCACTTCATTGGTGCATCATGAAGACCAATAGGTATAATGCATAAATGCATCAGTGACCCTTAAATGGTTAATATCGTTATAGTCACTCCAGATAGAGGTACAGTATTGTGTTTGGACATGAAATGAAATATTTGTCCTAAAAACATCGCTAAATAGGCCTACAGTTTTGCTAAGTTGGTATAATAGACTCTGAACATCTTTATTAGCCGAGAGTATCGCTAAGTTGGTATAATCCCTTCAGGGCTGCATTTAAGACAGGGGTAGCTATACTATATGAAACAGCACCATGCTTTCTGCTAATGGATGTAAGTCAGAGTGTATGAAAAATTCTGAAACTGTACTTAGAAATTCCGAATTTATTGTAAAACACTGCAAATCTATAAACTAAGAAAGGAAATTTGGGAAAATCTATATATACGGGTTGGACTTGGAAAATTCTGAATTCAGACAAAATTCTGAAAACTTACATCCCTGTGCTATGAACTCCTGAACATCATCCTACAGGTATATGGTACTGCTAAGGTGGTTAAGTTGCCTGAAAATATCATTAAATTCTCTTCATGGCTGCATTTTGGAAGCTAACTTACTTATGCTTGAGCATAGGTGAAAATAAACATCACCACAATGTTCGCAAGCTCGAGGTACCCTTAAGGCATAGGTCACACTATGGGACAACTCCTATATGAGGTTTTCACCTCCCCCCCCCACCCCCGCAGCCCCTGCCAGTCCCAAGACTGGGGTGTTCACCCCCCCCCCCCCAAAAAAAAAAAAAAAAAAAAAAAAGGCCTAGCGTACTGGCTATAGTAGCATCCATGCATGACCACTCTAGAAATTAGCTTATATTGAATTGGCTTGTCTTGTGAACTCAAAATTACAAAAAATAAAACCGTAGTGTTGTAGATTTTAATAGAATAGTAGAGAATAGACCTGTGAGACATAGCGCGGCAACTTGTAATCTTGTGTCTAGTGATAGAATAATAGGAAAGCTAACTTCAAAGGCAATTAAAGGTTGTACCATCTGGCTCACCCTGTAACTCTTGTGCTGCCTTGTACTACTAGGTCTACTACCGAGAAGTTCTGCCTGCCCATAGATGACCACTACAAATGGTAGAGGTGGGCATGTTCAATGACCCAGAACCATATGCACCAAGGACCCCAGAATGACTAGGGTTGTGTATGGCAGTCTTACCAACCCCAACAGCATACAGCTGGTCACAACCCCTGCCCCACCAAACTGGTAACCCCCTCCCCTCTGTAGACAGGGTACACCAAGTTTAGCATTTGTCTCTCCATAGAGATTTATAGAGATTCTAAACAGTAAATATCTTCTTCAAATACAGAATATATGATCCAAATGTACCATAACCCCGTGAGATGAAACCTTTAGTACATATATACAGCAATTTCAGACCACAGAATTATCAGATAAAGCCTGCAGAGATGTATTGGTGAATCTTAATTTTGTCTTATGCTAATCTTCCATAGAGCTCCAGGAGCTGAAATGTCTAATCATAAAACCCAAACTAAACATATATCACAAAAACAAGTTATCTACCATTAGTACATACATATGCTGATAACAATGCCTCAATATTGTGCCAAAATAGTCCATAGGAGAAGAACAGTGAACGAAAATAGAAATCAGGGCTCCCCTATCCCTTACACCGTGGCGACTCTGAACCATTGACTAGTCTACAAGTCTCACTAGTAGGACTTAGAGTCGCCGCGCTAAAAATTGAAATATGCGTTAATTCATATTCAACCTATTCAAAAGTAGCTTTTGATTTCTTAATGAACGGGGGCCTGCAGAGGGAGAAAAACTTCTTGCACCAACATCAAAACACAGCCCCCCCCCCCATTGATATTATGATGACTACTCCCTTACCTGATTATAGTGTGGGAGTCCTCCTCCAGTGCGAGTTCCTTTTGTCCTCCCAACTCGACCATAGTCTTCTGCCAAAGCTAAGATTCTCTGCTTTGACAGTTGGTATCTAGCTCTGAACTTTGCCTCTCTCCACCTTTCAAAGGGCTCAACTCAGGGCTGATATTCCTTGGTATGGTAACCCCTTCTATCAAAAGTCTCTTCTCTCTTCGCCATTTTGGTTTCCGGTGCTGGTTGCTGGTAGGTGGTACAAGGTACAAGCCAAATTTATGTACCGAAATTTACGCACCGAAATTCATGTAGCTTTGTGGTAGGACTAAAATATCAACGTAGGGACATGACTGTGATCAAATTGATGTAGCATAGAAAATAATGTATTCTAAGACGTAATAGACAACAAGGTAGGTAATAAGAAATGTTAGAGGAACTAATGAGCCCAGTGAGGTATTCCAGTTGGTTTTCTTATGGGAGTATATAAATTAAATTTTAGTACTGAACTACTTCGATGAAACACACTTTAAAACCGTGTTGTCAATGGACCATTCTGGGTATTATTCATTATTTTACACATTTATCAAATAACAGACCAGTGCAGGCAGAGCCCACTAGTCGTACTCTGGTACCCTGAGTGATAAACTCTCAGGGCACCACCGTAGAGGAAGCAGCAAGGCATAGTGGGAGTAAACTACATATAACTACCACCATGCCTTGCTTCCAGCGAGTGGATCAGAAAATGGAACCGAAAATACTGCTCACTCTTCAAGCATAGGTTGCATATTTGCAGTCTGAAACATATTCTTGCAGAGTGTCATGATGCTAGGTATGACTGTAACTGACCAGTAGTGATACAGGAAGAAGGCAGCCATGTTTGCTCACCTTGCTTTCTTGATTTAGCAAATTACTTTGTAACCAGGTACCCACACTGCTTGATTCCTTTGTATTGCTTTAGGGGGCTAGGTGAATTTGAAACATCAAAGTGGGATTCACTACCAAATGGAAATAGTCCCACATATTCAATTATCATTAGGTTGCTAAGGACCTTTACCTGCAATAAGAGGGTAGTTTGGTAAATATAATCTATATATAATAAAGCCAGAAATAATTATTGTGCCAATACACACACACCAACATCATTATGTGGCTATTCAGCATAAGCACAGGAGAAAAACTGGTTGCTAAGGAAATATTGATTTATAAGAGTTGTTGCCAGTTACCATAGCAACAAAATTCCAACACCATCCAATTCCTTGGTTCCATTCCAAATTCCCCAAAGGTACCCTCGGGCTACCCACCTGGAATAAGTTACAAGGGCCCCCCTCTATCAAAATCAGCAGAGAAAAAGAATTAGGCAGCAAAAGCGGGGTTACTCCCTTGGCTGCCGGACTATCTCGGGAACGGACGCGGAAACCACCGAGAACTTGGTTCATAGGCGTTCCAGTGGGGGCGCAAGTGTTTGCCGCCCGACCTCCCTGTACTAACCAGCCATATCCAATTGACCATAATTTTGGGCGTAATCTACCTCTTACAGGTGAGAGCTCAGGTGATGGGCCAAAACAGAAATGGAACTACGCCAACGTTAGACCAGACGCCTTCATGTTCTGGTGGCTGTACTACACAACACACACTGATGGTTATCAACTCAGGCCTCTTGTCATCTGGCTACAAGTAAGTATAGCAAGGCCTCAAATTTAAATGATGCAGGCTTAATATGGCCATTAACTTAGTTCACATGTTTCGTGGTTATTATGTCAATCACTTTGATCCGTTTATGCCTAGTTTCTGACACAAAAATCAAAGGGTCCAGATCAAAGCAATGTGTCTAATACATGCAGTGTACACAAGGAGAAATAGTTCTTCCAACACAATAGATGGCCTCCGTAACCTACAGCATTCTCATGGCATTGTACCCACGTTTCACCTAATATTTGTAAATGTGCCTTATCATCACAAGTCCAAATTTACTCGCATTCTAGGGAGGTCCAGGGGCGTCGTCTACAGGATTTGGAAATTTCCAGGAAATTGGTCCAAAGACAGTGCAACTCAAACCAAGGCAGTCAACATGGGTAATGCAGATGTGGCTATTTATTTTCTGACTTTGCCTATACATGTACACACTGGATACAATGAACACCCTACTCATTAGGAACTTTCAGCTGTTATAGACGAAAATAGAATAACGTTCAATAAGGATGTAGAGGCCTAATTGTAAGGAGGTAACCAGAAAGGATAGCCCCTTAAAGGACCCATGGCGTATCCTTTCTGCTTGCCTATTCAAAAATAATTATATTGGCCTAAGATTTAAGGGAGTGATCATTTTTTAACAACAGGGGGGGCCGGTGGGTTTGCGTGCAGACGCGCGAAAAAATTTCGACCCCCCCCCTCTTGAGGGGGTAAATTTTTTTCGACCCCCCCAAAAATCGTGCGCGGATGTCCCCTTTTAGCCTATAGTAACGCGCGGGGTTTTCCACTGAAAACAGGTGAAATTATTTTGACCCCCCCCCATCAGAGGTATTGAAAAAATTCTGACCCCCTCCGGTCAAGGGGTTGAAAAAATTCTGACCCCCCTCAAACCCACCCCCCCCCCTGTTGTTAAAAAATGATCACTCCCTTATTACAATAAGGTACCGTAATACGGAAGCCGACGTGGGCCACCATGTAGACATGCCTATGCCTCTTAGTGATTTTTACTCAAGTCATACATAGTAGTATAGAGACTATACATGTGTGAGTGTGTTTGGCTGTCAAGTGTAAAAATCTGCTGTCAGTCTGTCAAGTACTGTATTGTAGGTTGCTGTCAAGGGAAAATAATACCTGTCTGTCTGTCAACTTCCTTATTGGTGCTTGTGACAGGTATTTTTCAAGCTTGGAAGCACTGAATGAGGGATACAGGGATCAAGGGTCAAAGCTATGAGTGAGTGAGTGAGTGAGACAGGGAGTGAGGTAAGGAGGGAGGGAGTGAGTGAGTGAGTGAAAGAGTGAGTGAGGCAGTGAGTGAGTGAGGCAGGGAGTGAGGGAAGGAGGGAGGGGGTGAGGGAAGGAGGCAGATAGGCAAGGAAACAGGGTGAAGGCAGGCAGGCAGGCAGGCAGGCAGGCAGGCAGGCAGGCAGGCAGGCAGGCATGGAAAAGGCAGACAGGGAGGGGATGAGTAGAGGGAGGGAGGGAATGAGCGGAGAGAGGGAGGCAATGATTGAGTGAGTGAGGGAGAGATGTAGGGAGAAAGGGAGTGAGTCAGGAATGGAGGGAGGGAACAAGTGAGTCAGGGGAGGGACTGAAAAAGGGAAGGGATGGAGTAGAGTGGTGGAGGTGACTCGGATGGAGTGAATGGAGTTGAATTGAAATTAATGGATTGGAATGAAGTGGAGTGGTTGAGTTGAGTGGAGTGGAATGACTGAAGGTGAGTGGAGGTTAGTTGATCCCACTCACTGAATTCCAATTGAATTGAGTGGAATCAAGGGAGAAGAATGGAGTGGAGTGAGTTTTGAGTTTGATGGAGTGAAGTGAGTCAAATCAGGTTAATATGCATCAAAATAGTCCAAATTAGTTTATCGGGTCAAATTAAGTCAGATGGACCTACTATGAGCAAAGTGGGTCATATCAGGTGAAAATAGGTCAATTATATTAAATGAGGTCAAAGTAGGTCAAATTGTGACAAATTAGCTGAAAATAGGTCAAATACACCAAGTGAGGTCAAAGTTGGAAAAAATAGGTCAAAGTTGGAAAAAATAGGTCAAATTATGACAAACTAGGTCAAGTTAGCGGAAAATAGGTCATTTGATGTAAATTAGGTCAAATTGTGTCAAACTAGGTCAAATTCTACCATGAGAAGGTAAAATTGGCCAAAATGGACTTACTAGGTCAAAATAGGCTGTAATAGGTTCAAATCATCTATTTTGCACCCTTTTGACCTGATTTGACCTCATTGAATGATTTTCAGCAAATTTGACCTAGTTTGTCACAGTTTGACCTATTTTGACCTAATTTGCAACAATTGACCTATTTTCCTCACAATTTGACCTAATTTGATGTGATTGACCTACCTTCAGCTGATTTGACCTACTTTGACCTAGTTTGGCCTCATCTAATGTGATTGACCTATTTTTTGCTGACTCAATCAAATTTTCCCCCAATATGACCTACATTTAACTATTTAGACCTTATTTGACCTAATTCGATGCAATTGGCCCATTTTTGTGCAATATGACCTAATTAAACTAGTTTAACCTAATTTGACTTGATTTGATGCACTTGACCCATTTTCAAGCTTATTTGATCCAACTTGACTGAATATGACCTATTTTGACTTCACCTGATCTGATTGACCCATTTTTGGCTACTTTGACCTAATTTGACATAATTTGATGAAACTGACCTATTTTTAGCCAACCTGACCATATGTGACCCATTTTGACTAATTTTGACCTAATATGACTTCAGTTTATACAATTGACCCATATTTGGCCTATTTGACCTTTTTTGATCCATATGACCTTGATTTAACCCACTTTGCTTCTCATAGGTCAATTTTGGCCCATATTGACCTGATTTGACCCAGTTAACATAATTTGGGCCACTTTTACCCCGTTTGATCTAGATTAACCTTTTTTGACCTAATTAACTCATCTTAGGTTCGATCTGACATAATTTGGGCCAATCTTGGGCCAATGGATCAATATTGACTCATATTGACCCAATTTACCCAACTTGGGTCCATCTGACTCTATTTGGCCCACTCACTCCACCTCATTCACTCACTCACTCCTTCCCGCCTACCATCTTGTCATTCCTGACTCACTCCCTACCTCCCTTCCTCTTCCTCACTCACTCTGTCAGTCCTTCACTCCTTTCTGCATTCCCTTCTTTCCCTCACTCATTCCCTTCCTCCCTCACTCCCTTCTTTCATTCCCTCCCTTTACTCACTCACTCACTCACTCATTAATTCAGCCATTCACACATTCTGTCCCTCCCTCTACTCATTCCTCCACTCACTCCCTCCCTTCCTTCCTCCTACCCCCTTCTTCCCTCTCTCCCTCCCACCCAGTATCCCTGCATTCATTGCTTCCAGGCTTAAAGGATTCCTGTCACAAGCATCAATAAGGAAATTGACAGACAGACAGCAGATTCTTTCCCTTGACAGCAAACTAGAATACAGTACTTGACAGACTGACAGCAGATTTTTACACTTGACAGCAAAGACCACATACACCTTAGTAGTCTCTATACTACTATGTATGGTATATGTGCAGAATCACTAAGGGACAGAGGCATGTCTACATGGTGGCCCACGTCGGCTTCCGTACTACGAAGACTGATGCCTATCACATTGAAGAAAGTGACACTTTTCTACAAACACTCAGGCAGAATATTTCAAATACAATGTACATCATCAGGGATTTTGATGGGATTCCTTGCAATGGGCCAATGGCGCACCCTTTAGCAAGAACAATGCGCCATTTTGAATATCTATGGGTCATAATAGATTAATAAAAAGAATTCTACCAAAATTTGCATGTTGCAATGCAAGATATATGAAGCGACCCCTTTTAAAGTAAGCATTCACTAGAAACTGGGGCATAGGAAGCAAACCAGTCACTTTACCCTATTAAAGAATCCCCATACCTGCAACCTCCTGACGAGAAAAAAATTACTGATCCCCTAAACTGAACGCATATATTCCTACCATAAAATCATGAACTCTACTCTCTCTGAACTACTAAGCATACATCCCATGTTATTGGACATACCCCGGTCTTTCACACAATAAAACACTCCTCTCGAATGGGAGATGTCTACATTTCTAGCAAATATCCATGGTTCAAAATAATGCTAGCGTTCAGAAGCCAAATGAATAACTGTCGGATGATATAAATTCTTTGTTGAAAAATCATTTTAGATATAATTGTGACCATTTTTTAATTCTTCTTGTACCTGATTGAAAGGCCAATAGTTGTGTTCTCGTCAACTGTAGCTTTCCAATGGTATCTAACACTGCATGTGGGAAAGTTCTTATCCAATACCGGAATTTCAAGGAGAATGTTTTATCAAATTCATGATGTCTTATGCACCAATGGCACACTTTAGGATGCATTTAATGCGCCATTTGAGATATAAATGCGTGAATTGCGCGATGCCCGGCCCTTTCAAAATCCCTGCATCATATAAAAACCATTGCAGCTTCAAGAAGTGAGCCTACTGTTCGTGGACAACCCCGTCGGCACTGGGTTCAGTTATGTCACCAACAAAAACGCCTATGCAACTAATGTCAGCACAATTGGAAGTGACCTTGTTACAATGATGAATCATTTTCTAAAGGAAGTTCCAGATTTTCAGGTAAGTTCATGTCCCATTATTGAACGTGATCTCTTTGGCTGGGCTCTTTGGGCTATGACTAGACCTGATGGGGGTGTGGATGGGGGGGGGGAGGCCCCCATGTCACATGTCGATTTTAAAAAATGGTCATGGCACTTTTCACTTAAACCCCAATGTCCCATGTCACCTCTAAGAGCCTATCATGTCCCATATCGAATTTTAGAATAGGTCATGTCACTAATTGTTTTGCCTCATATCACTAAGGCCCATGTCACATGTCGATTTTAAGAAATGGCCATATCACCATGTAGAATTTAGTGGTCCATATATCCATCCTGGTCCCCTTCAAAATGTACTGCATCGATTGAGTAGGCCTAAAATTCTAGGATCACCCTCTCTAGTCTATTTTCAGATTGTAGTGTCCATATAATTATTTTCGATAATTTTGTAGGCTATTCCCATCTATGTCTTCTCTGAATCGTATGGTGGCAAGATGGCCACTGCATTCAGCAGTGCCTTAGACAAGGTAAGTTCATGTGAGCTTTTCTTACTCCTCCAGATTTTGCATATATAAATATAACTCTATAATTCCGAAGCTAACTATTGCACATTTCCTTTGACTCTACAATAGGCAGTGAAGGCTGGATTGAAGTGTGACTTCCGAGGCTTTGCTATGGGCGACTCTTGGATCTCTCCAATCGATTCAGTCCTAACATGGGGACCATATCTCTTTAGCACGGTATGTCTAATCAGATGATATTCATTTGATAAAGCACATTATGTCCCCTGCAGTTATGCTGCTATGGTTCACTTCCATGACAATCACTACATGAGTAGGACATAATTAGGAGCCAGTGCCACAAATGTTATCATTTATGAAAGAGTACAATACCATATAGCAAATACCCTAAGCGGAATCCATAAAAGTGAGAGTTGCATTAACACGATGCAATTTTATATCCTGGCCTCCATTCGCTCTTGTTTAGTCTCTAGTCGATGAGGTGGGACTAAAAGCTATAAATGATGTGGCTAAAGCTGCCCAGGATGCAGTGGATAAGGAGCAGTGGGAGGCTGCTACTGCTTTGTGGAGTAAGGCAGAGGACGTTATCAGTAATTACACCAACGGTGTCAACTTGTACAACATTATCAACCAAACCCCATCCCTAGACAGGAGAATACTCAGCAAATACGATGGTAAGTATATTATGGTCTTGTATTTAATACCAGCTGGTGAACAGCAAAGTAATCGATGAAATAACATTAATTTCTTTTCAGTAGTGCAATTAGGATAATACCTAATACTTGGCATACTTTGCACTCTCATGGGCTACGTCATAATATATAGTTGATTGAATTGCGGGATTCCTTTTATTGGTATGTACAAAAGATATCAGATACACAGAAAAGTATCCAGAAAGGGTTGGGAAGCCATGAAGAGCTACTGATGATTACTATCACCTCTATGGTCGGTTCCATCACAAATGACTATGATCGAGTTGCTCATATCAAGGGTAATAAGACAACTCTCCAGGATAGTAGTTTGGCAAACCACCAGCTTACATTTGCATCATCCCATTTGTCTCTCAAACCTATGATATTTTACAAATTTACAGGTCTCGCTCAAAAGATTTTGCCCGCTTTTGAACAGGATTTGGATCAGCTAATGAATGGTCCAATCAGGGAGAAGTTAGTTATCATACCGAAGAATGTCACATGGGGTGGTGAGTATGCCCACTCTACAGTTGTGTTCCCTAACTTACTTCAAATACATGATGAACTAATTAAGAGATTCCTTATCTCACCCAATCGATTATATGTGTTTGTGCTACCCTTTCACTAAGCCATAAAGGGAATCACCTGAGACGGAACAGTATGTTAATGAGGGCGTAGAAGTGGTATCGACATATCCAGTACACATATAATTTATTTACTGCAGGCCAGGCTGGTGATGTGTTCAAGATGCAGACTACTGAGTTTATGAAGCCAGTTATCCATACAGGTAAGTCTTATACATAAGTTATTACAGTACTCTATGGGATAGAATTATCCATCCCATGGAATAGGCATGATAAATAAAATAATACAGCTCTCGACTAGTGGGATACTAGTGCGTACTAGCGAACAGAATTTTCTGTCTGTTATTATGATCTATGAATGACCCTCGAATAGGGAGTGCATTCTGCACGAACTACCTTTTTCTCTTTGTTAACATTTACTGTCTATATTCTATGTTATTTAGTGGACGAATTGCTCCAGGATACTTCCCTAAAAGTGGTTGTCTACAGTGGACAACTAGACCTTATTGTGGACACAGTAGGTGAGTGTATTCCCAGGAATTTGATTTCAGATTTGTGAGGATGTCCCAATTTTATAGAAACCTTATGTCTTTGTGCATATCTTCTAGTATGAATAGTCCGGGTCTATTTCAAAAATACAAATCAGCACATCACACATGATTAAAGGGGGAAGCTTTCCGAAAGAAGGCAGGTGTTCAAAATAAAGGTATACATGATAACCCTTGTCATGCTATCATTGCAGGTACGGAAAAGTGGGTTCAGAAGCTTAAGTGGACAGACCTACCCCAGTACAACCAGGCGAAACGTACCCCAATACTTAGCGACAAAGGAAAGACTTCTGCTTTTGTCAAGAGCTTTAAGAATTTCTCGTTCTATTGGATAATGGATTCTGGACATATGGTGCGTACTTACTTCACAATGACAATAACTATTTGTTCCTATTTATGTCCTATAGTAACTCCATTACAAGACTACAAATGCAGTAAAATTTGAAACGTGATCGTCAATACAAGCGAGATCCTTTCTCAACTAATATTGGAATGTGAAGCACACAATTGAATGAATAAAATTTACTGAACATAATCAAATTTTCCAGGTTCCAGCCGACCAGCCAGAAACTGCCTTACAGATTTTGAAAATGATCATCAAGGACTAGGATTCGTACCAGTAGACCATCACATCAACAAGATAAACTTGAGATTTGCTAGTGTTTTTTCTTCTAAATATAAAGGAATACCACAGATCACATGCAGTCACTAGGCTTGCTGACTTAACGCCATTAAAACAAATCTCTCTACACAGAACTACCGCTGTGGTTATTTTAATTTTGTTTTGTTCATCCCATATTACAAACATGTTGAGGTGGTGGGTTTTGGGGTGGGGCAATGATCACTCCCTAGAACAATGGCATTAGCATCATCAAAGCTACCTTAATAGTACCCCACATACAATGTGTATCCAAGGTGGAGCAATATGCTGAAAGGCATACCAACGTGTTGCTATTTGAATTCCCTGCCATATGCATTAAAGTATTTTGTCTAGATTGCATCATTTAAGTCTAGGGCAATCCCAAATGGGGTTATTTTTGAACGGACGAACAAAGTAGACCCCACTACAGGTATATGAAAAATCCATTATGATGCCGTGTAATCGTAGTGACTGCCGTATCAGATACGGCTGCTCCTTGGGATTGGCCCTACCATACCAATCACATTGGATTTGGCAGAGCCGTTTTACCCGCACAATCGCCAATAGGGTAGATTAACCTAAAGACGTCAACATACATTGAGATGTCCATCCTTTTCGTTTAAATCATTTTCCTTAAATCAACATTACATTGCCGATTGATCAATATTTGGAAATGTTTAGTCAGTGGCAAATCCAATGCTATTTTCTGGGGGTGGACGTCTCAAGGTATGAGGACGTCTTTACCTTAATCTACCCTAACCACTGATGTAGGCGCCATCATAAGAATGCTTTCTACCACGTACTGTGAAGGTTTGATAATACGAGTCAGTTCTGAAATAACCCCCAGGGGTCTAACCCTGCACACCATCAAGGGTACTACAGAAAGATATCATCTAATTCTCAGGACCAGTCATCTTTCTCCCAAGGGAGTGTAATTTCCCTCGTCTTTAAACTCATAACGGTTTGCTGTTACACCATGTTAACATAGAGGGAGGGGCATCGAATTTCTTAACGCCCCCCCCCCCCCATAAAGCGGTCAAAGATTTGGGGACCATCTATAAATGACGTCATGCACAATTTGAGCATTGGGCCAAGCTTTGCTTGATCTGTTGCTAATCTAGTTTGAAAACATCATTTAAAAGCGAACCCCCTTTTGGCGGATTCTACAAGGCCCAACAGTCCATCCTCGCATTTGAGCTCGGACTTTTACCAAAGCACTTGGTATTACTTTGTTGGGAGAGATGCCACGTCCAGAGAAATTATTGGATCATTAATCATTAAGTGTTTTTTTGGGGGGGTTGGGGGGGGGTCCTAATTATTTTTTATTGTAGAGGATACTATGGTTCTATAGGAAGTAGGAAACATGGCACTACTGTCTGGAGAAAGAAGGGAAAACGCAAACATCAAATTAGAAATAAATTGATTCTTTTTTTTATTACACACAACGGCATTTGTATTACAGAAATGTGCATACAGTATCCATTACGATGCAATTCTTAAAACATGTTTAAGATTAAGATGATGGAAAGAGTGCTTTATCTGGTAGTAGCACGTCTTCATGTGAGCCCAGTAACACAATACTGTCTGGTACCAATTCTATCCCAAATGTTCAGTTATAATGCTTCATTTATAACGCACCCGATCAACTGCATGCTGTCCAATTGAATGTGTGAATTCATAAAGATAGTATTGGCTAGATTATCAACTTGGCTTTGGGCTAACTACCAGGTATTAAATACCAACCTCCATAAAACATTGACAAATTCAGAGAAACTAGATGGACTCTTCATTTTAAATGTAACGAAGTGAGGGCAAAATATCAATGTGCCTAGGATAACTAAAAGTTAAGTCATCTGTGAGAATCCATAGAGCTACCTTCTAAGTAGACTTTGGTACTCGAAAAAAAACATTCCTGATGCTGAAAAAGACAATGAAGAGTTAGGGGGGAAATGTGTACATTCAAAAGTGGAGTAGCCTTCACACAACCATTGAAGCAATGGTGAAAAAATGTTTGTCCTACTTAAAGAGCAAAACTGATCACCTACCCGCTCGGCACCTACCTAGAGGCGAGCACATTCGAGCGGTTGGATCCCACCGATGCGTTTCACCACCTAGATGTTGTGACAAACAAAGAGACCTTTACATGTTGGTAGATTCCAGTGATTGAAGTCCAGTTTCTTTCAAATCATTGTGTGTCATACAGAGGTCATTTGTTTATGCTAGATTTTTTAACCGCTGTAGCCAAAATAGCCATTTTCCTTGCAGCCATGAATTTGCATTCTGTGCCAGCTTCTTTGAAACAACTCAGAATTTGAAAATGCAACGCACTAATTATTTTTTCAAACTCGGAAATAAGTCACTATTACAACCATCGGAAATTGTCAGACGAAGGCACAAGCAAAGACCACTGAATGTCACAACTGGACTCAAACTCAAAATTGTTATCTTAACGAAGCCTATGCGTGATTCGCTTGAAAAGGGCAGGAAGGATAAGATAATAAATTGAAATCTGGTGGAGATTAATTAATAGTGCAAGGCCATATCTCCTGAACTTACTCGTATCTAAAAAGGATGGTGGGGGTTCGAAGGCCTCAAGTTTAACAAAAAGTTTATCAAAACAAAAAATGATGCATCTGTAGTCTGTGGCGATAAAAAACCATAATTGATTACAATCACACTAGTGTTATTCAGAGGGGCGTTACCCATTGGGTAAGAAGTAATCGCAAAAACGTGCCATGGAAATCCCCCAAATTACACGTGGGATGTTCATAGTTCTGCTTATACTGACATCCAGAAAAGTAATTGTATCACGGTAGCACACTTACAACATTCATTCACACAAATGTCAACAATCAACTTAAGATCAGAAAGCTCGAACTGTAAATAGAGTGTCTTTTCTAACAGCTGCTAAGTTTCTTTTAGGACTAGGCCAAATGCAGACATAACCAGCGGAGTATCCTTCCGATTTTTATCAAAATTTTGAATGCTTTATCAACCGAGTTAAAGGTGGCTTACCTTAACTCACAGGACTTACCTACATTCAGAAGTGATACGAAAAGCCAGTCGTGGCTGAGGAATGAAAACAAATCACATCAGAATATCCCCATTTCATGGTGCTAGTCAAATATCAAAGTAATATCTATTTCTACGCTGTAATTCAATGTTTTATATTTCTCTAACTGAACGTCTGATACTGTACGTCATTGCTCAACATTAATCTGTCTGATAAAAAAACATAACAAAATTGTTGAAAGTTAATTTCACTTTTTCATACCTAGGTTAAGACATAGCCTATATATTGAAGATCATTCTAAATGTCACTTTCATAGCCTGTTCTTACATATAGCTCGAAATTTAAGGATTGATGTAAAGCATCGCCAACGCATGCGTTGGGGGCATAGCCCAACAGCAAGAGGTCTTGCCTCAAGCTGTGACGGTCGACTTGCCTTGAACTACAACACTGATGACCTAGGTGAGGAAATCAACTTGCACTAGTTACATAGATGTATTGGATTATGTAATAGATCATCACCAACACTAAGTTGGGGGCTGGCAGGCCCAACAGTGAGCAGAAAGTTCACTGTGACGATGGTCACTTGCCTTCTGTTTCCATCAACCTCTTTGATACTAGCCTTAGTCAAATTGTGCATGGGTTCTACTAATACTGAGTGAGGCTTGTCATTTCAATGCTATAGTCTCCTCGTGTGTTATTTTTTTATATACAGGGAAAGATTAAAAGCAGGAAATATCACCAACAGATTAGTGTTGGGGGCGAAAGCCCAACAGTGAAGTTCAGGTTTCACTGTGACATTGGTGAAACTTGCCTTGAGTTCAGACGCTACCTTCAAATCAACCCAAATCAATTTCATGGCGGGTCCTCACGCAACATACGCAAGGATATATACAAAGATATTTGGAAGTTTGTTCACTTGCCTTCCTTATATGTTACGGCGTAATCCCAATAAGACCAGAAGTAGTATGTAAAGCAGTAGTAGGACACACTTAAACTGACAGGAGAATGGTGTGGGCTATTTTCCGGGTTAATCATTCATTACAGGCAACTAAGCACCAGTTCTGGACTAAACGTTAAAAACACTTGACCAATCACATGCAAAAAAGGAAGACATGCTTCAATATAAAGAACCATTTAATCCCTTTTATTGCGAAATCAGTCTTGACCTATATGGGGGACCATATTTGTGAGCATGTCATGCATATAAGACAGATACATTAGGTTGAGAAACACGGTCGTCAGGGAGAGGAGAACGATAATAGAATACTTCAATAATCAGTACGCAGAAAGTAAATTCAGCAACAAAATGATAATTTTAGAATATCCAGTGCTTAGAAATTAAATTTTCATCAGACACCATCCGTCTGGTTAATGGGTTTCAATACACTTGGGGTAAAGGGACTGAGGGTCACAAGCCCTGGTAAACGTCTTACACACAACCCTAAAGCTACACCATACTGCAGAGTAACAAGTCACACGACAGGTGCTGGTAAGAGCAGAAAACCCACCTGCCAGCCCTACCTCAGCGCCTCCTTATGTACTTAAAATGACCTGGCTGTGCCAGTCCTTGCGTAATGTGTGATTCTCATCAGTTGGGCTAAGTATAATTTGCTATTGAAGTATCTTTGTGACAAATTTTAAGTAACTATCAACTAACTTGATCCTCAGGAAAAAAATATGCCAGAAAATGTGCTGATAGTGGTAGGTTCTGATCATCTGGAACATTTCCTTGTTTGACTCGTTTTGAAGTTAACTTTTATACAAAGCACACATCTGAAGAGAGCCGTGGTTCACATTCGTACGTTTTGCAAAGGAGTTTGGGTGTTAGTACCCCTCTTAGGAGCATTCATATGGTGAAACAGGCAATGTAGTCACTATACATATTCAGTATGCCATATACATGAGCAAGGCTACTATGATAAGTACAGAAGTAATCGACCATAGCAATTTGTGTCAGATGACTAGTTTTATTGATAAACATAGAGACCCACCACAAATTAATAACATCCAGTGTAGCATGGATCTGTGCTTATTGCGTATCCCTCTATTTGATCTTTTTTTTTTTTTTTTACAATATGAATCATGATAGCAATGGACATTTTTAGAGCACATAAAGATAGTTTAATAGTCACAGTGACCAACTTTCGGTGCTAAGACGGAAGAAAGCTTACCTACTGTCTGTGGAGTTTTACCAACGAGTAGGTGTTTGTGATGTAGAAAGTGTCCATATTACAACCAATTTTATAAAGCACTGACTTACTGTATTACTCAGTTCATCGCTATGCAATGAGATTGACAACAACCAGATAAAAACACCATATCCATGTGATAGCGACTTACCGTCGGTTTTAAAAACACTGTCCAATAATTTATCAACCCGGAAGTGACTGGAAACCTACAGTATTCATACAAGTCCTAAGGAATGACTTACCGCCAAGCTAAGGGCCCGCGGATGGGGCCCGTGGTGGGCATGGCGGTCTCTGTGAGCGCTGCGAGGCTCAATAGGCTGGTAGGCACTCGCTACTGCAAGACATAAAACATATCCATTCCATGTTGGGAAACAGCATGAGGAATACCGGTTGATACTAATGATGACCATCATGGTATAAATGAAAGAGATGAAACATGCTTGACGGTGGCTGCCCACACAGCTAGCACATGGGGAGTATATGCTGTACAATTTGCTGTCTGGCTGATGAGCTAGCCTACCCATCATGTGTCTGAACACTTTGCACTTGCTATTCGGTTTTCATGTTTATTATCCCTATACTGTCTGTAATACCATAACCGAATGGTTCTAACTTAGCTGTACAATGGTAGATGAGGATTTCCATGAATGTGAGGTCCCTTTATGAAGTACTAGAAGCGTCCTCCTTGCATCATTGGTGGTCGCATCATGCCAAAGCCCATAGGCGGTGGACCAGCCATCGACATGTTTTGTGGGGGCATGCCTGGCATTGCACCTGAAAAATGGAATACAAATAATATGCACTTTTCATTTTCATAGAAAACTTAATCATTACGATTTAAACAATTACACAAATAAGATTTGAAATTTAGAGAAATCTTTTAGCTAAAGTTACAAAAATAATATCTTTCTAATGTTGCCATTTTTCCTTGAATATACTGTAAAACACAAATCCATATCGTCTACCGTAAATTCTCTCGTATAAGCCGTGGCTAGTACCAGAACCCAAATAAAAATTAGGCTTATAGAATGTGCCCAAAGTCAGGAAGCAGCTTATATGAGGGGTTTTTACACCATAGAACAGGACTAAACTGTCAATTTTCAAGCCCTAGTTCTGGCCATAGCCTCCTTTCAAACTCAGGGTGCAGCTTATACCAGGGATGAGGCTTATACAAGAATTCACGGTATTATGTTACCTGTGTAAAATGACCCATTCCGTGGCAATATGGGAATGACATGTTTTCTTACCTCGCGTGGGCGGTCGGATCTGCATACTGGAGGAGGTGGGTTGTCCTACAAGAGATATACTCAAAAATTAAGCTATGGTTTGTCTAAACCAATCCTTCAGGTGTCACAACTTTATAGACACTAAATTTATGAGAAACACATCACATTACGATTGTTTATAACAATTTGAGCACAGACATCGCAACAGTGTATTCAACACTTCTTGAAGTAAAGCACATGCAGTCATTTCTTCCTAGCAGGAATTATCGATACCAAGCACTTAGGCTGTCTACATTGACAAGAACCTGATTAGATAACCAGCATGGAATGGGCGAGCATGGATTCAATGATATGAATAGTCAACAAAAAGATGTGGCTTACTTTGCATATAGAGTATCAGCACGGTGCTGTCGGAGAAGTAAAGCGTAGATACTTACCTGCTGTTCTATTGGCTATACTAGGCTGTACCTGTGATACACCATTCAACTTATACTTGGCCGATTGTGCCCTAAGCTCCTCCTGAAACAAGAATTATATACATTTGTATAAGTTAAAAGCGGTTATCAAACTGTTTTTTTTTTTTTGTTTTTTTTTTTGTTTGTAAAAGAGAGATTACCTCTACAATAGAATCATCTAGAAAAGAAACAGGCCACTATTTGTATGATTACCTGCTGGCCTGGGCCAGTGAGTCTGATGTCAAGTATCCCCTTGGTCCAATCAAATTAGGAGAACTTTTAAAACAAGCAAGTGTTGAGTGGCCATCTTAAAAACAGGGGCAACTTTATGCAGTGCTCACCACTTTGCATAGGGCCTAAAAGGTACTTCTAGTAGAGATAGAAAAAAAAAACACCAAAAAAATGGGGTTTTCTCCTAGATACTATATTCCTGTTAATGAGGAGAAACATGGAGAGACAAAAGTTTGACAGACAACAACAGAGGGTGGACAAAATCCCAATTTAGACCTCTACCATTTCTAGGACCTTTTTTCCCCTATGGAATAAAATTGAAACAACTAAAGGTAGACTCTAAATAAGCTGAAAAAGGAGTCAGTGAAGAACACTGACACCAAATTTTATAGAAATATCTTATTCCATTCAACGTCAGCAAGGTTGAAATCATTGAGAATAGGTGCCTACAAAGACGGTTCAAGTCAAACCAATGAAGTACAATCAGTAGAATAAAGTGCTTAAACATCATTCTGACTTGACTCATCAGTAAAGCTTAGAGGAAAAAATTTGATTTTAACTCTCAAACATCAAGCCCTAAAGCATTTCTTTCAACTCAGGACATGCACGCCATCTACGCAGGATGTGGTGTACACATGGGAGAATATGGTAGTTTGATACAAATCCAGATGTTTGGATTTCATGTGGAAGCAATGACCTAAACGCAAATTACCGGTAGGTCTTTTTCTTTAGTTATTCTTTTTATCAAACAAGACTTAGAGAAAAGACTCACGAGTGAAAGGTCCTCATCTGGGTGAATTAATCTTATGGACATGCCGGAACTTGACTCTGGCTTCTTGACGGTGGGTGCTGCAGATATGGTGGCGTTTGTAGCTGGTGCGCTGATGGTTGCAGCACTAGGCTGTGCTGAGGAGTAGGCGGGGAACATGGGCTTCATAGATGGGGGTCCTGCCATACTGGATGCTGAGCCAGCTGGCTTGAAGTCAGGCCCCACTGGTGCCGTTGATCCTGCTGATGCCTAAATAAAAAGCAATTATCTTAAAATCAATCATTGAAACTCATTTCATGTTAAGACCTTAATCGTAAGCAGAATCAGGAATTTCAAAATAAACGATACTCTTAGCACTAAACTAAAGCTTTATCAAATTCTGGTTGGTATCCCTCACCTCACACTTTTCCTAGTTAAAATGGCATTTGAATCATTTTGCAACCAAATTCTTCAATTCTTTATGTCTTAAAAAGGTGTCAGGTTTTAGAATACCGGTAATATAACTTGACAAACCTGTGCAGCAGCAGGGAACAATGGCCGCGTAGGACCACTTCGTGTGGCAGCCGCACTGCTCATAGGTTGTGAGGTCGGGGGACCGAGCATGCGGTTTGGTGGTAGATGTCCGCCTGGCATCATTGGACCCATTGGGCCCATGGGCCCCATTGGAGGCATCCTGAAAGACATACGAGACCTTAGATTACAGTGTAAGCGATACCAAGTACCGAACACTGCATGATTTTTTAAACTCAAGGGCATTCATCAAAGATCCATGCAAAATACTGAGCTTTATTTATTTTTAATCATTCACATTAAAGTGCACACAATCTCATTGTTGCAACTAAAACGGTGTGATAAGTCATGATCATAACGTACATCAAGACTTAAAAGTACTGTAATAAGTGATATGCAGCAACACTAAGTTAACAAGTCATTTGTTATTATCTTCTGGCTATTGAAACAAGCAAAAACTGTATACAAATCTTAAATTGAAAAAAATCCACACTCTCTGCGTTAAAACTTAATACAGATACTTACTGTCCCATCGGCCCCATTGGTCCCATCGGGCCTACAATGATAGAAAATAACATTGTATAAAATATTCACTTTTCCATCAAAATTTACTAAAATACAAATGTACTTTTATTTAAAAGAACCTAACGAAAATATAAAACCAGCACTGACCAAAAGATTTTTATGTGAAGTGATGGGTATCGGAGGATTCCATTGCTGATGGACATAATTGTCAAAAGCATACTTACCCATTGGTGGCATAGGTCCCATTGGTCCCATTGGCCCCATATGACCCATCGGTCCCATGAAGCCCATTGGTGCCATGCCAGGATGTGGTGGCATGGGGGCTTGCGTAGGCATACCAGGCATACCTGGTCCCATACCGGGTGGCATCGCTGGGGCTGACGACGCCATTGAAGCTGTTGGTGGTGCGGGTCCAGCAAACGACGGGACCTCGTCACCCTTTGCCTTCTTTGGTGGTGGTTCACCTCCTGCTGCTGCCCCTTCATCTGCTTCTGAAAGATGTGGTGGAAGATAGGGAAGGTCATTCATGGGCCAAAGGCTAAGGCTGTCATATGCATTTTCAACAGTGTTTCATGGGTGCGAGTGACAGTACATGGTACGATATTCTTAACCTGACTTGTCTTCTCCTTATCTAGATAGACCTAAGGGTGGTGCATAAAACAGTTTACATGTATCAGAGTACATGTAGCATAATATGGAAGAGTTCGGCTAAAATCTACTAGAGTACCCCACTACTAGAGTAACCGCATCCCCTTCTCTGAGTTAGAACATTTTGAACATTTTTTATTGGTCCAAATATCACAATTACATATGTAATTCATATAGACCAAAGGAATTACAACAAATTGAATACAATATGGCAATGGGTAGAACAAAATGATCTGGGTAGCATCTGGGAAGGATTTTATTGGATGGAACCCTGAAACTTTTAAGACCTATCTAACTTTTATAAAACATGTTCTCATTGGTTCTGTACAAAAATCAAAAGGATGGCCCATTTTGCCTTAAATTATATCCTGAGCAATCCCATGCTTGCCAATAACGCTTAAAACTACTTACCTAATTTCGACCGTTCATGCTCTTTGATGTCGTCTTCTGGGATTCCTTCCATACCATATATTTCAATTTCAATATTGTTTCTTCCGGGTAATGCATTTGGTACTTTGTCAACTTTTTCTTTGTGGACCTGGAAGTGAACAAGTTCATTACTTGGTACTCAGAGATGCTATTCTCTAGCCAATAAAGAGCAGGAAAACTCAATATTTTGGATAACTATTGACAGGTAATGAACATAATTCCATTGCAAAAATTTGCACTAGAAAGTAGGAGTTCCTGGTAGACACGGAAAAGTGGAATTTCAACCATTATTTCATAATCTGGAATACATGCTTATATAGAAATTCATTCCGTGGAAACTTCAACTATGTAGTGTGATGTACACCATGAATTTGTCGAGATGGCATTGGACAAACAATTACTCACAATAGACACTGTATTTTCAAGAATAAGGCAAAATTTAATATAAATAAGTATGCATCAGGTAAATGTGTGGGTGCGGCCTATACAGAAGAAAGGTGAAATCTCATACTGATGTACCTAACTGCAGCCCAGCCACAATTAAAAAGTCAACATGCTAACTTACCTGCATACAGTGAATCGATAGTCCGGGGCCGGTGTAGAGTTTCTTATGACATAGATGGCACTTAAAATGTTTCGCTTTCTGGTGTTGTATCAAAATCTTTTCATCATCGAATTCTCTGTTGCAGTACCTTTGATTTTGATTAAGGAATTTTTCATATTAACTACAAATGTATGTGTACGTCAATAGAACAAGGTTCTCCTCACACTACACAGTGCAGGGCCACCAGTGTAATTTTCAGGGTTCTTTACTGCCGCCGGTGTTGATTTTACTTCAAAATTGCCATTGCATTTTATCTACACATAGGTTTTTGAATTTTGGATATCGACCTATTCCCAGGTAGCACACAATAATTTGCCGACGGGCTGCCCATCGGGCCTATAAAGGCCCGACCAGTGGCATTTGCCAACCAAATGCCAACATTGGCAGGACATCAGCAAAACATACAAAAGTACCTGACCATTTGCCGACGCTGATGTGTGCCGACCAAATGCCAACGTTGGGCCTATGTTGGCATTTGGTTGGCACCATCAGACATACTTAGGCAGGATGGCCAGCCTATGTGAGTGAGTGAGTGAGTGATAGATGTTTAACGCCATTTCGACAGCTAAGGTCATATTCACGGCGAGAACTACATTACACAATTTCACAGAGGAATGTGTCAGTGCCCACGCATAGCCAGCCTATGTAACGCCAATGGTTGGGCCAATGTCAGCCTAACGTTATGCCAATGTCTCGGTGCTACCTGGGTTACTATTAGAATATAAGGTATGGTCATTTTTATGAAATATCTTCACTTTCCTTCAAGGCATCATCTGAAAGACCATGAATAAGCCCATACGGATGAACAGGCAGTCCTGTGAATGCCTGGTTGATAACTTGTGCAAAGGTTGCTGGGGGGGGGGGGGGGAGTGGGGAAAGAATTGTCACCTGCTAAAATTGCCTCAACAACCAATCCAAGTATCCAAACCTTAAATCCAATCACTGAATTCAACAAATACTAAAATAGTTTTAAAAAAATGGAGGTAATGTAGAGGCTGGCATTTTTTTTAACATTCTACAGTGTGCCTACGGCTACGAATATCTACGTGCTACAGATATCTTAAAGTTAGTATTCTATCCAATGGGCTTTATGGGGGTGGTCACTATTTATCAATGGGGGGGGGGGGGGTAGGTTTGCGTGGAAACGCACACATTATTCAAGGGATGCCATTCACCGATCGCCAACAAATCGGAATCTTCCTAATTTTCTCAATTTACAATATGAAATACCTATAGATCTAGGAATGAAAATTCGGATTTCCTAAAAAGTAAGGAAAAGTGGCATCTCTGAAATTACATCCTCCCCCCATTTTTTGCTACGGGGGGGGGGCAGCCCCCCCCCCCCCTTTTTTTTCTACGCCCCTGCACTGGCCTCAGCATCAGGTCAGAAGCCTGAGAAGGGGGGGGGGGGGGGCAACGTGGTTGTGGGCAGAATTTCATGATTGATGAAAATCTACCATATCCCCTCTTGTTAAAGAATGGCCACAACCCCTTACTGGCCTTAGGCTTAGGCCACGCGCTACTAAAAGGCCGCATTTGCATGCAATTCTTGATATCTCCATGAGTATCAGTATGACTGGCATGAGACGCCGGGCAAATGTGAAAATACGCACGACAGCACCGTGCTTCGTGCTGAGCACGAAGACGATTGGCATCTAAGATTCTAACTTTTAGACTAACATTCCTAAAATCTACCGCGACAAATATGATATATTTGGATAAAGGATACCAGCACCAGGGCTTGAGTTGCTTCTTCTTCTTTCTTCCCATTTTGAATAGTGAAAGATGTCGATAAACAGCTCTTTGTTCTTTCTTGGATTGCTGTCGACGTCTACGGCACGTCCACAAATATACCAAGATGGCGTCGGGCAGGTCGCACAAGTTCCCGGATGTTCAAAACTACGCTGGGCATCTGCGGTCTGTATAACTACCGCAGGCATAGGGCTCCACCCCCCAACCCCTCTGCTCTTACTTCCTCCTGTGTCAAGGTCAGGTCACAGACAGGAAGAGGGAGGATTACAGAAATATAATCTTGTTATATCAAAGAGATTCTTATCCTAATCCCTTAATTGGGGGTGATTAGTGGATGTTAGTAGTATAATAGTTGGTCTTTTCTGGATAATATCCAGAAAAGACCAACATATTTGGATTATCCAGAGAAGACCGGTGTTTTAAGATATCTATAGAAGACGGTATTCTCTGGATATTTTGGATTTTCCAGAGAAGACCAGTGTTTTAAGATATCTACAGAAGACCGTATGTTTAGGAATATCCAGAAAAGACCTGTATTTTTGAAAAATGTAGATTGCAAGTAAAACGAGAAGTTATAATATTTTTATATTTTCTTTATTGTTCTTTTTGAGACATATTATATAGTCAGAGTTACAATAATAATGAATTGTTCTTTTTGAGACATATTATATAGTCAGAGTTACAATAACAATGAATAAGATAATTGGAATCTTTTAAGATACTGAGTAGCTTTTCGTCCACTTTTGTTGTATAGTTGTTCATTGTTATTCTTTTTGATTATTTACTGACTTTTTAGATTATTACAAAGGTATTTTGTTTTTTGAAAGTCAATAAAAAGATACAACACAAAGAAAGGTTTCAACATTCTTTTTTTAGTTTCAATTCATATTACATAATGTACTGCTTTATTTATGTTCTTCCAGCCCAAAAAATGAAACATAAATTCATCATTGATGAAGAGAGAAGCATAGAATGAATTACATATGCGTTCTAGTAAACAATGAAATTCGCTTCTGTACATTATTGTTTGATAATTTAGGTTAAAACTTGTAGATTTTAACAGTGTTACCACATTTTTATATTCTTTAGATTCAAGTACTGTATTTAATGTAGTAGCACTGTTAGGGTTTATTTTAACATAAGCATTTCCATGGAATATTATTGATATATTGCTATGCCTTGAATTTTCTCGACTTTTCCATATGACTCCAAAATAATCAACTTCAAAACTTTTCAATAACTTATCGAATTCTTTTAAACTTTCTATTACCTTATTTAATAAGGGAGAAGATTGAATACTATCGTTTTTCCATTTTTTCAAAAAGATTTCTGCAGTTTTATTTTTTAATATAAAAGTAATAACTTTAGTATTTTCATATGGAAAAATATTATTGTTTTTATATGGAAACGTATTATTTTGAGTTAAACAATAATCACATAAACAATCTTCTAAGGTGCTAAGTAAGTATAGATCCATGTTTGTATCGTATTCCATTTTGTTGCTTGTTTTGTATATGTTTTTATTCTCTTTATCACAACAATATTCTTGCTTAGTTTACTTTTTATTAGAATATTTTTTACATAGAAAGAGCGACTTCATGAATAATGTGATTCATTGAACCAATGCCATTGTAAATTTTCGTCACCTAGTTGTTTGTTAGAATCAACTTTAAGAATTCCTCTAAAGACATTAATTCATTTTTGGAGGGGTCGATTTCATCAGAACTTTTTTCATCAGTTGGTTCTTCTTCCGCCGAATAAAATTCTTGTTCTTCAGACGACGTTTCATCAGATAAATGAGATTGTTCTATGTCTGATTCTTCAGACGAGTCACTTTCTCCAGAATCACTTTCTTCACAGTCTTTTTTTTCTTCCAATGAAGCAGATATCTTTTTGCCTGATCCAAAACCTTGATCATTTCTTTCGGTTTTATCAGGTGTACGTACTTCTTCTAGCTCAGGGATGAGAATTTTTTCTAATATTATTTGAGCTATTTGATCTCCATGTTTTATTTCGAAGACTTCATTTCCAAAATTAAACAGCAAAACACCAATTTTTCCCCTGTAGTCTTCATCTATTACCCCTGCTCCTACATCGATGAAATGATTAAGAGCAAGTCCTGATTTTGGTGCTATGCGACCATAGCATCCTGTAGGTATGCAAAGTATTATATCAGTTTGTACCAATTTTTTTTCTTTAGCAGGAATAATATAATCATAAGCACTATATAAATCAAACCCTGCAGATTTTTTTGTGGATCTGGTTGGCTTTAATGCTTTTATTGATGCTTTAACATAATGCATAATAGGTTGGAGAATAGGTGAGGCAGGTAGTAAAGCAGATTTTTGACATGTTGTTACTAAGAGTGTATTTGGTTTGTCTTTTACAAGAGTTATATAGAAAGAATCTTGACAACGCGCCATTTTGCTGAACGTTATTTCAGTTGTTTTGTTGTTTAATATAACGATATTCACAGAGATGTTTTCTTTGTTTTAGTTCATTTAAGATGATCTTTGCTGTAATATTTAAGATTTTCATTGTAAATTTCTTCATATATTTTGCTGTAAGCTAATTGAGAGAGTTTTTCACCTTTTTCAGTGTTTTCAAGCTTAGAACGTTCTTCTAATTTTATAGGATAAATTTTTTGTAAAACAAGTCGCGCAACAGCATCACCACTTTTTATTTTTAGGTCTTCTTCTCCGAAGTTAAATAAAACAATGGTAATATACCCTCTGTAATCTTCGTCTATTATTTTTTGGTTGATTAACACAAAGTTATGTTTTCTTGATTTGCATAGAGGTAAAATTATACCATAATAACCTTTAGGGACAGCAACTTTAACTTCTGTTGTAATTGTACATGCTGTATTATTAGGAACAGTATGGTTATATGAACTGTACATTTGAATCCCTATGTTATTTTCCTCTTCAGTAGGAGAGAAGGAACCTGCTATTTTACTGTATTTTAGAACAGACATTTTCGTTCAGTTTTATATGACATGATGTGATGCCTATTGTTATGATTCTCAAGTAAGTAAATAACCAAACAAACAAAATGAAATAATTTTTTATATGATTTTATTTTGATTGTCACATGTGTAAAGACAGTTTTTCATTTTCAGTTTGTTCCTGTTCTTTTATCGAATTCAAGGAATATCATGTTTAGCACATCATTTCTTTTCATGTCGTGTACTGCTTTCATCAGTTGATGAGTAGCACTGTACTTAGATCTTTGCCACATTTTTAAGACATTGAAGGTTAATTGAGCTATGTCTTGTTCGGGCTGGGACGATATTGTTCTTCTTTCGTCAGACGTGATATGTAGATATGTAGCTATGTCCTTCCAGTCTCTTGACATTTTTTCACTCAATAAGCTGAAATACATTTGCACGGAGGTCGATTCCACGTCATACTCTTCTAGTTTTTTTTCTTTGAAGAAATTTTCAGTGAATTCCACCAAGTCTATTCTGTGGTTTTCCTTTAAACTTGTCATCAGTTCTTCTGTTCGTAAGTAGTAAGGAACTTCTCTCCACCATTTATTCAGCATCTCTATGCCCATAGCAGTTGGAGTTTTCGTCTTGTTCATGCTTTCAAGTTTAGCATGAGGGATGCCAAGATATACTCCTAAGGTCATCCATTGACGTGCTAACGATACAGAGATTTTTTGAAGAAAGATATCTGAATATCCTAAATCATCTTGAAAGTAATAAGTAGGTAAAGGCATTTTTTACCTTCAAAGGATTAGAGTGACAATCAAAAGTAGGAAAAGAAATAAATCAAAAATACATAGACCAATGATTTAAATAACACATCTACTTCCTCAACATATGTACTTATGAAGAACTTTAGATGCTCTTAACATGAGGCTTATATTTTATCTCAAGGAAGTAAAATTAAGTTCCAGACTGTTACAAAAAAGGTATATCGGGTAAATGTATACTAAGCATAAATAGACATAATGACATAGAAGAAAAGAAAACAGGATAAAAGATTATAGTAGTTATTAATCCATATATTAAATAGTATATAACGCTCATGAATCCATATGTAGTACAAAACAAAAGAAACAAAAACAAAAAAAATTTATATATTTTAAGACTATCAATATTTTTCTTTTTAATCATTTTTTTTTATTTAGATAAGTTGCAAGACAAAATATCTTTCCACGAAGACAGATATTCTTTCACTTTTTCTTTATCTTCTTCAGTATATCTTTCTAAGTATATTGGATTTATGTCCAAAAAATTGGTGACAGAAAGATCTCCGTCTAAAATACCATGAAGATTTATTTCTTCAGGCTTCAGATCTCGTTCTGCATGACAAGCTAACATGTCTATCACACTTTCAATTAAAGCATATTTTCTCATATTTCCTTCTCTGTAATATTCAGGATGATGATCATTGTTTTCATAGTGATGAAATAAAGCATTTTCCCAAGTTGTTTTTTCTTGGGAATTTTTTGGTCCATTTTTAGTATGGAACTTAAAGGTGTAACCTATGGCTTCTCTCATTGAAAACTTAGATAAGTCATGCACCATTATTCGTTCTGTTAAACACATTTTATCTTTTTTGTCAAATACATTTTCTAAAAGGTAAAAAGTGAAACATATCATTTGTCTATGCCTTAAAACCTGTTCGAAATGTTGCAAGAGAAGTTTCAAGAAAGAATTGTTGCAAGTTATTTTTTCTTTTTTAGATTTTATGTATTTAATGGCTATATCGTCTTCCCAGTTTGCGTGTTTTAACAGTTTTTTTATTTTAAAAGTGTACTTTCCCATATCAGCGTAGTGTTCTGCTCATGAAGCCAGACAAAAGTTTCTCTTGTTTTTCTGTGATTCGTTGCACAAGAATATTATTTTTGTTTCCTAAAGATTTTATTATTTCTTGATTTTTTTTTCTCTCTGCTCTAAGAATGCGAAATTGGTTTTGTTGCCTTTTTCTTGTTTCTTCAAGGGTTTCTATCTTATGTATGCAATCAGGACACACCCCGTCTTCTAGCGAAGGCTTCCAATCAGAATAACTGTTCATGTTACTTTGACGCAGATCAATGTTCACATAGTCTGTTTGTTCACTTATCTCATCTATGTTTTTATTTCTTAATCACTTTCATGTTTTTTTTCTGAATTTAAATGAAAAGCTTCGTTTGGCTTATTCCTATAAGTCTCCATTAAAACATCAGAAGGCATAGAATCTGGCACATCACAAGTTTCGCCGTCTGCTACAATTTTACTGCCTTCTTCTGAGTCATCACCGTCGGCTACTGTACGACCATATGGATAAGAACCTCTCCTGATGTTATATATTCTCTCTGCTTTAGCTAAGTTGTATGCCTTCCTGTGAGCCATTAAATTCATATTTTCATTTCGTGCTTCTCTTAATTGTAAAGTAAGATGGAGATTATTTTTTTCTTCCTCTTTTATGATATTAATGTGTTCACGTCTTTCTTCTTCTAACAGAGATATATAAGTGCCTTGATGTAAGCATATTTTTTCAAGTATTTCATTGCGCTTTACTTCAAAAATCATATTGTTCCCTTTTGTATCCATGATTAAGACTTGAGAAATAATCTTAATTTATATATTTTTTTTAGGTCTCACACGAGAAAGATGTTCATTCTTATAATTATTTGAGTATCTCAGGATCTTTTGTTTCTTCAGTGAATACATTTGAGTCGGGCAAATGTTCTTGATTTGCAATGGTAGTTAGTAATTGATTATTTTTTTCGTACATTATGTTATTAATATCTCGGTTTTCATTTATTTGAGTAGATTTTAAGTCATGGTTAGAAATAGAAGATCCTATGACAGGATATGTCCATGTTTTTCTGTGATTTACATTAGTTACAAAACAAGACAGGAAAGTTTGAGTTTTTTCATTGTTATGATAAATATTTCCGCTTTCTGTACAAGACAAAAATATTTCATCTCCTTTCTGTAAAGAAGGGGAGATAGATTGTTTACGCGTTTCTAAGATAATGACTACGATGCTTAAAATAAGAGTAAAAACTATTCCTCCTGCTCCTACTTTCCCGTTTGAAATCAAATTATTTATTTTGCTTAAACTTTTCATGCTTCCTTCTTTTGTTTTATGTTCGCTCATTTTTTTAAAAAAAATATCTTTTTATGATGATCAGTTCCAACAAATCGGCAAATAATTTCCAAGACAAGATGAAAAAGAAATAATACATTAATCTTTTTTTCTTTTTTGTGTTGTTCTTAAAAAATTATTTTTTGTAGAACAAATTTGTTTGTTACAAAACAAGGATTTCTTTTTCCTTCGATTATTTTGTTTTTTCTTTAAAAAGTATTGTTTTACTTTACTGTCATTCCAATCAGGATCTGAAGTGAAGCTAGATATAACTTGTTGCATTGACTTATTCTCAGCTCGTTTTTCTAAAAAGAACAAGCAATATAAACCACAAGTCATAGAAAAAAGTCCTTGAATAGAATGAGAGGAATATTTATATTTTTTAGGCAAAGCTTTCAGAAAACTTTTTCGCATAGGACTGAAGCCATATGAATCGAAATATTCAGCTAGTTTATGAGGTTTTTCATAATAAAAAGCTACCCAATGTTGTCCGGGTAAGTTACTGTTGTCGGTGTTGACTACATAACCTGTAGGAAATGATTTCACTGCAGGTATAGTATCAGCTGAATAAACACCATAATTTCCTTCTTTTTTTCTTTTAATTTTCTGCAAGAAAAAATTTATTTCCTCTCCATTCATTTTTAGGAATTATGCTATTTCAGATTTTGCTCTTAATATATTGCTAGAATCTAATCTCAGGAGTTCATGATGTTCTAAATAAATGATAGCTGCTACTCCATGGGTTAATTCTTCTTCTAGTTTTATGACAAATCCTAAAGAACCATTTTCTGAATATTCGAATGTGCCTGACGTTATTCCATTTTTAGATATGTCAAAACAGTAAAGACAATGACCTTTCTTGAATTCATCAAAAGAAATATCTATCGTATCGTCTCTGAATATTGAACCTGTAGATCGTATAAGAGCTAGGTAGGCCATATTGTATAAATCATTAGGGTAATCTAATTCATAGTGATAAAAAGGAGTTCCACCGTCGTTCACTTTCAGTTCTATTTCCTTAGCTTTGAAGTGCTCAAATTGAAACGGATTACGATTATGACTTCCTGTAAAGGCATCTAAATGAACTAACCCTATGATGACTCTTTTTGGAAGAGGAGTGTTGTTTACTATATGAGAGGCTTGCAAAATTGATTTTTGAGGACCAAAAGTGACGTATTTCATGTCTATTTTGTTTACAGGATAATCCCAATACGGAGTAACCATTCTAGCATCCATTATTTTTTTATGGAATTTTTCAGACACTCTTATTCTTTTAATGAATAAATGTATGCCATGTATGTCTATTAGGTATTTTTGTGTACCTAATTTAGACATCAAACAAAAGTCTTCATCTGCTCTATCAAATTCTATAGTAAGAGGCAGATCTCCAGGTAACACTTTGACCTGTGCAAAAAGGTCATTATGAATTCGTCCTATCACTTCAAATAATTTCCCGTTTTTAGTTTTGTTATAACGTGCTTTCACTCCAGAATTATGATCGTCGCTGTTAACATTTGTTACTTCATTAAAATCTTTATCGTCTTTGTAATACATAGCCAAAGCTCCCAAGTGTTTAGCAGTGGTTGGATCATAACTTAATATATATTCCAGGATAGATCTATATCCGTGCAAATCATTGCTGTCTGATATTCGTATTCCTGCTATAGAAAGTTTCACATTTTTAAAAATGGTAGAAGCAAAATAATTCACCGGAAAAACTTTAGCTTTATCGTTTATTGTCCCATCGTTAGCTGGGGCATCTGGATTTTGTTTGTCGGCTTTTAATATTTTGCCAGACACTCGAATAAAACTGTCGTGCAAAGAAATGAAATCTGTATGTTTAGATTTTAAAGTGAATTGAACTGTTGTGCTGTTAGGAGAAGCAGTGGGCTCAACTTTTTCATAATAAGTTTTAACTCTACTTATATCTGTTGGAGGAACATGAGTAAAATCAAACTCCGAGGCTACACAAAAACAAGGATCTTCGTCTAACAATGACATTTTTTAAGGTGATGAACAAACTTTAAAAATATTTGTTTGTTTTTCTCTTTTTTTCAGTAATCTCAGGTTATTTTATGTTAACCAAAGATATCTTTTTTAAAATTTCTTCTATTTCTATTTCTTTTTTTATTTCTGATCGTTTTATTAACTTTTCTTTTTTTGGTTACATGTGAAATAACTTCTTTGCCTAAATCAGACAAAGTTTCTTGAGCTTCTCTTTTTAAAGCTCGTTTAAAGTTTTCACCTTTCATGACATTTTTTGCTACTTTAATTCCTCCTGTTAAGGCTCTTTTTCCTATTCCTTTTACGGCTGATGCCGCAACAGGTTTCACCAAAGGAATAACTGTCTTAAATAATCCTTTTAAAATACCACCTAGCCCATAACCTTTTTGATTTCTGCTTCCTATGAAGGGGGTTAAAGAATAGTATCCTTTTCCATACTGTACATCATAAGGATAAGATCGCTTAGTTAAAAAATGTTTATAATATATATCTTCAGGTGAATCGTTAGAATACATTTTGATGTTTTTTTATTTATTTTTTTTGATTTATCTCAAAACAATTTATATCTACCAGTCAGATGCCCATTCCTTAGAAAAATATTTTGGGTTGTTTTTGCTTCTTCTTCCAGATCGAGTTGAATAAGGTGATGGCTTTCCTGACAAATATTTATTTGTTTTAATTTTCCCGAAGACATCTTCTTGTGGGCTTGGGTAAGATACTTTTATGTTTTTTTCTTTCCTAGGTTGCTTTTCTTCATACGGGAGAGGAGGGATATTTTTTATTGGAGTTTTCACTATGCCTCCGCTGGCTTCTCCTATTTTGTCTTCTTCATTTGCAGAAAGATAGTCGGTGTCGTTATTTTTATCTTCAGTATCTTTTGTAGTTGTTTTTTTCAAAAGGGGCTTTTCTTTTTCTTGAAGAAGTGTTTCTTCGAAAATGCCGTCTTCAGAAAATTCATCGTCTGTAGCATCTGTAGAATAATTGCTTTCATTTCTTTGTTTGTCTTCCATGTTTTTATCTTCTAAAGGATATTTTTTTATTATATAAGGACGATTGTTTTTTCTAGCTTTTTTTGGCTTATTTAAAAACCACGATTTAGGAATATGATTAGATATATTGACCCAAAGTTCTTCTGTTCCTATAGGTTCTGTTTTTATGCTTGCATTTGAAAAGAATTTCATGATGCTTATCACATTAGAATTTCTTATTAGTTTACCTCTGATGATAATTTCTCCATGTTCATTCCATAAATAGTTCAGTTCTATAATTTTTTTGAGAATTTCTTTGATGTAAGGAATTTGTGCTTGTCTTATGTTGGATAAGATCTCAATTATTGATATACCTGGTTTTATTTCTTGTTTTTTTTCTGTAGGATTAGAATACATGAAAGCCGAGTCTTTAGCTATATTTTGATTCGTGCTTAATATCTTATATGGTTTCACGTCATACATTCTTTGCGCTAATAATTCTTGTTGCCTTTCGAGAGCAGGATTTTTTTCTTGGTTAGTGTTTATTTCTTTAGTATTATTTTTTGCTAAAGATAATTTTTTGTAAGTTGCTAAAGGTATAACTATACTTTTTTTGAAGCCAGCCATGATATTAATTTTTTGCACCTGCCAATCCTCCTATTAAGGACACTGCTAAAGGGAGGAGAAGAGAAAGAAATCCACCTTTTTGTTTTAAGACTGCTTTCCTTTTTTTATTATTCACACGCCTATTAATAAGATATCTTAAAGTGTTCTTGTATTTTTTTAACTTTGAATAAGACACTGAATTTAATTTAATGTTTCCTGTAAGAACATTAAAAATGCACTGACATATAGAATCGATGTCTTCTTTATCTGCATATTCTATTAATAAATCTCTTTTTCTTTTGTTTTTTGTGTTTCCTAACATTGTCAAAAAAGCTAATCTTTTGACTGATCTGATGTTTGCTGCTTTCTTCTTGATTTTTCTTTTTAGTCGTTTGCAGCTAGTTCTTTTTTTTCTTTTTGCTACAACTGATTTCTTTTTTATTCTTTTTTTTCCTTTTCTTTTAGAGACATGCATTTTTTTCTTTAACGGTGGCATTCTAATAAATGAACTATGACACAAAAACTTTTATTTTTTTGTTATATTTTATTCAATCTCACGAACTTTAATTTGATTCATACATGTATAGTTGTTTTCTGTTTTATATTTTATTAGGTATATACACCTCTTGTCCTATGTCAAATATGTTGCTCCTAAATCTGTATTCTTGAGGAGTTTTTTGATGACCATCTATTAAAAGATAGGAATGTGGTTTCCTAGTTGCTTCATTAAAAATATTAACAAAAGTTTTATAATTTTTAGGCAATAGTTTTCTCCCTAATGTTTGAGGGACAGTTTGATCTAAAGGTGAATTAAAAATAACTAAATAAGTCGCATTTCTGTTAACAGTTTGCCTTTCTTTTCCTTCAGAGTAATAATTTTGTGAAATATATATAACATTTATCGATTCATGATGACATGTTTGAGTGAAAAGTTTTCCTATTTCAGGATTGTTTCCACATTCTTTCATTAAATCATCTAAAATAACAAGTCCATTAAGGTCAGGTTTTATGTATTTATCAAAAGAAGAAGGAATACCGTTCAAAAATGTTATGCTTTTCCCCTCCATGAAGTCTTTTTTTGCAGGAGGGGTTTGACCATAACACCATATGATATAGTCTATTTTTTTTTCTATTATTCGCTCATTATTTTTTAATAGATCATACACAAAAGTAGTTTTTCCACTGTTGCTTGGTCCTGCTATGATCATAGAAAATGGAATTCTAATACATGCATTAAAAACAGGGAATTCTATGTCTTCCATTTTTTATTTTCCTTTTATTTTGTTTAATTCCTCTTTGTAAAAACTACCACTCAATATTTCATTATTTTTATCTATTAACACATAAGTAGCAGGCCACGTTCTAAGAACATGTGCTATTTGAAATATTTCTTCTTTCCAATGAGAAGAATACCCTCTCCTGAAAGCAGTCTTATATTTACTTATTCGTACTTTATCTCCTACTTTAAAAGGCAGTTTAATTCTTTTGCTGTACAAATATTTTCCGTATTGCTTTAACCATATTTTTTTTTCGTTTGATTTGGTTACTTCAGAAGGACTTATTCCTAATGTTCTATGTTTACTATGATTATAACTTTTAACTAAATCCTGTAGAACGTCTATATATCTCAGACTCTTTTTGAAAGAAAGATATTTATATATTTTGTCTTGTATGGTACGATTGAATCTTTCTACTATAGCACATTTAGTGTCTTGAGAAGTACTGAAAAATTTTATTTCATTTTCTTTTAAAAATTTTTGAAAAACACCTTTAAATTCGCTTCCTTCATCTAATTGTATTAAGTTGGGCTTAACATTGCTTTTTAACAAAATTTTTTTGAAGCCGTCTAGAGTGACATATGCAGTTTTGTTCACTAAAGGTTCAACATAAGCATAACGTGAAAAACAATCTATACAGGCTAATAAATATTTTATTCCATTGTTTTGATCTTTAAGGTTAAAAATACTTATTAAATCAATTTGCCATTGATCGTTTATGCCTTTCACTATTGTTTTTCTTCGAAGAAATTTATATATTATTTTCTTATGTGAAGTATAAGTTCTAGTGTTACGGAGAAAATTTAGCACGTCCTTTCTCGTTATATTTTCATCTATTTTTTTAGCTGCTTCATATAATTTTTTCACAGAAGAAAAAGATGAAGCATGAGAAGGAGTGAAATAAATTTTTTTCAAAATATTTTCTTTGTCCATGTTTGAAAAAATATTTGGTTATGAACATGAAAAGAGAACCATCTCAGAGTAGTAGGTGATATAATTTTTGATGAATGAATGACATCTTTTGCAACAGCATTCAGACAAAACATTTTTCACAACATTTTTATATAAATGAATGACACAACTTTTTTCGTGCACGCGAAACAAAATGGAAATCCGATACGCGTCCATTCCAAGAAAAAAAAGGTAGAGACATATTTTATCCCCTTATGAGTTGAGCAAGAGCACAAATTTCTCTTTCGAGATGTACTTTTTGCTGACACATAGGTTTTAAAATATATGTACCATAAAAAACTTGGCATTAGCGCAAGTTCCTCCTTTGAGGTGTACTTTCTGCCAATGCATAAATTCACAGAATGGGGCATATTAGCACAGATTTTAACCCATTTTTACGCGTGAAAAAAGTCATTAAAAGCAATGCAAGTTTCCGGATTTCCGTGAAAAAATGAAAAAAAATCTTTTTGCCTTATAAAAGAAAAATTATTCTATAGCATAGATATTAGTGTATATAGGAATAAACCCATCAGGTATTCTAGTTTGGTTTGTGTTAGTTCCTATAGTTTTTTGTGCATGTTTTTTTACGTTTCCGGTTTTCTTCAACACAGTTTTACCTTTAGTGGAACAAATAGTTTTCTGTTTTTTTCCTTTCTTGACTTCTTTTTCTTCTTTCTCACTTTCTTCATCTTCTGTCATGCTAGTCCCTGCTTTTCTTTTATTTCTTTTTTTGCTTCGATTTTCATTTTCGTCTTCAGGCAAAGGAGAGGCTGTCAGGTTGTCTTTTCCTTCTGATTCTTCGGAGCTAGAGTTTTCTGTGTCGCTGATTTTTTCGTCGATAATAAGCTTCAATTTATTTTGAGCAGACTTAGCTTTGTTCCTCATTTTTTCTTTGAGATATTGTGTATGGCATGAATTACATCTCAAATGATTTTCGTCAGCAGAAAAATAATGGAGAGAATGAAAAGGTTTATGACACCTTATGCATTCTTGAACCATGCTTTTTTGGCATTTTTCACAATATTTTTTATCTTGAACTATTCTCCCTTTTCTTCCACAATATTCACACTTAACAGGCATATTATGTATATTTTTATATAATTCAAAACAAAAATACTTTGACCGTAGATATGTTGTTATCTTTCTTGCTGTAGCTCTTATCTCAATAAGGTTTTCAATCGCTGTCACTGTTACTAGAGGCTATGTTGTCGTCGCTGCTGCTGTCACTATGAGACTTTGATTTTTCTTTCTTTTTCTTAGTGTTTTTAGTCTTTCCAGGCTTTTCTTCTTCACTCATTTTTTTAATTTTATCTATTTTTTTGTCTATTTTATTCCTTAGTTCAAAGAGTAAATCATATTCTTCTTTAAGAAGAGAAATACTTTTGTCTTTTACCATATCATGAAAATGTAAATATATTTTTCCTTTGAATTTATTTATGTCTATTCTTTTCCTTTTGCCAAAAGCTAAAGTAGGATATTTAGATGATTTACTCATTTTGTTTGTTTGCAGATAGTTTGCTATTCTATTTTTGTCTTTATCTCACAAACTTTTCTTCTTTTTGAATGAATATCTTCAAAAGGAATTTCTTTCATTTTTCTTTTTAAAGGGGGAATCTTATAATGACCATATGCGTAAGATTTAATTCCTCCTCTTCTCAAATATCTTTTATCTTCAAAAGGAGAAAGAGATATCTTTTTTTGAGACATAGTGTATACTTTGTGTTTTATGCTTCTTATGTTATCGAATTCTGCTTCTTTTATTCTATTTTGGACTAAGGTAAGCTTAAAGTCATTGTGCCTTATAGTTTCTATGCTACTTTTTTTGACTCCCTTTATTTTTTTCTCTTCTTCCCCCTTTTCAAATAAAATGGAGTACATTTTTGGCCTGAGAGCAATAAATTCTTTTATTTTTTTCCCCCCTGCTTCATCTTTAAATTTACCTAAGACCTTTTTGTTCGTTTTATCATACAAAAAATGATTTTCAGGTAAATTAGAAAAATCAAAAAAATTATTTAGATCTTTTATTTTTTTAAGATAATTTGTATCTTTTATGTAATACACTAAAGAATCTGTGTCTGTATATAACAGTTGAATATGTACGTCTTTGAATTTAGGCAACATGATATTATAATGGAAATTAAACATCCATAGTTTAGATAACTCTAAAACAGAAAACCCAATATATATCGGTTTGTCTAGTAAAATTTTTTCTTTGCTGCTTTGTATTCCTACAAAGTCCTTTTGAAATATATGAAGAGATTTAAAAGTAGGTTTTTTAATAAGATTTTCACTTTCTTTAGGGTCTGAAGTTAATTTCATGCTAGTTCTTTTCTTAACATTTTCCATTGTTTTACCAAATGCTGCATTATTTAATAACTTAAAGAATTCTTTTTCAAAAGCAGAGGTAGCCAAAGTTCGTTCTCTGTTATTAAATAAAATGTAAGATCTCATCCAATCTTTCTGATGAAAGCTTAAAACCCGGTGAATTTTTTTTATCTTTAAGCCTAATGCAAGGTATAATTTTAAATTACGGTAATGCACTACATAATTTTTTTTGTCCTTTAAATTGCATATAAGCTTTTTTCCTCCTTTTTTGTAGGACGTTTCAGTTTTTTTCAATATTTCTTTTGCATATGGAGATTATTCTTGTTCTTCTATTTCATTTTTTTGTGGAGCTAGAGGAAAATCGTTGTGCATGTTATGAAGACAGTCAGGGTAAGTTAAACTTACCTCCAGTATGTATCCTGTTTCATTATGATCTGAAATGCTTTCTATGTTAAGTTTTTGAATTTGATTTTGGGTTAGCCATTTAAAATTTGAGTGAGGCAAAAAATCTGCTAAACATTTGCCATAAAGGTTATTGCAGTCTATGTAAAAGATGATTTCGTCGGAAGAATTAGCTTTCGCATACCTATGAGAAACATTAGTTATGCCACCCCTTATACCGCCTTCTATAAAATTATATTTTTCGATGTCAGAAAGCAACTCTAGTTCAACTTTTGTGTGTTTTAACATAGCTTGATAACTCAAACTAGGTGCCGTTAGAAAATGAGCAGGGTCTAAACCGTAATAATTTAAGGCCTTTTCTCTGAAAGATTCAAAAACATCACATAAAAGCAAAACGTCTATTTTCAAGTAGGCTTTCAAATAATCTTTTATGTTTCTACATTTTAATGCTTTAAACATATGAATTGCATGACAGTAATCGTCCTCAGTTATATTTTTTTTGGTTAAAGTAGAATAAAATTTGTCTATAGGCGGCAATTTTTTTTCTTTCAAAACAGACCAAGAATCAATGTAATCATAGCACATGACACCTTTTCTTATCATATAAGGAATCATTTTTTTGTTTGAAGTATGTTTTTTTGTTTGAACGAAATCTTTTAAACCTTTCTCTTGCAAAAGTTCAGCTAACTTTGAAAGGGACGTAGGTAAAAATTGGAAGGAATCTATTATTCTAAAATTTTCGAAACTTAAAGTAAGAAATTTTTCAGATGATTTAGCGATTACAGATATGGTGCTCTGGTTTATATATTTATATAATTTTTGGATGAGAAAATGAGTGTCATAATTCATGCTGTTGTGAATAATAATTGGTATCTTTAAATTGTCCATCCTAAGACTAGTGTAAGTAAGATTACATCTATTGCAAGCATAATTTAAATCTCTTCCTTTTCCTTCTTGTCCTATGTGAGCATGATCTAAAACTTTTCTTATACCTTTTTGGGTGAAAGATATCCCGCATATGTAACAATTTTTTTGCTTCACTATATGTGAAATATTGTCAGAAGACAAAGACAAAGGTTTTCTCTTATGATCTAAAATATACGAAATTTCAGCTCTTTTTTTATATAAGTAAGAAACAAATTTTTCTATCACATTTTTTCCTACGTATATAACAGGATCTTGACTGTATTTTTCATATTTAGAAATTAATATAGCTCCAAAAGCATTTAATTTGTGTTCTTTGGAGCAACACGATTTCCCTTTGAATATTTTGCTTATAGTGCGATTATAACATTCAAAATCTGCATATATCACAAAAGGACTTTTAACTTTAAATTTATGGTCAACGAATTTTAAGAAAGTCCCTTTCGGTGGAGTAGAATAACCCTGACCACTGTATACGTTAGTTTTGCAATTGTTGTTAACGTGCATTTCATATTTTTTTTTTGAGCAAAATGATATCAAACATTTGTAACAAAAGTACCTAGTTTTTTTTCCAAAAGAATGGTCTGATAAATTTATGTAAATTTCTGATAAGATAATAGTGATCATTAAATAACAATAAATCAATATGTCTTCCTTCAGTAAGGGGAGAAGAAAGGACTGAAATATACATAGGGAAAGGCTGAAATTCTTTTTTTTCAGAAACTAAAAGGCCAAAGACATTTATAGTAAGATTATTTTTCTTTTCGAACTTTGGAATTTCACTCAATTTCACAGGAAAAGAAAGAAAAGAAAGGTTTAATTTTTCTAAAAAAATATCGTACGACTTAGCCAAGTTTGCATTGTGAGGAATTTTATGTAATCCTGCTAAAACAGAGTATATGAAGCATTTTTTGCCGCTTCCTTTTATATTAAGAACTGATTTTTTTCTTTGAATAATGCTTTCTTTCCCTTTTTTCTTATAGGTCTGAAATGAAGAACTAAAAAAACTGTTCCATATTCAAATTGAACCAACTTTCCCACATCGTCACATATAGTTATTTCGATTTCTTGTATTTCACTTTTTTTTACCTTTTTATAGTACGGAGAGACAAAAACTTCCTTAATATCGTCTCCGAATTTTTCACTGCAACGAATAGTCCTCAATAAAGGAATTTGAAGATCGCCTACAATTTCATTAGCAACTATATCAGTATAAATATAAATATTAGAAGAAACGTGATGCAAATTAGGAACACCTCCCGCATGAAAATATTTATAATGTTTGTATCTTAAAGTAGTGCTCATTAAAATCTGAAAATCTAATAAACTATTCAATGGAAGCCCTGAAAAAGTTATAACGTCATCGTTTTCTATCTCAGCTTCGTTGTCTATTTCTTCAGATATATCCAATCTCAGTACGTTACTTAAATATTTAGACATAACAACTTTGTCTCCTCTCCCTACCTTTAAAATAGGTTTTAAATTTTGCAGCTCAGTTTTTACATATGGTTCTCTACTTTTTCGAAAAAATTCATCGTCAGGGTATGCGTCTATTTTTTTCAAGGCTGAATTTATGCTTTTTATTAAACTACCTAAAGAAGTATAATTTCCATATGGAATTTTTTGCACGACATATCTTTTTTTTGTTTCTATTTGATCTAATGAAGTTATTTTATTCACGTCTTGCTTCAACCTGAAATCTTTTCTTTCTACTACCAAAGTCCTATTTCTTTCTGGAATTTCTGGGAAATTATACCAAGAAACTGGTATGTTTACTTCTACTAATCCCACTTCCCATTCTCCTTGTAAAATTAAAATAGAAGGTAACTTAACCCAAAATTTGCTTGTTTTATTTTCTCGGGAGGGATGAATAGTATTAGAAGGTAAATTTATGTAAAAAGGAGAAGAAACATTCATTTTAAAAATATATCTTATTTTTAAACAAAATCTTTTTTTGATAATTTTGAAAGTATTTCTTATCTCAGGGAAAAAAAAGACCACTGGTGGCTCATATGAACAGGATATTTTCTGTTTAGTGAAGACCTCTAGTGAGCATTCCTAAAATTATGTTAAACTATACCATATTTAGCACTCTATAGACCTCTAGAGGCTAGGACTGATATTATTTTACTAGATCAGCGGAGACCTCTAGTGTGAGTCACTAAAACTAGATCAGCGGAGACCTCTAGTGTGAGTCACTAAAACTATGTGCATGGTTTTACACTGAAGACCTCTGGTGGCTGATATAAATTATGTGCATGGTTTTACACTGAAGACCTCTGATGGCTTATAGAAGGCATTTTTGCTTACTGAAGACCTCTAGAGAGCATTCCTAAAACTATCTTAAACTATACCATACTTAGCACACTGAAGACCTCTAGAAGCTATGACTTATATTTTTTAACTAGATAAGTGGAAAGCTACTTGTTTACTTATGTTAGTTTGTTGCGAATCGTTCCCATACAAGCATTGTAACAATTAATTTTACCGCAAATTGTATGTATCTAACAGGAATTAATTATGTTAAAATGAAACAAATTTAAATTTTAGCTCTCAGTGATCAGTTGACTAAACAGCAATTTTTTAATGAACTCACAAAAGCAAATCTTTAGCTTTACCTTTGAAGCATTAATCGCAATGCTTTTCCTGCAAAGAATTCTCCGTAATCTACGTCAGAAAAGTTCATCTGATATCGCTGCCTCCTTCATTCACTTCATTACCTTATTCGTTGTCATATAACTGCTGCCTTATAGGTTAACTTCGTTGCCTTATTCATTACACTATATTACCTTAAGTTATAGTAGTTTTGTTTCTTTATTCTCAGAGACTTTTTGTAAGCTACTGCTGTATATGTTATGAAATATTTGATATTTAAAATGTAACATAATACAAAAATATTTGTTTCCAACTTTTTATTTCTTATCAAATAAACAAACTTTTGGTTTTTTTTCTTGATTTAACAAGGAAGTGTCAGATGATTTTCTCATTAACCATAACAAACATTCATGACCAACCCATGGTTTTTCATGTATCCATTCTACAGAACAGTAAGGACATTTTATTGTTTCAGTCCTATGATACAAATTTGATTTTTGAGTAAAATCATCAAAACATTTTTGATGTACTGGCTTATTGCAACAAATCATATAAGCAATGTTTCTAGTTTTTGTAGAAATAATTATTTCAGTGTTGCATAATTTACAAAGCATGTATTCTAGTGACATTTTATGCAATTTTTGCCTTGTTTTATTTCTTAGTTCTTTTGATATTTCTGATAATACATAATCGCTAGGATCTAAAGAGTAATCATATTTTCTTTTCTTAGGTTTCATTAACATTTCTACGTCGTAAACATATCTAACGTCAAGTAAGTCGCAAGCAAGATCCATCATAGTGAAATAAAAAGTTTGATATGGCATTAAAATACAGCACATTTTAAGGACTCGTGGCAAAAGCATGATGTTACACAAAACTAAATTGCCTATTTCTTCCTGTAAAAAAAAAGACAAGAAAAAGTCGGCGAAAAATACAAGCGCTTCTACTTTAATTTTTTTAAGGTATGGCAAAGAATCAAAAACAGACAAAGCTAAAAAAATTTGACCAGCTTCCTTCACTGACATATAAGGCTGGGAAGCAAAACTGACGTCTATTATATCCTTTTCGTTGTCTTTAAAATGTACCTTTCCTTCGAAATAAGCAATCCTGCTTTTCAATAAAACGTAATTAATTTTCATTTTCCGAGGCTATCTAATAACACATCAACAGCAACTATTATAACATATGAATAGCAACTGTTATAAGCTATTTTGTTTCAGTTGCTATTTACGCAGCTTAAACTATATGACATCCTGAATAGCAACTAAGATATTGTCAATGTCTCGTTACATGTCATGAAGTGAGGTAACAGGAGTCCAGACAATTCAGTTGATGATCCAGCTTTATTGTAAGATTGGCATGATGAGTAACTGATACAGTGTACAATATAGTACTCGCCAGTCTGACCAAGCTATATCCTAAGCCAAGGCACCTGAGTGTCGTAGGGTCTAGGTTGGAGAAGAATAAGATGCTGAGGCTTGATCCTGACTAGGTTATATAGTCAGGAGCAAGCCCAGATGACGTCGTGTCTATTTCTGTACTTTCTATTTTTAGTATAGGGAGCGACTCAAATATGCTGAGTCGGTGGTTCTGCTCAGTCCCAATCTGTGGTAGGAGGGGTGAGCTGCTCCTATTGGCTAGGTGAATCTAAAAATAGTTGAGTTCTCCAGTGGGGGACCCACAGGAGGGAGCCTGGGGATTTCCCACTGGAGGAGGGCAGGTGTGAACTCTTCACCCTGCCAAGCTAAAAATAGGTTGACCTTGGTTTGAACTAGGGGGTAGCTTGGCCAGTTTGGTTTGAGTATGTCGTTCATAATTATAATACATAGAATAGTCCATTGACATATCCCCACATTCCCACTCATCTCTGCATGAGGTTAAAGGGAGTATAATTATAAGGAATGAGAGTCTATATCAAGTCCATTGACATGCTCAAGTATAAGATGTGAAATAGGGGGCTGAAAAGATGTTCAGCGCTGGGTAAAGATTGATATTACCAAGTTTCTTGTGAAAAGGGGGTACAATATTTGGTTCTACCGGTAGTAGTTGGTACAAAACATAGGAGCTTGGATAACAACTGATATTTTTCTTAGCTAAAACTACTTGAACTTGCATCCTCTCAATTGAGGCAAACTCTGTGAACTAATTCAAAATAATCTGGCTTGAACACTACAAGAATAGATGCTAAGGGTACTAAGACTGCTCTGGCTGAGCAGGGTAGTAGGGGCATGACTAGGTCTGTCTTGTTCATCATACATCGTCAAAATACATTTTCTATATCCAGTATAAAAATATACGGTATAAAATTACAAATACATCAGCGGTATAAAAGCACAGATTGTTTAAAAGAGGTTTTAAATAAGGTGAAAATATGTACATGCTGTCCTTACATACAAGGTTTTAACAAATAAGTTAATGATTGAGCTGGGCAGTAGTGGTATCACTGCTAAGCTACATATATGGGCGAGGTGACGATCATCAGTGACATACAGTAAGATGTGACCGAAGATCTCTTTTGGACTAGCTTGTACATAAAATAATTGAAAACACAAACTTGCATGCAAGGAGAAACTGTTCACCCAGAGCCGAGAGGTTGGTGAAAATGTGAAATTTCTAAAAAAAAAATTTGGATTTTTGGAAAAGGGGGCATTTGGCCCGAGGTAGTTGTCACTTGTTACTTTTGGGGTTGAAAGGCTTGCCGAGGTGGCATTCTGTAGAATTTTAGTAGTGGAAATTACAGGCTCTGGATGTTCAACTTCTTGAGACAATAAATATTTCAAAACATTTTTCACACATGGTTTTCTACTGAGGCTAAAACCCATAAATACAATGACATGGTTGGGCTTGAAAAGAGGGATGGGGGCTCTGTGGCACCTGAAAGCTAGGGTTGATCTGCCAGCCAGGTCAACTCTAAGCTTACACAGAGTTTTTACAAGTAAATGTATGGTGGTTTATTGGTTAAGATGGTACAATATGAGTTTGGTTTTATTTTTACAATCGTGGAGAAATCGTGTGAACCTTGCAGATCGAATTAAAGGTCACATACAAATGAAAGCGGTACTGTGGTTCTTGGGGGGGGGCGTTTTAAATTGTGTCCCTACAATCGATAAATATGGAAAGGAAGGTAAGAATAACACTGATTTGTAATTGAAATCGGAGGGGTTTACATGATTTTCTGAATATTAATGTTTCCATGGTTTACTGTCTCCAGCACTGACACTGGAGGGGGGTAGGTTAGGGTGGGGTCTGGGGGTTCTTATGTAGAATCTGCCTCTTGCCCACTTTCTTCTGAGCGCCGCTCTTTTTATGGGAGTGCTGGGGTCTAAATCTATGTCTCTAAAATCTTCTTCCACCGAGGCCAGGTTCCCTGGTTCGGCAGAAGTAGAGGTTGAAGAATCAGAGTCTTCAGACTCGGAGCTATTGTCATTTTTGTTGTCCTGTTGATCTAGGTTTGAGGTGCTATTGGTGAAGGTGGTGGTGGTGTAGTGTCTCTGGGATACTAGGGGTCTGAACTTGATGCCTGTGTAGGAGCAGGGGCAGACAAAACCCTCAGGGGTGCTGGAGCACAGTCTGCACCCTGCTATTAGGCATTTTGGCCTTGCTGGGGTGCGGGGGTTGCTCCTCCAGTTGTAGCGGGCCTCTGGGATGGGGGTGTCGGCCCTTCTGCTGCGTGTATTTCCGCCATTAGGGTTCGTTCCTCCTGAGTATTAAGGGTAACTGGTTTCCTGACCTGGGTATTTTTCGGCTGAGGAGGTGTCTGGTCTTTCGGGGCCGGCTTCGTCGGTGTTGGACTGGTCCCAGTCATCTCGCGTTGACCTGTTCAGAAAACAACATAGAGCAGAGAAAACAAGGCATTAGAGACTGTGTCAGGTTGTATGGTTCACAATCAGGTCCACAAAAATACCAAGATTAACTCATGGTGCTAAAAATTGGTTAAGTCGACACTTGGGAGTACCATACAGAAGCAAAGGTTTAGGTTTGGAGCTAGGCGGGAGGCCGTATCCAAGGACTCTATGTTAATTCCAATGCTACACACCTGGCGGCGCCAGCGGATGGTCGCTGGGCCGTACGCTGCTCCGTCTTGGATTTTAGTTCAGGAAAATAACACCGAGAGGCGCCACTGTGCCAGCGTCTGTACAGCGTTTGGTTAATGTATGGGATCTACGTTAAGGCCTATGAGTTTACGGTAAGTGAATGATGTAGACTTGCACCGACCCTTCAGGGTTGGGACGGGGGGGTCGGGGAGTTTTCGAGATTTTGTGGTTGGATGGTGTGGTGGTGAAATTTTGAAGAATTCTTGATTGATTTTGGCTGGATTTGGGTCCGAAAATTAGGTTTGAAAGGCGACTTGATGTTCCCGCGGCTAGACCTAGTATAAAAGGGTAGGCCGGCGTTTTTGACGTCAGAAAGCTGCTGAAAATTTTGACTTGAGGACGTTCTGTGTGAGATCCAGAAAGATGTCGGAGTGCACGATCGTCGATATGTTCGTCTTTGTCAGCCCAGGAGGGGCGGTTTACCTTGCTGTGGTGGAGCTTGACGGATGGGGGTAAGTACTGTCTGATTGGGTCTTTTTAGGTGTGCGATTTTGAGAGAAAAAGAGGAAAATCATTTGCCGGAACTGCAGGGGTAAAGTTGATCTATGTTTTCAGGTTGCAGGTCGTCTACTACTGGGTTGGACTAGTGTTGTTTCCCTGTAAGGGGAAGAAGGATGGAGGTGGCCGCCCTGACGATCCTGACATGGGGGGTCCCGGAGGTCTGTCTGGCAAGGAGGTAGGTCTGAGGTTCAGCTGTGACTTTCTGAGGGAGGGGGGGGGGAAAGGGGGGGGGAGGGGAGTAGAGGAAGAGTAAAAGGAAAATCCTGAATTTTTGGTTATTCTTAAAAAAAATTGATTCCGTTGTAAACGGGGAATTGGTCTTGTTTAAATTGCAGCCTGTGACGGTATCTACGGGAGTCTTGGCCGCTGTCTGATTGGGATGTGATAATGAAGAAAAAAAAAAAAAAGGAGGTGGCGAGGCCTAATGCGCTATGTGATTGACTGATTGTGATTTCGCCTGTGATTTACTACTGTGATTTTGACTTCAACGGCCAGGAGGGCTCAGATCAGACTGTGATATTTGACGCTGATGACATTTGATTTCCTGTGATTTGATGTGATTGCCCTGTGATTATTATCTGACGGCCAGAGTCAAAAATCGTGATACTTGCTAAATGATAACCAATAATATAGAAAAGTCCACCACCAGTTTAGAGTTTTGTTATGGATTTTGGGGCTTGTAAATTGGGTGTCGGTGTTGTCTGAATTAGATTGGTATAGTGATCGGGGAGTGGTAAGTCGGGGTATGTTGCAAGTCTACTGTAATATAAACACGTGCATATGTTATTGTATTGGCGTGCACACCACGTGTGGACGTTTATTTGGTTATGCATATTGTCATGTGAGCGTGATCACGTGCGAAAAATTTGCATTTGGTGACTGGTTTCGGTACTGGGGACGCTCGGCGACGTCATGACGCTGCGTTTGGCGCGAAAATGCCCAGACGCCGCGTCAGCACTTGACGTCTGTGATCCGCTAACAACATTCAAAATTGGGTCAGTGGGGCTGCTATTGTATAGGTATGTGGCGGTATGTTTGTTTTAATGGGGCTATGTTTGTTCTGCTGATAAGACTGACGGGGTATGGGATGGTAGTCTGGGATTAGATGAGGCTTGGCTCGGCATCGCCGGGCTGGGTTATCTGTGGGGTAGGGGGGGGTGGTGGGGTATCCCCACATAGGATGTGTTATCCTGTGTGTGGCTATCCGGTCTTGTGCTGTGGTATGGTTGGTCGGTTCCATTATATGAGAAAATAGGGGTGGCCGGTGGCTGTAGAGCAATTTTGGCTACGAAGACATGTGGGTATCCCCACATAAATCAATACACGGGCCTTAAGGATTTTGAACGGAAAAATAAACATACCGATTTCTGGTGGGAATTTGGTAGATATATCCTCCAGGGTGGGGTCGAACACCTACATGTCCTTAGGGGGTTGGTAGTCCTTTGGTGTGAATTTAGTTAGCTCCACCTGGCCGCTGGGATTTTGGGTACCCCTGGGCCTGGGGCTGGGGCTGCTGGGGGCCTGGATCCTGGGGATTTCTGGGATGTTGGTGTCTTCGATTGTCTCATATCCTGGGGTCAGCTGGAAATCTGGCTGGGTCTTGGATTTGATGACCAGGGTCATAACATGTGGCTTCCCATTTAGGATCCTGTAGAGGGGTAGTCTCCAGAAAAGGGGGCAGCGAGGGTATCTCTCGAGCTGCACCACTCTTAATTGAGCGCCAATTATGAAGCTGACCTTGGCCTTCCAGTTGAGATCCAGGTGGCGGCCAAAGGGCATAGTGAGGCGGGGCTTTCCAATTTTAGGGGCCTTAATGAAGGGTGGCCATAGGTTGGAGCCGAAAATCATGGTTCCCACAACAAACTCGTATGTTCTGCCCTGGGAGTGGATGCGGAGGACAAACTGGGGCAAGCCATCGGATTCGTCTTGCCTACAGTGTGGCCAGTGTCTGCAGCATCTGGAGATGAAGAGGCGGGCCAGGTACAAGATGATCAGGACGGAGCCGATTGCCCACATCACATCGTAGCGTCCAGGAGTCTGGATAAATTCCAGGCTTTGCTCCACGGGCTGTTGTGTGGGTGTCGAGGGCCAGTTGTTGTTGGCCTTGTTGATCAGATCCTTGAGATTCTGCCAAGTCGCTGCATCCGCCATTCTGGGTGTGTTGAGTGCTAGATGGACTGTCACCAACTGAGCCAGGCGTGACACGCGCACCTGGATCTGGCATGTCATTGCACAACAGAGGATGGCAATCAGAGGGGTCACTAAGTGGAACCAGATCGAATATTCCAAATGGTAACCAAGGTGTGTTAGTGAACTTGCTGACAGAAGAGAAGACTCATCTGACAGACCCTTGGCTGCTCGTCTGAGGGTGAGTACGCTTTTAATTAAGGGTACTATTTTTTGGTTGTGTAAGGATTTGAGACGCTGGAAGTTAGGTAGTTCCAGGGACCGTGGCACGGTTGTCATGGTAACGCCTGATATGTTAGCTGGAGGTGAACCAAAATGTCGCCATAGTGGTAAGTTTATGGGGCTCATGGCCATGGGTTCCAGTGTTATATTTTGTACGCAGGTTATATTTGAATTGATCATAACCATGCCTGCATTCTTAATAGAGCATAGGCATGGTACTGACATGACCGAGTATGCTGCATTGATCATTGGGATTTGTCCCGCATTGTGACACTGTAAGTAAGATGGCGATTTACTAGTGATCATGAGATATGTTGACCTAGAAATGGGTTTGATTAGGTTGGGTATGGGTGCAGCCATGTGTGCAGTGAAACTGCAGGTGTGGTGCACTGCATCAGGTAGGTCCAGGAGTAGGGACAGAGTGCAGGTGGGGTGTAGAGGTGATAGCAGGGGGAGGGGTAGGTTACAGCTGATGAAGGTGTCTTGTGTACATAGGTCTAAGTCTGCCTGCTGAAGCTCCATGAAATGGGCGTGGCTGGGAGACATGGCTATGTAGGGGGGTAGGGGCTGTACCAGGGTGTAACCTGTAGAGTTAACATCTGATGTGTCAAAGGGGACTGGAAAGGTTTCAGTTCTGAATAGGGTGTAAACATTATCCCCTAGTCCTATGGGTATGGGTAGTGAGATGAAGAGGGTGGAGGGGTCACTCCACTGGGCACTTACTCGTCTTTTATAGTAATGACCTATGGGTATGTCAAGGATTGATATGCCTTGGTGGGCGCTACTCAAGGCGCTGGAGAGGTTGTTTAGGCCTGACCTGAGGGTGTCATGGGAAATTAAGTTGGGAGGGAGCTCGCCCTCCATTAAGCTGTTTATGGCACTTAATAAAATATCTAGATCCTCCTGAAGGTCGATTAGTGACTCAATTTGTGAGTTTGCTGCAGAAAATAACATGGAATAAAAGGTGTCCTGTCTGGCTTGGGATTCTAAATTTAAAATAATGTTTGAAAAGTTGGAATCTAATGTTTTTAGATTTTGGGCCAGCAGGGACAGTGCGTCGTCAGTATCATTTTGGAATTCAGATAGGATGTTTAGGGAATTGTAATTGTATTCTGAGATATTTAATAGAAAATGGGTGGCTAATTCAACCACATGCATTTTAGTGGCCAATCTTCTGTCAATGTCAGAAATGTCAGCGTTTAGAAGGTCAATTTCAGGTTGGGTTCCCAGGCCTAGGGTTGCTCTGAGAATATCGCCAATGATTTGTCCTGGGGCATTTCTGGCCTGACGGTTCCTGGGGTTGGAAATTAAATTAATCAAAAGGTCTAATGAATTTTGGGTTTTGTCAAATAGGGTGCTAATCAATGTGTCCAGATTGTTGGCTGTTTGGGTAATGTATGGTGGGGTGCCGGGCTTAAGTAGGGGTGACACTTTATCAGGTCTTTGGAGGTTGGGGGACAGGGAGATGTTCAGACTGAAAACTAGGGGGTAGTCCATGAAATTTGAGATTAGGGGCTGTGGTAACTGGGTAAACAGTGTTCCATAATTTGGTCTGAATACGATCCTTTGTGGTAACTCCTTGTCCTGTGATCCATTGGTGAGGTTGAAGAGGATACACAGCACTATTAGAGGTACTGCGGCTCTGTAAAAGAGATGTGATGGGGGGATTGAGTTTGTGAGTCATATCAGCAATTGGGTTATGTGGTGGGGGATTTTATGGTCGATTGTGTGGGAGGTGTCCTCCTGTGAAAGGGGACTGTAGGCACACCTAGGTGGGTGTAGTGTGGTTTGTTTAAACAGTGTGGGGGTGGTTGCTTGGCGAGGGTGTGAGGGGGGTATGATGGAGATGTGACTGGACCTGTGGTATTAGTAGGCTAAGACTAAATGGGGGGGTTGTGAGAGTAAAAATTTTGTAGCTTACCCTGTCAGATTTATTTCAGCAATGGGCTGTAGGTGGGAGTTTAGACAGGTTATTGGACCACATGTGGGTCTCAAGAATGGCTTTCTGAACTACTAATTCTATGGCGTCCCTGATGACCAAAGCTCTGCCCGTCCCACTAAAGTATCTGGGAAGGTCTTTTAAAGGCTGGTCAGAGACCAGAAGTGTGCGCGCGCACAGCAAGGCTATATAAGCGGCTGTTTTAGGTTTGAAGGTGCTCCAATCTGGAGAAGTTGGCATGTCACAACAGACATAAAGTAACATCCTCTTGACGAGGGTAGAGACCAACGGGTTTGATAGCGGCAGTTCCTTGTGGACTGCGGGGTCATTCAGGTAATATGCTAAATGTCTAGAAGTCATATTGAAGACCAAATTTTGGTGGTGTACAATGAGCTGCCTAAACTCAAAAATGTCTCTTCCTTCTTTCAATAATCCAACCGGTCCCAGGAGGTCGTAGATTGTCCAATTTTCACTGAAGAGAAGTTTTAATTTGAGTAAGCTGCTTTTTGAATAAGCTGTAAACCATACAGAGGGGTGAGTATAGGGGCACAAACAATTGAGTCAGGTATGGGGCGCGAAGTGAACAATCAAACTTTTTACAGGTATTCTAGTACTCACACTGCCATTGGTTAATAGAGGTACCTGGGTAGCATGACATCAGATTATGTCATTGACCATATAAGAACGACTGATAAAACTAGTACTGGTTAATGGGCACATAGGACAGGCCTACCTGGGCTTATTGCACGTCGTAAACGCCATGGTGATCCCTGGTCCAGGCACTTGTTCACTTGGAACGCTGATATGGTGTGATCTGGGTGATATTGTGGAGTGGCTAAGGTGGGGGTGGGCTAAGGCTTATAAACCCATCCGTGAGGGTGGCTATTTCTCACTTTTGGATATCCCTATAGTGGTATGTCTTGCCCTAAAAGGCTGGGCCTGATTCTATTGGATGGCTGCAGTTTGGGCATATGTCCCTTATGCAAATTTGGAACCTATACCCCGGTAATAAGCTTATAATTGGAATTCCTGGGGTCAGGTTTGAGATAAGGCGGGAGTGGAGAGGTCAGTTCACATGTCTAAAAATTTGCTGACCATGAATACATGTGTGTGAGAAACATCATGCCTGGGGTACCGAGCTGCTCTTAACTGACAGCTCATAAATATGGGGTTCTACCTGTATCAGCGCCCTCGTGCTAAACAGAGGTACAAACATGGGTGGGCATGGGGGAATACGAGCACCTACAATAGGCGTGTCAACTGGTAAATAGGAGCCCTGAAAAGCTATCTAGCCGGTGTATGCATGATTTTTCTTTAAATGAAAAACATGTACCAGAGGATACACTGCTGCCGTGGGCAATTTATGTGGCTACCTAACCATAGCTGGACAAAATTGTGTGCATATGCTGCCCTTGAGTGGTTGACAGTGCGGCTGGTTGAAGGGTTTGATCCTGGGGTCAAACAGTGTATAATTGGGCTCATTGGGCCTTTGATAAATAATTTAAAGGAAAAATAAAATTGGTTTGAGAAAAACGAGATATATATAATAAAAGGATAAATATAAAAACAAAAGGCGTGCGGGGTGATAAGTTAAGAGGTGAGTGTTAGTAAATCTTCAAAGAAGAGAAAAAGGGGGTACCTGATGATATGGGGTGCCGCTGAGGGAATTTGTTATCATCAGGTCGGGGCTTTGAGGTCGGTGGTCACATGTGTAGGGTGGGTAATTGGCCTAGGTGTGTGTGAGTGCGGGTGTCCCTGTAGATAGCAGGGGTGTGGCACGTGGCCTGAGTGTGGGCCAACAGCCGTGGTGAGTGTTGGTATGTGTGTGTGTATGGGGGGGGGGGTCGGGGTTGAGAGGTGTTTCTGTGTGTGTGGGGGGGTATTTGTGCTTTCTCTATATGTGATTTCAACGAAATTTCATTGCTTCCTTTTCTTTGCCCTTTTCTTGGGTGATGGGGCAAAGGTGATGATACCTTTCTTTGCCGGCCTTCCTCTCTTTTTCTTGAGGGGAGGGGCTGGTGTTTTGGTATCAGCAATTATGCTTGAATCAGGGTCAAAGAGAGTTTGTACCGGACCAGTCTGGAGCCTTTTTATGATGGCTTTGGCGCTGGCCCTTGTAATTGGTCTTCTCAGCCTGGATACATGTACTGCCTTTTTAAAGACATGTCCATCCTGCAACCTTTTTAAAATTGCAGTCACTGATGAGGTCATCTTAACTATGATGTAAGGGCCAGAGTATGTGGGTTGCAGCTTTTTGGTGGTGTGTTTCACCAGGAGGTTAGGTATATGTAAGTACACCAACTGACCGGTATTGAAGGTGGCTACCTCTGCAGAGGCGTCATGCTTGGCCTTCATCTTTTTGTGGGCCTTTATCATGTTTTCTGCTGCCTTCATTTGAATTTCATCCCTGAGGTTTAATAAATGAGTGGCTACATTTTCTTTTTGTGTCGGGTCAACATCTTCTGTTGCTGTGATCAGTGCTAATGCAGCCTCTGTGGGTAGGTGGGTTTGTTTTCCAAATACCAAGAGATTGGGTGAGTAACCCAAGGCACTGGAGACTGTGTTGTTCATGCTAAAAATCACAGCTTGGAGGAAGGTTGACCAATGTTTTTGTGATTTAGACACAAAGGCTCTGAGGGATGATTCTATTGTCTGGTGTTGGCGTTCACATAGACCTTGAGATCTGGACCAGTGTGCGCTCCCTGTGACATGCTTAATACCAAATTTATTGCAGAAGAGGGCAAAGAATTTTGAAGTGTATTGTTTAGCATTGTCAGTGTTTAAAACTGAGGGAGTGCCATGGATGCAGATCACTCTCTGAAAGAAACCAAGGGCTACCTCAGCGCTTGTGTTGTCTTCTGTGCACCATGCTGTTACATGTCTAGTGGCATGATCTGTGACCACATGTATGTGGTGGGATCCATTAACAGCCTTGTTAAATGGTCCTATTGTATCCATGGTGACATGAGAGTAGGCTGTGAGTACAGGTTCACGGAGTGTCATTGGTGATTTTAGGTTTTTCGGCCTCTTTTTGGTGGTAAGGCATGTGTGACATGTGCCACAGTAATCAAACACCTGTTTGAACATTGAGCGCCAATAGTACCGTGACCTGATAGCTGCATATGTTTTCATTGAACCCAAGTGCCCTCCTAATGGGGAGCAGTGTGTGGATTCAATTAATGATTCTGCCCACTTTTCTGGAATCACAATTTGAAGGGAGGGGTCTAGGGATTTACCCATGACTGTGTCAGTGATTCTGAAAAGTACCTCATCTAGTATGATGAACCGATCATGATTGGCTAAAATCTGATTTGTCAAGCCTTGATCTGGTGGCAACTTTCCATCCTGAATGTAATTTAGCATTGATGAAGCAAAAAGATCTTCTTTTTGTGCTTTAATCAATACTTCTCTAGAGGGTGTGAGTGAGGGGTGCTTGCAAATTTTGGTGATAGCCCTCTCAGCCAAAGGTAACACTTTGTGTGACAGCTTGGCGCGTCTGGCATTGGCTGCCTTAACTGATACCCTGGGTGACCTAGACTTGGGAGGTCGACCTCTTGGCCTTGAACCAGCTGGCTTGACCTTTGTGGGTCGGCCTTGTTTGTTTACAGCGGTTCTGGACCGTGATTGGCTGGGGGCTGGGGGTGGGTCTTCCTGGGAGTTCTGTGATTGTGCCCTGGTCAAGACGCACAGCTCCGTTGGCGCTGCTAGTGAAGCTAAGTGGTTTCTTTCAGAGCTATTTTTCTTAGCAATTACACCTTTGGGTGGTTTGCCTGTGCTTCCCCAGATTTTACCTCCTTTTAGAATTGATCTAGGGGGTCCCATCTGGATTGGGTTCTTGGGTACTGGCTCGTTGGACCTAAAGACTTTGGTCATGGAGATATCAGAGAAAGTTAATTTCTTGGGGGGGAGAATAATTTTCCCCTGGGATCTAATTGGCACTGGGTCATCAGAGCTGGGTGGGTAGGATCTCCTGGATAGGAAATCTGCCACAAAATTTGCTCTGCCTTGCAGATACTTCACCTCAAAGTCGTAAGACATGACTGTGTCTACCCACCTGGCTAGTCTCCCATTAGTAATGTTCTCTTTTTTATTAAAAAGGGAGACCAGGGCAGTGTGGTCTGAGTACACTTTGAAGTGGGCTCCATCCACATAATGGTGGAACTTTTTAACTGCAAAGACGATGCCTAGAAGTTCTTTGTCTGTTATTCCATATCTCGTCTCCTGTGGTGTCAAACCTCTACCTGCAAATTCAATTGGTCTATAGAAACCATTTTCATCTACCTGTGTGATCACAGCTCCCAAGCTATAGTTGCTTGAGTCTGTAAATATGACAAATGGCTTGCTGTAGTCAGGGAATTTGAGGACAGCTTCAGTGCAAATTGAAGCTTTGATTTTCTCAAAGGCGCGCTGGCAACTAGTGGTCCATTTAAAGGTCCCTTTGGTGGCTTCATATAGAGGTGCCATTATGTGGGCAAAACCTTTAATAAACCTTTTGTAGAATTGTGCCATGCCATTGAAACATCTAAGGTCGTGGATGTTTTTAGGTGGAGGGAAGGTTTTGACTGGCCAGATTTTGTCTGGGGAAGGTGACACACCGTGTTGATCTAGAGAAAATCCCAAGAAATCCATCTTGGTTGTGCCAAATTCACATTTTTCTGATTTCAGTTTGATATTTCCTTTGATGAAAAGTTTGAGTACCTCATCTAGGTCCTGCAGGTGTCTTTCCCAGGTGGGGCTATAAATAGCCACATCGTCAACATATGCTACTGCATTTCTGTACTTGCATTTCATGAGCAATTGCTCCATGACATTCATGAAAGACAAACCTGAGGTTTTGAGTCCCATTGGGAGAACTTTGGCCATGTATCTGGTTCCATTGGCTGAAAAGGTGGTAATAGGCCTAGATTCTTCCGCCAGGGGAATTTGATGGTAGGCACTATATACATCTAATTTTGAGAAATATTTTGCACCTGTTCTGCCAACTTGTTGCATGAGGTCGTCAGCTCTGGGGAATTGGTAGGAAAAAGATTTGAGGTTTTGATTAACCCATCTGTAATCCACTACCACTCTCCAGCCTGAGGCTACAGATCTGTCTCCCTGAGGTTTGGGTACTAAGAAAGCTGGTGAATTCCATTCACAGGGCTTGGTACATTCCTCAATGATTCCCTGTTTTAAATGTTTATTTAGGAGCTCTCTTTGGAAAATTTCTTTATGAGGGGACATTCTGTATGAGGGCCTGTTGCAGGGCTTGAAATCTGGAATTAATTCCAGCTTGACCTCATTCTCAGTGTTGGAGCCAATGGCGCTGTCATCAATCACAAAAGCCTGCCTATTCTGTTCAACAATTTTACGTACCTGCGTTTTTTGAGTCTCAGTGAGCTGCTCACAAATTTTGTATTGTAGGGGTTCATTACCCTTGGGAAGTTGCTCCAGGGGGTCTTCACCACAATTTATTGGAAAAAGCTCGCTGGCAGGTGAGACATGGTTCAGTGAATGATGAGTGTCCAGGGGGCCTATTGGTATAGCCTTTTTCATGTTGAAAGGTTTGAAAATACCTAGAGGAGTGTGTTTCTTCTTTAAATGCAAAGGAAAATCATTTGGATTTGCCACAGTTACCGGTATTAATTTTGCACTAGTCTTGGGTTTAACCAAGGCGTGCTTAATCAAGAAAGGTAGGGCTGGTTTGATATTTTCAGTGATGCCTGTCAATTTATTTAAATTTTCTGAACCGTTGACAATGGCATTGAGAGTGGTTTCAGAGTTTGGTGGTATTGTGATATTTTCAGCAGGCCTGATTGTGTTTATGGAGGGAAGCTTGGGGCCAAAACTAAGCTTAGCTTTGTACTTGGTCATGAAGTTTACTCCAAGAATGATGGGGTGATTTAATTTTGGTACAACATGTAATCTTGTAACAAATTCTTTGCCTTCAATTAGGAAGCTGAGTGTAATGGCATGGTTTACCTGTACTGTGGATCTGTCTGCTAGGAGGACATTCATACGTGAGCGTCTTCCATGTTTAAAGTTTGGGGTGTGTAATACCTTATCTGCCATTTTTTGACTGATAAAAGATAAGGATGCTCCAGAGTCTACCAAAGCTCTATAGGGGTGGTCATTTATGTCGACAAAGACTGCACCTTTAGTTAACTCGGTATTAATGCGAGAGACCTTACCTTGCTGCCCATACTTATCTGACTTGATTCTCAGTTGAAGCCGTGCCACTCTGCTACTGCTGTCCTCGTAACAGTCTTCGCTGTCTGAAGAGGAGCTGTCACCAAAATCCAGGTTGTTGTCCTTGGAAAAATCCATTTTTGGCCGCTGTAGGGAGTTGATTTCTGCATCACTTTGAATATCAGTTGGGTGGTGGCTGGCGGGGGGCGTTCCAGATTTCATATCCACTGTGGTGGGGGCGGGGTGGTTTGGTGCATTGCATCCTTCCCCTGAAACCTATTCTTCGTCATCATAGTCTGTGTCTTCATCAATGAAGTCTTCATCACCATCGTTGTGATCATGATTGTCTTCATCAATGTTGTGTAGGTCAGCGTTGCCCTCAGGTTCCGTCGGATCACTTTCATTGTTATTCCTGGGGAATCTGCTGGGTGTGGGGTCTCTGGTCCTCCTATTCTGGTAAGGGGGACTATTGCTGTTTATGATATCAGCCTCATGTGTGACCTTTTTAAAGGAAACCTGTTTATTGTTTGCTGGGGCTGTGGCCACTGTGATGACAATTTTGTTGTCATCCCTGGAGGTAGGATTTCTGGAGGCGCTTTGTGATCTAGCTCTTTGCTGAGGTGGTTTATTTCTTCCTCCAGAAGCATCCTGAGACCTTGACCTTCTGAACCTTCTGTAATTGGGGTCAGATTGGTTGCTGGAGCCGTTTTGGGTCCTGGTCTCATACTGCCTGTTGTAGTTGCCACTGGGGTACCTGTCATACTTTTTATTGTTGGAGTATTGGTTTTCCTTTCTGGGTGTGCCACTATTGTTTTTGTTACTGTTCATGGCACAGAGGTCTGCTTGTTGGGTCCCAGCCATGGCCATTTTATGTGCTTCTATGCGCAATTCCTGTGTAAGGGCCATTTTTTCTGCATCAGCTATGGTTTTGGGCATGTCAGGGAGGATTACTGATTTAATTTGAGGCTTAAGCCCATTAATCAGGTAATCCACTTGAACTGACTCCTCCAGGTTGCTGTTTGCCAAGAGCAGGGTCATGTCTTCTAAGTACTGTTCCACTGTCTCATCTGGCTGTTGTGTCCTGTTTCTATAACCTTTGCTGATGGTTGCAGGGTCCGGGGTGCCAAAACGCTTCAGGAAGGCTGCATATACTGCCTCATTGTCATACATGATGGGCTTCTCAAAAATATTGGCGAAGAACCATTGAGCTGCCCTGCCCTTTAGGAAGGTGTATAGGCAGGAGGCGTGCAGGTGTTGGTGGCGGGGGTATACATTCCTGATCCAGAACTTAAATTCTGTGATGAATTTGGCGGCAGACCTGTACTCAGTTGGTTTGTCAAATGTCTCAGGCTTATTAAAAGAGCTGAGTTGGGCTGAGGAGAGTTTGTCATCACTCAAAGTCATTTGACCCAAACCACTGGCGATGTGAGATTGGCCTATCATTGGTATCATAGGGGTGGAGTGGTCGTATGCCTGGCGGTGTCCTGTTGGATGTGCACCTGTGCTTTGAGAATACAGGGTTTGCATGGGTATAGGCATGTTGCTGGGTGTACGAGCATGAGCAGGGATATAGATACTACCTGCCACTGTACCTAATGTGTTAGCATTGGCCTGCACTGGGGTGGTGGCTGGAGCTGCCATCTGGCGAGTAGCGGAGACACTAGGAATATCGTCTCGGGTTGACCTGTGTGAGGTGGGCGTGGCACCCAATAAACCAGCTGGAGTGTTGTTCTGGAAGGCGCTGGGTGGGCTTAACCTTATGTCATTGCCAGCATGTTGGAAACCTGGCATGGTAGGTGCACTGGGGGTCTGTGAGGCATGAGGTATACCCAAGTTTGCCGGTGAGGAGTGGGCAGGAGGGGGCTGGAGTGGGGGCCTGCGGCCATAAACTGAGCAAATCTCTCTCCTAACATCATCCATGTTCCTGTTGATGCGCTCAGAGATATCTGCTGCCATCATTTCAGATCTCCTCAGGACATCTGCATTATCTTCTGCAGCTCTCCTGTGTGATTGTATCAAGTCGCGCTCCATCTGAGCCCTCCAGGTGTCCATGTTGTCTAACCTGTCGTTGACCCTGTTTAGATGGCTGGTGTGCTCCTGGCCTACCCTTTGGATTTCAGCTGATAGGAGATTAATCTGGCCAGTCAGTAAATTGCTTAAGGAATCACTGACTGCCTGTGTACATTCTCTTACCAGATTCCTGGCCAGGTCGTCCTGATCATACCTGGGAGGATGTGTAGTGGGTGTCCTGCTGTCCATCCTGCCTCTGCGTAGGTGAGGGAAGGTGATTTCAGGATCGTCCTCAGAGGTTAGGCTGTCTTCTGAGGTGCAGTATGGGGTGGCTCTTCTCCTGAAGATCTGGGAGGTGGCTCCTATAGCACCTGCTACTGCTGAGTCTATGCTCCTCAATACCCTATAGTAGGGGGGTGTCTGCCTTCTAAGAGGTGAGGTAGACTGTGCCCTCCTTCTCCTGGGGCTAGGTAGGGGTGTATAGTCTGAAGAGGTGGCCCCTGTGTCCAGGTTTGGGGTATTGAGAGTGTTTGGTGGTGTTGGGGTAGCCTCAGGGGTCGGGGTATTTAGATATGACCTGAAGGGGTCACTAGATGTGGTGGCGTCAGGCCACTGCTCCTCTAGTATTCTATTAATGCGACCTAAAAATGCTGAGGGACTTTCACCACACTGTGTACTGTGAGTGTTGGGGGCTGGTGCCTCCTGAGCTCTATTTGTCCTTACTGATCTCCACCTATTGATAGCTGATCTTATCCTTTGTCTCCAGAGATCAGATTCAGGTGGTAATGTAGGGTCAGGGGGAATATAACTGTCCCAGGTGAGTTCAGAAGGGTTGGGGTGTGTAAAACCAGCTGGGGGTGAGGTGGTGTCTGTACCGGTAGCAGGCTGCCGAGGTAATGTAGGTATGCTTTCTAAGGCGGCCTGTAATCGTGGTGACCTGGGCTCTAGGTGTGAGTCCAGGTCTAAGTGGCTTGGTGAAGCTACAGGTGTAGATGATGTTTCACCTGGTAGACCAGCAAGTCTTAGGACTGGGGATTCAGCACTTGAAAAACCAGGTAAAGTCAGATTAAGTCCTGGTGCCTGTGATGTGAGTGGGGTGCTGGTCTGTGTACCGGTATTATTGTCATCAATTGTTGATGAGAAAGTTTTGTTTCTACTCACAGGTGTTGGCTTGGGTGTTAGAAATGATGGTGGTAGGATTGGATCCAACAGAAAGGCGTCAGGTGACGAGTCAGATGACGGAACAGTCTGCTGCTGGTCTGGGGCTGCTGCTGGTGCTGCTGCTGCTGCTGCTGCTGGTGGGGGCGCGTCTAGCCCTGGGGATGTAACGGCATCTTCTGTAAATGGCTCTTTGGTTGTTGTCTCACTTTGATTCATGGCTCATGAGAGGTGAAAACAATGGGACGTTACAAATAGGGTTCTCCACCATTGTCAATGTCTCGTTACATGTCATGAAGTGAGGTAACAGGAGTCCAGACAATTCAGTTGATGATCCAGCTTTATTGTAAGATTGGCATGATGAGTAACTGATACAGTGTACAATATAGTACTCGCCAGTCTGACCAAGCTATATCCTAAGCCAAGGCACCTGAGTGTCGTAGGGTCTAGGTTGGAGAAGAATAAGATGCTGAGGCTTGATCCTGACTAGGTTATATAGTCAGGAGCAAGCCCAGATGACGTCGTGTCTATTTCTGTACTTTCTATTTTTAGTATAGGGAGCGACTCAAATATGCTGAGTCGGTGGTTCTGCTCAGTCCCAATCTGTGGTAGGAGGGGTGAGCTGCTCCTATTGGCTAGGTGAATCTAAAAATAGTTGAGTTCTCCAGTGGGGGACCCACAGGAGGGAGCCTGGGGATTTCCCACTGGAGGAGGGCAGGTGTGAACTCTTCACCCTGCCAAGCTAAAAATAGGTTGACCTTGGTTTGAACTAGGGGGTAGCTTGGCCAGTTTGGTTTGAGTATGTCGTTCATAATTATAATACATAGAATAGTCCATTGACAATATGACAGATATGATCCGATTTTCGTATGGCAGATATGATCCAATAAATTCCAATTTGAGTTATGTTGAATTACATAAGGTTAAATGACATTTACTGCTCTTAAGCAGTATGACGTTATTGTTTGCACATGAGTGAACCAAAGAACAAATAAGTGTCCTTTGAAGTGTAGTAACACATTAAACATGGCATTCAATCCATCACGTCAATAACTGTTTTTTCAATGATATATCGCTTGACTCTGCATGCAGAACAAAAAAATCCTGTTCTTTTCAGGTGGCGTAATTATGGTCGTCAGGACAACATCAACATAAAAAAAGCAGTCGATCCATAGTAAATATAGGACTATGTTATCTTTCTCTGCGTTATAATTGAAGCACAAGATATTTATGTCCGTGTGAGTGAATCATGAACACTTATGTTCTATCTCAAGGATATTTTAATGTAATACCTCATACACGTTCGTAAATCAGGATAAGGAGAAACAAAAACACATAGCAAATATAGCAAACACAATGTATATCAGTAAGTCAATACAGTCTTAAGAAGCTAGATACATATTCGCGTTACTTAATACATTCTTTATAGAAAGATATTTTTCTCTCGTAATATTTTTTTCTCATAGAAAGATATTTTTTTCTTTGCCATTTTAAAAATATTTTGCTCCCCAATGGATTTCCATTTAACCATTTTGTTCTACAATCAAAACATTTAAAGCCTTTTCTTGTGTATGATTTAAATCGAAACTTTAAGAAACATGAACGATGGCTTGGACATCCACAACAAATTAAACGTTTAATTTTTTTGTTCAAAGGACGTTTTAAAGATTTATGTTGCCCTCCACAAGCTCCGCAAAGATAATAAAATGTTTTATCATATTCAATTTCTTTAGATGCTCTTTTAATTTTTTTCTTTAAAATTTTTTCTTTATAGCAAGAGTAACAACAATATTTATTTATATGATGACGCTGGCAATGTATGTCCACTAAGATATCATAAATAGAATATTTTTCTTTCATTAAAAAAAAACAGAAATGAACTAAAGAAGCAGGAATTGAATGACATAGAATACCATTGTATGCATACATGATTAAAATTTTACTGATTTCCTTCAAATTTTCTTGAACTCTTAAATATAAATAATTCAACAAAAAATCACTTTGAAAAAAACAAGCAAAAAATGCTATTGATTCTACGTTTTCTTCTAAATCAAAAAAAGTATAACTGTCTTCAGTTTTTTCTATATTTAAATATTCTATGAAAGACAAACATTTTTCAGGAGTTATAAAAGTAAATAAAGGAACTTGAATTTCTACTATGTCTTTCTTTTTTCCTGCTCCTTTATAAAAACTATTGTAAGAATTAAAGTATTGACATCGTGAACATAAAAGACTAGTGTCAATGTGAACAGTGCTTTCCATCCTAAAAAAATTTAATTTTACCCTCTTCTACTTAGAATCTATATGTCTGTGATGCCTTCTTCGAACCAAATTTTTACTTCAGCCCACCCTCATGAACAGAAATCATGTGGTTGATGCAATCATTGGGATGTTCAAAGATCGCATCACAGCATCTGCAGGAATACATCCCTTTTTTTCTGAAGTTGAGGAGAAAAGTCCCTGTAACGTTTAAGGGAGATTTGCAAGTGGGACAGATACGATGCCTACACATGTGCTCTTTTTGCTGAGGACTTATTTCTAAACCCAACCTTTGAAGACAAAAGTCTTCGTAGTAGTACTGTCTGACCCTCGGTACTTTAAAAAGGTTCTTGATGTTAAGCTGCGGGTTCACCTCGTTTTGATTTGGAGGAAGGCTCTGAGGCTGACTAACAGACGGAGGAGCCTGAGGGTTCACTGCCTGAGTGACCGTTCTCGCAGGTCCCTCTGACTGAGAAACGCTAGTCGATGCAACCGGAGGGGCCTGAGGGTACACAGTTTGGGTGACCGTCCTCGCAGGTCCCACTGACTGAGAAATGCGAGTTGATGCTACCCGAGGGGCCTGTGGATCAACTGTAGGGGTGACCGTCCTCACAGGTCCCACTGACTGAGATATGCGAGTCGATGCTACCGGAGGAGCCTGTGGATCAACTGTGGAGGTGATCGTCCTCGCAGGTCTGACTGACTGAGAAATGCGAGTCGATGCTATCGGAGGGGTCTGAGAGACCGTCTTCACAGGTCCTACTGAAGCAGAAAAGCGGGAAGTCGATGCTACGAGGGGGGTTAGGAAGTGAACTGACTGAGCATCTGCATACCCAGGTCCTGCTGACAGAGGTACGTAAGAAGGCTCTGAGGAAGGATCTATGCCCTGTCTAGGCTGAGTCGGCTGCGAGTCAGCCAGAGGCTGGATTACTGTAGGAGGGTTGTTAAAATGAGGAATTTGTGGACACTGCGGTGGACCATGTGGAGGAACTGTCGAAAGGTTGTTAAGAGGAAGAACTTGCACACACTGTGAACACTGCGGGGGACACTGTGGAGGGACTGTTGGAGGGTTGTTTTGTAGAGGAATTTGCGGAAGCTGTGAATACTCAGGAGGTGCAACAACAGATCGACATTGAAAATAGACAGGTTGAGTAGCTGTTTTATCAGTAACAGTTTTCTCAGGAGTCACCTCCTGCCTTGATACCTGTAAGTTCCCAGAAGCTCCTGTTCGCTGCTGGTTAGGAAAAGGAGCGGGAGGCGTTTCAGGACCTGATCTACGATATCTTTTACCTGGTTCTCTCGAAGCACGTCCTACTGCCAATCCTAATTCGTAGCCCTTATCGTAGATCTCATAGAGATCTCCGAGAGCAGACAAACCAGGGAATCCTACCGTTAGACCTGAAGATCCAGGGACCGACGGACGATCCTCAAGCACCGGCCGACGATCCTCAGGCACCGGTCGACGATCCTCAGTCACCGGCCGACGATCCTCAGTCACCGGTCGACGATCCTCAGTCACCGGTCGACGATCCTCAGTCACCGGTCGACGATCCTCAGTCACCGGCTGACGATCCTCAAGTACTGCTCGACCATCTCTAGCAGTTTGTGAAGGACTTCCTGCGGCTGCTGCAGGTTGAGATCGTACTTCAGGTGCTTCACCTTTTCGAGCAGCTACACGTTTGTTCAAAAATTGTTTGAAATTGTCAAGAAATTTAATGCTAGGCCGTTCTACTACCGAAGCCGAAGCTTTGGAGCAGAACGATCTTGAGTTGATCTTCTTGACTTCTTCGTCTTCTTTGTCTTTTTTCACAGGAGGGGAAGAAGCAAAAAAAGAAGAGAGGACAGGATGTTTTCTGCTGAGGGGGGAAGGAGAAGGACCCTCAGTCTTCACAGGGAAAGAAGAAGCAAGATTAGATCCAGAAGTAGAAACAGGTCTTGAAAGAGTCTCGACCTTCACCTTTGTCTCAGGAGAGATTGATGTAGAAGTGTTAGTTTTCAAGGCTGAAGAAAAAGCAGAGACTGCAGTGTCAGCATTAGAAGGAGTCTCGAGCTTCACTTTAGTTTCAGCAGAGGTCGAAGCAGTCTTAGTATCCAAGGTTGAAGTAGAAGGAGAGACTCTAACGTTTCCTTTTGAAGGAGTCTCGACCTTCACCTTTGTTTCAGCAAAGGTCGAAGCAGTGTTAGTATCCAAGGTTGAAGTAGAAGCAGAGACTGCAGTTTTTACTTTGGAAAGAGATGAAGAGAGAGGTGTCAGTTTGACATAAGGATCAGGCAAAGATTGAAAGACAGAGCTATCTTCAGATTCCCCTTCTGTGCTAGAGCTATCACAAAAAGAGACAGCAGAAAACGGTATGTCTTCTGCGTCTAGATGGCCTAAATCAGGCAAATGAGAATCAGAAGAAGTTTTGGCAAATTTTGATTTCTTATTTTTTTGTGGCAAATTTCTTTTTTTAGGCATCTGTAGAGAAAAAAACATGATTTAAATTAATCATGAAAAACTTTAATTTTCTTAGCTCTAGGTGCTTTAGGTCCCCTTTTGTCCTTAGTTCCTTTTAAGACAGAACTAGAACAGTGCTGAGGGCACCTTAAACATTTTTCTAAGTTTTCAGGCAAACAATTAGTTTCCATTACTTTTGCATGTTTTTTCATACGTTCTGTTATAGTAAAAAAATCTTTTACGTTCATTTCAGCTGCTTCCCTTTCATCTTTAAATAAATAAGCTAAAGATGGAAAATCTTTCAAAGCAGTCACATTATTTTCCACTTCTATTTCTTTTTTGGGCATAATTTTTTTTTCCTTTTTCTTAAAATGTTTTTCATCTTCGTCTTCAGTTTCTGATAAATGAAGATCCTCTTTCAAAAGAGAAAAATCTTCTTCACTAGAGCTATCTTTTTGACTTTTTTCTTTGCTTTCGTCTTCACTGCTGTCTGATAAATTTTCTTCATTAAAAAATGATTCATTTTCGCAACTTTTCTTTCTTTTCAAGTTAGTTCCTTTTTTTATCTTAATTTGACTCTCCGAAGGAGAACATTCTTTAAATTCATTTAAATCTTTGTTGAAAAAAATGCATATAGCTTTGCTCTTGAAATTATTTACAGGATGAAATTCAGTGCTTTGATTTTGAGTACTGAAATAAATATTTATTTTAAATATTTCAGAAATGCATTCAACCAAAATACTATGAGCAGACAGTAAATCTTGTAAAATTTTATCCTTGTTTTCATACATACAATACGCATAGCATGCTCTGTAAGCTTCATCCTTTTTCATGTAAGATAAAAGTGAAGACCAAGCTTCATCTTTTAACAGAGAAATTACTTTGTCTCTTGGAATTTTTTTTTCTTTATGTTTTTTCTTGATATATTCAGAGACAAAGAAAAAGCAATGTGCTTCTTCCTCGGTTACCTTTTTCCAATATTCATGGTTTTCACTTTTATCTTGGCATAAAATAGTTAATATCAATAAAAGAAATTGAGTGATCAACTTATTTTCTTTCATTTCAGAAAATTTTATTTTTTTCTTCTGATATTTCAACCAAAGTGTCTTTTATCTCTGAGCACAAATCTAAAAACAATGTAGTGTCTTTTGTTATACAATTTCCCTTAAAGTTGTGACCTAAAGTTAAAGTAATATTTTTATTGCAAATTCTGAAAGAAGAAAAATAGGACAGTTCCTTGAAAACTGCAGTTTTATGATCATATAAAAGCCAAGAACTTTCAAAACAATTTGATTCCCTTATCTTAAAAAAATATTTTTCAGACAACTTTAAGTTTAATTTTAAAAAAAGTTCAGATATTTTAACTTTTTTTCCGTTCAAAAGAATTTCTATGCTAAGTTGAATATTCAACAACTTAACACATATCTTACTAAAGTTTATAAAAGAGTAGTTAGAAAAAAAATTGATGCAATGCAAAGTAACAAACTGTTTTATGTCATGCAAAATTCGAGAAAAATTATTTCTTATAAAAATATAACAATATCCGTTTCTTGTAAATTTCAAAGAAAACTCTTTGCTGGAAACAACTATAGATCCTCGGTACTTGCTTATATTTCTACAAGAACTTCGAAAGCTTTCTATGTCCAATTTAGCACAAGGATCAGTTTTTACTATAAGGACTATATTGTTCAAAATATATTGTATAGACATCAATCATTTTAGCTTAAAATAATAAAAATCTTTTCATAGCAACCTTGAAGAGAGATCCTTTTGGGATCAGGGAAAGAAATGGATCAGAACGGTCTGCAAAGCTGGCTCAGGAGGTCTCTTTGCAGAGTAGAACCTCTACGATTTTCAGCACAAGGCAAAGGTTTAAATCTGAAAAATAAATTCCACTGTTACTTGTCAACGTCGTAATATATGGTATCTTGCAAACAAAGCATGTTTTTTTAGTTTTTAAGCCTAAATGAACTGGTAACTTCAATTACTGTTATCAATTTCCCTACAGGAATGAATCTCTCAAGCATTACAATGATCAGCGTCCTAGTAACTGACTGATGATCTGGTTACTTCTTTTCCTATGCTCAATGTCTCCGCAGAAATAATTCTATCAAGCATTTCAGTGATCAATGTCTATATGAAACATCTAGCCTCTTGTATAATTTATTAAATCACTCACCTGGAGACTGCTTTGTGCTGTGTAGCCTGTCTGTTGTCAGCTAAACAGATAGATCAAAACGCTCTGCAAAGCTGGCTTAGGATTCTTTTCGTAGAGTAGAACGCCTGCGATTTTCAGCACAAGGCAAACCTTAAAATCTGAAAAATATTTTGTATAGTTAGTCATCAACGTCATATATATGGTATCTTGTGAACAAAGCATATTTTTTTTACCTTTCATCCTAAATCCTCTAGTAACTTCAATTACTGTTATCAATTTCCCTACAGGTATGATTCTCTCGAGCATTACGGTGATCAGTATCTACATGAAACAGCTAGTTCTTTATTCTCTCACCAGGGCGTGGCTATAAGCTATTTTGCCTGTCTGTTTGCGACCTTTTATTGAAGAATGGAGTATAGCTCACAAACTTCAGCATTTGTAGCTCTCTTAAAAGGAAAAAAATAAAACATTAACATGTCTGTTTATAACTATAGTAGCTGAGCCGGGGATTGTACAATAGTCTAATCCATAGAATGATTCCCTTTCCGGCAGCTCCATTTATACTGTTGCAGCTGCGTCAGGCATAATTCAAAAGTCTTATACGACTCGTTTTAGTTCTTACTTTTAACGCTAGAGGACACATGTGAGCAACCAGAACATCGCTAATCGATATTTCTGCTCGTTCTTGCACATCAACGTAAAGCTGAGAACATATAACCTGCTAACGTCTAACAATTTAGCCTTCATACACGCTAAGCTTCTATCCTGTTTCAAAATAAATTTAACTGACATAGAACTACCTTAAAAGCAAACTAGATACATAATGACGTTCAGAAAAACGTGAAACCAAAGCGTTCACAGAGAAGTTGGGATTCGAACCCTCAACCTTGGCTGAGCGAAGCGAACGCCTTAACCCCTCGGCTATCCTGACTGACGTTCCTTCCGCCTACTTTCTGATAAATATCAATCAGCGATGCCCTGGTAGCTCACATGTGTCCTCTAGTGTCAAATGTAAGAACTAAAACGAGTCGTATTAGACGTTGTTTACCATGCTGCTCTCAACCTCTGTTTCATTATCTAGAAACAGGAATTTAATCTGTCTGCAAAAAAGTTTTATACTAAGAGCTATCTTTCTAGGACACGCACGCTTCCCTCATATTCTCATTCAAGATGAAAACCTTAGGACTCTTGGCTGCTTTATTGTCTGTTTGCTACATGCAAACTATACGATACAACTGTCAATGTATTTTCGCAGAACCTTCGTTGACTTGTGAACCACATGTGAGGTGTATTCTTTCTGTTCCACTTACATATCAATCTATTGTAACAACAGAGATAAAAATCAAGAAAAATGAAGGAGCAGAAAGGAAATTTATTCCTTACGATCAAAATGTTTTCCCTTTCTTGGAGAAATTAACTACAGAGCTGGGAATATATTCTTGCGACGCTGGACTTTGCAGGTAAAGAATTTTTCTTTGGCTTATTTTACCTTGTAAGCATAAAAGAATAATCCTAGCTTATTTTATCTCCTGAACATGAAGCATTATCCCAACAAAATAAAATGTTTTTTTAGTCATTTGAATTAAAAAATTTCCGTTAACCTTTTTTCTTTGCAGGCTGAAGGATATATTGTCTACTACCTTCCACCCTACCAGTGAACCTATTGCCACGTCCTATACTACTACACGACCTCCTACAACTGCTTCTTGGGAGTCTAAGTCTACTTCTCTGCCTTCAACTACTTCTTTTGAGAAGCTTAGAGCATCTACACGGCTTTCAACTACTGCTTATTTGAAGGCTAGCTTAACTACTCCAACTTCAACTACTTCTTTAAAGCCTTCTGTCAAAACTGTTCCTGCCTCTACCTATCATCCAACAACGTCTACAAAAACCTTGCCTGAAAATGACATCACTCAACATGTCCTGTCCTATAGCCCTGCCTCTTCAACTGAAACCCTACAAGAGAACGTTTTGACCAAGCCTGAGGGAAGCTCTGAAGGGAAACCTACTGCTATATATAGCATGCCTCCTACCACTCTACATACTGAATCTACCTCAGGACCTTTTCATACCAAGTCTGCTTTAAGGACGTCGAAAAAATTTTCCATTCCTACCCCTACCTCTCCAACAGAAATATCTCCCAACAAGGTTAATGTTCCTGAGACAAGCAAGTGAGCAGCATTTTCTCCCAATTCTTTGCAAATTTTAAGAGAACGAATAAAAGAGATCTCACTCTACTAAACAGAGGCAGCTAAACATAAATTAGTTTGATAGAATTACAGTCTAAAAAATTTTTCAACCCTCGATTTCAAAATTAATAGGCTTTAAGCGATCGCCGTAATGTTCTCCTGCCTATCCTAACAAAGTAAACTAAATATTTGAAAAAATAATTCTATCTACTTCTCTGGAACATGTAAACAGCATTTTATGTCAAAATCTCAAACATGTAAATTTTCATGAGATTACAGGAAAACACTTACCTCTGTGAAAAGCTTCAACTGGAAAACAGTCACTCAGTCCTATTTCAACTTGAAATCCACGTCCAAGTTGAACTGGAAATCAACGTCGTCAAACTTGAACTTGAAGCTGAGATCTACGCCATCCAACGTAGACTTAGGCTCAGGATCTTCGTCTTTTGACTTGAACACTAAATCTGAGAGAGCTGAGACAATTACTCCCTTCTCACGGAGCTCTCGAGTATATATAAGTCCTGTAACAAAAGGGGAGGGGCTCATCTCCTCCGCTGTGAGCCCCACCTCTCCCTCTTTTAACCCTTATGAGAAAACATGGCATATCGTAACAGGAGCTAGCATAAGCACTGTATTCATCATTTTTATGATATCAATATCCGTTATGGTAGTTCTCAAAAGAAAAAGAAATCAAAGGTCACCTATATATATACCTAGCCATGCAACAGCTAGCACAGAAAGATATATGATAGAGCTTGAACCCTTAAGATCTTTCCGTCCTTAATCCCTGTTTTCACATACTTAAGCCATAAAAGACTAAACAAGATATCATAAATCATATATGGTGAAATGAATATTCATAACGTTCCAGAGTTTTCCTGAGCCTAATTCTAAGACGCATAAAGCCATATATGGTGAAATGAATATTCATAACGTTCCAGAGTTTTCCTGAGCCTAATTCTAAGACGTAGAAAGCCAAATATGGAAATATTAGAATAAAATATTCATGACGTCATGGAATTTTCCTCAGAGCTCAATATTAAGACGCATAAAGCCATATATGGTGAAATGAATATTCATAACGTCCCAGAGTTTTCCTGAGCCTAATTCTAAGACGTAGAAAGCCATATATGGGAATGCTAGCCTAAGATATTCATGACATCATGGAATTTTCCCTAGAGTTCAATGTCAAGAGGCATAAAGCCATATATGGTGAAATGAATATTCATAACGTTCCAGAGTTTTCCTGAGCCTAATTCTAAGACGTAGAAAGCCATATATGGGAATGCTAGCATAAGATATTCATGACATCATGGAATTTTCCCTAGAGCTCAATGTTAAGAGGCATAAAGCCATATATGGTGAAATGAATATTCATAACGTTCCAGAGTTTTCCTGAGCCTAATTCTAAGACGTAGAAAGCCAAATATGGAAATGTTAGAATAAGATATTCATGACATCATGGAATTTTCCTCAGAGCTCAATTCTAAGACGCATAAAGCCATATATGGTGAAATGAATATTCATAACGTTCCAGAGTTTTCCTGAGCCTAATTCTAAGACGTAGAAAGCCAAATATGGAAATGTTAGAATAAGATATTCATGACGTCATGGAATTTTCCTCAGAGCTCAATTCTAAGACGCATAAAGCCATATATGGTGAAATGAATATTCATAACGTTCCAGAGTTTTCCTGAGCCTAATTCTAAGACGTAGAAAGCCAAATATGGAAATGTTAGAATAAGATATTCATGACGTCATGGAATTTTCCTCAGAGCTCAATTTAAGACGTATAAAGCCATATATGGTGAAATGAATATTCATAACGTTCCAGAGTTTTCCTGAGCCTAATTCTAAGACGTAGAAAGCCAAATATGGGAATGCTAGCATAAGATATTCATGACGTCATGGAATTTTCCCTAGAGCTCAATGTCAAGAGGGATAAAGCCATATATGGTGAAATGAATATTCATAACGTTCCAGAGTTTTCCTGAGCCTAATTCTAAGACGTAGAAAGCCAAATATGGAAATTTTAGAATAAGATATTCATGACGTCATGGAATTTTCCCTAGAGCTCAATGTTAAGAGGCATAAAGCCATATATGGTGAAATGAATATTCATAACGTTCCAGAGTTTTCCTGAGCCTAATTCTAAGACGTAGAAAGCCATATATGGGAATGCTAGCATAAGATATTCATGACATCATGGAATTTTCCTCAGAGCTCAATGTTAAGAGGGATAAAGCCATATATGGTGAAATGAAAATTCATAACGTTGCAAAGTTTTGATGAGTCTAAATCTAAGACGTAGAAAGCCAAACATAGTAGCATTAAACACATATCAAGCATCTTATCAACACATTATTTCATACGTGATGGAACTTTCTGAACACAAAAGTTACTGAAGCTATCACTACGTCTATTACAGTCAAAGGCACTTTCTATGCTGGTCCTGAATAGGTTAAGCTATGTTCTTAGGTCCTTATTTAAAAAAAGGCAAGGCTAAAAAGGAAAATTTATGTGCACTGATGTAGTCCATGTCACCTGATGCCTGGTACAACGCTGTAACAGATATTAAACCCTTCTACTGCCTCAATGTACCAATAAGTCATGCTGGAAAACACGTCCAAAGCTGGAGTTTCTTCCCGGCAAGATTTTTTAACAACGCCTATCAAAAAAGTACCTGCCCATGAAAAACCTCAACAAACAATTAATTACATTTCATAGGCTAACAACAACTCGACTCTATCCATATAATCTTATACGCCTTAGCTGCTATTTCACAACCGTAAGCAGTCATAATGCTTCAATGTAGTGCTGTTGCATCTATATAGTCCTAACAAAACTAGTGGTCTACAGGTTTAATGTACGTTATGTATACTATCATAGAGGATGGTTTAAAATTTCAAAAATAGATAGCATGCAAATCATTTATTCCTTGTTACAATCAAAGAAATATTCGTCTGTAAACCTTAAAGTGTTTCAAGTCATATCTCTTGCGAACTATAGCAATGCTATATTACAGTGTACATGTAGCTAGCTCTATGTCTGCGCGCTCAAAAACTGTCTTCCATATGTTATCGTCTGTTCTCAGAGCAAAGACATAGAAAAAAAACCTTCATTTAAGGTCTATGAAATCTTCAATTTAACTACTATATAAGTAATTAACTTGAATGTATTACTTTTAAGGCAATGCTATGAATAAAATAGCTGAACATTAAAAGCTTTTAAAACCAGTAAAATCCTTAGCTTAGCCGTCTTAAACTATCAACTTATGCATGCTAAATAACAAAGCAATGCTATAAATAAAATAGCTTAGTATATTATAACCTCACCTAATTTTTTTCGTATAAGCCTCCCGTTACATGAATTATTAAATGCATGCTTGCTTACCAATCATATAAGCTAGGATCATTAACCTCCACGAGATAGAAGCTGAGAACAGTTTATAACTTACAAGCTTACCCTCTTACATAATCTACACTATCATATAATTATAATTACATGTTATCATGAAAAATAAAAAAATCTTTTATGAATTTGTTGTTGCTGCTCCATTATTCAATAAAAATATCCGCATAATAAGGGAGCTCATTAAAAATTTAAGCTATACAACAACTCTTCTTAAATCCCCTTCTCATAAAATCCTACTATTTAAACATGTAATAAAAAGAAAACTTCTGCTTTTATTTTACTACGCAATAAAATGGAAACTCTCACTCTAATTCAACTATACAATAGCATAATTCAACTGCGCAATAACATAAACTGCGCAACAGCATAGAAGTTTTCATGTTAAATGAACTACGCAATAGCATGGAAATTTCCATGCCACTTAAACTGCGCAATAGCATGGAACTTTCCATGCAAGAGGGAGTGGCTAAAATAAACTCCTCCCTTTCCATGCTATTTAAACTGCGTAATAGCATAATGGAATTTTCCATACAATAAGGGGTGTGACTAAATAAACTCCTCCCTTTCCATGCTATTTAAACTGCTCAATAGCATAATGGAAATTTCTATACGATAAGGGGTGTGGCTAAATAAATTTTAAACTGCGCAATACAATGGAAATTTCCATGCTATTTAAATAAACTGCGCAGTAGCATGGAATTTTCCATACAATAAGGGGTGTGGCTAAATAAACTCCTCCCATACCCCTCCCTTTCCATCCTATTTTAAACAATGCAGTACAATGGAAATTTCCATGCTAATTAATATGTGTAGTAGCATGGAATTTTCCATGCAAAAGGGAGTGGCTAAAATAAACTCCTCCCAAACTCTCACCCCTTTATATATAGTAAGGAAATAACATAGAAACCAAACCATGGAGAAGGTCTATTCCATGCAAGATATCTTATTTTTATTTGCTCACATTTTGAGCTTTAAATTACCATCTAGTTTCAAGGTAAGTGTTCCAACAGGATTTAAAAGAAGGAAACAATATTCATATAACTTGTGTGATTGCTTAGATGGGAAACGCAGTAAATGTGGAAAGCTATCTACAAAAAACTGCTGGACAGGACAAAGCTATATCAAAATGTGCTCGTACCACAATTCTGTGTGCTATTATTCTCGTGTATTGTACAAAGAAGCCGGCCATCGAAGTCATATTTTCAGACAACAGCCCTCAAAAAAGTCATTGTACATAGCTATAGAAAGTGCTTTACGTATTTTTCAAGCCATTTTTTTGTTTAACTGCAAAATAGACAAAGGGCACAGCTTTTATCTAGCTCAATTACTGAGTCAAATAATAAGTGAAAATGAAATGCTAGCATGCTTCAAATCAAAAGATATCACAAAATTACCTACAAAAAAATTATTTTCCAAAAAAGACTTCATTTTTTTCTTGACTCAAATGTTTGTAAGGGGGACATATTTTTCTCACAAAAAAAAATGTATAGGAAATTCATACTACATCAGAGATTTAGACTTTACTATGCTCGTTATAAAAAATATAGAAAAAAAAGGGTTAAACCAAGCAATCAAAAATTTTTCCTTCTTTCAAATCATCAGAAACACTATAGAAAATGAAAGCCTTCTCCAACTTCTTCATTTAAAATAGCTACAAAAGCAATGTGTTTGCCTGTCTCTACGTATAAAGCATGTAGGTATATATATATATATATATATATATATATATATATATATATATATTCAAATAAGGAAGCTGTATTTTTATGCTTGATCCAGATCTGGTTAAAAATCTGCTTCTTAAATAATTAGGCTTCATGTTATCACTTGATCCAGATCGAGTGAAAACAAAAGCTAAAAAAAAAAAAAAAAAAAAGCTTTCAATATCTTCATTTTATTTGACGTTGGTTAGATAAAATGAAATATACAATATAAGCCATTCATATATATCTATATATCTACTTAGCTCATAGAGAGACAGGAAACTTTGTTTTTGTTCCAAAATTTTCACTTTAGGCCTTTATTTTTTCAAAATTAAATCAGTCATGTAGATCTACCTTCACGTGGTGACTGATGGATGTATATTTATACAAACAAAATATGTGTAAATATATAACGAAAGATCTACTTTTGGTTAAAAATTAAGCAACTTACTATACCTTGCCTTTTACAGAGAGCAGCTCAAACTCTGTATAAGCCGCTCGCTGTTACTTTACATAAACATCAAACACCTCGCTATGGCGAGCCTTTTACAGTGAGCAGCTGAGACTCTTCATAAGCTGCTCACTGCAACTACAGGCTCACTAAATGACTCACTAACTGCTCACTGCAACTACAGGCTCACTAAAAGACTCACTAAATGACTCACTGATTTGCTTACAGTGATTAAATATAAACTGTCCACTGTAACTACTCACTGTAGTGAGCAACTCAAACAGATCATTTTGTTGCGTGTATGGACTAAATCTATGTGTAAAAAGTCAAAAGAGTAACTCATACCGCTCCTCTCCTACTCATACTAACATACATACACAGCAGGCTTGGAAACGAGTGACTCGATGACATAGTCAGCATGGAGCTTCACATGAGAAACATAAATGGAACCGTCATGACTAATGCAACACCTATTGCTCTCCCATCTGGAGGCATTCATAAGAACTAATCGAATCTTGTCTATATATCTGTTTACATTATGACATGGAATCTAGTAACAAGGACACGGAAAATGATCTAAGACATGACCTTATCCTAAATTCGTCATGTGACACGTAGATCAGTGTCAAAAACATGGGATAATAGTAATTTGACAACAGGTGACATGGCTAAATTCGTCATGTGACACGCAGATTAGTGTCAAAGACATGGGATAATAGTAATTTAACATGTGACATGGAACCTAGTAACAAGGACATGGAAAAATGACATGAGACATGATCTTATCCTAAATTCGTCATGTGACACGCAGATTAGTGTCAAAGACATGGGATAATAGTAATTTGACATGTGACATGGAACCTAGTGACAAGGACATGGAAAAATGACATGAGACATGATCTTATCCTAAATTCGTCATGTGACACGCAGATTAGTGTCAAAGACATGGGATAATAGTAATTTGACATGTGACATGGAACCTAGTGACAAGGACATGGAAAAATGACATGAGACATGATCTTATCCTAAATTCGTCATGTGACACACAGATTAGTGTCAAAGACATGGGATAATAGTAATTTAACATATGACATGGAACCTAGTGACAAGGACATGGAAAAATGACATGAGACATGATCTTATCCTAAATTCGTCATGTGACACGCAGATTAGTGTCAAAGAGATGGGAAAAGCTATGTACATAAATTATTTAGTTCCACATAACCTGGAACAGGACAAAGATAGTTCATATTATTCTCGGTAGAGGGAAACCTGAGAATGCGTTCTGCGCTCTAAATACGATGAAATCTATCGTCTCATTTGTAAGCTATGAGCAAATATTCTTTATTGATATCAATAAAATATATCAAACAATGAAAAGAAAGAGCTCTATACATGATTCATTCAAACTGTTCAAGAAAATACAAAGAAAAGAGCATTATACATGTAATAATTTAGTTCCACATAACCTACATCATGCTAGAAATAGTTCGTATTGTTCTCGGTAGAGGGGGACAAAAAATCCGCGTTTTGAATAAAAATCTGTCGTTTCAATTTAAACTACCGCTGTAAATTCCTCTAATAACTCAGCAAATGTTCTTTGCTGATATCAATGAAATATATCAAAAAATAGAGGAGAAAAAACTCTGTCCCTAAATCACTCGAACTGATGAAAAAAATCTATATCTTCTTAAACTGAATGTCTATTTGTTCATAGACTTAAAAGAGTAACACCACATTTATGATTTCACTGCTGAGGTGGAGTATATAAGGAACGCAATGTCTGGGGTTAATTGGAGAGGTCCGGCCCTCATGTCACGAACCTCCACGTCTGTAGCTTCAGGTACTAGCTCCAGTGACAAAATCACAACAGTTCTTCCGACCTTGTCAACTTAGAACGGATGATGGTTGAAGCATGTCTGCTCCCATCAGTTGGTTGAAGCAGAAAGGTTGATGCTCCCATTGTTGGTTGATGCTCCCACTGTTGAAGCGTGTCTGCCACCATTCCTTAGAGCGCTGATCTGGAATTGAATGTGTTCCACAATCCTCCTTCAATCCTCCTTCAATCCTCCTTCAATCCTCCTTCAATCCTCCTTCAATCCTCCTTCAATCCTCCTTCAATCCTCCTTCAATCCTCCTTCAATCCTCCTTCAATCCTCCTTCAATCCTCCTTCAATCCTCCTTCAATCCTCCTTGTTTCAATCCTCCTTCAATCCTCCTTCAATCCTTGGTACACTCAGTTCATTCCTCTGTACCGAAAGCTCAGCTAAGAACCTTGTGACATGAGAACCACTTGACCTCTCTTTTGTATTTAAAACCTAAAGTGATATAATTACTGTTTCTAAAATAATCCTATTCTAAATATATCTATAAACGATCTCTTTTATGAATAATCTAAATATATCTATAAACGACCTCTTTTATAGATAAATTAAATATATCTATAAACGACCTCTTTTATAAATAATCTAAAAATAGGAGGTCTTCTCTGGATAATCCAAATATGGTGGTCTTTTCTGGATATTATCCAGAAAAGACCAACTATTATACTACTGATGTTTATTCTGCACTCTCCCCACATATTCAGATAACCTATCAGTGATAACATCTGCTGGGAGAGTGTACTCACTCATGCACATCCAACAGTTTCCAACAAGTTGGCCAAGGCTTCCACCTGCCCCATATGTAGTGGGAGAGAAGCGGGAGCGGAATTCAGGGGTAGGTTTCCAGCTAAGTTCAAAACAGATGCGCCATCTATTGTTTAGTTATTTCTCAATAGATGTCGCCGCAGTTGTCGCCTTCTCTCCACATGTGCACCACGCTCTGTCTTCCCGCCCTCGCGGCTGGATAACACGGGCGCAGTCTAGCCTGGCTTGCCTGAGTATCGTGGTGTCACGGTACTCAGCGGCGGATCCAGGATTTTCAGAAAGGGGGGGCATGATTTTGACATGTGGGGTGGGGGGTCTTAAGTGCAGCAACATGATGTCGCAAACGGGCAGCATAGTGTATTGGGGTGGGGGGTTCATACCCCCCCTTGTCTTGTGGGGGCCCCCAGAAAATTTTGAAATCAAGAGGAGAAATGGTGCATTCTGAGGGCTCTCATGATTAAGATATCTACGGCTATAAGTATAACCAGGTAGCAAGGATACATTGGGCCAATGTCAGCATGTATTGGGCCAATGTTGGTTTATATTGGGCCAAGCATGGACAACCAGGGCCCAATACTCCATCGCTGATTGGGGGCTTTCCCCCTCTACATTTAAAAAGTGTCCAGTGAAGGCATGCTCCCAGAAAATTTTGAAATGTAGTGGGGAAATGGTGCATTCTGGTGGATTCTTAGACTTAGGGTCCCACAAACACAAACATGGATAATCTTTCAAACCAAACACATTTGGAAATGAATTTGTTAAAAGAGAAAAAGGTACCCCCTCCCCCACTCTTCTATACTCATATCTCTACCTGGATCCCTAGTTATCATGTAGGGCCCACTTATTTTCAATCTCTCAAACCTCTCTTAAAACTCTGCCCCAGCCACCAATGTCATGTACCATAAACTGCCACAGCCCCCAGGCTCATATTATAATTATACCCTATCTACACCCCACTATCATTTATTTCATGTGAATAACAACGCCCAATAGAAATAGCATTGAACAGCAGAATGTCACACCCCAAGTGGCATAACACGTCTCAATCCACACATGACATATTTTGATGCTAGCCCTCCCCCCCCTCAGGGTGGATAGGCCATTGACAGGGCAAGGTACATGAAACTAAGCCTGTAAACCCTTCGCCTTTATGTTGGCAAAGGAGGTTGTATATATCAATGTAAGTAAAGTGCAGTTCTATGCCCCCAGGATTAGGAAATTTTGCAAATCTAGAGACTGAAAGTATGTCCCAGCAAATCCTAGTGAACATGAGTCATGCTGGGTGAGGAATGTGTGAGTACATTGAGTGATAACGAATAATGTCATTTTGTGTGATACAATGTCAACTCTCACTCAGCTTGACAAACCTTCACTTACTTCAGTAAGACCTGAGAGAGCATGTGTCAACATGTGTCAATACTTGTCAACTCTCACACAGCTTCACATGTCTTCACTCATTTCCATAAAGATGTGAGGGGAACTGGGTGAGCAAATGTCAACATGTGTCAATACTTGTCAACTCTCACCCAACCTCACATGTCTTCACTCATTTCCATAAGGATGTGATGGGAACTGGGTGAGCATTCGTCAATACTTGTCAACTCTCAGGCAGCTTCACATGTCTTCACTTACTTCAATAAAGATGTGAGGGGACCAGGGTGAGCACATGTCAACATGTGTCAATACTTGTCAACTCTCACCTAGCATGACATTTCTTCACCAAGCCTTCAACAATAAGAGACTATGGAAACTGTATGGATTCTCATGGCTTGTACTTTGCAGAGTGGGCCTATTGAGTAAATGTCAATATGAGAATTTATGTTTCACAGAGCAAGTTCCTTTCTTACATGGCATGAAATACATATGAATCAGGAACATAATGATAGCCAAGTATATATGTGATTTAGTGCCTACATTAGACATAATAGCTCATTTGTTTTGTCTATGGGACATAGCACTGAATTGGAATTGCATATGTGGCCCAACGGGGGAGAACGTGCCTCCAGGGGGGATTTTTAGTACTGGTTTTGGCCACCAGGGGGTAGTATATCGGTAAAACACTGACAAATATGCTAAAAATAGCTTTAGACCAATTTTTTATAAGGAATCCAGCGGTATGCGTAAAATCATTCCATCTCCACTGAAAATGTTCCATTTTTGGAACGTTGGTTGCCATGGAAACATAGGAAATTGGTAGATAAGGCTATTTCTGGTTGCCATGGAAACCACTCCCCTATTCCAATTAGGAATTTTTGCCCAAATTTTTTTTTGAAAATCCCTCAGGAACCCAGAACCGAAAACAGAGTTAAAAAATTCCCTCTAGAACCAATTTTATGACAAAAACATCACATTCCTTTGGTTATTTTTTCACAAAACTGTATTTTTTGCATTATTAGTGTTTATGTTAGGATATAATGCATTTAGAGCTTATTTCCCATTTTCAGTTGTACACACCAACCTATGTTTGACAAGCAATTACAGCAAAACTACTGGGGATATTTTAGCTCAAGATATCTCATTTTAAAGCCCATGACGTAAACCTTAAAAAGCCATTTCCCCCCAGGAGGCATGTTTTCTCTCACCTGGCCACATATGTTTTACATGATATCTAAGTATCTGTTTGTCCTGGTTTGATGGGATATGAAGGTTTAATGCCTACTGATCAGCTAGGTCACCGCTGATTAGAGCAAATATACAGGAACTCTTCATAGGCTGGTTAAAAAACTCTGTATTGAGTGATAATAGGGGCAGATACTTTGTCCAACATTAGCATGACAGACTGTGTGAGGAGATGTGAGCATGCGTCAAGATTCGCCAACTCTCACCCACCATGACAGAACTTCACGCACAATGACACATTATGTACTATTCTGTGTTTTAATTGGTCCATTTCAAATTTCCCTCCCATTCCTTTGTTCTCCTCCTGCTTTCAAAACAGTCAGGCAGAGGCAGCCATGGAGAACAGATCTTGTGGTAGGTGGTCACACAGTTCTAGATTGATTTGACTTGAAATCCTATGTGATAAGCATTTATACAGTAACACATTGATATTATCTACAATCCCTGAACATCTATCTTGTTGCTGAATTCAGCTATTTGTCTCAACACCCCAAATTAATGTAGAACCTTCTATGTGAGCAAGGCTCAGGGAAATTCTGGGGGATTCAGGCTGCCATATGGGAGTGGTCATTGTTTGTCAACTTGGATGTGAGTGGGTGGTCAAAATTAGATTACTGCTGTTTGTTTATGACCATTTCTTATCATTTAAACAGGTATTCTCAAGACTGATACAAGGAAAATTCAACTCACACAACTGACAGAATATCTATCCATTTTCAAGCAAAGTGGGCAACACATGACATGCAGAGGAGAGATATCTTCAATGGGAACCAGCATGAACAGCTGAATTGATGTTAATAAAGTTATGAAATATCAGAAATCCCCAACCCCCTGCACCCCCCCCGCCTATCCCCCATCCACAAATTGGTCTGTGTGTCAATATATATGTGATACTGTGTCATGACCCATGTGTCAGTGTGTGTGATAATGTGTGATGACACATGATGTCATCATGTGTCATTGTTGGTGAAGGTTCACGCATGTTGACTCAACTTCACAAATTGGGTTGGGATGTTCACGCATGCGTCACATCTTGTCATGATCCGTGATCACCAACGCGTTAAGTCCTAAGAGCGCATGGGGTGAGGCGGGGGCAGCATGACAAAAGTTGACACAGATTTGCTGGGGTATTCTATCGATTTTCAACTCGAAAAGCGAGTTATAAGGAGACACCCTGGGGCCCTGCACTTTCAGTCATTTTGGTGGTGCGAATAAGTTTTAAAAAAGATGGAAATTTTGTATATAAGAGGCAGAATTACTTAATGAATTTGTAGTGCCATTAAAGGAGGAGGAGTAGGGGTCTTGCAGGAAAAGGTATTTCATTACAAAGTTTTGTAAATTTTGAGAAATTGTCAATATTGCACAGACTCAGTTGGTTAGCAGCCCTAAGATGCTTTTGTTAAGAATTGTGTTAAATTCACCAGAAAATGTGTCGAAAATCCAGTTTTCCTGGTATTTGTTGGCGAGTGAGTGACATCTCTGCCTGTCTAATGCCCCAGTATCATGTACCATACCCTGCATGTCCATGGCCCCTGTATCATGAACCATACCCTGTCCATGCCCCCAGTATTATGTACCATACCCTGTTCATGCCCCCAGTATCATGTACCATACTCTGTCTCATGCCCCCAGTATCTTGTACAATGCCCTGTCTCATCCCCGAGGCTAACATTCCCTGTTAATGCCCCTGCATGATGTACCTGCCCAATGCAATCTTGCTTTCTTTTAAATTTAAGCTGTAGAATCCTTAATAATAGTCCGATTTAAAAACGGTAAAAAATGGCATGTAGCTTAGAATTCACTGGTTTCAAAACTCCCCTTGCTGCCTCAAAAGGGGGGGGGGGTACGCCGCGTCCACCCCCCCCCTTGAATCCGCGCCTGCTATTACTAATAGGGCTAAGGATGTTCTGATTTCCCCCCCATCTTTCACCATAAAACTGGCACCAATCAGATTCTAATTTGATGGCGTTCATAAATAAAGGCTTAAATTAAAGCTGAAGTCATTTTTGAATTTTTTAGAATGGTCAACCATAACGGAGTCAGATCCGTTTTTGCACCAGTTGCCATGGAAACCACCATGTTGAATAAATTAAATGATACAGGCGCCCCTGACAAGTCACAAATGTGACCTTGGACCCCTCTCTGAGTCAGAGAGGGGTCCAGAGTCTGACACAATAGGTTTCCATGCAACTTTTTTCCCCCAAATCATTACCTTTCTTCTGGTATCAAAATTATTAATCTGGGATAAAAATAAATAAGGTCCCCTGGCACTGATTATACCAAGCAAAACACTGTTTTTAGTTGGGACTATTTAGCTGTCCTAGGTTTACTGGGGCGGAATACTACTGTGACACCTCGTCTGTGTCACGGGTGGGCACCCAGGCCCGGGGGGTGGGGGGGGCACTCTATATATTTTCTATAGTAACCATGTGTGTACATGGCCCTTGAGATGGTACCCCTTTTAGTTTTAGCGGGACCAAGATATACCCCTTTTGACGGGAATGAGCTCTTCAGACAACCCTTCAAATCTGGCACCCTTTCAACAGATTTTTCTCATGAAATGTACCTCTTGACTGTGAGCAGTCACATGCGTGAGTGTAGCCCCCAATCTCGTGCGGGCACCACAGAAACTGACAGTGCTGTCCTCACTGTGATCACAGAAGAAAGATCTTCTTCTGTGCTGTGATGCTGGCGGGCTGGACGCAGTTTGGGGAGTCACCATGGCAACCAATATAGGTTACGCATAACGTAATGCACTTCCAGGGCCTTCCCAGTTGCCGGATAACATTATAGAGATCCTGAGCAAGAGGAGGTGATACCGATTACAGCTGGCCCTAGCGGTCATTTTCCGAACCTCCCTAAAACCCCGGTTATCGCTCAACCGTTCACGGACGGGACCTTGTGTCCAATGCTATTTCAATGCGAGTAGGCCTATGTTCATCAATACAGACATAAATCTAAACTAGAGTCTCGTTAAGTCTCTGCAAGTGAATTGAATGGATAAAGTCCCAGTCTATCAGGGATTATGTTCCAACTAATTTTGAAATGCCAGATTTCTTTGTGAAGCTGATTTGAAATTGGCTAATTATCATATTTTTGGGAAGCCATGTTTACATTTGACATTACACTGCTTTCAAATTATGTGGGCAATGACAGCACCACAAGGAACATTATATATATGTAGGGAAAGCTTGCTGACATGACTGCTATCATGTATTCTTTAGATGATGTTCTATCAATCTGTATTTTTCTTATTTATTTGGCTGTCCGTTTCCGCGTGCGCACCATGTTTACGAACAAACGCAAGCCGAACGCCGTTGCTTCGCGGACCTGGTTCAACCTCCTCTTATCCTGAGCCTAAGTGTGCATCTGGGTGACTTCTGGGGATTTCTACCTGGCCGTAAGTAGAATGACGTCACACTGGAGACAAACATTCACGTCGCCTCTGTTTCGACTGTTTTCATATGAGATCTCATCTGAATAATAATCTTCCATTTAAGTTTTGATAAGTTTCAGATGATCTCATCTGAATGTAATTCAAATTCAGATGAGATCTGGCATATATCCTTGATCGGGGGCTCTGCCGAACCCCCGTTTGGCCGGGCACCCCGGGAACCCCGGCGGCGTCAACATTTGTCTCTCAGTGGGCTAGGCAATTTCTCCAAACATAGCCCCTTCTGCCTCAAGTGTCGCATCTGGGGGTATGCTTTGGATTTCGACCTGGCCGGAAGTTGTATGATGTCACACTGGAGACAAAAGATTATGTCACCACAGTTCCTCAGGGCAGTGTTGGGACATGGTTTCAGATGAGATCTCATCTGAATCTTAGGGTTTCAGATGAGATCTCATCTGAATCTAATGCTGTCGGGCGCCCATCGGCAATGGTAGTAGAATTAAAAAGATTTGGGATTAATAGTGAACCAAATAATCATACTCCAAGCTCTTATAGAACTAGAAACAATAAACATCTCCGCGAAGGGCCAGGTCCCTTTTGCTCAAGGGTCTGTGGTCAGCGTGAACCTACTCCTGTCATGTAGGTATGGCACGGGATACAGGAGGGAATTCAGTCTAGGAGTTCATCTTATTTACCAGTGTCAGTAGTATGAGAGTTCCTATCGATCAATCTGTAGGTATTTTAATAAACGGATATATGCCTAGGCCCTAAGGGGCCATCCATAAACAACATCACACATTTTTTGTTCCACACCTCCCTCAAAAATTACATCACACTTGGCTAGACCCCCCACCCCCTTTCAGCCAAACTATTGACTCAGCTCAGCCTCCAATGATAATGTCTTATCTGAATCTTATTATAATTTTACCTGTACCAGGCATTTGGGAAAAATGTGCTGTTAAGATTATGTTTCTTCTTGGAAAAGTGCCTGAGATATTGCCATTTTAATTTCAGGAGGTTTTTCTTTCAGCTGATGCGGTAATTTTACACATCTTTTAAGGAAATTTGCAATAAAAATCATTGATGCGGCCCTTCTTAACAGATGCAGGCGGTATCTGCAAAGCTGATTATCTTTTTAGCGCCTCCCACGCCGCGTAGCGGCGGTACCGCGAAGCGGTACGGGAGTGCGCCATGATGATTGCATTTGCCCCATGTGATGAGGTCTCACAATACAAAATTACTGAATAGAGAAATTGATAATTGTGAAATCTTCTTTATGTCTGCTTTTATGAGATATGTCATTAAACACTGGTATACCGACATTAACGGCGGGAGGCGTTTTTTTAACGCGGTCACAACCTATAGGAATCGATTATATTGAAACATGTATCAGTGTGCGATATTGGCTGGAAACCTGACCTGTAATATATGCATAGAAATGTTTTTGGTCTTCCGCACTTAAATGAGTCTATGGAATGGTTTAAGTGCGGAAGACCCCAAAAAACTGGTTAGCAAAATGCAGTTCCAAGCAAGAACCAAGAAGAAATTCTCCACCAACATGAAGGGTCGGAGACAGAAGTTACTCAAAGCCAGACGACCACAAATAGATTTACCTCCATAACTCACTCATTTTTGTGACACAAAATATTGTTATCTCCGCCTACACCCTCCTTTAGAATATCCCCGCTGCAAGACCCAACAACCTTGAGAATATTTTAGCAAATGTATGACCCCATGCATTAGTTAAACCCATGTTACAAATCTGCAACTTCCTCATCATTCATCTGTAAAATATTCATATTGTACATTGTCTGTTAACAGTCTGCCATTCCTTGCAGCTAATAGTTCCACACTGTACTCTGAAGCGTTCATAAGCAACCAAATCAACAAGAAAACTGCTATAACTATCTTGAATTTGCAATAAACACAGTCTCGATTATGTTGGATCTGGAAGATCATTTTATATCTCAATGATGACCAATAAAAAAGAAGGCCAGCGTACGTGCAATGTATACAGAAGCTGGTTTCGCTCTGTGGACTGGTGGGGTGACAATCGAGACATGTGCGCGCCAATGATTAGAGTTCATTCACAGGTCAACTGGGTGCTGGTGTACCTATTGTACACTGGGTTCATACCCTGGCCATGCTCAGTGTACTATGATATGAACTAGGCATAGAACATCAATGCATTGGACCAGAACAAAACAAAGAACTAATATAGGGGGTTTGAAGGGCGTGACAATCCTGTCTAATAGTATTACATACTGACCTTTTTGTTGAATTTTATATTTTTCTACCAATTATGTAGGCCTTATATATTAATGTGAGCACTCAATCAAAACAACTTTAACAGTAGGTATGTGTTGATATTAGGCCTGTAACTTATGGCTTCCAGCTATTGACCTAGCTGGAAGCCATAAGTAATCCTTAAAATTGGTAGGTTTATAGGTCTACATGTATAACCCGAACATGGACGCACTACGAGGTCCACTAGAAACGTATCATTGTTATATTCACCATCTGGTTATTATATACATGTAGTAAGTAATTACGTTTATGGCATGCCTCGAATTCCATCGATATATTCTTGCGTACTGATGATGCTCTTCATGTAAATGGCGAGTCTCTGGTATCGTGACATCGAACAACATGCATTATGATTCATGTAACCATTTCAGACCGTATATTATGATAGAGTAAGAAAAACATGATATAGGCAAAATTAATTAATGTCCACGACCATGGAATATTTTTGCATTGTATCCCCCAAGGTGGCATTAGTTGCATCCCACTCCAGGGGAGTGGACATTTGCATTTATGTCATGGCCCTACAGAATGAATTTACTTTTAAATGAAGAAAAATGAAGATTTACTCAGTTTCAACCTCCCTGCGTTTGCAGCAGGTCACATGATCGTCACCCATTGAATCATTGAATACGGATGCATTGTATTCAATGCCCCCCCCCCATTGAATACAGTGGTTCTAGTACTAATCTATAGTAACGTTCGTATCAGCCATGGTATAAAGCCTGTGGTTCCTCACATGGGGTATCCTTTTTGCTTGCCTGGTCAAATATAAGAATGTACATGAGGGATTACTAAAGTGTTTTATCATGATGTCTTACAGTGGTCATGTATAAATGATTTGTTTAGACATATTGACCCCCCCCCCCCACCCTCATCGGATTATTTTGGTCGGTGCAATGGGTAAAACCCATTATAGGCGCCCTGAAAACGACAGTGACATAGGAATATCAGACTCATCAGGATGCAATGATTTCTACCCTAAGTCCACGTAACGAAATGCACTTGTTAGATTTTATGTACAAACAGCAATCTAATGAATTGTTGGTCAACAATCGACCAATATTTAAAAGAGGCCATGATGCTGTTGTCTTCTCAACAATTAAGCCCAAGTATGAGACAAGTCGTAAGAGTGTGCTATATAGAGGTGCGCTGGCCTGGAATGCCTTGCCAGCATCTCAACGTAATATTACTTCTTATGCTGATTTTAAGTTACATCAGAAGGCTATTTTGGGAAGAAGTCTCTTTGTGTAAATCGTCATATTTGTCCTGTTTGCTCTATAGATTATGATGTGCAGCCTATATAATCAAAGGTATTATGACTAGAATCATATTGAAATTGTAATTTCGAGAGAGGGGTGCCTGCCCCAGGTTTGATATATAAATACAACACACGTTAGTACCCTGTATACTGAATGAGGTTGTTAGCGTAATAGTTATGTGACTATGATCTCTGTATATTGAGTTTTTCACGCATTTTTGGGACTACGCGTGTCTCTTGGTTTATATTTGAGCGCGGGTTAAAACTATATGTATATCTTTTTTGTTATATCATATCACTTTAATTACAGTACGTATTACTGGAGGCCATTTCACCGCATTTATTACAATAAATGCGGACGTCCGTATATTAAATACGGACGTCCGTATTTCAAGTTTATGTCAATATTTGAATACCTACTGCCCCTACCCCCCTCCGCATTTGAAATATGAAGCATATTTCAAATGCGGAGGGGGGTAGGGGCAGTAGGTGTTCAGATATGGGCATAAATGTGAAACACGGACGTCCGTATTTAATATACGGACGTCCGCATTTACTGTAATAAATGCGGTGAAATGGCCTCCTGGTTGCAAGATCCTTCCTCAAGCTGTATAAGCTTTATCTCTGTAACCAGGCTAATCTAAAAATAAAAGGGCTGGCGAATTTCGCTATTACCCATACCCAAAAATATAAATTGAAGAGAATGAGAGGTAGAGGATCGTGTTTGACAGCAAGAATTTACAGGGGCAGGTATTTTTAATCTGGAATGCTGTAATATGGTCTGGAATATTGTTCAAAGGGCGTTTCAGTTGATGAACAAGCAGAATATCGACAGCTGTCAATAAAATGTACTTAAATTGTATTTGAATCATGATGGCATTAATTGATCGTGATTAAAGTCTTGAATAAGATGTGTTGGTATAAGTACCCAAAAGAAATAATTGGATGAAATATAATAGAATGAAAACAGCTGGCTGTGGGGAAAAAACATCTTAAGAAAAGAATCCTTCCTACCTAACCTAATTACATGAACACATCTTTTTATAGGCCTAATATATACACATCACGCTATCATGGCCATGTAAGTTAAGCACAGCTGATAATGTTTAAGTTGGAGGTACTGGGTGGGAGGGGGGAGATGGGGTATAGGTGTATGGTGCATGGACTTTGACACTGTCGCACCACACAAGAAATACGTATGTACTGCATTGTTGACCCGCAATATTGATGTTCTATACATAAAACACACAAAGGTATATTGGAGTATGTGCCATCAAATGCAAATGCGCACTTACACGTTCTAAAACATATAATCATGCAGGAATATCACTGTGTGGAAGACTACTGATTTAGAAGAAAAGACAGCAACAGTGTTATGGCTCTAGACCCCTAAAATCGACATGGCGACATGAGCATTTTTTGGCCTAGTGACATGTGACATGGCCACTTCCTTAAAATCGACACAGTGACATCGCAATTTCTTAAAATCGACATGGTGACATAGCAATTTCTTAAAATTGACATGGGGACATGGCAATTTCTTAAAATCGACATGGGACATGGGGACCCCCCATCAAGGGCCCCAGTGTTCGGTCAGGCTGACCATCCTGTATCCATAAGGACCAAATATATATAAAGAAGAATATGTCAATAATTATATCATCAAGGTAATTCTGAGCGAGATATATACAAGTTTTAATGGGAAGCATAGTGGAGTGAGTGAATGAGTTATGGTAGGTTAACGCCATTCCGACAGCTGAAGGTAATTTTCATAGCACGGAAACTATACGTTAAACATCACTTTAACAGACGAATGTGTCTATGCCTAGCACGTTTGCACCATGCAGAGACAGATATGATTCAGACGCTTTTAGGATGAGTTAGGGAAACCCAGGAAGGCATATATATAGTAAAACCAGATTAGCCAGTTTAGGTATCCAGTCTACAGGGGGGGGGGGCTAAGTATGGACCCCCCCCCCCTTCCAGAAAATAGAAAAGGGAACAAATATATGTAAATAAAGACCCCATGTTGAAATGCAGGTTTGACCTGTATGGTAATTAGACTCGGGCACCAGTCTCGATAGAGTTATGACATCTGGGCAGGTGACCTAGACTATATGGTAATGGGATGGGGAAAATGTGGCCACGGCCTTAGATCAGAGCCTTTTTTATGCATATTCTCCCCACTTGGCATAAAAACGTTTTTGGTTAAAAATTGGTTGAAAAAATGTTTTTTTGCCAACTGGGTTGGCTCTATATAGGCCCTGGGCATTTCAAAAGTAAATGCTATATCATATGACAATTTTGGGGGAAAAATGGGTTGGCCCTATTTTGCTAGTGTCGGTCAGGGACTGGAAACAAACCTTTTTTTGAAGTTGCTTGCCACATACCGGCCGGGAGCGCAGCGACCGTAGCAACTTCATTAAGTTTTCGGTTTGTCAGTGACATCACGGTCACCTTGTGACACAATTTGTGATGTCATACGTCGGCCGTGACGTCACACGTCGGCAGCAGAGCGGCAACTCCTATTCATGGTCCTTGCCACATTTTTCTTGTTAACCAAGCAACCTATTTCAAAGGAGAAAAATGAAGCACGAGTTCAGAAAGGAATGGCCAGAGTAAATCAGATATCCTCCCTTAGGATCATCCCATCCCACATGTCAATTATCTTGTTGTATGGCGGACTCTAACCCCTACTAGAGAATCCTTCTGCACGACTGATACTCCTATAATCAATCATGTAAGCATACTTCATGGATTGTTAAGTGCACTCTTCTAAGTTCTCTACAATACAATAGGACTTAATGGTATCTTCCCACTTGGCAGAAAAATTAAAAAAACAACGTCAAAATATGTACTCAAAAAAACGTAAATAAAAACGTTTTTATTTGGTTGAAAATTAGTTGAAAAAGCAAACGTCAAAAAACGTGTTCTGTTTTTTTTTTGCTAAGTGGGTTACATATTATGTATATCTACCATACATATAGCCTTCCCCAATAGTTAGGGTATTTGGCGTCACAGCCTTCATGCAAAATCAAAGAGCTAATAAAAGTTAGGCCTATATACAGGATTCCTTGGTGCATGACATCGGTTTGTATCACAGATTTTTATCTAAATTTTCTTAATCACACACAGAAAACCTAGGCTCGTTGAAAAGTAATCAATGCAGATGACTTTAGGTCATCATTCCTCATTGATGAAAGAACGTAATCATTTTGATCATACTATTTCTCCCACCAGGGGGCCCTACTTTGTGATGATGTGATATGTCATATACAATCCAGATCATTGTAGTGGTAAAATTGATATAAATAATTGCCATAAATGTATCAACATGCATGTTTAAAGTGGGGCGTTACATAAAATTGTGTTGAAAAGGGGATATGTTGTAAAATGAGAATGAAAGTAAAATAGACATAATCAGAGCATAAACACCTATTGTTTGTCAATGGTCCTATCAAGAAGTATGAAGATAGGCATCAACTTCTCCAACTTATATAACTATGAATCCCATATCTTCAAAGAGAAGACCTACTCTAATAAATGAATGGGGGTTAGGTTCATGGGGTGGGGTCGGGGAATTCCAAAACTATTCTTTTATTTCTTATTTTGAGTAACATTGTACTGCAATCAAATTGCTTATCCAGGTCATTATTATCTCAGCATATGAAAAACTAATCAATATTGATGACCTGAAGTAATCATATTGATGACCTGAACTAATCACATTGTATAACTAATGATGATCTCCCTGGTCTGCATCAAATTGAGCACCCTAAAGTGATCACTACTGATTAGTTTCTGCAGTCATAGGTTTTCAGTGCAGTATTGGTGCCCGGCCCATAAATAATTAGAGGTTTCAATTGTGTTAGGCACCTATTAATACATTCTGCCCATTCCATATTCAAATCCACCAAAGAAGCTTATATAGTAAAAATCAGGGAAGCCAATAGAAGTTTGTCACTTTGACTATTAAGCGAGTGTTCATTTTTTAACAACAGGGGGGAGTTGGTGAGTTTGGGGGGGTGGTGTAGAATTTTGGACCCCTGCTGTGGGGGTGGTGAAAAATATTTTGATCCTTCTTGAGGGGGTGGCGTAAAATTTTTGGATCCTTCGCGATGACGTGCAAATTGTCGCGACTTGCTGCGAAAACCCGCATTTGATAAAGTGGTGGGTACAACTTCTCAAGATGTTAGTTATAACACTATATATAAAAATGCCTTTCTAGGTCACTGGTTAGAAATGTGCAATATATGACTGCTTCAGCCTACAGTACCCTTGGGGTACCAGATGTACAGGAATTTCAGCAAAAATGTATTCATAACTTAGAAATGTTTACCAACCTGACTGGTTGTAATGTTTTACTATTTAGTTTTTCTTTAATTCAGAGTTTTTCAAAATGTTTTATAGCCTCAAAAATCGGCAGTCAAGCTGTAATTTCCGCCATCTTGGATCATGATTCAAAGAAATCGGTGCTCATCCCGATTTCATTTATCAAATAAACTGTTCATTGATTGTTACGGAGCCCTGGAGGTGACATGATCATCTTTTTTTAACTATGCAACACTTTTTCTAAGGTTTGTTTTCCTGACTTAACAATTATCCTGAGAAGTTTGATAACTCAGGATTTTGTTTTCCTGTCTTAACAATTATCCTGAGATATTTGTTAAATCCAAAATTTTGTTTTCCTGACTTAACGAGGTAGACAGGAGACAACAGATAGGGGACTGCAGGTAGACAGGGGACAGGAGGTAGACAGGAGACTGGAGGTAGACAATGACTGGAGGTAGACAGGGGACTGGAGGTAGACAAGGGGATGGAGGTAGACAGGGGGACTGAGGTAGACAGGGAGACTGGATGTAGACAGTGGAGTGGAAAGAGACAGGGGAGGAAGACAGCAGACATGAGGAAGGCAGAGGAATGAAAGTAGACAGTGACTTGAGGAAGATATGGTGAAGGAAGACAGCGGAGTCAAGGGAGACAAGGGAGGGAGGTAGATTACAGGGGACTGGAGGTAAACAGGAGACTGGAGATAGACAGGGGACTGCAGGTAGACAGGGGACTGCAGGTAGGCAGGGGACTGCAGGTAGAAAATGCACTGGGGTAAACTGGAGTAGACAGGGGACTGGAGGTAGATGGGGGACTGGAGGTAGACATAGGACTGCTGGTAGGCAGGGGACTGAAGGTAGAGAGGAGACTGCAGGTAGACAGGGGACTGCAAGTAGGCAGGGGACTGCAGTTAGACAGGGGACTGAATGTAGAGAGGAGACTGCAAGTAAGCAGGGGACTGCAAGTAGGCAGGGGACTCGAGAGTGAAGAGTGATGTTCCATGGGCAAACAGTTAGAGAGAGGGGTGAGGTCACTTATCTATCCAAGGTGGAGGCAGGGAATGAGTGGCCAGCAACGAAGAGCATGTCTGAGGTCTGCAGTTTCTTGTTGAGTTATAGGGAATTAAAGAGGGCGACAATTTGGTCGCTATTGTTTGTGGATTTATAATAGTAATCAAAGAAATAATGCGAAGATGCGGGGTTCCTCCATACTAAGTGTCTTTGGGTATATTCCAATAGAATGCATGAATGTTTGTTATAAAGTATATCCTATAGGGAGAGAAGACTTCTGGATGTGATGTGTCACTGGGAACAGGTAAAGAATGCCACTATAGACCTTAGACCCGATGCCGCCCAGAGTGGGCGCGGCATGTTATGGTCCTATAGGGAGCCAGGCACTGCTGTGAAGGCTGGGTCGGTGTGGTGGACTTTATCCATGTAGGTCTGGGGGTCCCGGTGGCGGCAGTAGAAATTACTGTGTCCTCTATAGGTGGATCTGTTAGAATCTCACCAGGTTTAAAGTCCAAAAGGTAAAGGGTGGCAAAAGATCAAAACCACAGTAGCCTGGGAGTATATAAGGATGGAACAGAAGAGTAGGGGCGCAAATTGTGCTCGGAAATTCAGGGATCCACAGATCAACCTGGAATTAAAGGGGAAGATATTTGTATTCAGCAGCCCACAAGTAGGAATCGATTGAAATTCTGAATAGCATTTACAGGAGCTTTTGGCAGCTGTCTAGGGTGCTTCCTGGAGTTTTAACTTCATTCTATTGGAGGTCTAGGCATGCAATAGAGGATCTGACTATTACATAGAGGAACCACACATGAGAAGGATTTAGACTTGATTTGCTTTTCTCTTGGTCTCTCACTACCCATTATTATATTCTCAATGCTCACTTAACATCTCAACATGGAGTGCTTGATTTAATTTGGAATTATGCCATGATGGAATTTGAAGACACTTACAGTTAGGATTATGAAACTTGATAACATTTTGTGAATTTATTATGGAATTCAGCTACACTTTGTAGTTCTGTACTTTAGAGACACTTGGTGGTTATGGAAATTATAAATGTTTTATGATTGTGTGAATTTAAGATACTCAACAACAATGGAAATTACTCACGCCCGTCATTGGTTATAGGATGTTATTGATGAAATGTGGTGGCGTTATTATTTGTGATTTATGTACTTTGGCATGATTGATCTTGAAAATTGACTGGGTCTAGTTTATTGGAATCTTCATTGTTAAAGGTGTGTGATTACGGTTACTAAATTGAAATGTGAAATCAACGCTGGAGTCTGAATTGTATTTGACCTTGGATTGGCATATATATACATATACAGTGAAACTTGTTTATAACAAACTCCCTTATAACGAAATTTGGATATAACAAACAAAAATGCCTAATCACAAACCTCTCCTATACATTTCTATAGCATAAAAACTTGGTTAGAACAAAGCTTTTTTGGACTAAACTTGTTTATAACGAAGTTATTTTGACACCCAATATGAGAAAATATATAAAACAATGCTAGATATTTGATAGGGGAACCTGCCCTGGCGTCCCTCAGGTGCGACCTGAGAGATCCTCTGCCCACCCTGGGGTCCCTCAGATCCCTCCCCCCCCCGCCTATAAACACACATAGACTTTGATGAGGCCACAGGTGCGACATGAGAAGTCCTTTGCCCGCCCTGGCGTCCCTCAGATCTCCCCCCCCCACATACACACATAATTATAGACTTTGGTGAGGCCACAGGTGCGACCTGAGAAGTGAAATGATGAAACTTGGTTACATCGAAATTTGGTTACAACGAAATTTTGAGCCTGTAACAACAAGTTCATTGTAACCAAGTTTTACTGTATAATAAAAACCCTTGGAGATGAATCACCCAATTGTGTTTTCTTTCCAAATGGGCTGTGGGATTTAAACACGGGTTCTATCACTTGACGCTAGTCTTGATAATATTCCCCAAATAGGTAGTTTAAATCAGCAAGTGGAGATTGGAAGGAGATAAATCATAACTGGTGGAAACCCGAGTTGGACTGTATTATAACTTCCCTTTGAGAACCAACTTTAGCACATAAAACCCCTCTTTCCCCTCCGCCTGTGATAGCCCATTGTGCCTAGCCGTTGTGTAATGGTCAACCCTAGGTTGGCAATAATTTGATTACTTTAAGTAATACTTGACTATTCTATACATCATGTTTACATATAATTAGAGAGAGAAAGTGAAACAGATTACAGTGTATAATTAAGATGTCCAAAAATAAGTGGACAAGTGGTGTGTCATATCTTATATCGAGGTAAAAGAAAGTACTAACATTACCTGTTATCTTCATGTCCATACATTGTGTTCACATAAAACTAGAGAGAAAGAGAAAGCGAAAGAGCATACGGTGTATAAGCAAAGAGCATCAAAATTATGCAAGGTTAACCAGATAAGTGTCTTGTCCCTATGTGCTATTTATAACATGATTTTATAGTTTTGCAGACTCATATGAGGAGTGTCTCAGTCAAAGGAATTTATTGATAGAGTGTATGGAATACATGGGGTTTGTAATTTCTAAGGAGAAGGTGCTCTCAGGTGGTTAAAGGTGGTAGAACGTTTAGTAGGAGAATTTTTGATTTGTGTGCCCGGGCTAAACCAAAGGGCTACATCAGAGTCTCTGATTGTACTAGACAGGACATGCATTGGTGGTTGGAATTTTGTGGTTCTTTTAACTGTAAAAGCTTAATCCTTAATGACTTAGTAAATACTCCTATGTATTCGGACTCGTCGGTTAGGGGCTTTGGAGCCTGGATGGGCAATGATTTTCTGTATGGAGACTGGACATCTTTTGATAACTTTAACCTTGGCATGAGCCATTTTACTACTCCTCTGATACTGGATAATCTAAGAAACCACCATAGAAATATCAATGTCTATGAATTGTACCCTGTTATGATGGGTTTAAAACGTTGGATTTCTAGTTATAAAAATAAAAGAATCCATTGTATAACAGATAATATGCAAGTTCTAGCTATGATCAACACAGGTAGATCAAAAAACAAGCTTTGCATGGAATGGTTGAGAGAAATCTTTTGGTTGTGTTTCAGCAACAATGTAGAAATTTGTGCTACTTATATTAGGTCGGAGGATAATATTCTGGCCGACCAATTGTCAAGACTTTCCTATAAGTGTTACCTGGTAAATGTATTGCAACTCTGCAGGATAATAACAATGTGCTGCTTTGAGAAAAAGGTTTCTTTTGGACGAGGGTGTATCAGAGAATACTAAGAGAACGAGGAAACAGCAACTTAAAAGGTATAAAATATTTTGTAATAAATTTAAATTACAACTTTTTCCTTGTTCTCCATCTCAAGGTTCAATTTATGCAGTGTACCTGTCTGAGTATATGAAGCCTTCATCTGTAAAAAATTACATGTCTGCAGTTTGGTACAAACAAAAATTAAATGGTGTTGTTGATTACAGTGGTAATTTCATGTTGAAAAAAAAAACTTTGGATGGTATCGAGAGACATGATACTATTCCTACGAAGGAAGTTCATCCTTTGACTCTGCAGGAAATTTTAAAATTAAGCTCGATTCTAGACCTATCTAACAGAGCAGATATGAAATTTTGGTTGGCTATATTAACATGTTTTAGAGGTGTACTCAGGGTAGGCCATGTGGTTAGATCCCCTCATTCACTGAGGGTAGGTGATATTAAATTTGAAGGTGATTATATTAGTCTTCATGTTAAAACTTCTAAAACAGATCAACTTGGTAAAGATTCTTTCTATGTATTCTTGGTTAGGAATGACAATTCATTGCTGTGCCCATAATATTATAGGGGCTTACAACGTTTGTGTAGGGGTAGATATAAAAATGATCTCTTGTTTGAATCTAGAGGTAATGGTATGGAATATCAGTATGTCACCTCTAGGTTAAAACACCTAGCCTTACAGTCTAATATAGATGGTTGTGTCTCTACTCACTCACTTAGGCATGGTGGTGCCATTTTATTAAAGGATGCTGGCCTCAGTATAGAGGATATTAAGAGAAAAGTTAATTGGAAATCCGGTGCTGTGTATGGTTATATTCATAATTATAAAGATGAATTGTTACATTTGGACAGGTTGTGCCAATCTCATTTGCAATGCTGATTGGTATGTGTTTACATGTGTTTGGCGTGTTTTTGTGTGTTTTTGGCATGTATGGTGCTGATAGCCCCAAGGTCAGTAACCCACCAAACTCATGTATCTGTGATTAGATCATTTATTATTAGGTAATCATTATTATATTCACCATATAGCATTCACATATATATTATATTATCGCTCGTATATTACCGGTATATATTTCTTCCCTGGCACCAAGCTAACTTATATTTATTAAGCGTTTAATGTATGTTATGGGTACGCACGAGTGGGTTTATGGGTTAATAATCCACGAGCCCGAAGGGCGAGTGGATTATTAACCCATAAACCCACGAGTGCGTACCCATAACATGCATTAAAGCGTTTATCGAACATATTTCTCCATTTTGTATTAATTTCTTACCTTATAACCCAAGAATTAATCCATGAGAAGACATTTTGTAAGTGCATCCGATCCGCATGGTTTGACAAGCCAGCGTAGCCATTGTTTTTAGTCCACCCGTCAAACCCTCGTATTTCCAACGAATTTTCGGGTATAATCCAAGGATGTCAAGCCCTGTTATTCTAGCAGCGCCAAATATACGATCTCTAGTTGGTGTTCGCATACATTTTGTCTCCATTTTCTTCGAAATAAATAAGAATCCATTGATTTTCCATAACGATCCAACGCACACGGCCCGGTACACGGCCATTGCTTCTTGTTGACAGAGCGGGGAGGTGCCCGGATGTAAAAACTAGGTCAGCCACGCGTCGAGCAAGGAATGGCCGGACGGGGCGGGTCCCGACTCGTATCGATGTGGAAAATCAATGGATTCTTAATTATTTCGAAGAAAATGGAGGAATTTGGCATGGCATGTTCATCTAGGATATCTAAGGATGGTTCTCTGTTAATAACTCCACCAGGCTCCATGGATTCTAGGCTAACGAGGTGTGTAAACATTAGGTATGTCGGACAACTTTTTCAAATTCTTGATGTAGATTCATTTCTACCACCGGTCGGCTTGGTATAGTGGACAGCGAGCTCGCCTCCTGCCCCAGCGGCCGGGGATCGATTCCCCGTTGAACCTAAACGGTTTTAACTGGAAAACTATGGAGGAGTTGACTTTGTATATTCCTCAATTTATTAACATGTCCAGATTGAAACCAGCAGCCTCTTGAAGCCGAAGAAAAGGTCTGAGAGTGCGTTATGGCTGGATAACGCACTGGGGTTATGAGCAAAAAAGCACTCCTGAGGCTCAGATAGTTAGATAAATATATATATATATATATATATATATATATATATATATATATATATATAGTAGCGTTCCAAATACCCGTCGCCTTAGCTCTATGGAAAGGACTACTAAGACTCCATCAACTTTAGTATCAACACTGTTTATTGCCTGGCTTCTGGCCACACCATCTAAGCCGTCGGTGAATATCTCTTATCTGCTTCTACCACGGGGGCACGCCGGGCTATGAGTCTGGACCAGCACATATCTCCCTTCTATCTGTCAGAGAAACGCAACCACTATATATACACTTGCCATTTCCCCGACGCTGGCACAGTTGGCACGGTGCCAGCGGCGATGAACATTCCCCCGAGCACCGCCAGGTGATGCTCGCTCCTAATGTGACTCCGGGATCGGCGGCTTCCACGCCCCCATACTAGGATGGTTTCGCTTCCACCGCCTCCCCCTTGGTCTACGCCACACTCTCCCCAACTAATTAACAACTTGCAGGGTAGAAGTGTCAATATTACCCTCCTGCGGATGGGTATCCAATTTTGAATAAAACTATCACACCGGTCCCCTAGGTGTCTCTGTGTTATTTTTATATACAAGGAAAAAGTACATGATATACAGTGGTATAACAATAGATCACTCTACCCCACTCCTATGAGTGGCTTAAAATACTAGTAACCGGCTGCTGTCCCCTATGCCTGTACTGGCCACCTCTCCGCCCCTCTCCGACAGCAACGATTCCGACCCGGTAGCACCTCCACACACCCCCTATACTGGGGGCAGCCCTCTCCCTTTGCTTGAAACACGTCTTTAGGATGGACTTACCCTACTGTCTGGTTGACCGGCCTTCCCCGCAGTCATCTCCGGCTGGCTGCTCCTCCGCAGGCATGTCAGTGGAGTCATCTTTCTCCGCCCTCTCCCTTCGTGGCCAAGCTTGCCCAAACCGAGCGCACTGACCCGAAGGTGCAGCATCCCCGTATCTTGTCCGCGTCACTTGCACCAACTCATAGTCCCCATTAGGTAAGCTTTGGATGGCTGCCGACATGATACCTCCTGGTACCACCTTCAGACCGGGCCTCATGGACACTGGGTGACGCAACCGTCTGGCCTACTCCCTCAGGGCGGCAGGTCCCATAAAATCCTTGTGCCAAGGCATGGTAGCCTCCGCACACTCCTCTTCCCCTCCTCCCCCTTGATCTCCTCCTTCTGCTTTTGCCATGACCCCCACTATGCCTTGTGTCGGCGCCACCCCTCCTTCCTCCATCTCCACCACCAGGGCGTCAGTTACTACCACCACTCTATCCCGAGTCAGTGGTGGTAGCTCCAACTCCCTAGCCATGCTCTCCACTATGGTCTCAGTTCCGGCTGGGACCAGCACCATGGTGTCCTCACCAGCCGCGGAGATGTAGCCCGGGCCCAGCCTCCCTCCTTTGGCCTGGTCCTTCGCAGATGTCTCCTGACCACCCTCCCCCTAGCCAGTGGAGTCTGTCATAATAGTTCCTCCGTGCTCGGCCTAGCTGACCCATGTTTTGCCGCATTATGACCACGCACTGCATTGTGACCGCACCGCTTTATGACCGCGCCCAACTCACACATTATGACCGCGCACCACATTATGACCGCACCCAACTCACACATTATGACCACGCACCGCATTATGACCGTGCTCAACTCACACATTATGACCGCATACCACATTATGACCGTGCCCAAGTCACACATTATGACCGTGCACCACATTATGACCGCATACAACTCCCACATTATGACCACACACTGCATTATGACTGCACCCAACTCACACATTATGACCGCGCACCGCATTATGACCGCGCCCAACTCACACATTATGACCGCGCACCGCATTATGACCGCGCTCAACTCACACATTATGACCGCGCACCGCATTATGACTGTGCCCAACTCACACATTATGACCACGCACCACATTATGACTGCACCGCGGTTTGACTGTGCCCAACTCACACATTATGACCGTGCACCGCATTATGACTGCGTCCGACTAATACAGTGTGACCATGCACCATGTTATGACCGAGCCCACAAAATGCTCATGACCACGCCAATCTAACACATTGTGACCACACACTGCACTGGATATGATCCTCCCCATAAGGGATTATGACAGGTTAGGCTCAAGTTTTTTTGACCTTGTAGTTGTTGAGATACAATGACTCAACAAGCAAAAACATCCCTCTGCGGGGGAATTATGATTACCCATTTGGCCACCAGGGGGCATTGGAGGGGCAAAACAACTCTAAAATGATTATAATAATGCAAAAGGCTAATTTTTTATGCAGAATTCAATGGTCTTATTTATTTATATAAATTAAAATTGAATTAATTAAATATTTTCCAACATTTTATGTTCGGAGGGTGTGACGCAGGGGGTTAGAGTAAAAAATGAATGTGATATTCTTGTTTCCCATGATGAGTACCATTCTTTTGGATGGGGACTGCCTTCATAACTTTGATTTGATGGAATAACCTCCCCCTACAGCCTGAGGCCGTCCCTACCTCCCTACCCACTCTCCCTGCCCCTCCTCTTGTGTATCATGCCTCTGAGGCCATCCCTACCTCTCTACCCACTCCTCCTCCCGTGTATCATGCCTCTGAGGCTGCCCCTACCTACCTACCCACTCCTCGCATGCATCGTGCATCTATAGTAGGGATAATGCTAGCCACTCGGCAAATCACCAATGGTGAACCCAAGCCCAATTTGGCTAAGGACACCTTAAAAATTCGCCAAATTAGCTAGAGATCCCAATCTGAACCTCCCCAAAATTGGAATTGGTACAATTTCCAGACCCAAAATCGTAACAATTGGGGTCAAAATCAGAAGAGAAATCATAACAATACAAATTCAGCAATATATTTCGTGAATCTTCTTGGTTTTCTGACCCAAAACTACAATTTAATCTATTTAAAATTTACTCTTTTTAAATTTATCTGTTCAATTGATCATAAGGACCTACTGGTATTGAAGAGAATTTTTGAAACCATTGCCTGCTGCTGTTTTTTCTCTCCACTTCGGGACATCAAGCATGGTTTATTCTAAATGGCAATCCATTTTACATGTTTGGCTAATTAATTTTGAATTTGGCCATTTAAGATTCATTCAAAGTCGGCATATTAGCTAGTAGAAAACAAGCCCTAGCATTATCCCAGTATACTACCCAAAAACACCTAAAGCCTTGGATGAAAAGCACTGCAAATCAAATAAATGCCATGTGCAATACTGTATCAACCTCCCAGCTATATGAATGTACATGTATGGATTTAAGACAAATAGATAACTGAGTAAACCAATGGTCAATAGTAGGCAGCCCCAATGCAGGTCTTATCTTTTCTTATCTCGGCTGTGGGTGGAGGGCTGGTTGGCATTCTTATCATTAAGTTCCGACTGATGATATACTCTCAGCTGTAACTTGCTTCTCAGAGGAATATTCACTTGTTTGGCACTTAAAATGGATGTAGATTGCCACACCTGGCAGACACAGAGGCAGCAGACATACCTCTAAAATATACTCCCAGAGTAGCATCTCTCTTCAATGTGTAGATACAAGGTTAAGAGGACAGGAGGGATTAACCCCGACCAATGTTTTGATAGCACCTAGGGGGAGAATCTCAGTGTGGGAACTAATTAGGAGAGGATGAGGGTAGTGTATGGGGTGCCAATTGTCAAAAGAATTAGGATAAATTGGGGGAGTATCCCATACTTTGTGAACGATACTACCCTGAGGATTTTACTTTCAACCAAAAGTATTCTAAAATGATAATTTTTTTTCTCCCACTTTTTCAAATATCCATAATGGCATACTGCAACTCATTTGACAACTATTTATTTCTCTTTTTATGCCTTTTATCTATCACATTCTGGGATAATGGTAGGGCTTTTATTCTATTAGCCAATTTGGCGATTTTGTTCATATTTTGACTGGCCAAATTGAAAATTCTTAATGCCCGACCATGGTGGTGGGATACCTTGTGACTCTAAAAGCCCTACTTACATGCTATATTTGAATATATATTGACATGAGTGACTAGTCCATGTCTGCCCGTACAAATTATTTTGTCAAGATTTACATCGGCTTTTATTGGAATGCGGCACGGTCATAATGCCGTGCGCGGTCATAATGTGTGAGTTGGGTGCAATCATAATATGGTGCGCGGTCATAATGTGTGAGTTGGGCGCGGTCATAATGTGTGAGTTGGGCACAGTCATAATGTGGTGCGCGGTCATAATGTGTGAGTTTGGCGCGGTCATAATGCGGTGCGCGGTCATAATGTGTGAGTTTGGCGCGGTCATAATGCGGTGCGCGGTCATAATGTGTGAGTTTGGCGCAGTCATAATGCGCTGCACGGTCATAATGTATGAGTTGGGCGCGGTCATAATGTGGTGTGCGGTCATAATGTGTGAGTTGGGCACGGTCATAATGTGGTGTGCGGTCATAATGTGTGAGTTGGGCGCAGTCATAATGTGGTGCGCGGTCATAATGTGTGAGTTGGGCGCAGTCATAATGTGGTGTGCGGTCATAATGTGTGAGTTGAGCGCGGTCATAATGCGGTGCGCGGTCATAATGTGTGAGTTGGGCGTGGTCATAATGTGGTGTGCGGTTATAATGTGTGAGTTGGGCGCAGTCATAATGTGGTGCGGTCACAATGCGGTGCGCGGTCATAATGCGGCAAAACAGACCCTCCTCCTTCGGGGGAAATCGTTACCTGGCACATTAACTCTTCCTTTACCAGAGTATTTTAGGGCAAATTTTGGCTTGTAGTATGTGGTGTGACCTCTCAAAAACTGTTGGAACTGTGTGAAAATTCCAATTAGAAAGAAAATTGTGATGGATTAAGCCAGGCTAGTTGATCGGAAAGTGCAATACCCACATTTTCTTTATCTACATTGCATTGCTGAGAAATGTCTGACAAATGTGGTGTTCTGAGGAGAAAATTTCATCATTCAACCAAATTTCAAATTGTAATATCTCAGCACTCCCTGTATCAATTGTAATGAAATAAAGTGCATATTGTAGGAAATATGAAGTATTTCTGGAATTGTGCTAAATAAGGATATTTAGAAAAAGTTCTTTTTGGTTACCATGGCAACCAAAACTATTCAAATTCAGGATTTTAGCATATCTGTTGCCATGGTAACCAACCAAAATTACCAATAATGCATCAAAATACACTGAAAATTTTGATATCATTTTGTTCAGCATGAAAAAATGTACAAAAAAGATTTTCACCGAAAAAATAGTGTTTTTTGAAGTTTTTTATGATTTCTAGCCTAAATATTGATTAAATCCATGGAAAACTTTTGAGGTGATATTAATTTATGTCTCAAGTTTGCAAGACTGCCATATAATAAGTATCAGAGGTAGAGACTAATTCTTTGGGCTCTGTGGAAGACCCAACTCCGCCTGGGTCTGGTAAAAAAATCTAGGAGTTTCAATGGATTTTCAGGGAGTAACAGAGTACTCAAAATCGGTAAAAAATCTGCCAAAATCGGCCCAAACTACGCATAAATGCTTAATCGGTAAAGGAAGAGTTAAGCCTGTCAGTACACCTGTAGTCTCCTGTTTTCGCGTCGCCTTATGCGACGTCTTCTCCTTTCCTTTATCCTTCTTTGGTGTTTTCTGCGCTTTCCGGCTTTCCTTCTCCTGGACCTGCCTCTCTTGTTCCGCCTTCAACAGCCGGGCCTTCTCCGCCTCCTCCTCCTTCTGCTTCTGGGCCAGTACTTCTCTCTGTCGGTGCTCCTCCTCCACCCTCTTCTTCCTCCCCTCCCTTATTACCTCCCTGAGTTTCTCCTCCAACTCCGGGCATCCCCTGACCAGGGGGGTATCTCTATCTCCTTCTGCTCGGTGGGGTCACTCTCAGCCAGTACAGCCCTAGTCGACTATGGGGGATCCACCACCTTTTGGCCCCTATCCTCCTCCTTGGCTGGTGAACGGGGGGTGGTTGCCGACCCACTCAGTTCTGGTTGCGGCTTGTCTGCTGCCAGCTGATATGGTGCTGGTTTGTCAGGACTGCTGACGAGTACCCCAGTTATTTTCTCCTTGGTGGGAGAGGAATCAGGCTCGTCCGCACCATTCCCCTCCGACAAGTCATCATACCTTCCCACCTTTATCAGGGAGCGGGGGATAGGCTTCCCCGCCATTATGGCCTTGTACTCCTTCTCAATACTCTGGATACCCAACTTGTCAACAGGTAAGTCCCTCTGCAGGCGGTTTAACGTCTTAGTAGCTGTTTCCCCCCTTCCCCAAACTTCTCCACAATCCTATCTAACACAAATCGGAGCTTTTTATCCTCCTCTTGGGATAGCAAGTGTTTGCCGGAATCCTCCTCCCTCCCTAGGTCCGCCCAGCTCTTCCCCCCTTCGTCACAGTCTCTCCACTGGCGGGTAATTCCTGGCGCGGTGATTTCCGGGGCCGTTTCTCCGGCATTCCCCCTTCAATTTCCAAGGTCCTCTTTGCCCCCTTCCTAGCACTCCTAGTCACTACCCCGGTGTCGACCAATCCCCCCAACATCTCTGGGGTGGGTAACCCCACTAAGCTTTCCAGAAACCGTAATGCCCTGGCCACCTCCTCCTCGTCCTCCGACCTCAGGCGGATATCTGGCGAGATCAGTGATGACACAGTAGAAGCAGGGGTGGCATCGTCCCGCCCAGCCGTAGAGGTCTCTGGCTCAGCATCCCCCTCCAGTTGCTTTGCTCCGGCGGAGTCCCCCTGGGCCGTTCCTGTGGATGGTTCCCCCGTCTCACTAGGAGTATCCTTGACTAGTCCCAACGGCAAGAGTTTCGCCTCTCTTGGCGGGCTCCATGGCCCGAGGTCTCTGTTGGCCCTCTCCACATGCCGTAACAAATCCGACAGCCTGTCCTTGGACACCATGTACTCACAGCCAGGGCACTGGTACCCCGCTTGGTACTCCGCATGTGAGTTAAGATGGCGTGTCATAGCATACTTGGTTTTGAATGCCCATCTCCTAGTCCCTCGGGGATCCTCCCTACACCTCTCACACCGGAATCATGGTATCTCCACCCCCTCCACAACCTGCATCCCAGCTAGCACAACTCGTGCAATTTACGCCATTCTTACGTGAAAACTCATGTGATTTACGTAAAAAGGACATCATTTGGATGAGTGATGCTAGCAGGGATGGGTATACCCACTTGGCAGAAAAACGTTTTTTTTTTCCAACGTCGAAATAACGTTTTTACATGTACTCAAAAATACGTCATTTTGACGTTTTATAAAAATGTTTTTATATCAGGTTAAAAAAACATTTTTTTAAAGTAAAAGAAACATAAATAAAAAACGTTTTTATTTGGTTCAAAATTGGTTAAAAACACATTATGTATTATTACTTATGTGAAAGTATGAAGAAAAATTGTACTTTTTGTGAAAACCAATATGGTTACAAAAAAGGGACAGGTACTGGTGATGCCACTTTTGACTTTGTTAATGAGCTTTATGAATGTAGAAACAATGGTCTGATAACAGGGACCCTATTCATAGACTTCACTAAAGCATTTGACAGTGTATTACATTCAAAATTGCTAATTAAACTCAGTAAACTTGGTTTGAATAAATCTAATTTTCTATGGTTTAAAAGTTACCTGGAAAATAGAAAACAACAAACTAGCTATGGTAATAAATTGTCCTCAAACCAAGATATTGATTACGGTGTCCCTCAAGGATCAGTTCAATGGACTTCAATGGCAGCACTGTGCAAACTGTCACCTTCTTTCCATATCTTGGTGTACATATTGACAGTAAACTTAGTTTTGATAAACAGATTAAAATTATTAAAAGAAATGTATGCAATAAACTATTTAGGTTTGCTAAGTTAAGAAAGTTTTTAACACAAGAGCAAAGTGTAAAGATGTACTGTTGTACAATCAGACCAATTATAGAATATTGTTCATTTATAAGTACCAGTTGTAATGAGGATGGTGTTGCGGCATTACAATGACTGCAAAGTAGAGCTCTTAGAGTTTGTCTGAAATGCAATATTAGACAGTATAGTGTGAAGGAGTTGCATGAAAATTGTAAAGTCCCAGTGTTAGAGAAAAGATGTGACATGCTATTATTATGCTTAATGTATAAGAAATCAAAGACTGTGTTAAATAGACGACAACCTTATAATACAAGGTCTCAAAAGAAGATTGTTTTTGAACTACCTAGGGTCATTACTAGACACTATAAAAGATCGCCATGGTACAGAGGGGTGGCTCTCTGGAATGCTCTACCTGAGGAGATTCAGAAAGCTACGACAAAAGTAAAATTCAAGGAGGGTGTGATGAGGATAAAAAATATAAGGTTGAACCTGAAATTGGGTTATAATTGACAATGAGGAGCAGGTGTAGAAACCGCGCTGCTTCATATTCATATTCATACTCACATTCATATCCTTTTTTCATGTTTACATCCATATTGATATTGTTGATGTTCCCATATGCATATAACAGCATATACCACCTACTCTAGTTATGACTGATTTGAACTCAAAACAAGGTGTATCTAGCTGTAATCATGATGTACTGAAATAACGTGTAGAGACACAAATCTCTATGTATGACATATAGTTTAGTTTCTATCTCTTTTTGCTTTCAGTTTGTTTGTCTGTACTTTCTATCTTAGTAACCTATTGAGTGAATATTGCCAGTCCCTATTGTTCCATCTCCTGATTGTGTTCATATTGACTTTTGTCAAGATCTATCAAGTTATTGTACTGTTTCGTTTGTGACTTTCCTTTGAAAAATCAATAAAACTTGGTCTGCCCTATAGCATTATTTAAATGAACATAGCAGTTCATTAATGCAATGAGCAAGTCCAAAAATAAAAAAGTCAAGGGCGGGAAGTTATCTCCCCCAGGGGGCGCCACTTTCTCAACGCCCTGCACTGTAGGGGGCGCCACCATTCCTCCCGTGGGGCTCCCAGCCACCACCGCAGGGGGTCCCCCTCTTGGTGGCTGCTGTCTGCTGTCGGTTCCCTGCGCCCTCTCTTCCTCTCTCCAGTGATTCTGGAAGTTCTCCTCCTGGGCCTCCTCCAGCATCTCAAAGATTCTCCACCTTTTCTCGTGTTTGGCTATGATCCTCTTCCTCTCAGGGTCCCTCTGTGCCGCCTCCCTCACCACCCTCTTTGCCGTATTCCACGCCCTCCTGGCCTCTGCTTCCGCGGGGTTTTCTTCCTCCTCTGAACTCTCTGGGTCATAGGTAGGTATTTCATTAACGGGGGTTCATCATTTGGGGCATATCCCATCCAGTGTGACATGGCAGCCTCTTTTTCTCTTTTCAGGAAGCTTGTGTACCAGTCTTCCCTGATTCTACTCGTTTTCACGGCCATGGTACCCTGCAAGGAGTCATCCACCTCGCACCTCCTCTTTCCTCCCTGGAAAACCGTCCTGGCTTCGCTGGTACCCTCGTCCTCGGTTTCCACTGAAGGTGACGATGTTTCTATGTCCGACGCAGCCTCCTCCTCCTCCTCCGCCGGGGAAATTCCCATGGTACTTCCTGTGTCCACCCGCAGGGCCGGTTTCAAGGAGTCAAAATGTACAATTCAAACTGTCCTCCCTTTCTTTATGCGGTATACCACCTCCCCTATCCGTCCCACCACCTCCCACGGCCGTGTCCAGTAACTTTGTAGTTTAGGCGACAAACCTCTCTTCTTCAGTGGGTGATAGTAGTAGACCCTTTTCCCGACTCCTATCTCCCCCGCCTGTGCCCGGGCATCGTAGTTTCCCCTCTGTCTCTCCACCGACTTCCCCAAGGTGTCCCTGGCCACTTGATACGCTTCCGCCATAAATGCCTGCAACTCCGCCGGGTACCCTTTTGTGCCCCTGGGCTCAACTAGGGGATATATATCAGGTCCAAGGGCACCACCATCTCCCTGGCTAACATCATGGCATTAAGCGACACCCCAGTGGAGGAGTGTGCAGAGGAACGGTAAGCTGCCATAATGAAGGGAAGCTGTCGGTCCCAATCTTTGTGGTCAGAGGCGACCACCATCGCCAACAGCATCTCTATGATGCTGTTGGCTCGCTCTACCATCCCGTCACTCTGGGGCCTGAATGAGCAAGTCCTTGTCTGGCATACTCCCAAGAGGGCGATGATTTCTCTAAATAGTCCTGACTGGAAGTTCTTTTCCTGGTCGGTGTGTATTTCCACCGGGGCTCCCAGTCGGCAGATGAATTCCTCTACAAGCTTCTGCGCCACCGTCGGTGCTTCCTGGTTGGGCAACACGTATGCTTCAGCCCACTTGCTGAAGTAGTCGGCCACCACCAAGATAAATCGATTCCCTGTGTTAGAGATGGGTAGAGGACCCATTACATCCAATGCCATCCTCTGTAGGGGCAGCCCCACTCCAACATGTCCCATGTTTGCCCGGTGCGGAGCTGGCGGGGGTTTCCTCCGAGCACAGGGTTCACACTGAGAGCACCAGAGGATCACATCCTGTCGATAATCTGGCCAGTAATACCCTCCCTGCAGTTGTTGTAGTCTCTTGTTCTGGCCCAGATGGCCCGCCAATGGTTCCCCATGCACCATGCGTAGCCCTCCGCTCCTCTCACCGGCGGGGACAGCTATCTGGAAGCACTTCCGGCCTGCCCGTGTTTCCCACCAGCGCCCTATCACCCCCTTTTCTTTGGACAGTCTACCCCGTTGTGCAAACCAAGCTTGAGTTTCATAATCCCAGCATCTCCACACTCCTTCGTCAGGTAAGTCCTCATTTACCATCCATTCAGCCATCTGACTCATCATTTTATCCTTCTCTTGCAGATCTGCCCAGGACTCAGCCGCCGGAACCTTAGGGCCTTCCACCGCCTGTTCAGGAAGCCTCCTCCACCTCGTCTCTTCCACACTGGGAGCACGGCCACCAGGAGAGCCCATCAGCATTACCATGGAGTTTACCCGGTCAATGATGGATGACAATATTGTATGTCCTGATAATCTGGAGCCATCTAGCAAGTTGCCCCTCCAGTTCCTTAAAGTCCAGCAGCCACCGCAGGGAAGCATGGTCTGTCCGTACCACCACTGGTCGCCCCACCAAGTAATGATGAAACTTCCTGAGGCCAAAGACGATGGCCAGCAACTCTCTCCGAGTGACACAACAGTTCCTTTCCGGTTTGCTAAGGGTACAGCTCCCATAGGACAAAACCCTTTCTCCTCCCTCCTGCTCCTGGCTGAGCACCACCCCCAACCCAGTGTCACTGGCATTGGTGTCCATTATCAATTGGCCCTCTGGTCAGGGAAAGGCCAAGATTGGTGCCTTGGTCAGCCGCCTCTTCAGTTTGCCGAAGGCATCCTCACAGTCGGGGGTCCACTTAAACGTCCTACCCTTCTCCGCTAGGGCACTCAGTGGCCTGGCTATGGAGGAGAATTCGGGGACGAATGCTCTGTAATACCCCGCTAGCCCCAAGAAACTAAGAAACCTCCGACACCCCTTTTGGTGTAGGCCACGACTCCACAGCTTCTATCTTCTCCGGATCTGTGCCCACCCCCGCCTGACTAACCACGTGGCCCAGGAACAGGACCTGTCAGCGGGCTAACTGACACTTGGAGGGTTCACTGAAAGTGCTGGCGAAGACCACTATATTATCTAGATACACCAGGCACTTCCTCCACTGCAGACCCCACATAGCCACCTCCATGAGGCGCTCAAAGGTGCCTGGGGCGTTACACAGGCCGAAAGGCATCCTTCTGAATTGATACAGGCCCCAGTGAGTGCTAAAAGCTGTCTTCTCCCGGTCCCCCTCCTCTATATCCAATAGTTCCATCTTTTTTTTTAACCAGCACGACTGGGGATGCCCAGGGGCTAATTGACTCCTCTATTACCCCTGCCTCCAGCATTTTGTCGACCTCGAGCCCTACCATCTATGGGGTGCCAGCCGGCGGGGGGTTGCTTGATGGGTGTATGGTCTCCTGTGTCGATGCGGTGCTTCGCCAGGGTGGAATGGCCCCTGTCCTCCTTCCCTACCTGGAATGCCCCCAGGTGCTTCCTGAGAAGCTCCGCCAGTCCTCCCCGTCGGTGGGGCTCGGTGCCCTCCACCAGACCGGCTATTACCGACATCTTCTCCGACTCCCCTGGTCCCTCTACCATCCTGCACCACTGCCCGCCTTCCTGAGCTTGCTTCATCTTATCTATCTTCTGCAGAGCTTCTAGCATCATCTCTCTGTAAATAATAACTGGTTCTCTTCCAGGGTTAAGGACCCGTACCCAGGCCTCCCCTTTTAAAGGTCGCAGCAAGCTCCGTCCGACCAAGAAGGGTGGCGCCCCTTTGTGACCCGCCATACCCTCCACCAGTCCCTCCTCCCCCTCATCCCATGGCCCATTCACGGCTCCCTCCAATATTGTCTCTCCTCCGGCGGCCAGCACCTCGCCCTCACTCACTATCCTACAGACATTATCATCCTTGGTCCACATAAGTCCCTCCCTGGCCACATCAATCACCATACCACTATTTCTCAGGAAGGCTGCTCCTAATATCCCCATGGTGCCTATGTCTCCAATCACAAAGACAGCCTCCGCCGCCCTTCCTCCCAATACTAGTTCAGCTGTCACCTCCCCTTTCAGTGCCATGGGCCTGTCATCCACCGCATATACCGTCTCCCTTGTGGGCCTCTCAGTGTTTGGGTCCCCATGCTGTCGCCACCATCCTTCGAAGAGCAAGTTCAGAGATGCCCCAGTGTCCACCAGTAGTTGCACCGACGCCCCATTCAGTTCCCCTGTCACTATTAACCCACCTCCGCCTTGCTCCCTTCTTCCTTGAACGATGTTTCGGGGGCCATATTCCCTGACCTGTACCCGGCCCTGGGTAGAGGTCGATATTAGTTTTCCACCGGCGCTCCCTCCTTCCTCTGTACTGGCTGATCCTCCCCCTTCCTGCCCTTGAGGGGGCACTCTCTCTTAAAGTGACCCTCCTGTATACAGACGAAGCAAGCAGTGTTGCTCCTCTTCTTCCTCTCCTGCGGGGCCTCCCCCAGCTTCTTTACTAATTGTTCCACTAACTCCTCCATCCTGTCCATCTTGTCGGTGTTGGTTTTCAGGTGCTCATTCACCGATGCATCTGCCGCCCTCATCTTATGGTGGCTAGCTTGCTCAACCATCAGATAAGCTTCTGCTCCGACCGCCGTCATAACCGCCATCTGTAAGTCCTTTGGCTGTGACTGATAGACCCATCGCCTCAGGGGGTTCCTTAAACACATCAGGAACTTGTCCAGAGCCAAGGTATCGGTCATCCGCCTCCGGATAGGCCAGCTGGGTGTACTTCATCAAATCCTCTTGGAGCTCTTGCAACCCCTCGCCCTCGTCTTTCTACTAGGGCCCTGCAGAGTTCAGCATACCCTTCCTCCATCGCAGGTTTTCTCCCTGTTAGCAACCGGCGCGCTGCCCCCTCAGGCCCAAGAACATTCCAGCCTCCCCCGGGCTCCAGCCGTTTACCTTTACGCACAAATCGAAATGGTTGAGGTAGTCTGCTAAATCCGTCGTTCCATCATATCTTGTAGGCTTCACCACCGGTTTGCCTTTAGAACCACCTTCCCCGTCGGCTCCACCATTCCCACACTTCCCCGATGGTTGAGAGCCCTCTTCTCCGCCGACTCCTTCCACCGGCGGGGGACACGGCATCGTATCCACCGGCCGCTCAGGCTTCTTGCCTCCGGCCTGGAGAACTTCGGGTCAACGCCCCCTCCTTTTCTCGTTTTGACCAATCGTAACCCCTACCTCCTCCTTAGGCTGAATCTCCTTCTTTTCCCATGGCCATTTGTACTGTTCCTCCCCTTCCGAGTCCGCCTTCCTTCTCCGTTCGCAGGTTTTCTCCCTGTTAGCAACCGGCGCGCTGCCCCCTCAGGCCCAAGAACATTCCAGCCTCCCCCGGGCTCCAGCCGTTTACCTTTACGCACAAATCGAAATGGTTGAGGTAGTCTGCTAAATCCGTCGTTCCATCATATCTTGTAGGCTTCACCACCGGTTTGCCTTTAGAACCACCTTCCCCGTCGGCTCCACCATTCCCACACTTCCCCGATGGTTGAGAGCCCTCTTCTCCGCCGACTCCTTCCACCGGCGGGGGACACGGCATCGTATCCACCGGCCGCTCAGGCTTCTTGCCTCCGGCCTGGAGAACTTCGGGTCAACGCCCCCTCCTTTTCTCGTTTTGACCAATCGTAACCCCTACCTCCTCCTTAGGCTGAATCTCCTTCTTTTCCCATGGCCATTTGTACTGTTCCTCCCCTTCCGAGTCCGCCTTCCTTCTCCGTTCGCACTCTGTCTTGAGGTTTCTCTTGTCGGATTGCGAGATACTCCCTTGGCCTTTCTATCCCTTTTCCCCTCATGGTAATGTCCTCATCCCCTATTTCCAGGAGGCTCCCTTTAACCATAGGTCGCTAAGCCCCCTCTAGATCCTCAAAGCCAAAGTCGGGTTCCTCCATCGGCCTCTCCATTTTCCTACGTGAGCTCGAAACACTGCTGTCACCAATGTAGCGTTCCGAATACCCGTCGCCTTAGCTCTATGGAAAGGACTACGAAGACTCCGTCAACTTTGGTATCAACGCTGTTTATTGCCTGGCTTCTGGCCACACCATCTAAGCCGTCGGTGAATATCTCTTATCTGCTTCTACCACGGGGGCAAGCCGGGTTTTGAGTCTTGACCAGCACGTATCTCCCTTTTATCTGACGGAAAAACACAACCACTATATATACGCTTGCCATTCCCCCAACGCTGGCACAGTTGGCACGGTGCTCCGGGATCGGTGGCTTCCACGCCCCCATACCAGGATGGTTTCGCTTCCACCACCTCCCCCTCGGTCTACGACACTATATATATATATAAATATATAAATATATAAATATATATATATATATCGAGTTATGATGATTGTGATTGTGATGATTGGTTGTGGACAGAGTGTATTTGGTGGATATTTGTCATTGTTGGGTGTGAAGAAATTGGACACACTCTTATGGACACACTGTGAAAATAGTTTGTGGACAGTACATTTTTTTGGACACATTGCGCTGGGCTGTTGTGGACGTATTGTGAAAAAATGTGATGTAGACAATATGTGTCACGTGGCTAAAGTGAAGCATAACACCCCCTTTTCAATTGCATGCATTGCAATAGATGATAATCACCCTGTGAAGTGATCTATTTAACTCATACCTCAGTAAGATATTAAAAATGAATGTGGCATGATGCTCTACAATGGAGTACTACAGAAGGCAATGTTGGGGGATGGCGAAAAAAAATTTTGACCCCCTCCTGAAGGGATGGCGGAAAAGATTCTCGAGGGGTTGGTGGAAAAAAATTTCAGGGGTCCAAACTAAAACTCACCAACTCCCCCCTGTTGTTAAAAAATGAACACTCCCTAAGGTGAACTCGGACGCATATATGCACATGTCTTTGACTAGTTCCCCGCCCATTGGCATTCACATTTTTCACATTCTTGTAGAAAGTTGGGGCCTATTAACAAATATCTTACAAAGGCTTTAACTTTTTTTCTGTAGCCGTAGGACCTATGTCCCTATCCATGACTCAAAACTACGTTACAACCCCTTACCCTATCAATTTAATAAAGCAAATTTCATTTGAAATAGATTCAGAGTAGTTTTCATTGGTGTACTACGGAGCCCCTAAAAGGACATCCGTTTTCTACACATTTTTTTCTCTAGTTTGTTTCCGCAAGTTTTATTTTCGTTTCCGCAAGTTTTATTTTCGTTTACGCAAGTTTTATTTTCGTTTCCGCAACTTTTTATTTTTGTTTCCGCAAGTTATATTTTGTTTCCGCAACTAAACATTTTGTTTCCGCAACTTTATGTTTTGTTTCCACAACTTAACATTCACAATTGATTGACTATGCACAAAGAAAAACTATTAAGTTGTGGATACAAAAGTATAAGTTGCGAAAACGAAAATTAAAGTTGCGAAAACGAAAATAAAACTTGCGAAAACGAAAATAAAACTTGCGGAAACGAAAATAAAACTTGCGGAAACGAAAATAAAACTTGCGGAAACGAAAATACTACTTGCGAAAACGAAAATACTTCTTGCGGAAACGAAAATACTTCTTGCGGAAACAAACTCTAGAAATAAATGTGTAGAAAACAGATGTCCTTTCCAGGGCTCCGTAGTACGCAGAGGAGGGTCCAACAAGAAATCAGCAAAAATTCATATTGACATGTATGCTTGGGTTCGGGGTGAGGTAAGTCTACTTAGGGAGTGGTCATTATTTATCAACGGGGGGGGGGCGCAAAAAATTTTGACTGCCGTCGAGGGGGGGGGCGTAAAAAATTTCGGCGCATCCGCGCGAACCCCCCCCCCCCCCGTTGATAAATTATGACCACTCCCTAACAGGGTCGACTCTCGATGTTGAGGTCGTGATAATTTTCATCGTAGTGGTGGGGGGGGGGGTCGGAAATAAATCTGCCGATCCACCAAAGTCCATCAAGCCCCCCCCCCCCAGCTGGCAATATATGACTCAGCCCTTATGAAAGCATCCGATTTTTGAACGGAACCTCTCCCGGAAGCCCCCCCCCCCACGCATTTAAAAATGACCACTTAGGGAGTGGTCATTATTTATCAACAGGGGGGGGGTGGTGGGTTTTCGCGCGGACGCGCGGAAATTTTTTACGCCCCCCCCTTGACGGCAGGCAAAATTTTTTGCGCCCCCCCCGTGCCGGAGGCGCGGAGAGTTTTCGCGCCCCTCTTTGATCTATAGTAGCGCGCGGGCTTTTTTGCTAAAAAGAGGGTGAATTTTTTTAGCCCCCCCCTCAAGAGGGGTCAAAATTTTTTTAGCCCCCCCCTCAGGAGGGGTCTGAAAATTTTACGCCCCCCCCCTCAAACCCACCCTCCCCCCCTGTTGATAAATAATGACCACTCCCTTAGGCGATTGGAGTAGCAGTCAAGGAGGGGTGCGCATATAATAGGGGTGCGCGTGGCTTGTGATAATTATAAATGGTGATTTGACACCAAAAAGAAACAAAAAAAAACATGATTGCATACAATTTTGTACACGAGGTATTAAAAGTACCAGTGAACAAAGTTCTGGAAAAAGCCACAGTATACATACACAGGCCCACACGGCCAGTCACAACTGGCGTAACATCAAACACACCTATTTGTAGTGAACAAATAGAGATCAGGTGATCCGCTCAATAAAGTACAGGTGTACTAAGGCGTAGGTATAGCCAAATTCATACATATTATACCCATCCCATGGTCCACCTAGTGCATGTTCGGGTTTATCAGCTGTGCATTATATATACAGGTATAACACTGCCGAGTACGCATTTCATATACATGGAGGTGTGTGGTCAGGGGCAGGGCCTCGCATAGCTTAGAATACTAAACTCTCATCTCTGTGCCGCACAGAGATGAGAGTTTAGTATTCTAAGCTAGGCCTCACATTGAACTTAACTGGGAACATACACTCGGTGCGTTCGGAGTACGGCCGAGGGATCAATGCTAGTTTGTAAGGCCACCTCCTATTGGTCCTCCCCATGTGGGTCAATGTTGATCCCTGAGTCAAGTTACTAGCCTCCCAAGCATAGTTAGGGACTGGTACCTAGCCAGACCTGGCTGGGTGGGAAGGGGGTGGAGGGAACAAGCTAAGGTAGTGTAGTTAGCGTTCGAGGTCACCCCGTCCCATCATGCACTGCATATTGATCGAAAACCGCTGCCCGAACGCCCCGACTGAAAAGAAATAATTGTCAAAATCTTAGTCAGATGTTACTCGTAGTCAAAAAGGATAACTTTCTAACAATAGTTGGGGACCCCCCATCCGCACCCCCTAATATGACCAACTGTCAGTCAAAGTGACCAACTTCTCTTGGTTTGCCTTATTTTGACTGCTGGCTTATAGACCATCTGAATGGCCTACTTTGGCTTATACCTCACAGGCAGGGCATATCCAGAAGCGTACCTCATACACTGGGTTTAATGGTAGGATTTGGTTTTGACCATATCTGCTAATATTTTGACACACACATTTCTATGTAAAAGGTATCTCTAAAGCCTATTTAGCAGTTGTTTAGGATTGACACACCTGTGAAACTCATGATAAATGCTTTCCGTTTCTTTCTTTTGCAAACCCTAAGCCAGAGCCCTGGGTTTGCCACACAAATTGAGGTGGTGGTCGAATTTTATCTCACCCCGTGCTTTGATACGAATGACACTCAAGGGTGAGAGGTCCCGCAGGTTGTATCCACACCGAAGTGAGATTACCCTTGTGGTGTTGTGCCCGGACCCTAGCCCAATGGGGAGGGGGGGATGATGGTGACTAAATCTATGGGAAGGTAGAAAGCAGGCCCCTACACATTTACCGAGGGAATGGTTCTTTTACATCCCTCACTACATAGGCATAGTGACAAATGGACAGGCCTGTTTCAAGCCATTTGTCTGCCATGACTGCCGATAGACTTTCCAGCACAGCCAAGGCAGGGAGGAATTCAAATGATGCCTTACAGCAACTTTTGGAACGACCACTATGCCTTGACCGTGCCAGGAATCAAACTCGTCACCTTACGGCTCCAAGTCTGCCGCGCTGCCGACTGCGCCACGCCGACCGGCTACAAATTGAGGTGTCAGTCAATCAGTCAGAATTTTATCTCATCTCGTGCCCCCCATATGGAGGACACTCAAGGGTGAGAGGTCCCGCAGGTTGTATCCACACCGAAGTGAGATTACCCTTGTGGCGTTATGCCCGGACCCTAGCCTAATGGGGAAGCGGGATGATGACCGAATCTATTGGTGCATTCTGATGGATCCTCAGGGCTTCACTGACTAAGTTCTCTACAGCTATAAGTAAAACTTCCCCCCTCTAGATTTTAAAAATGTCCTGTGGGGGCAAGCTTCCAAAGAATTTTGAAAGCTAGAGGGGAAAAGAGGCATTCTGATGAAATCTGATGCTCTCCTAACTAAGTATACCTACAGCTATAAGTAAGGCTTTCCCCCTCTGAATTTCCCCCTGCCCCCTGTACATTTAGAAATCTAGAGGGAAAATAGTGCATTTTAGTGGATTTTTAGGGTTCCACAAACATGGACAAGCATGGATAACCATTCAAACCCATTTGGAGGAACACCATGGCAGGTAGAGGACTTTTCAGATCACACCTCTGGTTCCCTCAAAGTCTATGTGGGGGAGCTCTTATGGATGCCAGGGCTGGTAGAAGTGGCCTATTACAGGTGGAGGGGAAAGAGGGGTTTTGGTACTAAAGTATAATCTACTTAACAAAATAAACTATAGTCGTAACTTGGATTTCCACCAGTTCCCATACTACTCCATTTAAGAAAGAAGACACAGATGGGTAACTCATCTCCAAGGGTTTTTATTTAAGTGGTCCATAGTAGTATAGTATGTATCGGAACAGGACTATAATTAAGTACTGTTTATTACTCACTCGACCTGCAGCCAATCAGAGGCCTCCATTTGGCCATGTGACCTGTTGCCATGGCAACATGACCTACTTAGGGGGTCACGTGATCATCTTTCAGCTAATCAGAGGCCAGCATTCTGGTAACCGTGGTAACATGACCTACTTAGGGGATTAGCAACCACCGCTCAGCCAATCAGAGGCCAGCATTCTGGTAACCATGGTAACGTGACCTACTAAGGGGATTAGTGGGTCAAGTGGAACCTCTCAACCAATTAGAGGCCAGCATTTTGGTAACCATGGTACTGTAAGGGTTTGTGGTCTTACGGACCTGGGGGGTTCGGGTCTTACGGTTCGGAAAGAAAGAGTAAGACGGTGTTTCAAGTGTATGCCAACGGATAGAGTTTATTACAAATGTACACTCACGGCTACCCCGTAGTATTAAGAGGGCAGCTAACAGTTATTAAAGATGTTCTACATACTTGGAGGCCAGAAGGGCCTCTGACAAAGCGGCTGAGCCCTGGGCTTTATATAAGGACCCAGGTGTTTGTCGTCAGATGTCCCCACAGACCCGGATCGGTGCTGCCACCTATCCGGAACCTGAGGAACGTCCGACGACTCGACTCACCCGCCACGTCAGACGGTACCCAACACTATGGTTACACATTATGTACCTCTACAGTACAGTGACCTTTTTAGGGGACTAGTAGCCGCCATTATGACCTAATTAGAGGATAAGTCACATGACCCCTAAGGGGTGGGGCTAATTATGCAAATAAGGTTTTGTATATTTTTATGTGTCATAACATATGTACGAAATAAAAACACAACGAAATAAGTTAATTTATTTTTTTATTGAAACAACATTTCAATCAATCATTTTACTTTTTTTGCTCGACCTTTCAGCAAACCGCAAAGTCGCACTTTGTCAGTGCAACCACAGTCAACCTTTTCCAACATACTCTGCACTAGTTTTGATAAACCCAACACCATTTCGGCCAGACATAGGATATTTGTCTGCATGAGTTGCACATGTTTCCAGCACCCTTCTTCTGTCTTCACATCATCGTCATCAGCGCGAGCCTTTGACTCACCAACCGGTAGCTCAGTTTTGGGTTTCTCCTCATTTGCATCACGCTCTTTTTGGGGTGTCTTGTTCGACATGCTTCGATCAGGAAATGCACGCAAAGAGGTCCACAGGTGTCAGCAGAAGCGTCTTGAACGGAGCAGAACGTCTCAGGAAAGATAAGAACTCTGCACTCAGCGGAGGTAAACCAAATGAATCAAGGTAGTATGCCTGTCCTGTCCTTGCCACGTAAAACGCCACCCAATGTTCACCTGGTAAATGTTGAGGATCTGTGTTACTCACGAAAAAAGTATCCTTGACAGGGTGCTTGGGGATAGTGTCACAAGAGAAAACACCTAGGAAATGATATTTTGTGTGAATGTTTTCCTTTAACACTCTGTTTATTTTGACTGTATTCATGCACTACTCTCTCTCGTCTTCAGTTCATATGGTAGTCTGTGATGGGATGTCAATCTCTGGTCAGCGCAACGACGTTGTCGTACACCAAGTACAAGAGCACTGTTGTCATCTCCGCCAGCGCAGCGCCGAAACTGAGCTCCACCCTCAGTTGACCCGCTTTTATAAGGTTTACTCTACACCCGTCATGCGACCTGTTCGGACCTGGAAGGTCTTGTTGAGAACCCCTTTTTCTTGTCCGTCCGGGTTGTCTCTCGGTGGTCATCTTTTCAAACGCCTGGGTGACAGCTGCGCCACCTTTGGTTTTGGTGGGAGCAGCCCGCACGTACCTGGAGAAAACATCGATGGCCGTGACCACGTAGCGGAACCCGTCTTTGTGAGACGCCAAAACTTGCATGTCCATCAAATCTAACTGCCACTGTTGATCAATTTTCCCGGTGATGGTTTTGTTCCTCGCGAACTTTCTCCGAATGGGTTTATGTTTAGTGTAGGCGTCTCGGACGAAGGCAAGATCTCGGTGGCGGAAATGATGTTTCTGGAGATTGGTGACGCTGGTGAAACTGGAGGGTGCTTTCACGTCGGTGTATTTAGCCACCACGCTTCTCTTTTCTTTTTCCTTTCTGGTCAGTCTTTTAGACCTAGCCATGGCGGGGTGGCATGATTGCGCGATTTCCTTTTCTTTCCTTGGGTGCTTTTCCTGATGGAGTCAGTTCGAGGCGTTCTTTTACCGGTAGTCGGAGTTTCGTAAATTTCGTCCTCGGCGTCGCCCCCCTTATAGACAGGAAAAACAGGGAGAAAAGGAGGAGGGACCTACTTAAGACATAACCATCAAACTTTCATTCAAAACATTTTGTTATAGGGAAGAATTTTCAGTTAGAGGATGCCAATTGATGTCCTAATACATTGTTCTTTGATAGGCTTTGTAGGGCTTGTCCCCAAAGAAAATTTTCGAAATATGCATATCAAATGTGCAGTTCAAAGCATTAATTTTTTATGTAACTTTAGGGATGTTTTTTACAGAGATGCCACCTTTCCTAACTTTTTAGGAATTCTGAATTTTTTATTTTCTTTCCTATAGGTATTTCCAATTATAAATTGAGGAAATTAGGAGGATCAGTGAGTGGCATCCCTGTTTTTAGAAAAGGGTTTTAGTTATAAGGTACACCTTACATATAAGCTGAGCATTCTCTCTGGGTACTTTTTTTCTAGACTGGCTCATGTTAGAACATTTTGACAATTTTCAGATACTGTAGATGCTGTAGAATCATTAATTGTCCAATTTACAAACAATACAAAGATATATATATCGAAGAGGAATAGTGTACTTGAGTGGGGGTATACAAAGTGGAAATGCTATATGATAATTCCTTATTTTCTCGATTAGGGAGTGGTCATTATTTATCAACAGGGGGGGGTGGTGGGATTTCGCGCGGACGCGCGAAAATTTTTTACGCCCCCCCCTCGACGGCAGTCAAAATTTTTTGCGCCCCCCCGCGCCGGAGGCGCGGAGAGTTTTCGCGCCCCTCTTTGATCTATAGTAGCGCGCGGGCTTTTTTGCTAAAAAGAGGGTGAATTTTTTTAGCCCCCCCTCAAGAGGGGTCAAAATTTTTTTAGCCCCCCCCTCGGGAGGGGTCTGAAAATTTTACGCCCCCCCCTCAAACCCACCCTCCCCCCTGTTGATAAATAATGACCACTCCCTTAAACTAATTGAGGTCCACTATATCCAAAATTGAACCATACCGCAGGGCCTAAAATGTGGACCTTTTTGGTCTGTTGGGCCATGGGGGGAGCTGAGTCTCCCCCAGCTCTCCCCCTGGGCACGGGCTTGCATATGTCATGCCGCATCACCCCCTGCGACACACAACCAAGTCACATCCATGTGTCACACCACAAATTATGCATCCTACTCACACATATGCATCCTGGTATGCATCACTCCCTGAGGCACCCATCCAAGCCACACCCTAGCATCACACCCATCCTAGTCACACCCAAGTGTCACACTTCCGATTAACACCCATGCGGCACACATCCAAGTCACATCCCCTCTGGCACACACGGTGCGTTCGGGCAGCGGTTTTCAAAGGATATCTATTGCATTATGGGTAGGGGTGACCTCGAACGCTAACTACACCACCTTAGCTTGTTCCCTCCACCCCCTTCCACCCCAGCCAGGTTTGGCTAGGTACCAGCCCTTAACTATGCTTGGAAGTGTAGTAAGTTGACTCAGGGATCAACATTGACCCACATGGGGCAGACCAATAGGGGGTGGCCTTACAAACCAGCATTGATCCCTCGGCCGTACTCTGAACGCACCGAGTCATGCCTCACATATATGTCACACATCCGAGTCACATCATGCACCACTTCAATGTGTCACACCGATGTGTCATACCTTAGTAGTGTCATACAAATGTGTCACACCAATGTGTCTCACCATGCATCACCCCAATGCCTCATCGTTATGTTTCACACCATACATTTCACCAATGCATCATCCTAATGCATTACACCAATGTGTCACACCATGCCTCACCCCAATGCTTCACACCATGCATCACATCATGCGTCACACCAATGCATCATCCCAATGTGTCACACCATATCACACAAATGTGTCACACCAATGTCCTAGTCATTAGGCCTTTTAACCCATTTTGCCACTTCGACCCCACTCCACCCATACATATTACTCTTTGAGTTTAATAGTTCTGATCATAGGTGATCACTCTTTCGATATGAGGTGCTGGTCACATAAACCCATTGTCCAGAGAATGGTTCGTTTGCTGACCCATAGAGTATCATCCTAGGTATTATCTTATCAGAGTTGCATTTCCAATTGTCCAGTGATACTGGTGTGTGCATATGGTTCCAAAGTACCAGTATTAGCCTGGTCCTTATGTAATGTTACTTGATGCTTACATAGGTCAACTTATGTCGGGTCCAGAAAAGGGACAATAGGTTATGGCTGCATTCCAGAGTAGCATTTTTATAGATATGCATATATATGATGCACAGGGGTGACATGGGTGAAGATTTTTATACCCTATGAAGTCGACAGAGTGTGACATGAACATAACTGGGACATAGATGCATGGGAAACCGAGTATATTATACAAGTATGTATAATTATTGATTGGTGGATTCAGGTAGGAGAAGGGGTGGTAAAATTACTAAATGCTTGTTGCCCTTAGGGGCTGTGTACAAATGACGTCATGCTTTTTTTGGCCATTTTTGACCCCCCCTCCCCCCCTTGTCATGTTTCGTCATACAACGCTTGACCCCCCCTTAACATGACGTCATGCAGAGATACCCCCCCCCCCCGGCCCAAAGTACATGAAGAGAGTATAGCAAATTGAGATGGTTCAAAGGGACATGTATATATTTGGTTAACTTAATGGTGCTGGAAACAGGTGGGGCTTTTTCCACCTTCCCTGGTCCAAAACCGTGCTGGGCTAATAATGGGTGTGAATTGGTAAGGCCTAAACAACATTGTTGTGTTCAGGTAATCGGTCGAAAAAAAATTAGAAGTTCTAGAGGCGCCAACCTCAAAAAAAAAAACCTACCTCCTACCTACCCTAATTTTATCGACCTTTATTATATCCATAGGGGTAAATGGTTTGGGGAAGTTGTCTGGGGGTAAAGGTCCTGTTACCTCACATCCTCATGAGAGGTAAAGGAAATAAGAGACGAAATCAGATCTAGCCAACAGTTACAGTGGCTTCACTGAATTACAAGTGTAACATTACAAGTGTGGTAATATGATTACACATATATAATTAAGATCACACTTACAAAACAATCATTTTACTGTTAGGCATAATATAAGGCATAACCCCTAGAGTCCCATTCAGAAAAAGGAAAGAATAAGATGTTTGTTTCCAAGGGACAGTTTGTGATATATCAACAGGGGGAGCAGGATGCAGATTGAGGGGGGAGGGAGGAAAACAATTTTGACACCTCAAAGTGGGGAAGGGGGCAGAGAAAAATGTTATGCCTTTTCTGTGAACTACTGTAGAACAGGAGGGATGACCAGGGCAATCTGTCCGAGGGGGAGGGGGTCATAAAATTTTCAGATTTCTGCACGTCTGTATGGCAATCTATCCCACCCCTCAGGCCTGTTGATGAGTAATGAGCAATCCCTAAATTACCAATGGGTTTTTGAATTGTGAAATTTAGCAAATAGAATAGAAGTTGTGTCATTTGAATCTTCCTACTGAATTCTCAATGCCAGGGTGCTTCTTACCCGCATAGATCAACCTATATATGGGGTCCTTTGGTTAAATGAGTCCAACTAAAAGGGCATTTCAAAGTGGTATGGGGCCTGGGTTAGAGGTAGGATAGAGTAGTGAACCAACACTGACACTGATGGCAGTGACAATCATTGAGTGGGGTGTCTGAGGAAAGCATGCCTGTATAGGTAATATATATTTCATAACAGATGAATGCATTAAACTTCCCTACCTTTACAAATCATTTTTTTCTTGCCAAAACTGAAGCAACTTGCAGTTTTTTTTATGACATGATGTCATGCAGCCCATGACCCCCCCTCCCCCCTTGTCATGCTTGGTCATGGGCAGTGGGACCCCCCCCTCCCCCCCTCCTGCATGACGTCATTTGTACACAGCCCCTTAACGTGTCCATAATGGATTCCAAAACTATGTACATGTATAAAGTACTATTGAATTCTATAGGAATATTTTACTCTGGTGCATTTATATGCCAGTGTGAGTAGACTAGTCACAGTGGCGGATTTTGCCCAGTACTTAAGAGGTTAACTACATATTTTGGACCCCAAAATTTGTCCAAAAATAGGGGGTGTGCCCCCTCCTTTTGGGCCGCGCCGCCTCCTTTTCAAACTCCTGGATCCGCCACTGTAGTGTGCATAATGGGGTTTAATACATGATCCGTAAATCAACAATCATCATTGTTCAATATTCTAGGCACATATATGTAGGTTACACCTATAGGAATATTGCAATATACAGCTCATATGATATGGCTGCCATGTGCTCTGTGATCCATCCCCATGACACCATACAGAGTAACCATCCATAATTAATCAAAGTTATGGGCCTATACACCAGATACCCTTGTGTTTACATCCCAATAGTCATGTATTATACACCACACATATCCCTGGATCCCCTACACTGTAAGAAATGTGTGTTGCATTTACACGCTTTGTAACACACTTCTTTGCAGCATATTTTTACTCACTTATTTTTTTAACACACAACACGCTTTTGCTAAAAGTGTGTTAAGAAGTGTGTTTATGTCAAAAGGGTGTTACAACAAAAGTGTGTTGCAAAAAGTGTGTTCATGCATATAGTGTGTTCATAGAAAATGTGTTGCTTCATAAAGTGTTTAGATATGAAACTGAGTTAATATTTCTACAATGAAGGGGGTGGGTGGGGGGCATTTAGCCTTTATTTCTTCATATTTTCATTTTGGTGTTCTTGTTATTGTCCTGAGATGACATGAGGAAGGTAACCATGAGGCACACATACCTAATCTGGAAAGGAATAACAATATATTTTTGTAAGACCATTATGATGTTGATTTAGTGCATAAATTGTTCTAATATCACTTAAACTTCTACATTAAAATATGCTAATACATCAATAACATATCTTCTGATTTATCTGTCTATAATTTAGAATGGTGACTGAGTCTAGGTTCCCATATGTAAAAAAAGTTATGTAGGTACATTATAATGATAAAGAATTATATTCAAAATGCAGAATAGTCCCACTTACCTATTCCTGGTATTTTGTAAATCACAAATCAGCATTAGAACTTGTCAGTGACTGGAGCAAGCAGATTGTAGTTTTCTGAAACAGAAGAATTAGTGAATGAACACTGTATGCTACACTAGATATTGATGCAACTTTTAGAGAATTTCTTTATGTGAGTGTAAATCTATGATAAACCTACCTAATACACTCTTTTAGAGCTTGTATAGCAGTAGTGTTGAGGATGGTATATAAGATTACCTACCAGAAATAAGCAGTGAAGTGAAGACACTCCTCTCTCCAGCAGGTGCAGATTCAAACTGACTGTGTGTAACTGTTATAACTGACCTTTGGTTAGGTGAGGGGCAATTAATGGGTTACATAATACCACTGATAAGACTGAAGGATTAATAAAATGTGTGTTGATTTAACACACTTTTCAGTACCTAAACACTTTTGAGAAAAAAGTGTGTAAGTGTGTTAGAAAAAGTGTGTTGATGCCCTCAAAGTGAGTAAACTGCTCAAAGTGGGTTGAATATCCATGTGTGTTACAATCTTGTGTGTTCCCACAACACACATTATTTACAGTGTAGACGGGCATTAGGGGGTCTAGATGGGGGGTCCCCATGTCACATGTCGATTTTAAGAAATGGCCATGTCACTTGTCACTAAATTTCTATTTTCCCATGTCCTTGTCACTAGGCTTCATGTCACATGTCGATTTTAAGGAAAGGCCTTGTCTCTTGTCACTAACTTTTTCCTTTCCATGTCCTTGTCACTAAGCTCCATGTCACATGTCGATTTTAAGAAATGGCCATGTCACCCTGTCGAATTTAGGGGTCTAGACCCATGCATTAGTCCAATGCCTACATATAGAACATTATCGATTTTTATCTTTCTTGTTTTTCTCTTTTGCACAGTGCATTAGCTAATCTACTATTATTACCTATCAATTTCATTAAAGGCATTTTTTAGTATTAAAATATATAAATCTGCACTCGAATCAAATGTTTTCCTCTTTCGTGTCAATTAACGATCATGGAGTATACGTTGGTCATTCTGACATTTTTTTTACATACATTCTATATGTATCTCCCGGAATGTATATACACTGTTCAATCCAATGCCTATCATGCTTGAATTCATTCGCCGTTCTTGTAATGACCCTAGTTGTGTGTACATCGGTAGGTTCTGGGGCATATATCATATATAGGACAGTCTTATGTACCGACGTATATGAGGACCTCCAGATTGGTGACACCCTTGACAACTCTGAACGAGAGATAAACTGAGCCCTTAAAAGTGAGAGCCCTCAAGTTAGAGTAAAGAGAAAATTGGAGGGGGTGCGGGGAAGCTCCCCCACAAAAAAATTAATTTCGATAAGCCAGATGGTGCATTCTGGTGCTTTTTTTGTGGATGGCTATAAGCTTTGAATCCAAAGTTTTCAAAGACCGTCCCCCCACCCTTATAAATGGTAAAATATCTTTTTAGCTCTGGATGAATCACAAGATGCATGTATGTAGTACGCGTCCATATATTAACAGAAGGGGGGGGGGGGGTGGTGGGGCTAAAGGCGAGGGTAGCAATGTTGGTCCGTATGCCAATGACCCGCAATTCTCGTTGTGGGCCCAGCTTTTTCGAGATGCATTCCTATGGGCCCCGGTCCCCCACCCGACGGCATGACTATCATTCTATTAGAATATAACTTTCAAATCTATCACTTTAGTCTTGTTATGTATCATTGGAAAGTGGGGTTGGACATACAATTACGCAATAGGGCGGGGGCGACTTGGTAGATTTTTTTTCTCTCTTGGTAGCATCCCCGTCGACTCATGTTCACCATATGGTTGGTCCATGTACCATCATTTTCTGGGGAATTTCGTAAGTTTAGCATACAGATCAGAATATCATCATTCCTCGTGAGGAATGACGGTATTCTGATTTGATATAATTGAGGCGGTGCAACAAATTTGACAAGTCCAGTTAATTTTACGTGTTTTCTCTTTTATTATCGACATTATGGCTGACTAGATCTACAGTAAAACCCGCAAATCTCATCAGAGTTTTTTTTATGATTAACAAGAATCGATTTTCACTGTGTTACATAACTCCCTGCACTATGTGGAACAATTATTATGGCGTCATATTATATATATATATATATATATATATATATATATATATATATATATATATATATATATATATATATATATATATGTGAGATTTGGTCTGACAATGATGTTAGTGATGTTTGTGGATGAGTCAGCGTCCATTTTAATTTTAGGTATACTACTGTGAAATGCCTTGGAAGAGGAGCTTTATCAATGTTACAATCAAAGTATTGGCCATTTTAAAATGAAATACAAACAGAAGTATAACGACAAGTCCAAAAGTTCATAAGATTAAATAATAACAAATTTCACTTGATATGATATAAAAAACAAATTAAATGTAACATTCATTCTTGCTGTTCGTTATCATAGTAACATTCAGCATGTTAAAGAAATAAATAACTGAATAACATCTGAGAACACTAGTAAAGTATCCCCTGAACGGAATGGAAATGGGAAATGTACCGCACAAATTGAACTATCAATACAAATGTGTTAAGTAATAGTGTGCCGGGAACAGAAAGATGGAAAATCAAAACCGGTAACAGGAATGGCGCTAGTGTTTGTTAAGTCCATGAAACCCTGAGAAACAAACTTGGAATGTACCTGCAAAACCGCCTATGATAATACAATCAAATGGGACACAAAATGATGCCGTTATTAGTAGTTTAACATAACAAAGAGTTTAAGGTATACAACGAGGGAAAGAGCAAGGGAACACAAGATGACTCGCTAATACAATGGTTCTTAATTGTGTAGCCACTGCAATTAATAAAAGACTTTTTGACGTGGAGTAAACATGTAAATATAATGCATTTACCAGAAGACCGAAGGAATTAGCTTATAATTATAAAGTCTCAGAGGACGGGTGTAAGAGCCATCCAATAATTTGGTATAATTATAAAGTCACTGAATTGTTTTTTGAAATTAAGATCCCATTTTTTCAGTAAGCACTTGTCCAGGTCTCATTTTAATACCTCTGTAAATACGGCTCATATCAAGGAATTAACTATTCTTGGCTGATCGGTGGAAGTCTTCACCATCGCCTTTAAGCAAGTGTGGCATAGAATATAAATATCTTATAAATATCTCATGACCAACCCTGGAACCATGTCACTGGGACATTGTAACATTGCAATACTTTGGTTTCTGACATACAGTAAGAGAGCACATTTCTAAGACAAATATAAAGATGCATTGATATGAATATCAAACTCTCTTGCAACCAGTGTATAAAATCACATTGGGTTAAAGGATATAGCTAACATATACATGTGAATGTAAGTTATATCTTCATACATGTAGTTGATATCGTAAGTAAGGTAACACAAATTTAAAAGGAACATGGTCACGGTTGGGTAGGTTACCACCAGCGTATTTGTACAAATGACAAAAATGAAAATCGTACAAAAATAAAAAGAACATCTGTCCTCGATTCAAAATCCTAGAGGCATACCAATGCCTTATTTAAGCACTTACATTAGAATGGGATTCGAATAAAGGGGAACGTTCTAGTCTTTCACACAAGTCGCTTGGTACAATGCAATTAAAAATCATAAGAGGTATAAACAACTATAGCAATAGACGCCTAGCCATAAGAAAGAATATACTACGAAGGAGAAAACTTCTTTTGCCGTCGGTTGGGCGGAAACTTCCTGTTCAATTGTGATATGGATACACTCCCGTTTGGTACGATGAAAATTACATACCCTGCGACGGTATTACCTTAAAGATGGAGGTCTTTAGACATGTACAGTTTATTCTATCATAGATAATCTTGTAACTTAAATCGCCGATGGAAATACATAATTAAATATCCTTTGATATTTTTAACGTGAAATAATCAGTATGTGGTAGTAGCATGATTTTTGTAAAGTCGCATACATATACAAAATATGCTAAATGCAAGTATAATATAGAGAGGCAGGTGCTTACAATATATGATTATCGGACCTATGGATGTGGCCCTACACATGTCCTCTTTTGCTAGTTGAGCCTGCCCAACATTTTCACTTACTCGACTATAAACTGACACTGATGTACAGCGACATGCTAAGTACAGACTGGAACAACCATATGTATGCTAAGCTCAATGACTGACAATATATGCTTAACGTTGCAAATGAACCCTTTGGATCTTCCTAGTATACAAATTAAGGTATAGAAAAGGGTGCTTGGTGCAAACTACCCAGGGGACAATGCCTTGATAAGACTGGCTTTAATATACATATATATTCTGGAACCATAGCCTTGTGAAATATCACATCACAAGGTAGCATTTCATAAAGAGCACATGAGTTTTATGGAATGGTGGGTATCGTAGGCCTCATAAAAACAGCTCTGTTTGAAGACAGGTCATCTATAGGGATGGTGAGCACTTTTTTTTTTTTTTTGAGTAATACATGTACATCGCATTGGGAAAGTTACATTGTACAGACATATTCTATATTCGTTGTGAGAAATCTAAGGGTGTTTTTACTGGTGTCAGAACTCAAATCTCAGTCAATACGACATACCGGGTAGTCACACTCCTAACTTGGTCCTATTGAATCGATCACATTTGTTTTAAGACACTCTCCTATCGTTTATCAAATGTACATGGAGCAACGAGACTAGTGAAGAGACAAGTTTAAGCACATCTGTGCCGAGGATGCACGATGAAATTTCAGCAGAATATTTTGGAACCCATAGCCTAGGCCGATATCCCTCGGATAGCGAGGTCAAACATGTTACCCTAACACTGCAAGAAGCAGTCAACAATATACAAGGGCAGAAATGAACGATGGAAAGGGTGGGGGTGGTACAATGGAATACCTTGTGAGTTCGTCAAAAACTGGGGGGGGGGGGGGGTCAGGGCTCAATGGGGATATGGAAGGTACATCTATTCATCCCAGAGTCCGCCCCGACATTAATTCAAATTGTAATAATCACATTGTATGACAACAGGGTATTGTATAACTAATGCCACTTGCCAATGATACTGGTATTTGCTTGCCGCTATCAGAATTTACAAGTTTGCTTTTGCCTGACTACCACGATAAATGTGCTTCGTGCATGGTATTCAGGTAAATGAAAATATTTTATGATATCAACATCAGAAATATTGTCAACAACGGCTAGCGTTTGAATATGAATATTCACAAATATGTCATTCATTGTGACATGACTCAACTTTAAGATTCTCGTGACATTTTGCTGATTCTCTTTTTTTGTGTGTGAAACCTTTATGATGCAATGAAATGATATCAATACCAGATGGACAATGTCTGCAATTAGCCTCTAGAATGAGCACAGTCCATGATGTACCTGTTCAAAGGCTGTTGCTCTATGCATTGTTATAACAGTTCATCCTCATTGAATTAGGCCTCTACTCCACCTTCTTGGATTGCACTTCAGCTTTGCTAGCCTCTACTGGCTTTTTGGGTGCCATGTATGCATTGTAGAAGAAGTAAGAGAAGAGGACGAAATAGGAGAAGTACATCATGAGGGAATATTGTAGGTTTGTGTATGACTGCTGACAGAAATCCCCTCGGTTCTTGATGTGGTAGGTCCACAGGTTGATGCTGGTCCCAAATACCATCTGAGCGATCTGCATGGTGGTGATAGCAACCATGAGGAACCTGGGGATCTTGAACCGCATGGCACGGAAGGCATAGTAGGTATACATGAAGGAATGCACTGTATAGTTCATTACCATGAAGTAGCGGCCAGGGCCCAGGTGGGCTGGGTATGAGTACCACACGTAAATCAGTGTGGAGACGTGATGGTACCAGTGGAGGAAGATTAACTGCTGCTTTCTGAGGACTATAAACAGCGTGTCGCCCAGTTCGTACACTTTAGAGATAGTGAACATGAAAGCCCAAAAGCCGGTGGGGCCATTAAAGTAGGATGGATTGCAGAGTGAGAACTCCCACCCATACTTGCGAATCACATACACTAGTTCTGGTATCGTGCGTATGGCACCGAAAATACTGAAAATGCCCAGGATTGCACTCCACAACGCTAGAGCCTGGCGAATTTCAAACCGGGGACGTTTGTCCATGTAATACTTGCCACCAAAGATGATCAGCACATAGAGAGCAGAGTACCAGAAGCTGAGGGTCCAATTCTGGAGCATCCATTGCATGAAGGACTCCTCATCGAAATTCTTCTCAAACTCGAAAATGAGTGAGTAGTTGAAGTCTGAGGTGGTCGTCACCTGGGTCATCGTGTCGGCTGTCATATCTGCAGTTGAATGCCTTTTACGTTGGCACTAACAGATATTTGGCATAGGCTACCGCACCAAAGGAATAGATGTAGAATTGGTCCCCAGTCTGAGACTGAGAGTTATGCCGATGCGATGCCGGTTAATACATATGGTGATTAGACAGGGAGAAATCTGATTGGCTGACAGGGCTCAGTCGGTTTTGATAGCCAATCAACGCTGAGTTCACATGCCACTTCCGGTTTGAAAACAACATGGCGGACTCCGCGCTGTTTTTGGTCTTTTCGATAAGTGTTCTTTGCTGTATATTACGTAAGTACTGACCCATGCCTTTAGCTTCATCAGTAGTAATGTTCTTAGAGGTTTAGCTCACGAGCCTAACAGATAATTAGAACGATCAGACTACGTTGAATATGTATTTGAGGCGCATAACCTGCTCGTGTTGCACCCGAGAAAAATAAAAGGGGGAAACCCTGGGATGAATGAAATCTAAGTGCACGTGTACTTAACGTCAGGTATGATCAGGCTCAGACGCGCCGAGTCGAAGCCCCGCCCCTGGCTGGTGGCGTAACATCGTACGATCCAAGCTCCACCCCCTGCATGGTTCGGACTGAGAGAGATGATGAAGTAAGGGAGTGGTCATTTTTAACAACTGGGGAGGGGGGGGGGGTCAGGGAAAATCTGCCAAAATGTACCACTTGTGTTGCCAAAGCTTGGCAAAGGTAGGTACATCACATGAAAATTAAGATAATGAGTTAGAGCTAAACCCCTGTGTCTTAGTTGTGCAGGAGAGTGCAAGGATTTCAAATCTTTTGGAATCATGTTGATATCTCAATTCGTTCTCACAGAATTAGTATCTAGAAATCTGACATTTTTGTCCTAAGTATTTAGGCAATTTGTTGTGACCTTCTGGATCCCAATAATGGGCCAATTAGCCATAATAAATGAAGAAATGAAAGGGAGGTAAGTTAGTAAAATGTCAATTCAATTGGAATGAACCACAATATCAGCATGAAATAAAAAGCTATCTGACCCGGATGTTTACCTGTACAAAATTTTACCTTGACCTAATTTTCCTGTGACCTATATATCTGACCTACATTAGTTCTGACCTAGATTCTGATATCAAATATATAGTCCTGAACAGACACTGTAAAATATGAAGAAGTAGACATTCTGATAACCTAACCACTGGTATTTGACCATAACATTAACATCTAATGGGTTTCCTATTGACCTAGTTTCAGGCCACCCTACATGTTTGACCAACATTAGCTTATGACCTAGATTTTGATGACACGATCAAATAATTTTTTCCTGTGTGGTAGCAAGTTCACATGGTCGGGAAATCGTAAAAAATCAGTTATTTGTTCCCAAAGTCGGGGAGTCTGTGAAACAAGTTTATCTTAGCAGGTATTGTAAGTGTCACACATGTATGATGTACATGGGTCATGCAGTGACGGTTTTAAAACTGCCAAATCACCATTTCGCACCTTCACACAGGAAAATGTGATTTTTCGAATTTCTTTTGCAGTCACCAGCTGTACTATTCAGTCCACATGCACAAACTAGACCTTATATGAAACGCCACGAAACATACTATTACTTTCTTTTAGTTTCATTCTACTTTTTCATTTTGGACAACTTGATTTAGATGACCTTTTCAGTCATCCACTTCAGAAATCTACAAAAATGTCTAGAAATGCACCAATTTCCCCGAAAAATTTTCATATAGGTAAAATAAGCCGTGAAATACCAAGATAATTTCTTATATGTGTTCATTTATTCTTTGTTCTGTAAGAATATGCCAATTTCAGTGCAGTTTAATTTCCATTGCAGCAATTTGTTGGGTCACAAAAAATGCGTCACAAATGATGGACACTCCCAGAGGAGTGGTGCAGGCATTGTGTGATGTACCTAGCAAAGGGCATTCAAGTATTATTTCCAAAGACGATATCTTTTTTCCCGAAATTTAAGTTTTTATTTACTATTGTATTGTACACTATCATTTGTAATTGCTGTTGTAAATAAGACCTTTGGTATACTGGTAGATCTAGCTTTGAGGTAAAATGGGAGTCAGGAAATGTTAATCTGAGATTCTTGTGGGAACCATATGTCTACTAGACTAGTATGTGCCAAGACATGGCGGGCTTCCCTAGCCCACTTAAAAGGGTCTATATCAATCAATCAATCAACCAAGACATGGCTCCCACATCTTTTTCTGTTTTTTTTTCTTCCAAGACCTGCATCCTAGAGATTTCTGACGGGTCTTATTTTACCCCTTATCACCCACCCCCCCAAAAAATATGATAAAAAAGAAAAGAAAATATCCCGCACCCTGTTGTTAAAAATTACCATTTCCTGAGGTCAGGAATCGGTACAAGCTGACCGACTAATCCATGCCTGTTGGTCCACCGTGTCCAAGGCCACGGTCAAAAGCGCGGGCTTGTGGGTGGGTGCTGTTTGTGGCAGGCGGGGGGGGGGGGGTGTACTTGGGCAGCCATTAGAATTAGCTCATATGGATAGACGATACCCAGGGGGGTGGGGGTGGAATTATGAAAAATATATGAAAAGGACTTGTACCTAGGGCTAGGCAGTGTTGCCGAAAACATTTTTCTCTACGCAGGCCAATGTGGCCTGCGTCCTAGCCTCTTATGCAGGCCATTTTCCTCTCACACAGGTTATATGACAATTGACATTTATACTTTATGAAAATGGTTTTATACATGTACAAAAAAAAACTTTAAAAAGATGAAAATATTTGATTTTACATAAACAGCTGTAACTTTACTTCTAATTGACCGATTTGGAAAATTCATTCGCCATTAGAAAGTTCAGATCATGGCAGGTCATTTCGGCATGCGTCCCAAGACCATTTAGATTCTACACCGGCAAAAGCCGGCGTGCAGGCTTAATTTCGGCAACACTGCCTATGAGGTAAACTTGTTCCTTTTTCAATTCCGTGATAGGCCCCGTGAATTTATCAAAATGAATGATAGAGTAAAATCCCCAGGTGCTGCTTAGATAAGAGTCTGGGATTTCTAAAAGCTCGTGTCCAGGCACAGCTTATACTTCAGAGTTTAAAATCCAACTAATACATTGGTTGGGCCTATCACTCTTTGGTATGCATCTGCTAATGGGCTACTTCCATGACAGGTGTAATGTAGGGCACCTCGTCTGCATGTCCTCAGATAGCGGTGTAGCGTGGACAGATAGTGGGTATTTCTCAGGCCCTTATTACTGGTAGAAAGATGGACAGGGCATAGTGGTCCCATGAACTGGACTTAACCAATATTCGCACAGCAATCAAGTTTTGAATTTACATGTACCCCCGACCCCACTACGTACACACAATATAAACTTCGGAGGGCATAGGAAGCAAATCTTCATGGGAGGGGGGGGGGCAGCGAGGGCCCCATCACAACCACCTGGAATTGTTGGCTCAAGCGCAATGATACCTATACATATGTATAAAGTATAGAAAAGTAATTTTTGGTCTGACAATTTTGGATCTGAATTTAGGACTAAGTCCCCCATTATCCCATCACCATATTAATCGAATTTGAGATGCAAAGTTTCACGTTCTTTTCTATTTTGTTATGAGTTCTTGGTAAATCACTAAATGTTGGGTAGCGGGGCAGACATACTCAGGCCCCAACTCCTCTATGATTGGGGGGGGGGGGGGCAGGCAGATGCTATAGAGATGCCAACCATCCCGGAATGTCCGGGACAATCCCGGAAATAAGCTCTCTATCCTGAGTCCCGCACAGAAGGGTGTGTGTCCCAGAAAAAAAATAAGACCTTCAAAATAATATGTTACCTTATAAGATACTCCAAACGGTTAGGGAGAGCACATGACATTGTAGTAGCAACTCACCAGAATGCAAAATTCAAAATCTAGAACCATTAAAAGTTTTTCGGCACTGAATATTCAATCAACTTAATAGATGTAGTCTTTTATCCATGTTCATTGAACATTGAAAAGATCTTTCGACACCTGCTAAGTATTTGGAAATGTGCCAATTTATGACGACGATACTTAGACCACGAAGCCAATTTGGCCCTTAGGTGGCCCTTAAACGAATAAGGTTCCCTCTGGTGAGAAGTAGAAGAACTAAATCAACACATCACACAACAGGATTCTGTATACACTGTAGACCTATGGATGTTCCGTACCTCCACAATTGTGGAGGTACGGAACACCCACAGGTCTATAGTGTAGATTCTGTACTGCATGACATGACTTATCACCTACGTCCCTGCCAGGGGACGTAGCAGTTTTAAATAGAGTTTTAATACCACTGATTCTAGAGTGTAAATACCCATCTGATATTTTTTTATCAGTGATACCCGCTGGTAACAAGCTTCAGGAATAGTTGTGTCCATTTGACATCTCGCTACCTCGGTATAACAGTATAAAGCCGCACCTTAACCAAGGGGGGGGGGGCACTTCATATGTTTGACATACACAAGTGTGCTTTTTCAATCCTAAATCTCCCTAGCCAAGGGGGAAGGGTCTACTTTTGGGAAATCTTCCTAGGCAAGGGTACATTTTGAGTAAAAAATACATGGGCATGGAAAGCAGGGGGGACATGTCTCCCCCCCCCCACTTTTGGCCAACTCCTCAAAAGGTCAAAACTAAAAGTTCAAGCAAAGGGAGGGCAAAAATTGCAGAAAACCCCACTGGTCCCACCCACTCTGAAACTGCTTCCCACGCCCCTGAAAAACTGTGAACGCAGATATTTTTTCATTGAATTTTTCCACAACATTGTACCATTCCCTCCAAATTTTCCCTAAGCAAGGGTCTGTTTTTCCAGAAATGGTATGGAAAATACAAAATTTTCTTCAAAATCTCCCTAGGCAAGGGTCTATTTTTTTTTTCTAAATCTCCCTAGGCAAGGGTAAGGGTTGCAAAACCTCCAGCCGCACACCCATGTCAGAAAAAGATTGAGTGCCCCCCGGGACCTTAACCCTGAAAGGTTTGCTAATGTAAATATCACATATAAGCCACACTCTGACTTTAAACGATAGTTTATGAATGACATAGGTCTATACGGGAGTAGCCTATATAATACCATTGAACTTCATGCTTCATAGATATGATTCTAAAGTCATAAATACGTGTCTCTTACTTCATTTTACATGTACCCCTGGCCCTGGATGATCGTAATCTAAATACATTCCTTATTTCAATGCTTGCAGCATGCCTTAACGGGGATGTGCACCCGGGCTATGTGCCCCTTCGCCCAGATGGGGTGGGCGTGCCCCTAACCCCGGCCTTCTCCCCGGCCGCAGCTGCAGACGCCGCCTCTGTAGTGGAGGAGGGGGTGATGATCGAGACTGCGGCCGGTGACCTGGAGTCAGAGGTGAGCCTGGAGGAGTGGGAGGACGAGAACCAGGACGACGGCGAGCAGCGGGTGGCCTACGTCGCAGGTGGCGGCGTCTGTCACAGCGCCACCTACATTGACGTCATGCTAGGACGTGCTACACGTCATGGCGGTTTCGTGGTTCTGCCCAGTGACATTGGGCTGACCCTGGTCGCCACTGGGGCCAACCGCACGCACGCCAATCGTACAGGTGAAAAGACGAGAAAGATTCTCTGTGTCGGCAGGAACACCACAGAAAATGAAACAGCCACGGTGGTTCTTGTTAACAATACAGGACTACTGACCATGTTGGGACTTAAGAATGACTCGTCATCACCTAACTGCGCCATCGTCATGTTCTATGCACCATGGTGTCCCTTCTGTTCTAAAGCGGCAGCACACTACAATGCACTAGCACGGGCCTTCCCACAGATGAACGTGCTGGCCATTGATGCTGCACACTTCAGCAAGTGAGTTTATTTTGTGGATGTTCCTGTCATTATGGTCTCGTCATTATCACCCTATTGCCGACCCGAATAAGACCTTGTTCCCTCCCCACCCTTCTTTCTGTCCCTCCACCCAACCCCATTCCGGATTCCCCCCGCACACTTTTGCTAAGTAATGTAGTGTTGGAGAAATTCCACTCATGTTTTCATATCTCTTATTCAATAATGATACTTTCGTAACCGATGCATTTAAAAAGTTGCATAAGCCCTAAATTGAAACTAATAGTTGTACATCTATGTGTATGCCCTAAATTACATTGTCCCATTCCTTTGCAGCTTGAATGCTCGTTTTGGAACAGTAGCAGTTCCAAACATTCTCATATTCCACAACGCCAAAGCAGTAGCAAGGTTCAATGCAACGCTGCGCACATTAAATTTCATGAAGCAGTTTGTCACTAATGTCACGGGTAAGTTAAGTTTTGTTCATGACATTTAACATTCATGATCTTATCGAAGCGTGTAACTATGCATACCTGCATGTCCCCCCCCCCCCCCCCGAAATGTATGGTAAATGATCATTGTATGCTGTTAAAGGGGCAATACTTTTACCAATAGGTTTGCATTTATAGATAAAGAAATGCTCAGAGTATATCCACCTTTAATGTGCGCACATACATGTATACCATTCGAGAATAGCAAGACATACAAATTATGCCACAGCAATACACTCAAAGAAGTCTTCTCTTGCACTCACAGGTCTAAAACCAGTGCCCAATGTGACAGTCGAGGCGTGGGACTTGGAGGGCCCCCTGCCCAGTCTGCCTACCACCGAACCAGATTATCTTCTCTTCCTCTCCTGGGCTTTTAACATTTTCTTTTTCCTTTATATTTTTGCAAAATCTTCCTATGGCCAGCGCGTGTGGCACAGCTTTGCTAGTTTCGGCCGAGAACCGGAACACCAACATATAGATTAGCAGTTACAGTAATAGGTCATTATCTGCCTCTTTAATTATATCAGTGTAAATTTTTGTACATGTGTGCAAATATCCCAAGCCAAGCTTGAACTCTAACTGTAAATAGTTTGTAAATAGTTGATTTGTGTTTTGAATCCTGTCTAGATTACATTTATTTTGTTAAGTCAGGGCTGATTTACATTAGCCTGAATGGATGTAGACAACCTGTTTGTGAATACTGTGATCTATGGCGTTCGAAGAGTTCGGGACAACTGCTGAAAAAAATAGACAAAAAGTTTGCCAGGGGGTAGGGCGCTTCTCTACCATGTATTGATCCCTGGATAACCAATGCAGCGCGAGTCTAAGGACCTGTGGCTGTCCCTTTTGTCCCCTTGGTTCTCTGTGTAATGATGAAGTCAAGTATGGTATACATGAAATAAAGAGATGACATGTATAAATCACAGTCGTATTTCATGGAAATGATCATAGTTTTCCTTCTGATATTGGCTATCGCATAGAAACTCAGAAAATGAGAACCGTATTACGACCCTTTCATCAGCTTTGATACAGTAGATGGCGCTAGTGGTGACCATGCCACTTTGCTCACTTTGCTACTCCCACAGGGGCATGGCTGGTTTCAGACTCCAGTGCTTGTTATAGCAGGGCCACAAGTTTGTAATGGTGTGCATTATGTTTGGCTCAACATCTTCTTTAGATATTGGTAGTGAGTATAACCACACTATTATTCTGTGTGCAGCTTTGATTTCTAAGACTTTGAACTCTGTTTTACTTTGCAAATTGATATTTAGTGAGGGGTGTCTGGGCACTCAGGGTAAACCTATGGAGCCCTGGGAGTGGGTGCTGGACATGCCCATGCAGAGGCGTAGGAAGCAAATCTTCACCTCGAACACCTTGGATTGTCGGCTCAAGCGTAATAGCGCCTATACATATCTATATAAAATTTGTACAGAAAAGTGATTTTTAATGAAATTTAGATCTGATTTGAGGTCCAGGCCCCCATTTTCCCTATCCCATTACTATATCAATCTAATTTGAGATGCAAAGTTTTAGCTTCTTGTTCAATTCATTATGAATTCTTAGCAAATTTTGGGGGGTGCCAGACATACTCAGGCCCCACCTCCCTTGTGATTGGGGGGGGGGGGGCTGCCCCCCCCCCCACTTTTCCTACGCCCCTGCCATGTAAGCAGAGGGGCTTCTGGAGCGCCATCTAGTGTATTAGCCTGATCTGCCAAATAAATGTCCTTACCAACACCAGGAGGTGCCACCAGATCCATACACATCTCTGCAGTGTTACACATGTGCATTGATGTGTTCAAATACGTTATATCAATGACTCGTCATCTCTCTATATTCGCCTATGGTAATTGAAGACAAGGCAACTCACTGGACATGAACCTCTGTAAACTAACCAGTGTGACACATAACTGCAATACCACTTGGCAGAGATACTTTGTTTTCTTACATTAAAAAAGTATTCAATATGCAGTCGCCCCAAAAGGGGCCATCCACAAATAACGTCATGCCGGAGGGGGAGGGGGTGGTCAGGCCCGACTTGACAGAATTAATTTTCCATATGCCTTCAGCATTGCAAAACTGGCAAAAGAAAACAACATGACGAGGGTGGGTCAAAAATGGTCAAATTTTTCATGACGTCATTTATGGATGGCGTCAAAGGGCTACATCACCAATCATTGCAAAATACACTTGTCCATGGAGCATGTTCTTTTTTTTAGACGATGTATGATACACCATGTCAGACTATGTATTATACCATAATCTCTAAATGTGAACCCATCTGAAAACGATAGATATCTAGACTTTTACCTGTAAATGTGAGACCAAGAAAAAGAAAAGCTGTGTTTCCAGTAACATAGCTCCAAGTGCTAGGGTCGGTAGGTCGGATTTTTTTTATATTTATATAGGAAATTTTAGGGTACATATCAATGGATGTATCAAATTCTTTGATTTCATTGTAAAATAATGATGAGAAAATGGCAACTATGAGAGAGGGGAAGAACACGAAAAGGATACAGGAACAAGAAATGCGGTTGTGACTGCGTAAAAAAACGCCTCCTGCCGTTAATGTCGGTATTCAGTAATTTTGTATTGTGAGACCTCATCACATGGGGCAAATGCAATCATCATGGCGCACTCCCGTACCGCTTCGCGGTACCGCCGCTACGCGGCGTGGGAGGCACTAAAAAATCCTCAAAAAGTAATGAAAATTTCTTTAAAATATGAAAAAATGAGAAAAAATTCTTCAGAATCACAAAAAAAAGTTTTTTTTTGCCCCTGTTTTGCTAGGGTCGGTCGGGCTACTGGAAACAGCTTTTTTTTATTTGGCCTGAGATGAAATCATGATGTATAATGCAATACTGTGTTAGTGTGATGGCCTTTGTTTCTTTTAACCCCAAAATAGGTGTACAGGAATGAACCCCGGTCAGTTCAATGCCTACAAATATTCTGATTTTAATCTAGACTCACACCTTTCCTGCTGAGCCTATGGGAAGTGGAACTGGCAGAACTTTTGGCACTAAAATAGGGGAGTGTAAGATCTCAAAAGAAAGGCCTTACTGTTCACCCCCCCCCCCCCATGCATTGCGGATCCAAGGAGAACTAAAATCTCGCGTATAAGATGGTGCTATAAGACGCTCCTTATACGCAAGTTAACAGTAGTAAACAACTATTGTGGAGATTGAGGCACATTTTGCTGTCCACTTTGCTACTGCATAATGAAACTTAAAGGGGAAACCTCCTGGCGTTCCAAGCAAATCATGATAGCGCTTTGCTCTGGTTTTACATCTCAAAGTAGGCCTAGCTATTTACACCCAGATTCCGATCTCAATGTCAAACATGGGATTGTGCTCATTTGTGTGCACATTTATTGATTTTACGTGGATGCGATATCAGTACAGTTTGTATGTTGATCAGTGTTGATAATGTTCAGTTGAAAATAAAAACCAAACTAAAGTTGTAAAAAGTCTACATTGTTTTCTTTGCCATCACCCTTAAAGCATGAAACAGAGATGTCAGTTCGATATTTGGCAAAACTCTGAAAATTATTTTTGGGGACTTCAAAAGTGGGGTTATACCCTAATCAGAGTGACAAATACCTTCAAAATTAATCACTTAGGGTTTGGTGTATCTTTAAGGATTATCAGAATTATAAAATATTCATTTTAAATTTTTTTTTATTATTATTTCTGTAGTAAAATATCACCTTTGAAACTCTGAAATCAGAGAAAATCTGAAACTCTGACATCTCTGAATTGAAAAGGACATTGAGTGTTGGGATCGGGGAGACTATTAAAGGGATTTGCCAACTCTTTTGATATGGGAAATCATTTAGGTCTAAATATACACAGTGCATTAGAAGTGGACCACAATTGCATAAATATGTCCATTACAGTTGTCTCCAACAGGATTTATCATGTCTGTATCAATTAATGGAGAATCGTCTCCTGCTGTTGGTAGGATATCACCATACCCCTAATAACAACTCCACCTTGGGGCTGTGTACAAATGACGTCATGCTTTTTTGGACCTCTTTTGACCCCCCCCCCCCCATTGCCATTTTGCAATGATGAAGGTATGTGGATAATTAATCCAGTCATGCCGGGGCCGGGCCTAAGCCCCCCCCCCCCACCCACCCCTCCTGCATGACGTCATTGCACACAGCCCCCTTGCAACGTTACATGGGACAGCAATGAGCCAGTTTTAACCTGGGAGGAATACATGAATAAATATGAAAATGCAGCTATAAAAGTGAAACGAAGTCTTTGAGAACGTAGGGAGTCTTCACATTGTAGTTCAAGCTCAATTTCTATTTCTTCACCCTGCGCACTGAAAAAGTACCAAGAGCTCCAGTAGAGCGTCAGTGCCAGAAACGGTAGTAAATTTAAAAACCAGGTGTAAGAGGAGGTTGAACCGGCGCTGCGGAACGCCAGCGTCTCGCCGCGCCTAAAGAAAACAAACATGGCTCACACGCGGTTACGGACATTTCCCGACAACCAAATAAATTAACAGATTACAGACTGAAAGTAAGACCATCCAAAGAATATATCATAGCAGTCATGTTAGAAACCTCCCCCTTTATTTATCCATGATTTATTTTGTCAGTGTCAATGCCTAGATAATATGTATGCATTGATTCATCAGTTTCAAAAATGGCGTTCACAAAATACCATAATTAGCTAATTCAAAGTCAGCTTTTCAAATTAATCTGGCAAATCAAAAAATAATTGACATGCATCCCCTGATACACTTGGATATTATCCATTAAAATCACTTGGAGAGACTCAAAGAGACTCAAGTTTTGAATTAGATCTTGATCTATGAATATAGGTTTACTCTCATTGAAATGGCATTACACAAAGTCTCCCGTCCGTGAACGGTTGGGCGAAAATGTGGGATTTGGTGTAGTTCTGACGACGACTGCTAGGGCCCTCTGTAATCGGTATCCCCTCCTCTTACCAGGTGTAAACAGTAGGGGGGGCATCCCTTTTTTAGTGCCTCCCACGCCGCGTAGCGGCGTTACCGCGAAGCGGTACGGGAGTGCGCTATGATGATTGCATTTGCCCCATGTGATGAGGTCTCACAATACAAAATTACTGAATAGAGAAATTGATAATTGTGAAATCTTCTTTAGGGGGTGTGGGTGGGGGATCCCCCATGACACATGTCGATTTTAAGAAATTGTCATGTCACATGTCACTTGCATCCCTGTGTCCCATGTCACCTTTAAGAACCTCTCATGTCCCATGTCGATTTTAAGAAAGCACCTATGTCATGTCACTAATTTTTTTGGCTCATGTCACTAAGGCCCATGTCACATGTCGATTTTAAGAAATGGCCATGTCACCATGTCGAATTTAGTGGTCCACACCCATTTTTTATCGTTTATGTCTGCTTTTATGGGGGGTCTAGATGGGGGGTCCCCATGTCACTTGTCGATTTTAAGAAAAGCCCATGTCACATGTCACTAAATTTGTAATTTCCCCTGTCCTTGTCACTTAGCTCCATGTCACATGTCGATTTTAAGAAAGGACCATGTCCCATGTCATTATCTTTTTTTCTCCCCTGTCCTTGTCACTAGAGCTCTATGTCCCTTGTCGATTTTAAGAAAAGGCCCCGGGGGGAACACTCACTATATGCCACAGACAGGAGTGTGCGGCTGCCAAGGTCACTTTTTGGCCAAAATCGGGCCAAAATCCCTCTCACAAAGGGTCTGGTTTTGGTCAAAATCCCTCTCACCAAGGGTCACTTCTAGCCAAAATCCCTCTCACCAAGGGTCACTTTTCTCATTGTTTGACCCCACATGTCCAAATAAGTGCCAGTTTTCAGGATTTTCATCAAAATTTCTGCCAAATATGGTCAGTTGTGATAAAAGTTCCACACATCAAGGGTAAATTTCAAAATAAAAAACTTAACTGTGCATATTTTTTACCAAAATCCCTCTCACTAAGGGTCACTTTTTGCCCAAAATCCCTCTCATCAAGGGTAAGGGTTGTCAGAGGCCCAGCCGCACACCCCCGTCAAAAGAAATCTTAGTGTCCCCCCCGGGGAAAAGGCCATGTCACACTGTCGATTTTAGGGGTCTAGGCCCCCTTTATGAGACATGTCATCAAACACTGGTATACCGACATTAACGGCGGGAGGCGTTTTTTTACGCGGTCACAACCGCATTTCTTGTTTAATATTCCCTGATTGATATAATGATTGCATCCCCGGATTGCATCATCCATTCCTTTTGCCACGTGGTCATCTGATGATATCAGTGACGACGTAAAACCGACGCGGGAATTCAATGCGGACGCTAGGATTAACCGGGTTAGCCGGCACACTGGCGCTATTGTGGCGGTGACCTGAACTACGACCAGAAATACCGGCTCAGCAAAAACATGAATTACTGATATGATATACGACGGTTTTCAATAAAATCCTCACTATATAAAGAACATACAGAGAGTAGACGGTGGCTGTGTTTTTACGGGGAAATCAAAGAAAAATAGAGCCGCACGCACCACTTCTTTCCATTTCTGTGAAATGACCTTGACCCAAGTTTGACCCTAAACGCTAACCTCACGCCACCATCGAAAGACGATGTGGCATTCAACGCGTGATGCTTGTGGTTGCAGTCTGCAGGACTTGTACAGGAGAGAAGCTTCAGGACGTCCCAGGTGTTTCATTCTCCCCTGACAGTTGGGTTGTCACAATCGCCTTCCAGCAAGACCACACACAGCAAAAGGTAAAGGTAGGCCCTATATTATATTGATTTTGAACTTTGGACCCCACGTGGAGGTTCAGGAGGTTGTCAGTTCCCAGGGTCCGGGAAAAGGCGGGGTCAGTTCTGTCCCAGTTCCACACTGGCCCCAGTTCGTAGTCTACCGATTACGTTAGTTTGCCCACCAAACTACGTCGCCGGAGAAGTTGTCCCAGTTCTACATCGGCTTGGGGCATTTTCGCGTGCCCCGATCCCAGGGTTGTCAAGTTCTGAGAATGGACATGAGTGAGATTTTGAGAAAATTGGACAAATATTGCACGGTGCACCACATTGCAGTGCAAGCGACATGAATCGCAAGGGAAGTAACCCAGCAGCAGTAGGGGGGAGTGATCATTTTTTAACAACAGGGGGGTTTACTGGGTTTGCGCGTGGATGTGCGAAAAAAATTTCGACCCCCCCCTCTTGAGGGGGTAAATTTTTTTACGACCCCCCCCCATAAGGGACAAAAATCGCGCATGAACGCTCCCTTTTAGCCTATAGTAACGCGCGGGGTTTTCCACTGAAAACAGGTGAAATTATTTTAACCCCCCCCCATCAGAGGTGTTGAAAAAATTCTGACCCCCCCCTCAAACCCATCAGCTCCCCCCTGTTAAAAATTCATCATTCCCTTAATTTCCTGAGAAAATTTTGAAAGTTTCTGTGTCAAAACATGCATTCTGGTGACTTCTGAGCATCACTATTATAACTTTGCTTCTAGTTGGAATATTTGAAAAATTCTTTCAGTTCTGGAATGCTCAGGATGCCAGAAATGCGTGAGAAAGCCTTGTCTATGTGTGAGAGCGTGAGAAAGTGTCAAAATGCGTGACTCTCACGCCCAAGGCGTGAGACTTGACAGCCCTGCGATCCGGTTAACCCGAGGGGTATTCAATAGGCGGCACGCCTAGCCATCGGCGCGCGCCCGGACCTGAACGTGCTCGCACTCCAGCTAGAGAGGAGCTGCGCCTGTGGCGCCCGCCGCGTGGCTGGCGTGCGGCTAATGAATACCCCTCCGGTCGACAGGTGTCGTATGCTAAATCTGGTCCATGCAAAATCTGGTCGCCAAAAGTTTAATTATTTCTAAAATCCCACTTTGTCCAAATTATAATTCTAAGGCGTAGGGACAGTATCATTAGGGTTAGGTATTAATCAAATTCTATTAGATCTTGGAGGATGTTATCATGGTTCTTAACTTTCAAAAGTTAAAATGATCCGTTTTGAGGCTATCAAAAAAGTATCACTCTTCAACCAGATAACTCTATCTGTTTGCATTGGTTTATATGGTAAGGGATATGCTTGGATAGGCACTTACCTAATTTTTCAAGACTTTATCCCATTAAACTTATCTAAGGTAGTGGTCATTATTTATCAACAGGGGGGGGGTGGTGGGTTTTCGTGCGGACGCGCGAAAATTTTTTACGCCCCCCCCTCGACGGCAGTAAAAAAAATTTGCGTCCCCCCCGCGCCGGAGGCGCGGAGAGTTTTCGCGCCCCCTCTTTGATCTATAGTAGCGCGCGGGCTTTTTTGCTAAAAAGAGGGTAAATTTTTTTAGCCCCCCCCTCAAGAGGGGTCAAAATTTTTTTAGCCCCCCCCTCGAGAGGGGTCAGAATTTTTTACGCCACCCCCTCAAACCCACCACCCCCCCCCTGTTGATAATAAATGACCACTCCCTAATGAACAATGGATAGGTATTGAGAAAAGAGGTGGATTTGCTTTTTAAATGAAGTCTCTATGTCAATTTAAAGTGGAATTATGACCGGCCAAAGGTACCAAATCAGACCCAGAATTCTGCCATAGTTAAGAGTTTAATTTGGATCCAGTTTTGTGATCAAGCAAGATGAATCCAAGGTAGACTAGATCACTGAAATGATTATTTTGGGCAATTTTCTTTTCAGATAAGTAAGATATACCCCCAGGAATGTAAATAATGATACATTTTATCATAATCAAACAATGTTAAAGCAAATTTTTGAGGTCATCTTTTCCCTTGAACTGTGCGCTCTGACAGAAACACGGCAGAATATCGTCTTTGACTCAGGATTTTTGAATGATCATAACTTCCATTTAAATTGTAAACCACTTATTTTTATCACAGCTATCAATTTCTCACCATATAAAATGCATACAATAAGGTCTTATAATTGAAAAGTAAGTGCCCAACATGGAGGAGGTTGGGACAAGTGTCCAGAAATAATCTCGCCCAAAAAGTTTGCAGGGTCTGTCAAACATACTGCAGCCCCTTAGAAAAAGAAAGACTAAACATTTTCTAGATCATTTTTAACCATAGAACAGGTGGCAACCATTTATTTTTAGGTGCTCAGTGATCTTCTCATCATAAAATTGTTCTAAACTTTTGGTTGAAAGTCAATGGGGTCAAAGGCAAAATTCCCTGCATTAAATCATTTTGAAGGTCTAGCCAAGCCTGTTAAAATGAGCCCTTGTGTGTAAAGATCCTCCAGTAAATAGCTTCAGAATAAGCTTGCAAAGAAAGGAGAGTTTAACACTACCCAGTTTCAGCATTATCACAGTTTCACACCTCTACTGCAGCAGACTCACACAGTGGAGGTATTTCAGTGCTTAGCTTGGAGAATGAGCAACCATATTTCTCACGGACCAGAAAACGCATGCGACACCGGCTGTACCCATCGGGCATTCACCACAGCCACACCCCGGATGTACCAGATCAAGTCACCCGGTCGACCGGGTTGGGTCGCGCGAAAATGCCCATGGTCGGTAGGATCCGGGCCGGGATACGGGAGAACCCAGCCCCAGGTAGCACAAAAAAATTTGCCAACGCATCGGGCCAACGTTGGCTGCCCATCGGGCCTACGTAGGCCCGACCAGTGGCATTTGCCAACCAAATGCCAACATTGGCCCAATGTTGGCCGGACATCGGCAAATGGTCTGGCCGACCATTTGCCGATGCTAATGTTTGCATACATGCCAACATTTCGGGGGACAAAACCGGGAGTCCTTCGGACATTTGTAATAACTTTTCCTAAATGAGCAGTGTCGGGCGTTTTACTGCCCTTAGTGGGCAAAATTTAGATATAAAATCAAGTATTTTGGTACCCTTTCAATGTTTTTCTCGGCTTCAAAGGCCAAAGCACATCAAAATCCGGGAGAAGTGTAAAAATCCGGGAGATTTAAGGGGAGAAATTCAATCCGGGAGAAACCATAAAAAATTGTAAAAATCCGGGAGTCTCCCGGCCAATCCGGGAGTGTTGGCATGTATGTGTTTGCCGACCAAAAGCCAACGTTGGGCCTACATTGGCATTTGGTTGGCACCGTCGGGCCTACGTAGGCAGGATGGGCAGCCAATGTAAAGCTGATGGTTGGGCCAACGTTGGCCCAATGTTATGCCAATGTCTCTGTGCTACCTGGGAAACTATACTACCGGGTACAATTCATCGTTATCAGCCATAGTCTAGAAGGGGGGGTCTATGTCACTTGTCGCCATGTCACATGTCATCCCTTGTCAATGTCACTATATAGCTCTAGATCTATAAAAGTCATAAAAGCTAGAAAAGCCCGCGCCCTACCCTACAGGTACAACAAACAATGCCTGCACCACTCCTCTGGCAGTGTCCATCATTTGTGGTGCATTTTTTGTGACCCAACAAATTGCTGCACTGGAAATTGAACTGCACTGAAATTGGCATATTCTTACAAAGTTACAGAACAAAGAATAAATGAACACATATAAGAAGTTATCTTGGTATTTCATGGCTTATTTAACCTATATGAAAATTTTTCGGAGAAAATGGTGCATTTCTATACATTTCTGTAGATTTCTGAAGTGGATGACTGAAAAGGTCATCCAAATCAAGTTGTCCAAAATGAAAAAGTAGAATGAAACTTTGGCAGTTTTAAAAACGTCACTGCATGACCCATGTACATCATACAGGTGTGACACTTAAAATACCGGTACCTGCTAAGATAAACTTGTTTTACAGGCTCCCCGACTTTGGGAGCAATTAACTGATTTTTGATGATTTCACGACCAAGTGAACTTGCTACCACACAGGAAAAAATTATTTGATCATGTCATCAAAATCTAGGTCATGAGCTAATGTTGGTCAAATATATATGGGACAGAGCCATTGCTAGTGCCAAACAAATTTTCTAGGTGGCTCATGTAGTCGGGGGCTAGATCAGCAGTTGGCCTCTTTGTATAGTTTACTTTGGTTGGCCCTTCCTAATAGTCTATATGAAGCCATATTCTGAAAATCTATACCTTTGGATAGCAAATACTTTAAACTTAAACAATATTAGCTTTATATAGACTTTATAATAGTATTTCAAATACAAGAGAAATTAAATTTTGAAAGTTTTCTTAGAGGGCACATATAATCCAGGCTGAGGAAAACCAAGCCATTGTCTCCCTATCAGGCTAATCCCCTCCATTCACACCTAAAACAATGGACAGGTACTTAAGGTGATTAAGATAGAGGCAGAGGCAGCTTATCAGTCTTATCAATTCCCATTGTTTTCTGTGGGTGGAGGGGAAGATAAGAGATAAGATAATCCTCTGCCAGATCCAAGATTGCTGTCGGGGGCCAGTTACATAACTAATTTCAAGATGGCCACCTCCATACAGGAATGGCTCTATTCCCTATAGGGTGGCCTGAAACTAGGTCAATAGGAAACCCATTAGATGTTAATGTTAGGGTCAAATACCAGTGGTTAGGTTATCAGAATGTCTACTTCTTCATATTTTACAGCGTTTGTTCCTATATATTTGATCATATCAGAGTCTAGGTCATGAACTAATGTAGGTCAGATATATAGGTCATGGAGAAATTAGGTCAAGATACAATTTCGTACAGGTAAACATCCGGGTCAGATAGCTTTTTACTTGATTGACTAGACGTCAATCAAGTATTTACTTCTATCTAAACCTTACCGTAAAACCCCGCTCATAAGCCGACCTCAGTCATAAGCCGGGGGTAGACTTTGAGGAAATACTATAAGCCGATTTTGGGGCCAAATTTTCCCTGTTTTCACTATAATCTATAGTAAAAAAGACCTCAGTCATAAGCCGGGGGGGGGGATTTTGGGAGAAATTTAGAAGCCGATTTTGGTCAAAAATAAGAAAAAAATCTGGCTTATGACCGGGGATTTACGGTACCATATTTTGCAGATACAGTGTCTCCATGAGCATTGCAAAGCTGTTACCTTATAGGACAGGGACCCTGTATAAATCTATTGTGCTGACAAGGCATATTAAGAGGGCTACTAGCAGATTATTTACACATGGGGATAGAGTATTGATGTTGTCACACCTCTGGGTAATCCTTAACCCTTTAACAGGCCACCTACATATATGTACAACCATACTAAGGCCTTATTACCCTAAGGTTGGTATGATGCACTAACACTCTGTGTCCCTTGAGGTACTCAACTAGTTCAGGGCTTGACAAATCAGTTTAGAGACTGTGTGCCCAAGGGCAAAAAAAAAGTTGTGCCCAGCAAGCAAGCTCTGTGCCCAGCACCTTTGCTTTCTATACTCAAAAAAGAAAGAGACACAAAATTACATATTTAGATAAATGGAACACACATAGTTTTAAGATAAAAAAGACAAATTTATTTCATTATAGGCTTCTCTGGTGAAACAACTTCATTTAACGTTTTAGAGACACAGATCTCAACAGCGTAGCATTGTGCTGATGTCTTTTGGACAGCTGTGCCCATTGGGCACAACTTGAAAATATTTTTGTGCCCAATGAATTTTTCTTGAGTCACGGGCATTGGGCACAGGGATTTGTCGAGCCCTGTAGTTCCACTCTCCCCAATCTCAAAACGCCACTACAAGAGTGTTGGCCAGGCACCTCTCTAAAGGGAACCTTTAAACCTTGCACATATGCATCACTGACTTTTAGCCTTTTAAGAACAGGATCACTTACACAATCTTATTATCTGATTGACTAGACATCAATGTCTAACATTGCAGCCCTGGTGAGTTATGGCCATAGAACATGATAGTCAATCATACTTGTGCCTGTGGCACAGCCTTAGACATTTTTATTCCATGCTGATATTGTGGTTCATTCCAATTTAATTGACATTTTACTAACTTACCTCCCTTTCATTTCTTCATTTATTATGGCTAATTGGCCCATTATTGGGATTCAGAAGGTCACAACAAATTGCCTGAATACTTAGGACAAAAATGTCAGATTTCTAGATACTAATTCTGTGATTCTGTGAGAACGAATTGAGATATCAACATGATTCCAAAAGATTTGAAATCCTTGCACTCTCCTGCACAACTCAGACACAGGTGTTTAGCTCTAACTCATTACCTTAATTTTCATTTGATGTACAATATTACTGTCTGGTCCAGACCAGGGGGTGTGGATGGGGGGGGGGGGTCCCCCATGCCACATGTCGATTTTTAAAAATGGCTGTGTCCCCATGTCAATTTTAAGAAATGGTCATGTCACCATGTCGATTTTAAGAAATTGTTCATGTCACCATGTCAATTATGAGAAATTGTTCATGTCCCATATCACTAAGCCTAAAATACTGGTAGCCCATGTCGATTTTAGTGGTCCACACCCATTACCCACGCCCCAGGGCCATGAACCTGGCCCCCACACTCTTTATACAAAATGACACCATCCTCGTTAGTAGAATAGAAATATGCCCCCTATCCACGGACCTTTGAGGTGAAAAGTACCCTATTTTGGGCAAAATCACTGATTTTTTGGGTCCCAAATGCACCCCTATTATTAGAAAACGCTCATATTCAGGACCTCCAACCCTTTGTTTATAAATGCTGTTATCAAAAATGAACAGATGTTTCTATGATTAAAGAATAAGACATGTATATAATCGATTTTCAAATCGTATAATTATTCTTTGGGCATAGACTGCCCAAAGAATAGTTACAAAAACCATGTTCACCGATGTTGAATCGCCCTTCTAGTGTAGACTTGTCATGACCAAGTCTCTAGCCTAGCCAAATATTGCCCTTTTTCACTCATAGGATTACACAGGCACCAGCCTATCCTTTTGATATTGGCTATTAGTGCTAGGACAAAGAAAGTCTACTCACCCTGGATATAGCCGTGAAAACCCATGTTAACCCTTTAAGGCACTGGTGTCTGTTTCTATAGGGGTATACATAGGGTAGTACATAGGGTAGTACATAGGGTTTATGATGCATTGATTCACACTGTGATCCCTACAGGGTTAGTACCGTAAATCCCCGGTCATAAGCCGGATTTTTTTTTCTATTTTGGCCCAAACCGGCTTCTATATTTTTCCCAAAGTCCCCCCCCCCCGGCTTATGACCGTTTTTTTTTTACTATAGAATAAAGAGAAAAAGGTAAAAATTTGACCCAAAAACCGGCTTTTATTTTTTTCCTGAACTCACCCCCGGCTTATGACCGGGGATTTACGGTAGGACACGTCTGCTGTCCAGGGGCCGCAGCCTGGACCCTCCCCAGGGTATGTCACATTACCACTGACTATCAACCCCCCCCCCATGCCCACATATATTATTGTTCTATGGGATTGGACTCTGGCAGTGTCAGATCATAGAGTATGAAGTCCTCCTTGGTCAGATGTAATCATGATGCACCAATGCAGTGTGGTAGTCTACTCACCAGGGCTGCATTCATGCATCATGCCAACTCTATGGGCTGCATAATGCATCTAGGTTTATGTTCCATTGTCGTCATGATACATCAATGCAGTGTGATAGTCTGTGATTCTCTCTAAGTACTTTACTATAGCCCTCTAAGGTGCACATGATGCACCAAAGCAGCTCTCAGCATTGTCATCGTTCTGAGTACTTTACTATAACCCTTTAAGGTGCACATGATGCACCAAAGCAACTCTCTGCGTGGTCGTCGTTCTGAGTACTTTACTATAACCCTTTAAGGTGCACATGAAGCACCAAAGCAGCTCTCTGCATTGCCGTCGTTCTAAATACTTTACTATAAACCTCTAAAATGCACATGATACTATAAACCTCTAAGATGCACATGATGCACCAGGGATGCAGTAGGTCCTCACCAGGGCTGCATTCATGCATCATGCTGACTATGGGCTGCATCATCCAATAACCCTCTACATGCAACATGATGATTTATTGATCCTATCATACAATAACCCTTTATAGACAACATGATGTTTTATTAACCCTACCATACAATAACCCTCTACAGGGAACATGATGTTTTATTAACCCTACCATACAATAACCCTCTACAGGCAACATGATGTTTTATTAACCCTACCATACAATAACCCTCTACAGGCAACATGATGTTTTATTAACCCTACCATACAATAACCCTCTACAGGCAACATAATGTTTTATTAACCCTACCATACAATAACCCTCTACAGGCAACATGATGTTTTATTAATTCTACCATACAATAACCCTCTACAGGCAACATGATGTTTTATTAATCCTACCATACAATAACCCTCTACAGGCAACATAATGTTTTATTAACCCTACAAGCCCCTATGGTGCTGTGATAATGGACAAAAAGTTAACAAAACCATTGAAACTCTCTTGCAGAGAATATATATGCATAGAAATAATGCTATTTTTAGACCTAAGAATAGAAGAAGAACTAAAGGAATAATCGAAATTATGGGTAATTATCTTTATTATCTTTAAGCTTTTACTAATCACGCCATCAATACTACTTCCATATTGACAGTTCCGGTGGCCAGCATTCAAGGGCCGAGGTATTTTATATATGGTAGTTTAACCATACAATAACCCTCTACAGGCAACATGATGTTTTATTGATCCTACCATACAATAACCCTTTATAGGCAACAAGATGTATTATTAGTTATGCCATACAATAACCCTCTACAGGCAACATGATGTTTTATCAATCATACCATACAATAACCCTCTCCAGGAAATATAATGTTTTATTGGTTGTACCATACAATAACCCCTTACAGGCAACATGGTGTTTTATTAATCATACCATTTAATAACCCTTTACAGGCAACATGATGTTTTATTAATCCTACCATACAATAACCCTTTACAGGCAACATGATGTTTTATTTAATCTTACCGTACAATAACCCTTTATAGGCAATTGCTCACTATTTGTCAGCAATTATTCAATATATTAGTAACTATTCACTATTTGTCAGCAATTAGTCAATAAATGTCAGTATTTACTCACAATTAACATAGCATATCACTTATAACATAGACGCCCAAAGATTATTTTAGGGCAATGCTCTAACCTTAAACATTTTGTAAATCTTTGTCTAGTCCTATAATAAATAGGCAATTTTGAAAAGTGTCTTTTATATATGCTACCTGATATGAATTTTCACAAAACAAAGCCCAAAGCCAATATTCAATGTACATAGATTTTATTTTGAAAAGGACCCCTATTTCGGAATAACACGGATGATGCAGACCTGAAGACATACAACCCTATTTCCGTGTTTTCTCTAACGGGAATGGTGTCATTATGGACTGCAAGGGGCCGGGGCCATGAAGTCTAGTAGGTATGAATTGGCTGCTAATAGTCAATTTACATCGCCTCTACCCAGTGTGTATAGCTTAGATATCTAAACTCTCATCTCTGTACCGCCGTGAGAGTTTAGAAAACCGGATGTTGTGATGTGGGTGAGGAAATCTAGTGTGGAGGGATGAAAGCAGAGGGGCAGATAGTCTACCCCCTAACTCCCACAGGTAGGAAATTGTCCCCATCAAATTGCCCTGAAGATAAGCTTCTGTCAGATTTTACAGTTTTTCAATCGGACAATTATGAAGGATTCTATAGACAATAATTTGGCCAAAGAATATTTGATACTATAAGAAAGCTGTATGGTTAAATCATTAGGAAAAGTTCCCTCTCAGAACTGATCTACAGACCACCCGCTACATACCCTTTGATGGACTCTAGCTTAGCCATCAATGCCTCTACTTCTTCAAATCCTATTTGGCCCCTGCTAAGGGTCTCTGGTCGATATGTCCCATCTACCCATCCAAGGGCATGGTCATTATGTCCCATCTACCCCGCCCACTTCCTCTGGTCCCATCTAACCCTGCCAGTACCTATGGTTCTTCAGGTTCCATCTACCCTTCCCAAGGCTTCTGGTCCATATGTCCCATCTACCTCCCAGGGCCTCTGGTCCCATCTACCCCTCTCACTTCCTCTGGTAAATATGTCCTATCTACTCCTCCCAAGGCTTCTGGTCCATATGTCCCATCTACCTCCCAGGGCCTCTGGTCCCATCTACCGCTCTCAAATCCTCTGGTAAATATGTCCCATCTACTCCTCCCAAGGCTTCTGGTCCATATGTCTCATCTACTTATCTACCCCTCCCAGTTCCTCTGGTCCATATGCCCCATCTAATTCCATCTACCCCTCCCACTTCCTCTGGTCCATAGTTCCCATCTACCCCTTCCAGGGCCTCTGCTTCTTCAGTTCCCATGTACCCTTCCCAAGGCATCTGGTCCATATGTCCCATCTACCCCTCCCAGCGCCTCTGCTAAATATGTCAAATCTACGCCTTCAAAGGCCACTTGTTCTTCAGGTCCCATCTACCATCACCCCAGTTCTTCATGACCCATTAACCTCAGCTTCCCCTGGTCCTAGGCATTCTGTGCCATCTATCCCTCCCAGGGCATCAGGCCCGTATGCCGCATCTATCCCACTCTAAGGGCCTCCTTTTGTCCTATCTTATCCCCTGCCCTCTCTGAGGGCCTCTATTCCTTCTACAATGTACCATCTACCCAATTCAGGGTCTGGTTCCTGAGGTTGCATCTACCCCCGCCCCTCACCAAGAGTACCTAGGCCTATTCACACCCCTCATGTGAGCTCTATTCGGCCTTTCCCAGAGATTTTAGTCCCAAACCTCTCTCCCGCCCACTTACCCCCCCTCCCCCATTTGTGACGTTGCCTCCTCAGGTCTGACCTATACTATTCTGATTCTCCACATAACCCCCAGACCCCCACCCCAATTTTTAAACGAATTGTATGAATCCCACTTGTAAGGAAAATCTGTTCACTTTTAAGGGCTCAGATTTTTTTCTCATCCAGAGTTTGCACGTATGTCCATATAGGTATTGTGATGAATTGATCCCTCAAATTTTTCTTCACGGGGTGGGGGGGGGGGGTACTTGGAATTAGCATTTCAGTATTCGAGGTAAGGTTAATTAGGGAGCATGCTTATCTATAGGACAAAGATAGGCCTATACTGAAAAGGTCCAGTTTGAGGAGTAAGGCCTACCCCCTATAAGGCCACACCAAATTAAAATATTGGTCTATGGATTTCCCGCACCTTATTTTCCAAAAGACAAATTTAAATTTTTTAAGAAGGCCTATACTGAAAAGGTCCAGTTTGAGGAGTAAGGCCTACCCCCTATAAGGCCACACCAAATTAAAATATTGGTCTATGGATTTCCCGCACCTTATTTTCCAAAAGACAAATTTAAATTTTTTAAGAATTTTTTTTGTCTATGGATTCCACCTGCATCATTTTCTGGAAAATTACAACTTTTTTTTTCAATTAGCTTACAGGATCAGTCAATAAAAGTACAAAAATGGCAGACCACTTATTGGATAGGTAAAGATGCCATCATTTCATTATATAGACCTATTCTGCACTCAGGAAAAAAAGAGAACATTTTCAGCAAGGGACCCCCTGCCACAAAGAATCCGCGAAATCCATAGACAAATAAATTTTCCTAGAAAAATAAAATAAAAATTTCGCCCTCCCGCCTCTTTTTCTAAAACAGAAAATCCATATTTATCAACAGGATGAAGGAAGGGGGTTTTGAGGGGGGCGTAAATAATGCAGACCCCTCCCAAGGGGGGCGTACAAACTTTTAACCCCTCTTGAGGGGTGGGTGTAAAAAATTTACCCTCGTTTCAGCCAAAAAGCCGGTACTGGTATGCTACTATCTAGATCTGCATGAAGTTTGAGTTTAAAAAGTTAATTGGCCATAAAAATTATGACAAGGATATTTTCTGATTACAGCCTCAATATATATAAAAAGAAAAATACAGTTTTATGGGTAATATGTAGTTGATATGACAATGTAGGATGCTAGGACTGGTTTCAATGGTTTTCATGAGCCATAATTGTACCGTAAATAACTCCTGGTCTTAGTTATAGCACATATAGTACTATGTTATGCGAATGTGAGAAATACATAGATTGCGACATCTCAACTTTATATCACTCATTCACTTTCTTTATCAGCCTTTTAAAGGTTTTTAAGTCTTTGGCATGAAAAATCCTCGAGCGCAATAAAATTTGACTGCCGCCAAGGGGAGCGTAAAAATGTATGTGCTTCCGTGTGTAGTACTGGAATTACAACGTAAAGGAATAAGTGAGTCAGACAGTCTTGAGGTGTCCAGTTGATTGAAGATGGCGTTAATTAATGGTGATACACACTGGAGTTCAAGTTTGTGTCAGCCCTTGTTTTACATTGTCAGCATAGAAAATACTGTAAAACCCCGGTCATAAGCCGGATTTTTTTTTCTAGTTTTGTCCAAAACCGGCTTCTTAATTTCCCCTTAACACTACCCCCGGCTTATGAGCGGGTTTTATTACAATAGATTAAAGAGAAATTAGGGAAAATTATGCACCAAAATCGGCTTATAAAATTTCCTCAAACTCTACCCCCGCCTTATGACTGAGGTCGGCTTATGAGCAGGGTTTTACGGTACATATTGTAGCGAAATCTAACTGGTACCCAATAGCAAACACCACAAGACTCGTACTACGATTTAACACTGTTTATTGACCTAGCATCTGGCCACACCATCTACTCGGAGCTCACTGGTCTTCGGAGATAACTTGTATAAATGTAACGACTTCTGTTCTCAATAAACACTGGAGCGAAACTGAAAATACCTTGACTTCCGACTTACTAGTAGTGATTGTCTCCGACATTGGGCCTACGGCCTTAGGACGTTAAACAAATCAATCAATCAATCAACCCCAGCGTTGGAGACGCGTCTTACATTTACTCCGACCTGGCCTTCCTTGGCCTTACCTCCAGTCAGTGTAATGTACTGAATGAGAAGGCAGCAGATATTGGCCAGTTTGAAAGATTTTCCTTTCATATATCATCTTAATCATTGAAATGTGGAATACTATACAAAATATGTATTTCTGTGCTGTTTGTATTTTTGAGAAAGAAATACAGAAAAGGTGGTTTTCGGGGTAGTCAAAGTAAAGTCTCGTAAGTTTTGCTTTGGCAATGGTGTATCCTTTTCCCTAAACATGTATGTGGATCATCAAGGCTATAAGATCCTCTATGCTGCCTCACTGAGGTCCCTTTTGCCTTGTTGATCTTCGATGTGGAGACAAAGCCCCTAGAGGTAATTAAAATGTCCAGACGTGATCCAAATTCCTAGACAATGGTGGCCCATATTAGTGTAAATAGGGGCAATAGGTTCAAGTAGTTTGCCTCATAAATTGGATGAATAGGGTGACTTATATGTCATCAGGATACATGAATACGGCACTGGGTTCGCTGATCCTTACCATCGATTAACTGGATGGCACTACTGGTATAATGTCACCATGATGCATGCGACTATTCACCAGGGCTGCAATTACCCTTTACAGGCAACACTGTTCAGTGAACATGATGTTTTATTAATGTTACCCTAAAATAACCCTATACTGGCAACAATGTTTTATTAGCAGTGGCGGATCCAGGATTTTCAGAAAGGGTGGGCGTGATTTTGACATGTCGGGTGGGGGGTCTCAAGTACACCACATGATGTCCCAAACGGGCAGCATAGCGACTGTATTGGGGTGGGAGGGGGGGACATATCCCCCCCTTGTCTTGTTGGGGCCCCCAAGAAAATTTTGAAATCAAGAGGAGAAATGGTGCATTCTAATGATTAAGATATCTACAGCTATAAGTAAACCAGGTAGCAAGGATACATTGGGCAAATGTCAGCTTGTATTGGGCCAATGTTGGTTTATATTGGGCCAAGCATGGACAACCAGGGCCCAATACTCCATCGCTGATTGGGGGCTTTCCCCTTCTACATTTAAAAAGTGTCCAGTGGAGGCATGCCCCCAGAAAATTTTGAAATGTAGTGGGGAAATGGTGCATCCTGGTGGATTCTTAGACTTAGGGTCCCACAAACACAAACATGGATAATCTTTCAAACCAAACACATTTGGAAATGAATTTGTTAAAAGAGAAAAAGGTACCCCCTCCCCCACTCTTCTATCCTCATATCTCTACCTGGATCCCTGGTTATCATGTAGGGCCCTGTTAGTTTCAATTTCCACCTGGATCCCTGTCTGAGTTCCTCGATGGCCCCCGGACGTAAAACTAAACAAACAAACAAACAAACAAACGTGGATCCCTAGTTATCTTGTAGGGCCCACTTATTTTCAATCTCTCAATTCTCTCTTAAAACTCTGCCCCACCCACCAATGTCATGTACCATAAGCTGCCATAGCCCCCAGGCTCATATTTTAATTATACCCTATCTACACCCCCACTATCATTTATTTCATGTGAATAACAACGCCCAATAGATATAGCATTGAAGAGCAGAATGCCACACCCCAAGTGGCATAACACGTCTCAATCCACACATGACCTATTTTGATGCTAACCCTCCCCCCCCCCAGGGTGGATCGGCCATTGACAGGGCAAGGTACATGAAACTAAGCCTGTAAACCCTTCGCTTTTCTGTTGGCAAAGGAGGTTGTATATATCAATGTGAGTTAAGTGCATTTCTGGGGGCTATGCCTCCAGGATTAGGAAATTTTGCAAATCTAGAGACTGAAAGTATGTATTCTATCGATTTTCAACTCAAAAAGCGAGTTATAAGGAGACACCCTGGGGCCCTGCACTTTCAGTCATGTTGGTGGTGCGAATAAGTTTAAAAAAAGATGGAAATTTTGTATATAAGAGGCAGAATTACTTAATGAATTTGTAGTGCCATTAAAGGAGGAGGTGTAGGGGTCTTGAAGGAAAAGGTATTTCATTACAAAGTTTTGTAAATTTTGAGAAATTGTCAATATTGCACAGACTCAGTTGGTTAGCAGCCATAAGATGCTTTTTGCCTCCAATAGTGAAGGTATATGATGTTGATCCATGTATTAACTTTCCCGCCTTTTTTTGGCAATGTGGTGCGAATAGTGCAGTTTTGGCGGGAGTTATGCAAATAGTGGCTTGGTGGTGCAAATACACCTGGGTGAGGGAGTGCTGATGCAACAGGATGAGTGCACAACTCATGGGAGCGAATCATAGGCTTTTCACTTTTCGAGTTATCAGCAATTTATATTGCTGCATTATATTATGGATGTCTGGTACCCTCTGTTTTAATTTATTTTTACCCCACCCATGTTAAAATGAGATCTTCATGATATGCATGGATCCCCTGGTGAATCTTTAAAAAGTGGAAAAAAATGAGTGGTTTACACATATGCATACCCTTTCTGAGCACCGGGCCAGTATCTTGTGCGACACCCTGTCTCAGCCCCCAGGCTCACATACCCTGCCTCGGGCCTCCCTAGCCCACTTAAAAGGGTCTATCTATTTCTCTTCTTTCCTATCCCCTCAGGATGTGTGTGGTGCACATATGCGCGGGCACCGACACATTCCTCTGTGAAATTGTGTAATGTAGTTATCGCCATGAATATGACCTTAGCTGTCGAAATGGCGTTAAACATCTATTACTCACTCACTCACTCACATACCCTGCCATGCCCCCAGTATCATGTACCATACCCTGTCCATGTCCCCAGTATCATGTACCCTCAGCATCCAAGCTCAGATTCCCTGTCCAGGCCACCATGCAGTATCATGTACTACCCAGTGAACAAAAAGAGGTTTTCTAACGTTTTTAAATGTCATGTGTAAGTTTGTGAACGTTTTACATGAATGTTTTTTAACGCTAAAACGTTGACTCATTCTGACGTTTTTTAATGTTCATTTGTAGGTGTTGGGGTATTCTTTTTAGATTTATTCAAACCTTTTCTGCTACAATAGTGCAAGTGTTTGACAGAACATAATTAGTCTACACATAGAAGTATACATGTATGTAATACTTCTAATTAAGCACTTTTACTTGTTATCCATGAGTATGTGAACTCTAGGACCAGTACAAAGTGACACTAACAGCAGAGGAGACATATCTATTTTCTAGCAATATCAAATAGGTGTCTACATCATGAACATATCATTAATACAATAAAATATATTTACATCAGTCAGATTTTATCAAACCGTACTTAAGATTAAAATAATTATACAAGGATGCATTAAATATATCACATACATATATGGATGGATGGATGGATGGATGGGACTATGGGACTGGACACCTGGTCGGGACACCTGGTTGGGACACCTGGTCGGGTGGGGGGTACTCAGGCATGCCTCAATACTCAGAGCTGTGCTGGTAGTTGTGTTGGGAGGGGGAGGAAGACAATCAAGCAGCTAAATGTGTCCTTAATGACATAGTAGGAAAGTCATGGGCAAGTCATCTAGCCTAGGCTCTGTACCCTTGCCTCGTTTCCTTTCTGTCTCTCCAAGACATACTCTCGACTCAACTGTTTTAAAATAAACGCTCTCTTGTTGACTATGACATTGGACATTGAATAAGACAGGTCCCTGTGACAGCTGAGAAAGAGGCATGCAGAATGGACAGTCTACATGCTATAAGTACTTAGCTGCAGTGGGTAGTTCAGGTTGAATTTGTGCTATATACTACCAAAAGCCCATATGATAGTATGCCCTATCTATCAGTCTCACCAACTGAAACTAGACACAAGATTACAAGTCGCCACGCCATGTCTTACAGGACTATTCTCTACTATTGTATTAAAATCTACAACACTATGGTTTTATTGTGAAGCATGATGTTCCTTGGGCACACAGAGAGGAGAGTGAGGTCACTTATTCATCCAAGGTGGAGGCAGGGAGAGAGTGGCCAGCAACGAAGAGCATGCCATGAGGTCTGCAGTTTCTTGTGCCTAGCCGTTGTGTAATGGTCAATAATTTGATTACTTTAAGTAATACTTGACTATACTATACATCATGTTTACATATTATGATGTCCAAAAATAAGTGAACCAGTGGTGTGTCGTGTCTTATATCGAGGTGAAAGAAAGTACTTACATCATCTGTTACCTTCATGTTCATACATTGTGTTTACATAAAACTAGTGAGAGAGAAAGCGAAAGAGTATAAGCAAAGAGTTTGGGTCACGGCCTAGAAACACCCCCCTAACATCCATATGCAATGAAGGAAACATGACAGTCTTTTGACATCAACGAGGGATCATTAAGTGTTTAATGTTTAAGATTTAATTATCAAGGTATGCAAGGTTAAGCAGATAAGTGTCATGTCCCTATGTGCTATTTATAACATGGCATCCCCGAGGAGATCTAAAGGTATTATGTGTACTAAAATTCCTCTCTGGAGGCGCGTTTTTCCCCCTTGGCACACATCCTACAGCAGAAACTAAGAATGTGCTTGGTTTCTTGAATAGATGCCCAGCAGCTGTGTTATAAACACAGCTATGAGCAGGTTGGTGTGCAATTGATTCTGTATTAGAACCTAGGCCCCTCTCATGATTGAGATTATTGGTATTATATATATTCAGGCTGATTAATGTAACTCAAAAGCTACTATAATTGATCATAGTCCTCATTGTATCTCGCATTGGTCTCATGAAATCAGTTGTAGGAAGATGAATTTTGATCTTGGCAGTTTCCAGAATATTCAACAACTACTAATACCTTTGGATGGCATTAGTGACTGTTTTTAAAAATATTTGGACTACCTTTATCTCAATCTAGATATAAAAATAGATTGGCAGATCCTCTTTATAGTACCGTAAATCCCCGGTCATAAGCCGGATTTTTTTTTCTATTTTGGGCCCAAACCGGCTTCTAAATTTTTCCCAAAGTCTCCCCCCGGCTTATGACCGGGTTTTTTTTATTATAGAATAAAGAGAAAATGGTAACAATTTGATCCCAAAACCGGCTTTTAGGATTTCCCTGAACTCTCCCCCCGGCTTATGACCGGGGCCGGCTTGTGACCGAGGATTTACGGTAGTTATGACACAGGTGCCTCATAAATTGTCATGACAATGGCTAAGGTTAGGGTTGCCAGTAATACATTCATCTATGCCAGTTATGATCAACTAATTAAATATATTGCAGTCAATTTTCTCTTATACCCCACGCCACCCTTAAAAATATGTCTGTTTCCTGTCCAGAGGGTGGGATTTTTCAGACCCATGAGGGAGGGAGGAAAAAAAAAATTTGAATTTTTTTTTTATTTGTCATGAGCATCGTAAGCAGGGAAGGCATGAATTTGCCATCATGTTCTAAGATTTTAGTGATTGGAAACTTAGATTCTTGTGCTAATGGACGAAAAAATAAATTGTTTTTCAGACCTCAGAAATTTTTTTCCCATTCTCACAAAAAAAAACCACCAGGCCTCTGGAAAGGAAACGAAAATAATTTTAAGGGTGGCAGGGATGAAAGTCTTCAGGGAATTCCCTGATTTCAGGGATTTTGAAGTTCCAGGGCCCTATACATTCATATAGAAACCCAGGTTTTTGGGGCGAATATTGGACCATTTCAGGGATTTTTGTGCTCTGTGACTTTCATCCCTGGGGTGGCCCCATGGGTAATGTGTAAAAGACCTTCCTTTGTCAATATGTAAAAAGAAATTTGGAAAAAATATTCATTTTAAAGCCACTCGAGATGAAATGTCCTTAAGGTGCCACGGCTACTCTAGCTTCATAATAAAACTGGCTATAAAGCATATATTGTATATTATCGAGTTATGAAGCTTTCCATTATCTTCAACTTAAGTTTTCAATAGATCTTTCCTCAACATTTCAGACATTCCACAATTGTTCAACAGAGACTTCTGATATAAAGTTCAGTATAGATATTTTAGATGTCTTCTCTCAGCTAACAAAAGTAACATGATGTATAGAATCTGTAGAAGTTAATGTAGGTGTTTCAGGTAAAGGTGAAACTGTCAAGTTTTATAAATTCTAAGTAAAATATCAATCAGTAAATAGATTTTTTTTCAATAATTGCTTTTCAGTGTAAACACACCTTTTCCAAGACTAATTACCCAGAATGCTAAGTAATTTTATCTTGATCATCTACTACATATGCAAACCCTTGCCTCTAGTAATTCTCAGAGGCTGAGGAATTAAATGTGAATGTTGGTTATTTTGGGATCACTAGCGTATAGTGTGGGTGCTTTCTGAAAAAATATTTTCAGGATTCTGAAGAAGTTCCACTAATGCTGGTTGGGCAATATTTTGCTAATTCAACAATTTTTATACAGCAAATGTATAGAAAAGTATCCTTTGTCCACCTATATCAGTTGAACCTGCCCATTGCACTGTGACTAGCATAAAATCAAGCACATAAGGTGAACTTCCTGGCTGTTTTTATGGGGCTAGATAGTTACCTGTTCAGCCATGTAAATTTTAGGGGGAAATGGGCGAAAACAGGTGAAAATTACACTTTTTGAATGACAACCCAACTTTGAACAGCTCTGTAGACCTTAATAATTGGAGTATCAACAAAAGAAAAAAAAGTGCCCTCTGAAATCCCTCCATTAAATTAATCTGAACTCATCACAATTAACATATACATGTATAACAAATTTATATCCTATAATGATCTCCGTAGCAAAAGAAGCTAAAAAAGAACGTTTTTGTTCCATTCACATTCCATAGACAAATGTTACAGGGTGGAAGGAAATTGATAAAGGCACTAATTATGCTTCCAACCATGTATAATATGTGCAGGTTTGTTGTGTTTTACACTTATTTTTTATGAAAAAATGATTTTTGTGGAATCCCCCTTACTACCCCTTAAAGAAAATCATGCTGTATGAAATTAGCCCAGCAATGCCAGCTTGGCAACATTTAGATACATAATCAGGGTGGTCTCACTGTTAAGTTTAAAGAATCACCAAGTACCCACTGTGTGTCCTTGCTGTACCTATACATATCTGAAATACACCCCTTGTCAACAGCAAACCATCACAAATTGTTCACATTCTTGCCAGGCACCACAGGATGTTGACATAAAAAAATGTCTACACAATGTGCTATAAAATGTCCACAGCACACATTTTCCACACAAACCATCACCAGGGATGAAAGTCTTCAGGGAATTCCCTGATTTTAGGGATTTTGAAGTTCCAGGGCCCTATACATTCATATAGAAACCCAGGTTTTTGGGGCGAATATTGGACCATTTCAGGGATTTTCATGCTCTGTGACTTTAATCCCTGCCATCACAAAGTGGACACATTTTAGCCTCCCCCTGTGGAGTGGGGACCTTCATGTGAGGGCATGAAGGAGCAGAATAACTTCATTGGGAGTCCACAAGGAGAAATCTCCTTCCATACTTACAGTGGGCATACCAGATTCGTAAAAGGGGACAAACTTGGGGTTTCTTGTGTCTTGGGGTGAGCGTGTGGGCAGCTGGTGTCCATATGCGCGGGCCTGGGCTTACATGCTTGTCTTTTGCCATGGGATTCCCCCTCAGTGAACCACGTCTGAGTGATCAAAGGCCGTGGTTTGTCTGGCCCTGCCTATGGGACCAGGCAAATAAAAGAACACTTGCTATCCTTCGAAAAGAGTAGGGGAATGAAGCCCCGGTAGCGGTTTTCCCCCTCGACCCTCCTCATAGATTCGGTCATTCATCTCATAGATTCGGTCATTCATAGATTCGGTCACTGCTGTGTCGGGCAAGCAGCATATAAATACCTGTCCAAAAAGAAAAGAAAGGACTTAATGTCCGAGAAACCTTGAATGTCTGAGTTCCTCGATGGCCCCCGGACGTAAAACTAAACAAACAAACAAACAAACATTTTAGCCTGTGGACAAAATGTAATTTGTGGACACTTTGTGTATATATCTTGTGATTTAGATGAATTTTGTGGACACTTTGTGACCATCCACTGTGGACAGAATGTGTTGTATGGATACTTTGCGATCAAAACTTGTGGTCAAAATGTGTTTTGTGGACAATTTGGGATGATAGATTGTGGACAATTGGTAATTTGTGGACACTTTGTTCAAGTTGAATGTGGACAGTGTGGTTTTTGTGGATACTCTGGTAAAATCTTGTGGACTAAAAGTGTTTTTGGACATTTTGTTTATGAAAGTATGTGGACAGAATGTGTTTTTTGAACACTTTGTGTTGATAGATTGTGGACAGAGTGTATTTTGTGGATACATTGTCATTGTTGGGTGTGGACAAATCTGATCTTATGGACACTCTGTAAAGTAGTCTGTGGACAGTACATTTTTTTTGGACACCTTTTGCTGGGCCATTGTGGACGTATTGTGAAAAAATGTGATGTGGACATAGGGCCTATGTGTCACATGGTTAAAGTGAAGCATAACAGGGTATTCAGTAGGCTTTCTGACAGTAGCAATTAGGGGCTGTGTACAAATGACGTCATGCAGGAGGGGGGGAGGGGGGGTCCCATGACCAAGCATGACAAGGGGGGGAGGGGGGGTCATGGGCTGCATGACATCATGTCATCAAGAAATCACAATTTGCTTTGGTTTTGGCAAGAAAAGAAAAATTGTAAAGGTAGGGAAATATAATACCTAAAGGCCCTACATGCATGCCTTCCTCAGACATTTCACTCAATGAGTGTCACTGCCATCAATGTCAGTGTAAAGTCAAGTTGATGTCCAGGCCAGGGTGCACTTCTCTTACCCCTAATCCAGGCCCCATACCGATTTAAACCTTTGCTTTGTAATATCATAAATTGGAAGTATGATTGCAATTGATGGTCTTCTGAGAATTCGTGATGCTTTCTGAGATCTTGTATAGGACTATTGACCTAGACAGTTTTTAGGACCTTTTGTGATAGAAAATACTTGTACATGATCACTACCATAGTACTCTGTGTATTAGGTATGGGTATAGTGCATCCTGCATATAAGGACCCTTAAGCCCGGGGGGGGGGCACTCTCTATGTAATGTAGACACATATGTGCGGCTGGCAAGGGAACTTTTTCTGGGTAAAGTCGCTAGCAAGCCTCCTGTTTCATCCACAAATATCCCTAGTAAGGGTCTACTTTTGAGCAAAATGTCCCTAGCAAGGGTGAACGTTCAGCAAAATACCCTGATTCACGTTGAAAATTCAGAAATGTTCATGTATATGTGACCCATCCTTACAAAATGGTACGGAAGTCGCACATAGAAAATGTTTAGTTATTGGTATATTCATTTACAGCTCATCAAAAGCTTTCATTTGGTATATAACACTTGCATATTTGAACTAGGTGTACCTCTGTGGGTCTTCTGCCGATAAATTCAGTCATATCAATTAAAAATTGATTAAACTGAGATAATTGACATATCAAACATATAATAATTTATGAATCCTATATAATTCATATGTAATTCTATATAACCAAGAAAACTATAGCTATGTTTTTTCAGCATTGGAGGCTTACATTCAGTTTAGTAGGCAATGATTCTGAAAGATATCTACCTATATGTTAGAAAAATGATAAAATATCAATTTTAAAAAAATCTGATATTTTTTACACTATACCACTTGAGAAGCCTATATCTAGGCTTCTACATGTGCGACTTCAGTACCACTTTGTTAGGATGGGTCACATATTTTCTCAGTTCTCATGAAAATATCATGAACAAAAATTCAAATTTTCTCCAAACAAGGTCTGTTTAAGATATTTTGAGCAAAATCTAAGATTGTCATGCCAAAAGTTCCCTAGCAAGAGTAGAGTTTTGACGAAAAACCCTGTGAACGAGTGCAATAGCAAGGGTAAATGTAGTTTGGGGTTCAGCCACACATCCGTATCAAAAACAATTGAAGTGCCACCCCCTCCCCTGGCCCATAAGCTGACAGTGTTTGGCATGTTTCTCTGTTCATTTGTTGATCAGTGCTAGTTCATCTTATCTTTAATTGCCAATTCACCCTCATTATAAATTATGTCCCTTTGAACCATTTCAATTAATTTTGTTTTTTGGCTATTCCATGGTAGCAGATCCTTATTGGGGCGACCCCTGCTCAAGCTGGTACCAAGCTGATAAGGACTGATAACAGCCAGGGTGATCGGTACCGGTACAATGAGTTTTGTAATGCACCCTAAAAAGTCTGCACCGAATGAACGGAATTTTCTGATTGGTCAATAATGTATCCTGCTAGGTCGGAATAAGCCTACACTATTCATGAACTTGGAGGGGGGGGGGTAGCTCTCTGCATGACGTCATGCTAAGGGGGGGTCAAGTGTTGTATGACGAAACATGACAAGGGGGGAGGGGGGGTCGAAAATGGTCCAAAAATGCATGACGTCATTTGTACACAGCCCCATTGCATCTACATGTCTCTGCCTGGATACTAATTTTTGTTTGTCCTAAATAGTTCCTTCTGAATTTTATTTTGAATATTAGGGACACTGTTTGATAGTAAAATGTACTTAGAGTGGACTTTGTTTTATGACTATCAACTTTTATTAGTTTATTAAACAGATGGCTACTGGACTGAGCATCGACTCCCTCTAATGCAATCACCCCTCTAATGTGGCCAATTTTTGGAAAGTCCCGATGGTGGCCGTATTTGAGGGAGTTGACTGTATAGGTAACATTTTTAGCAAATTTGTAAGTACTCATGTACCTCTGTAAGTATATTGGCAGACACCTGGACACCTGGGTTGACACTGATACGTAGCCTAGGTAGACCCAAGAGCACATGGGTTGACACATAGGCAGACACATGGACAAATGGAGTGGCAGAACATTAAAGCGACAAAACACGCTCTATTAGTATACTAGATGTTACTAAAGCTATGCTATAGATATAAATTGCTCTATTTTTGTTTACAGAACTTTGGAAGTCAGACTGCTTCATAAAACATTAAATATGTCTTAGATATATATGATGATAATTTTTAAGTCAGAATTGATCATGGACACTAAGCAAATGGTGCCTCATGTTATTTGACATCTGTGTAAGGACATGTGAATAATCTTGACTTAAACTTGATCGATCGGCCCTTACAGCTTTGCTGTAAAATTCACTCATGATATGAGACCTTACAACCACCGTCCCTAACAACTCGCCTGTATCAATTAAACATATATTAAGTCCTGATGCTATCTACAGTCATCAAAACTTCTGCAAACCTCATCATGGGCGCAGTGATGCCACTTTTTCCCTTACCTTTTAGGAATTCCGAATTTTGGAATTCACATCTTGTAGGCATATCCTATTGGGAGTCCCGAAAATTAGGATGATTTCCGAATTTTCATTGACCAGTGAATGGCATCCCTGATGGGCCTCCTCGTTAATCCTGCTAAGTCGGTATTCCCTCGTGATCCGATGTTTCCGATCCGCAGTGACGTTCCGATGTCCATTAAATGGCATCCATTTATCAAGTACCGTAATCTCCCGTGTATAAGGCGCACCCTGCCTATAAGGCGCACCTAGAGTTTAGAGATTTGACCAGAAAAATAAAAAATTCGTAATTTTTGTTCTACTAAATGGATTTTGAAAATTCAAAAACCTATGTGTTGCATGAACCCCCCTGGACCCCATATTCAGCTGATGAGGTTATATGGAAGTGTAAGATATCAAAATGAAGGTCTTGATCTCCCCCTTGCGGATCCAGGAAGAACTAAAGACGCGCCTTATACGCGCGAGATTACGGTAACAACATTTTTGCCCAAAATTGATAACCCCCGTGACATGCATAGCATCTATACCTCTTATGTTTGTAGCATAAGGGAGTGATCATTTTTTAACAACGGGGGGGGGGGCTGGTGGGTTTTTGGGGAGGGGTCAGAATTTTTTCAACCCCTTCACCAGGGGGTCAGAATTTTTTTGCCGCCTTGACTAGGGGGGGTCAAAATAATTTCACCTGTTTTCAGCAAAGAAGCCTGCGTGTTACTATGGGTAGGGCGCGTTTGCACGGGATTTTCGCCTCCCGAGGGGGGGGTCGAAAAAATGTTGACCCCTCGAGAGGGGGGGGCCGGAATTTTTTTCGGGCGTCCATGTGCAAACCCACCAGCCCTCCCCCCTGTTGTTAAAAAATGATCACTCCCTAAGTGAATCTTTTGTTGTTTGGGGGATAGTCACTACAGTATATCTACATGACAGGAGTGGGCATCTACAAAGAGACCTACCATTCTGATCCTTGATCACTCCTAAATTTTCCAGGTCCTATGCGTATATACATACTCAAACCCCATCGACTCCCACCCTGTATGCATCTGTACGCATTTGGAGCTATTTGGCTTGACCCTCCTTTTGGTGTGTACATAATCAAGGGATGCCCCCTTATTTGTGGTGTTAAAGGTGTTATCAACCGCGGTTACCCAGTCATATGGCAAGATCTGCAGGTCTTGGATAAGCTCTGCCTTAGCCTCCAGGCTGAGAGGGTCGATTAAAAAAAATGTGAATGAATAAACAAATAAATGTGCCTTATACACACAGAGTAGGTACCCCCACCCCCATATACTTTGACCTGTGGCATGCATTGAAATCTTCAGGATTCCCCTGATGATTTGAGGGAAATTTTCAAATTCCAAAGACCTATACATTCCAAGACAATATCTAAATTGAAGGGGTTCCATTAAACTGAACATTTCAGGATTGTTTTTTACTCAGTCACTTTCATCCATGTACGTCTGTTAATGCAGCGAACTCAAGAAACTGTAGTTATATAGTAATTCCAAGACATTTACATTACAAGTCTACACACGTGGTTAAATGCGTTGTATTCTAGAGCCATCTGCATCCAAAAAGACCCCCAAAAAACAACAGAAAGTGACATATATCTGATAGGAACCACCCGTATGGCCCTAGACCCCTAAAATCGACATGATGACATAGCCATTTCTTAAAATCAACATAGTGACATGGCCATTTCCTAAAATCGACATGTGACATAACCATGCTAGTGACATGACCATTCCTTAAAATTGACATGTGACATAAGACTTAGTGACATGAAAAATAGGGTCTGGAAAAGATCTCATCTATCCTCAGAATGCTTCAGAATGCACCTTTTGGTCTTGACTTGTTAAAAGATTTCCTGGGTAGGCCTCAGACCCCCTATAGCCAAGCCCTCAACCCAGGGGCATCTTATAGGCATGGATTTTACACTGTAGAACAGTAGGCCTTCTAAAATGACTTGACCCTATGATGGGTCTAGACCCCTAAAACCGACAGTGTGACATGGCCTTTTCTTAAAATGGACAAGGGACATGGCGTTCTAGTGACAATGACAGGCCAGAAAAAAAGATAGTGACATGGGACATGGGTTTTTCTTAAAATCGACATGTGACATGGGGACCCCCCATCTAGACCCCCCTATGTGCATCCTTTAGAATTTAGTCTAAATCTGGGTGTGTCCTATACACAAGCATTTATGGTAGCTATGTTAGTGACACTAGTGACATGGGTTTTTGCTTAGTGACATGGGACATGGGCAATTCTTAAAATCAACATTTGACATTGGGAGCCCCCCATCAAGGGCCCCACCCGTGTTTAAATCTAAAACATACTTTTGTATTGCAAGGTGTAACTGATCCTTGGAATCAGAAGTATAGCTTGTATAAGAATGGGCGTGGCGCAGTGGTGGGCCTGTATCAAAGAGAAGGCAGCGCGTCTAGGTTAGCATACGCGTATGGCATTTACCGGGAATGTACTAAGGGTGGGCGGGAGATGGAGGCGGCAGAAGGCAGTGCGCCGTCATCACTTAGGCTTAGCACCAGTAGCAGCCGGTACAGCGCGCAGTGCCACAGGAGGGAGGGAGACAAGAACCCCCCCCCCCAACACACACACACAAACCCATGGCCAAAGCCGGCAAAAGCAGAGACAGCACCCGGGCTCCGCCCTTGCTTCCATAAATTCGGAGGGGCAAAAGAGCAACCTCACGTCTGCATACTGTCTACCGTCATCTGTGCTTACACAACCACACTGGTTCATCACTACGACTGCCCTTGCTGTGGCTGGTGGCAGAGGAGCCAGCGACAGTTCATAAGACGGGTTACATGCTGGGGACAAATGCTATGGTTTCATAACAGGGACCTCTCCAGGGACCTTTCTGCGACAAGGCCGTCGGCAGTGGTGCCGTCTGTACAACGGGTTGATCATAGGGAGCAGACAAGGGGAAAAGATTACAGAACATCCACATATCTACAACTCTACAACTCCATGGTGATCCTCCATGTCAGTAGAGAAAGGCAGTTTTGATCCCAGTGGGAAGAGAACATTCCCATTTGATATTGCCGGCTCTTTTCCCGATCAGCTGTTTGAAGGCCGACGCTTATAAGTGCAGCTGGCGCTCCCCCGGATACAGGAGGTCCATAGAGTAGTGTAGTCAGACAGCAGATAGAGCACCATGGAGGTGGGCAGCACAGGACCTCACAGCTACCAGCCGCTGCCGTCTACACATCGGTAGGTTTTTGTATTTCTGAGGTGCATTGGCAACCATGTGAGGGGATCATAGAGGGGAGCAGGAGGCATGGATCACAGCAAGTCATCAGTGTCATTGGGAAAAATAGCATGGTCACTGTCATATTTCTAGAACTGTCACAACTGCAGTGGGATGAGGCTGACGCCTGCTGCTGCTGCTGCTTCTGCTACTGTTGTTGTTTTATAACTAGTTGTACATGTACTACGCTGTAGGCCTTGATATCCTACCTGCTGTGAGTAACCGAAAATCCATTCTTGGACCCTATAAAGGGTATCCAAATTAAATCACATCTTATGCTATGATGGGCACAGCCGAGGGCTATTATTGTGGGTAGGGGTTCTCATTCAATGAGTCATTCACTGAAGGCATTATAAAGGTATAAACGGGATTTAGTGCACATAGAGGGCATTTAAACTTCATAACATCGATGAGCTCTGTGAAACCCCATGAGAACTGGGATGATATTACCTCAAACGAGTAGCTCGCCAGTCAGAATGGTGCACTGGCGAGCTACTAGTACTCACTGGTATCACTTTCATGCAATATTAAATCTGACAATAGCAAAATATATGCAGGTTCCAGATCAAACCAAAGCAAGTGATATCCTTATTCCTAACAGCAGTCCCCTTAGGGCTGATCCATAAATTAATTATGTCACGCATTTTTAGACCCCCCCCCCCACCCCTTCTTCGCGCTTTTACTATAGAAATGTACAGGAGTCATGATGGACACCCCCACCCCCTCCGGTGTGACGTAATTCATATATTGGCCCTTACCATCATGGTCTACTTGTAGACTATCTCATGAACACGAACAGCTTTACATAAATCAAGTATTATCATTTTATTCTATTATTGGATTTGTGGAGTATGGTACATGTCAGTACCAGGCACCCACCAAGTAGAACTGGAAAGGGTATAGTTCTTAGGCAGATGGTAGCAGATGTTGTTGCCAACTTGAGTATTGCTAGATAGGTAGACGTTCAAGGCATGCACTGTGTCTGTCTGTGTGTGCCTCAGTAACTCAGGCACACGCAAGAGACTAGTATTATTTCTCAGTCCCTGCGAGGAAGCCTGCTGGGATGGAAAGGGCAACGGCAGGAGCTGGGTTGGAAATTAACCTGAGCAGCTCGCCAAGGTGAGTGAGCTACTCAGCTGACCCGGATATACAGACTCGTCAATAGTCTAGTCTGCAAGTACAACATAAGTCTAATCTGCATGGTGCTCTGGCCTTTCAGCCATTGTGATTGATTCTAACCACACATGCACTGCCCAGACTAGGGAATGCACTGTAAAAGCCAATATCCAAAATTATGTCAACATAACCATATTGTAGGGGAGGAGAACCTTCTTCTAAAAGGTTGCCCCCCCCCCTCCCGTGATAAACCCCAACTATTGTTGAAGGGCTTGCATATTGTATTAGAGACGTGTCCCTTTCCCATCGTGTCGGAACGAGAGGAAACCCATTCAGAAATGTCTACTATTCCCATGACAGTCAGATCAGTGGTTAAACTCTTTCAAGTGCCACACAATGCAATATTGGACCGTGCAGATTGGTTGTCAAAATGGATGAATGCATTCATTCATCATGCAGTCCCTTCAGGAAAGTATCAACCTAGTGTTTGTATGATGCATTAAGTACAATGCAGCCAATGAAGTTGGTCTAAAAAAAAATATCAGGTGTGAGCTACAACTGCACTATTCAAAAAGATATTGGGCAACCCGTATTAAAGGTAGATTCTATTACAATGTGGCTCCAAGAGCTCTGCAGTGGTGAGCATGATTTTACTTGTCTTTGATCAGTATCATAACTCAAGAAGAAGAACAGAATACCTCACACTGGTTAACTAGTGTCACTGGCTCCATTATACATGTATATATCCACCAGGATACTTAACCTCTGCTATTCATAGTAGATCCCAGGTATTGGCATTCGGTTACATGATTTATCGATCATCTTGAGATTGGTATTGAATTAGTTCACCCAGCTTCAATATTAATGTTCCGAATTACCGGAGCTTAAATTGGCATTGTCCATATATATCACGGTAGTACCGGTACTAGGTGCCTCTGGTTACATGTAGACTCAGACCCTAATAATCCGGCCACCCATGTTACATGGAAATATATGGATATCAAATCTGACAGCTGCTGATGGACTAATGAAGGACATTTGAGTGCCTTCAGATTGTCCTCAGCCAAAGCCTGGCAGACCCATATATGTCGGACTATTAAGAGGTGGATTATCGAGTTCACACTGTAGTATAGGACAATCTAACATATTTGGGCTGTTTAGTAAGAAGAAAATTATATATCCGGTAGACCTTAAGTATGAACTGTGGACTTCACACCCCTAACCAATGGATAAGTGCAGTTTTTAACTGAAGAATATCTTTAAATTTAAAATGATTGGAATTGTATATATATATATATATATATATATATATATATATATATATATATATATATGTATATATGTATGTATATATGTATGTATGTATATGTATATAATGAGTGTGTGTGTGTGTGCGTGCGCGCACGCACGCACGCACCACACACACATAATAAGAAACTAGGAACCAGGCTTTTCTAAATAGGTGGCCCATTTCTTTTGTGTGAGCATTTTTTAGTCTTAGTTTGATGTCGCCCACATTAATGGTAAGTGTGTGCACAGAGTTCTGGGGGTATGTTCCTGTGTAAATACAAGGTAGACAGGTGCCACAGCATGTGATCAAGACTTGGGTGATAGTACAAGTAAAACCCAGCAAATTTACCTACATCTGAATATAATGGCTGCCTAAAATCATATCTTATAAAGATCATAACCTGATATCATTTTGCGGATGGCTTTTGTGAAAAAAAAAAAGAAAAGAGAAGAGCGAACTAACCTATTCAGTATAGCCAAACAAGGGTCGAGGCAGCCAAAGGGTAAAATCCCGGGGTGAAAATCGAGGTGCTAGGTATATAGGTTTGGCACAATTTTAAGCTGTATAGACAGGTAGGGTTAGTCCGTGTAAATAAGTATGTCTTCTGGTACACGCTCCACAGCCAAACAATCATTTTGTAAATGGTAAGAAAAAGGCCACTAGGTGACAGAATATTGATAGCTGTGTATAGATGACCCATTAAATTCAAACCTTTAACTTAGGGTCGCAGGATCCCCGCCGGTCGATTTTCGGCTTTTTCTGTCACGATGCACCAAGACACTGCTGAGGGTCTGCTCTGTCTAGGCTGTGGAGCGCAGCACTGGAGCATCATGCCACCCTTTCCCTTGAAGTGTATCAATCCCATATAATCTTTATCATAGGCCTATAATAGGGGAACTATGCACTGGAAAGGACATGTGATGGCTCCAGTACATTGCTAGATCATGAAAATAATTATGGGTTTAGGCTCATCATAATACTTGAAAGTAGTGGTGGCGGGATAGTGGTGGCGGGATAAACAACACTCAGTGTTGGTATTAGTAATAGCAATTCAATATTCAGCCAAAATATGGCTCAGATGACAAGAGTCCTTAATCCTTTAAGGGTCGCTAATGCATTAATGCACCATGCCTACTCTAAATGGTTTATTCACCCCCAGAGGGTCGGCAAGATGCTCCAATGACCCGTCCAATTTGATAGCGAGACCAGCGCCTGCGGCGCTGCTTGCACAAAAAGAAGTGGCGCCACCACGTGCCAAAAGCATTGCAACTTCGCATTGCAACTTCTACTGTTGTAACTCTGTGCTTTCACACAACTTCTACTTTTTTCTAATTCACTGGGTCACTTTCGCTGGTTGCACTACAGATAGAGTGTGAGTTGCCAACTACGGGAACATCCAAGGTCAAAGCCGACGACTTCCGGGGTAGCCGTTTTGGATAAGTAGTGCAACCAGTGGCGGATTTATACAGAGCACATCCCCTCCTTTTAGCATGAAACAGTACCCTACATGTATGACATCCTATTTTGATAGCCTTTGTATCAAATAAAAAGATTATGGCATATCTATTAAAATGGGAATCACTATAGAGGAGAGAAGCAGGTTCATGTGATGAATCTGATGACGTCACAATTGGGCTAAAAACACCCATTCAATACTTGCACAGCACTGTAAGCCTACAATCAGATACTCTTTGTAGCATTTTACTGGCACACTCTTTTTTTTTTAAAGATATTACAAGGTAACCCTACAGAAGGTTCTGGTCTAAGACGGGGTCTAAGATCATGATAGTGTATAATTCATTATTTTTATTTTTACTTTTTATTTTATACAAAGGCTATCAAAATGTGATATCATGAGAGTAGGGTACTGTTCGATTTAAGGGTTTCCAAACTTTGCTCAAATATAGGGTTTGCGCCTCCTCCTTTTGGCCCACGCCCTCTTTTTTTCAAAATCCTTTTAATATCCACCACTGCAGTGATGCGCAGGCCATGTGATGTTCTTCCCCCTCCAGTGCCCCCCCTCCCCGCCCCACACACCCAAACATTCGCCCCTCCTTCCCGCCCTCTCCTATAATTGTGTCCAGCCAAGGCAAAAGGGTCCCCCAAGGGGAAAAGTCAATTTCCAAATTCAAGTCATGAGCTTTTCAATGATGTATTACATAGGAAAATATCTCTCCTAGTTTTTGAGTTATGGGTCTATGAATTTGGGTGATCAGTGACCTATCGCTATCCCAAATAAGCTCTAACTTGCATATTTCCTGAGATAACTCGAGATTAGTATAAGTATGCATAATTATGCAAATAAGGAAAGTTATCATACTCTTTAAAATCATTTTCTCATAGAATTTGACCTAGAAATAGGATTTTTACCATTTTTTGAGTACATTCATCCCTGTGAGTGGGGCTATCAATGGGCTTTTTTTATTCCTCTATTTTGAGTGGAAATCTTGTTTCCATGGCAACACCTAACAACAAATACACTGATTTATGCCTGAAATTCCCTAAAAAACGTTCTATTTGCATTCCAAATTTGGAAGGATCGGACTGAAATGGAAATTTCCCTTTAGAACTATTGAAATCCTCATGAAAAACTAGTATAGTAGGGTTTTCGGTCTAGTTTCCCCTTTTTAAGCCTTAGTCGTGTCCCCCTTGTGGTCAGAATTGGTACCAATCCCCCTTGGACGGTCCTTTTAGCTTGCTGGCTCACAATTATAGGGTACGTATACATGTTTATCCCATGCCAAACAGGCGAGTAGATTGCTTCTTTATTCTTCAATAGTACGTCATAGTATGATACTGTGACGTAGGTAGCTACTGTGGTGCATGTATAGTTCAAGTCCTCGTCCTGAAATCTTTTGTTATCGTTTAAAGTACCGGTACTTGTAGAGATAGACTTGGTCGAAGACGTTCCAATATAGCCATAGACGCATTGAAATTTCTGTGAACCGTGGCGCTAGATTTTTAGTATTTGTCGAGGAAATTAAACTAACAGTACGGCACTGAATGCCTAGTATTTACCATTCTCACGGGTTCAATGCTGATACGTTATGTGCAAAAGGCGGCCTTGTATTATAATACCTATCTAGGTATATCCGTATCACACAGGATTACTGATTCTTCCTGTAATACATACAAGGGAACTGGGAAATTTCCATTTTCAATTTTGTTATCTAAAAAACAGTGTACTTGGTTGTTGCCTTCTATAAGTGTCTGGTTTTCCCTAGATACACAAAACTGTCTGTAGTAGAGTACATGACATATACAATGTACCCGGCAGTACATAAGCGGCGGCCTTTGGAGCGGTAATCAGTTGGGATAAATCAGTTGAATTGGTGTGTTGTTAACCATCTGAGTGGCTAGGTGATGAGAGTCAGAGAGATCATAGTCCTTGTTTCATCAGCGTGGATGTACGTCACACAAACAGGAATAACCTTCTCTTGGACTCTGTAGAGCACATGTTGGTGACTCAGGCTTATTTTAGCTCAGACGGCCATGTCTTGATGCACGGACGACAGACCATGTGATGTTCTTCTCCTTCCCCTTACCCCTCCTCTTCTTACTCTAACCCACCCCCCCCCCTCCCACTCCCCCAGCTTAGAACATATCCAATTACCATGCCTTTAAGAAACATGCCTTTTTTAAAGTGGACTTCATTTTAAAAAAAATCATTATCAGATTTACAGCCTGATAGGTTATTTTGGTACCTTGGTCTAGGGCCTGCCTCTGAAGGGGCCCTTGATGGGGGTTCCCCATGTTCCATGTCGATTTTAAGGAATTGCCATGTCTCCATGTCGATTTTAAGAAAAGTTCATGTCACCATGTCGATTTTAAAGAAAGGTTTATGTCCCATGTCACTAAGCCAAAAAAGGCCCATGTCGCCATGTCGATTTTAGGGCTCTAGAGCCATTCTGAATAGGACCTGAGCCTGACCACCTCTCATTATCACATTCAACACCCACCCTCCCCTGACTTTAACCGCCTTTAACTAGACGTGGCCCTAGATCCCTCCCTCCCACTCTCTCTCTCTACATTAACATTTTCATGACGCTCATGTCAAATCACCCACCCTCCCAGAATCTCCACCGAAACCACTATCGCATCACCACCACCCCCAGCCCCCACCCGCACCCCCACCCCACTCTCCCATGTGCTCCAAACTGTTCCATGTCACTCGTGTCTTGGATATAAGCTGCGTAGTGAGTCAGGTTCACCTCACTTGGATCCCACAGCAGTAGCAACATTAACCCATACCCACCACACGGGGCTACATTCGGTAGTATTCATCTTACAGTAAGTGCACTTACATATATGATACTGTATATACAGTGGCATCCAAACCAGCCGGGCAGCACATAATGACCAGCTTGCCGATATACCCCATCAGCTGCTGCCAGACTCTCCTCTTTTGTCGGCTTTTGATTCCATGGATTATGGTATTTGATGGATTGGGGAAGGCTGGGGAGGGTGCGCAGGGAGGGTATGGATTGATTTCTTGGATTTGCTCAGACTTCATTTACAGACAGACCATAATGACATTTGCCCATGGCATATTAGATACAATCGCAGAATCTTTATGTCCATATGACCCATTTGGAAGATGGTATACCGCCCTGGGTCTATGTATGTACATACATTTCATAAAACCAGTATGTATTATTGTATAGGCTACATAGGGGGTCTCGTGTATGAAAGGCGAGTCTCAAATGTGAAATGCAATATGCAAACCACACAAACTTGTTGAGGCAGCGACATAGAATGATTAAGTTAAGGTGCAAACAAATCAAAGATTATGAATACGATAATACTAATATACCACTAGATCATTACCAATAGACAACTACTGGTATATGTCAAATATGTCATGTGGGTTGTAATCGTTTTGATCCCTCTAAATCAGTAAAGTGTTTGTAAGAGTTCCAATGTTGGTAATTGGTACATGCATATGCGGGTATTGTTATGCTCAAAAATGCTTCATTTATCTTCTCTCTTTTTTTTTTTTTTTGGCCCAGCCCCTGCTGGGTCATTGGCGGCGGGTTTTCGGTCGAAAACTGATAGTCAGGAATTGAAACTTTACATGGGAATTGCTCATCGAAATTGGGGGATAATTAAACAAAAAATCATGGAAACATGTTCTTTAGGATCTTGTCTTTCATTGTACATGCACAATTCCTGGAAAAAAATTTTCTTAGCTATGAAAATAGCTGAAGAAAAAACCTGACATAATATACCTACTTTCTCACGAAAACGAGGCTCCATAGGATAGAATTGTGCGATAGATTTTCGTGATAGACATAACACATGGGTTCCTATGGGAATTGTCCAATTAAGACACTTTTTTTCAGTAGGTAAGGCTGGAAGACCATCCATATAACGCGATAGCTTGAGGAAAAGTTGGTAAATGTTCGTATAAGACCGTTTATATACTGACCCTGTAAATCAGACCGCCATAAGTTTGTTATGCCTATCGCATTTCCGGCAAGGCGAGTGTAGGACTCTGTGTACGTAATAATATAGTCAGAGGACGCAGGCTGTTATGATTTCAATCTCTTAGCTACTACGTGCGCCCTCTGACATAATATATATGTACCATATGTACTAGTCTTAACACTCTCCCTCCCAGCCACAACATCCTCGTGCAAGTTCGCGCATGCGCGCAGAGTGACCAGTCGTCAAGATTTTATTTTATAACAGTAAATTGAGGGGGTGTATTCGATTCAATTCGATTGATATTGTCTGACATGCATGGATCATATTCAAAAAGCCATTAATTTCAAGTTGAATCGATATAATCTATCATTTCTCCGTCGAAAATGCGACAAGGAGGGGTCGGGCATGCGCATGGAACATCAAAATCCAAAATGGCAGACAGCGAGACGATCGCCTTACGGTGCTATTGAAACTGCTGGATTATAACAAAATGGAGGAGAATTACATTGTCTCATGCCTTTATATGGTTAATCTGGATCTTTATTCAACACCTGCTGATATTGTGCAATGCTTAACTTGCCAGGAGAGGAGTTATTCGCCAATGAAACATGCGAGTGATAAAGGGTGTATTCCCCATAGGCTTAACCATTGACAACTGACAGACTGTCACTATAGTGCCAGTCACCTACGGTAGGTCATGGACGCTCCAACTAGCCCTGTCAGAATTTTTGATGTTTTCTTTCTATGCATTGTACTTCAACTCATATGTGCCAAACCCTGGGCCATATGTGATGTATATCACACGTTAAACTTTTTTCATTATCAAAACGATAGTATTAAATCCTGTTAATTTGTTTTCTATTATGCAGGATATTGACAAACAGGGTTTCTAGTGATAAGATGCCCCCACGTAATGAGGATCACATTGGCCTGCCGGCCCCGGCACCCTCTGACCTGTTAGCGGACACGGCGGCCGCCACACAGGGCCTACAGCCCGCCGTCACAGAGCAGACCCACGCCCAGAAGCGACCCCCAATGCAGATAGTGTGGGGCAATGTGGTCTACTACATAGTACTGCACCTCGCCGCCCTTTATGGGTTAATACAGATACCGTTCGCCCACCCACTCACCTGGTTATGGAGTAAGTGTTCACAGCATTTTTCTTTATTTCTGTTGAATAGAGCTTATCATCCATGCTGCCCATTAATATCAACGAATGTATGTGGCCCCCAAGGGGTAAAAAACGACATGGCGACATTTGGCCATTTGGGGGCGACATTGTGACATTGCACCCTGTTAAAAGTGATATGTGACATTAGAAAACAAGATAAAAATGACAATAGACATGCAATTTTTCCAAAAATGTGAAATATGAGAATTCAGGCAAGTGACTCCCAGAAGCCCGGGGGGGGGGGGGCACTGCCTCTATGTAGGTCACCCTCAACTGCCGCCCTACCGCCTTATCTCCCAGTGATCTAGAAATCTGACCGCCCTACTTGACTGATAAGCTGGACATTGACCGCCCCCCGTTTCCACAATCCCAAATATTGACTGGACCGCACCCCCTTCAAGCCTACACCCTCCACCAAGCTGCCTATTGTACTCATGTATTGGTATGAATCAGAATTTTTCATTGTTTTTTATCACTTTCATACCCTCATATGTATGGTGTATACATAATACACTCTTTTTGTGAGGGCATGGAGGAGCAGAATAACTTCATTGGCAGTCCACGAAGGAGGAATTCTCCTTCCGTTCTACCAGTGGGCATACCAGATTTGTAAAAGGCGACAAACTTGGGGTTTCTTGTGGCTTGGGGTGAGCATGTGGGCAGCTGGTGTCCATATGCGCGGGCCAGGACCTACATGCTTGCCTTTTGCCATGGGATTCCCCCTCAGTGAACCATGTCTGAGTGATCAAAGGCCTTGGTTTGTCTGGCCCTGTCTATGGGACCAGGCAAATAAAAGAACACTTGCTATCATTTGAAAAGAGTAGGGGAATGAAGCCCTTGTAGTGGTTTTCCCACTCACCGCTCCTCATAGATTCGGTCATTCATGTCATAGATTTGGTTATTCATAGATTCGGTCACTGCTATTTGGCAGTATTTACTCAGTACCTGTCTAGCTGTTTGGACAAGCAGCTTTTAAAAAACTGTCCAAAAAGAAAGAAAGGACTTAATGTCCGCGACCCACAGAAATGTCTGCTAACTTTTCAGTACTATTACTGGACGTAAAATCAACCAAACCAAACCAAACACTCTTTTTGAGATCTAATGGAATTCCACCGCCCTGCTATTAGAAATCTGATGGGAATCCATCGCCCCTCTTTTTCGGGATCGCACAGGAATCCACCGCCACCGCTCTCGAGAGTCAGGCTCTAGTCGTGATCCATTTCATGGGCAAGTGCCTCCCCCCCCAGGCCCAGAAGTCACCAGAATACATGTGTTGACTTTAAAAATTTCAAATTTTTCTCAGGAAAATGGCCCCACGCCATTTTCCATATTCATGCAAACTAGTAGCCCAAACTAGTAGTGCAAACTAGAAGTTTTAAGATTTGTTTAAGGGGGGAGGGTTGTACCTTCTGTCTGTCGATTAATATTTCCACCACTCATTTGACATGTACCTAATCAGACTTTTTGGTTCTAGTTCCCTTCCATATACACGTATTATTTCTCTACCATGAAGAGTGAAAACCACCAATGGCTTAAAGATATCAATACCTCTTGTTTAAAATCGGTTGTAAGAATGTCTGGCTCGATCCTTATGTTTGGTCAAAGTCCTCACTCAAAAACAATATAAAGAGAAGGTTAAATGATGCACATATTCAGAAATACAACCAGTACATTGATAACCCAGAGAATACTAGCAAGTGTAGAATTATCAAGATGTGTAAAGATGATCTCAATGACATTTATGAAGAGCATGAATACCTAACGCATACAGAATCACCTAAAATTAGAACCATTATTGCTAAACTCCGGACTGACAATAACTGTACACTTGACAGCCTGTCAAGAAGATATAGAGGAAAGAAACCTGTCAATTCTAAGTGCACATTCTGTAATGCTGTGCAAGATGTCAATCATGTCTTCTTACATTGTAACATGCCCGAGATGAGAAACGCACGGTCAGTGTTTGAAACAAAATACCTCAAGTTCGTTGATTACTATAAAAGACACGATGACACTAGGAAACTTTCTCAAATATTATCAGTGGCCCCATATTGCAAATCATCTAAAAGGCCAGGGGCTGCGAACTGTATATACTCATATATAAAATCTGTCTACAACATTGCAAATGAAAACCTGGTGCTGACATAAGTGTACATGTACATTAGTCAATAAAGCCATCTTGAATCTTGAATCTCATGTAACCCCTCACGCTAAAATTTAGACCAAGGCCATGACCAAGACCGCTTGCCCTTAGGCCTTGATGAAGTCCTTTCAGTAATTCATTTTTTTCTGTGCCACCATAGGTATAATACTTAAGACCTCGTCTCATTAGACCAAATAGGCAATAACAAAATGGATTTATATAAGACCTATGCAAATCTATGTTTGTCCCAGGTCCTTCTGGGCCACCGGGTCGTCTTAGGGCTGCCTGATATATTTGGAGCGATAATGTGTCCAATAGAAGGTGAGGGAGGGGGTGGGTGATGGTGTGTTGAATTGTTTTCGTCCCAGGTCGTTCAGGGGTGGGCTGATAGCCTTCTACAGCAGTCTATAACAAGCTTTGAAAGCTACCCACTCAGATCTCGCCTACAGAGAGCTCGAGCTACCCTTAAACTATAGGTCACACTATGGTAAACTCCTATTATTAAGAGAGATATGATTTTTTGTTGTTGTAAAACTGCCAGTTCTCGGACCTCTCTGCCAGTGCCTGGACTGGCGTCTGCCCCCGCGTCCCAAAAAAACCTTTATTTCAATCCATTCCTTCCTCAAAACTGCCCTTTTTCATCGTGACACTTAAAACAGATAGGTTTTGGCTAGAGGTAGGGCGCTACCACAACGTCGATAGTGCACAGGTGGACTGTCTGGGGCCAAAAAGGTTGTTCAATGGAGGCAGCCATTGCTTGATCAGGTGATTAGACCTTTTAGATCCAAATGCTAGTTAATAACAGTGCATTATCACTGTTGATAGGCTTTACACATCAATACCTGCAGCCGCCCGGGGCACAACCCCTGTTTGCACTGAATGGATGTCTTTCCATTTCTCCATTCTCTTGTGTTTGATTGAAAATGTTGACGTCATTCTGTGTTTTAATTTGTGTTTTAATCTGTGTTTTTATGGTACATGTATTGAGTTTAGGGCTATAACAGGTTAGTGTTAGTGCTATGGTATGAGAGTAATTACTCACTATTTGTCAGCGGTTAATCAATATATGCTAGTAATTACTCACTATTTGTTAGCAATTAGTCGAAATATGTCAGTATTTACTCACTATTTGTCAGCAATTAGTCAATATATGTCAGTACTTAGTCACTATATATCAGCAATTATCAATACATGTCAGTATTTACTCACAATCTGTCAACAATTAGTCAATATATAACAGAGAAATAGCCATTGATTCAATTGTGCATCTTGCCTTGACTGGTATTTGTCAAAATATGTCAGTATCTATGGACTATTTGTCAGCAATTAGTTAATATATGTTAGTAATTATTCACTATTTGTCAGCAATTAGTCAAAACATGGTAGTAATTACTTACATTTTATCAGCATTTAGTCAATATGTTAGTAATTGTTCACTATTTGTCAGCAATTCGTCAATATATGTCAGTAATTCCTCGCTATGTGTCAGCAATTATTTAATATAATTTATATTAGTAATAACTCACTATTTGTCAGCAATTAGTCAATATATGTGGCAGTACTCACTATTTGTCAGCGATCATTCAATATATGCCAGTACTTAGTCATTATATAACAACACTTAGTCCATATATGTCAGTAATTACTCACAATTTGTCAGATATTAGTCAATATATGTCAGTAATTACTCTCAATTTGTCAGCTATTAGTCAATATATGTCAGTAATTACTCACATTTTGTCAGCAATAAGTCAATGTATGTCAGTAATTACTCACTCTTTGTCAGAAATTAGTCAGGATATGTCAGTACTTAGTCACTAGATATCAAAAATTAGTCAACACATGTCAGTATTTACATACAATTTGTCAGCAATTAGTCAATATATGTCAGTATTTACTCAATATTTGTCAGCAATCATTCAATATATGCCAGTACTTAGTCATTATATAAAAACAATTAGTCCATATATGTCAGTATTTACTCACATTTTGTCAGCAATAAGTCAATGTATGTCAGTACTTTGTCGCTATTTGTCAGAAATTAGTCAAAATACTGTAAAACCCCGGTCACAAGCCGGCCCCGGTCATAAGCCGGGGGTCGAGTTCAGCAGAAATATAGAAGCCGGTTTTGGTCCATTTTAGACTTTTGCAAAAACCCCGGTCTTAGGCCGGGGGGGGGGTGAGTTTAGCCCCTTGACCCCCCCCCCCCTTACCCTACCTAAAACTAAAAAATCTCACCGATTTCTGAGGAAAATTAGCCATATTTCTATCAATATTTTATTGATTTCTTAAAGAAAACACATTGAAATGAACTTGTATGGTAAAAATCGTACATATTAAAGTAATGTAGGGTCTCTGGTTTTTAAGCTGTTATTTTCTATTGATTTATATTGAAATTTGGTTAAAAATAACTTAAACTTTTTAAAAACCCCGGTCATAAGCCGGGGGGGGGGGACTTCGGGGAAAATTAAGAAGCCGGTTTTGGCCCAAAATAGGAAAAAAAATCTGGCTTATGACCGGGGTTTTACGGTATGTCAGTACCTATGTACTATTTGTCAGCAATTAGTCGATATGTCAGTAATTGCTCACAATTTGTCAGAAATTAGTCAATATATTACTCACTATTTGTCAGCAATTGATCCATATATGTCAGTAATTACTTGCTACATAGCAGCAATTAATCAATACATGTCAGTATGTATTCAGAATTCATCAGCAATTAGTCAATACATGTCAGTATTTACTCTCATTTTAATGAATAAATGCTAGTAATTACTCACTAGGGATTGGCCAATATATGTTAGTAATTGCTCACTATTTGTCAGAAGAAATATATCACACAAAACCAGAAGTACTTTTTAGCATTTATTTTCATTTTGTAAAGTACATTTGAAGTCAATTTTGTTGGTATTTGATGTTTTTTGGAGTGATCTTTATTGATGCAACGTTTCGATTAATTTTATTAATCTTCTTCAGGCAAGATGCTAAAATATGGTTTTAATGGCCCTGAAGTACTCTAAATGATCACATTTTGGTCCAGTAAATCCGTTGCCATGGTAATATATATATATATATATATATATATATATATATATATATATATATATAATAGTAATTACTCACTTTTTGTCAGTAATTAGCAAAACAGCAACCCCCCTCTCCCTTCTCCAAGTCCTGGACCACTCCTACAATTTCTAGCCTATATGATTGCCAGCATAGCCTGTACCTTTCAGTTAGGCAAGTCAGTGACATGTCTATTCCTTAAAAAAGTGACATGTGACCTGAAGACTGACATTTTAGCGACATTGTGACATCAGGGGGGACCCCTTGGGTTTGTATGTAAGTCCATGTAACTTTATTTTCTGAACAAAATGCTTACCGAGGCAGGTCCAGATGCGCAGTATAGCTCATAAACGTACCTATAAGGCGCAGCCCGCGTATAAGGCGCACCTAGAGTTTTGGAAAATTCTCCCAAAAAAATGAAAAATTCGTAACTTTGGTTCTACCGAATGAATTATCAAAATTCAAAGACCTATGTGTAACTTGGGCCCCATAGACCCCCCTGGGCCCCCATATATCCTTTTATGGCTAATGGGGCATGTAACATATCAAAAGAAATGTCTTGGACCCCTTGTGGATGCAATGAGAACTAAACCCCCCCCCCCCTCGTATAAGACACACCTTATATGCTACGTCTTTCTTGTCAGTGTCCCTTTAAGGGCCGCTGATGCATCAATGCATCAAGCCCACCAGGGCTGCATTCATGATACATAAGTACAGCCCTGGTGAGCAACTCAACAGGGCTACATTCAATTTCATGCATCATGCCGATCCTATGGCGAGCAGTCTCGCTAGCTCTTCATTGGTGCATCATGCCGAACTATGGGCATGATGCACTCCTGCATCAGCGGCCCGTAAAGGGTTAACAAATGAGATAACCTATAATGATGTACCCGTCACTAGTCAGAGACGCAGTTCTTGATTTAAAGATAAGCTCCTGGACGGCCTTCTAAATTGATACTGTAATCTATACCAGGAAAATGGTCTTGTCGACCGTTACAAAAATCGGTTAAAGAAATGGATGAGATAAGATATCTTGGCAAGTAACATCAACAGCTTACACTTTTATTTGGATCCGAAAAGGTGAATCCGAAAATCACCTTTTATCTGATCCCTCTAGTCCCATTGTACTTTAGTTAATTGGGACTACTTTCATACTTATTGAGCAAATGTTTCCTGGGTTAGCGGTAAATAAATGCAGTAGACCAAATTTTCAAACAAGGTCAAATCCCACATGGCAATTTAGGGGTGCAAAATCTTTGCGAATTGCAACCTGTTACGATTTACAGGTCGTTACCAAAATCGCAACAGATAAAACTATAGAAGTGAGTATAGAACACAAGCTCACTGTTGCGATTTCAGGACAGAAAATGCGTGATACGTATACCCATTAATCAATGTAGACTATCTCGAATAGACTCAGAAAACGCAACAGTGTGCTTGTGTTCTATGATGATGAAATTTTGAAGCTGGTACGAGACCAACAGGCCCTGTATGTTCTAGCGGAACGGGGCCGGACATTGTGTTCTATGCTCCCTCCTGTACTTACCGTTGGGCTTCCCTAGCCCACTTAAAGGGGTCTATTTCTCCTCTTTTCTATCCCCTCAGGATGTGTGTGGTGCACAAATGTGCGGGCACCGACACATTCCTCTGTGAAATTGTGTAATATAGTTCTCGCCATGAATATGACCTTAGCTGTCGAAATGGCGTTAAACATCTATTACTCACTCACTCACTGTACTTACTGTATATCTGTTGCGATTTTGAGGCAGTCGACAAACACGCTACAGTTAGCAAATCGCAGAGATGTTAAAGCTCAAAATCGCTACGTGGGATATGACCTACAGACATCTGCGTTGTAGAGATGATTAATGACGGAAACTTTGTTATGCTGATAAGATACGTTCAATTGTTTCAGATAGCAAGTCTATGTAGGGCAGTCTAAATCCGGTTCTCAATACACTTCTCATATTCAATACACATGCACTGAACGTTAACTATGCAGAAGCTATACTTAGAGTATGAGCCGCCCAATTCGGTCAAGGCCAGATTCTGATAAGGAATTATCCACTATCTATTCGAACCTGATTTATTTTTTAACTGTGACCTTTTCTAGGATATTGCCCATAAAATTGTACCTTTTGCCACATTCCTTTATGATTTTGTTCCCCAGAATACTACTCTAGATTATCTAGAAAGTTTCATGAATTGATTTAATACAATGTAGAGAAACACGTGGCTGCTGTAGACCCTTACATGCTTACGCAGAACATGGATATGTGATCTGCTGTTAAGTGCACGTGTATTGTGGCGGTTTTTTTTAGCATTCTTTGTCTCGCCTGGTTGTACTTTACAAGGTACAGATGTACTTGTATCGGATCCATATGGCATTGAAGGGAAGTACCGTAATCTCCCGCGTAGAAGGCGCGTCTTCTACGCCAAACAAAATGCTGCTGGGTCTTATACGCGGGAGGGTGATTGCCTTGAGTTGGGGGTGCGCCTTATACGCGGGTTTTTCCAACATCTCATTTGGGAAAATGCGCTGATGACAGCTTGAACTCATAGCGCCAGCACCGCGGCAAACCGGGAGGTGTCGACGCGCTCGCCGGGGATAAGGCCCACCATGCGCCGGTGACAGCTTGAACTCATATAGCCAGCAGCCCGGTCGGTGTAGATTTGCTCGGCGGGTTTGACGCCGACCGTCACACCGTGTGCCGATGACAGCTTAAACTCACATAGCCAGCACCGCGGCAGACCGGGAGGTGTCGACGGGCGCTCAGCGGGTTTGACGCCGACCGTGTGCCGATGACAGCATAGACTCAACAGGTTGACACTATAGACAAAGCGGCATGGCTTGCCGGGGTGTAGGGAACACGTGGGCCGATGACAGCATAGACTCATAGCGCTAGCCCGGTCGCTGTAGATTTGCTCGGCGGGTTTGACGCCGACCGTGTGCCGATGACAGCATAGACTCAACAGGTTGACACTATAGACAAAGCGGCATGGCTTGCCGGGGTGTAGGGAACACGTGGGCCGATGACAGCATAGACTCATAGCGCTAGCCCGGTCGCTGTAGATTTGCTCGCCGTTTTTTTACGCCGACCGTGTGCCGATGACAGCTTGAACTCATATAGGGGGGTGGGGAGGGGGGGGGCGCCTTCTACGCGAAACAGCCCCCCTGTGAGTGGGGGGGCGCCTTATACGCGGGTTTTTCCGGAAATCGATCCAGAAGAGGTACGTGCGCCTTCTACGTGAAAAGGCCTTCTCTGAGTTGGGGGGGCGCCTTCTACGCGAGCTGCGCCTTCTACGCGGGAGATTACGGTACATGTGGGGGAAAACCTCCCACACACCGCCCCCCCCCCCAACCCACCAAGCACTGGCTTTAACAATTAACCCTGTTCAGTTCAGTGTACATGTTTAAAGTTTATGAGAATAGTAATGGAGTTCAATAATTTTGGCATTTTGCCATTCACATTTACCTGCCTTGGCCAAGAATAGGTTCCTGTGTGGTCAGAATAATGTTGAAGAATGTCAGGATCACCGTCACACATTAGTATTATACATGTACAGTATATTGTAAATTTACAGTATTAACCCCAGGTGCCCATTATGTTGGTCACAAGGTGTTGATTTTGATTTGATTTGATTTCTATTAACAACATGTTACGCAGCTTACACTCCGAAATTTCATCATGTTGAAAAGTTTAATGCAATTATGTACAACGTGGTAGTAGACTAAACACTTCTTGGCTGAATAAGGTTTGGTCTAATGTTTTGTGTATGTAGTAGTACCGTAATCTCCCACGTAGAAGACGCGTTGCGCGTATAGGAAGCCCCCCCTTCTTGGGAGAAGCATTTTCGCGTATAAGACGCACCTCTTATGGCTCAATTTTGTAAATCCAGTACTGTTCTATAGTAAAATTACCCCTCGTATAAGACGCACCCCCTTCTTGGGAGAATGCTATAAGACGCCCCAGCATGTTGTTTGGCATAGAGGACGCGTCTTATATGTGGGAGATTACGGTAATAATGTCTTGACTGATCAACTAGTGTAAACTAGAAAAAAGGAGAGGAGAGAAATAGGGATCCACATCAGCCTGAGGGCAGTGCTGATGCACTGTACTTATTGGCAGGACTTGGGAGACACCCATCTATATTAATTCTTCCTACAATTACTATCTACAGATATAGTGTAGCATTTGATATGACAATAAAATGTTCCTTTTCTATCTATTTGTAGCATTCTTCTTGTACCTAGTAGGATCCCTAGGCATTACAGCAGGGGCACATCGACTGTGGGCACATCGCTCGTACAAAGCCAAACTACCTGCTCGTATTCTCCTAGCTATTTTCAACCTCGTTGCCTTTCAGGTAAGAAATCTTTATTTATTAACTATATCCTTGCCATAAAAAGGGGTTCTACCCTTTTCAAACTAATTCTATGATATTTCTTCCCCTATAAAAGGACTTTTTGTTTATCTCTTCATTCGTTAAACGTTGCGGCGATATGCAACATGTATCTGAAAAACTGAAGATCTGTCAAAAAGTTAATTTCAAATGGCTAATAGTGATAAAGGAAATGAAATACAATTTTTGTGTGTGTGTTATTTTAACTGCAGAATGATATTATTGAGTGGGCTAGAGATCACCGTGTGCACCACAAGTACTCGGAAACGGATGCAGACCCGCATAATGCAAAACGCGGGTTCTTCTTTGCCCATATGGGATGGCTACTTGTAAAGAAACACCCCGATGTCAAGACAAAGGGCAAGGATCTGAACTACGATGATCTGTACCAGGACAAAGTATTAATTGTGCAAAGAAAGTAAGTCAACTCAATTTGTATTTAGTATAGCCTATAATCAATTGAGCAAACGTGAATTCGTCTTGTATAGCCCTTTATAAACAAAATGATAACTTGATTCTAATTGATGCAATCATAGACATGGTATCCGTATTCAATTACCTTAGAAAGGGATGATTAAGATTTTGGCTAATTTTGTTATTCTAAGGTTGAATTTCAAATTCTAATATTTCAAGTGGATAAAACAAATTTCCTTACAAAAAAAGAGAAAAAATCTATCGAACACAAATATGTATGAATATACTACTCAGGTATAGCTGATAATTTTTGATCATAAATAATGTATTCGTCTAGTATCGGTTAAAAAGATTGTACAAAGTTAGTTTGAATGTGCAGTAACATTGTATTGATCTCTTTATGTCTCAGGATATACGTGCCAGCGGTAGCAGTGCTGTGCTTTCTCATCCCAACAGTAGTGCCATGGTACTACTGGGGCGAGGGTGCATTCCGTGCCTTCACCATCTGTGGAGTGTTCCGCTATGTCCTCTCCCTCAACGTTACATGGTTTGTTAATAGCGCTGCACATATGTGGGGTAACAAACCTTATGACCATCACATCAACCCTGCTGAGAACTTCTTTGTGACATTTGGTGCAGTTGGTGAGGGATTCCACAACTACCATCACACTTTCCCAGCCGACTACAGCACTAGTGAGTATGGCTGGCGCCTCAATCTCACAACCCTCTTCATCGATTGTCTAGCAGCTTTTGGATGGGTGTATGACCGTAAGAAAATGAGCCACGACGTCGTGTTCAAACGTCGGCAACGCACAGGTGATGGTTCAAGCGGGTTCGGTGTGTTAAACAAACCTCGACAGGTCAACCCACCATCCCCTAAAGAACACAGCAGTTAAGTTGCATCACATGTATATATGTAAAATGTTCAGCAACCTGCCAAACGATCATATGATGAAAGGTTATTATGAACTATATAACCTGTATATTTATCTTTCATATTATTTGCATTTTGTCAGCTTGATGAAAATCATCTCAATCAAAACCAGCAGAGATGCAGATTTTTTGCTTAATAGATTGTAGTCAGATGTGTCCAACGAGTGATACTCATCAATGAATAACAAGTGTGATATATAATGTCAAAAAGTGTGTTTCTCTGATGTTACATGCACAGTATGTACAGTAAATCATTGAGACATTTTCAATTTGTACATCAGATAATATATAAAAGGATAGGACACTCGACTACGAGGTCACAAAACACTTGCTGTTAGAAATAACAAATTTTGTAAAAACTTTGCTGTAATCTGATCTCGAACAACCGCAAGCTTATTTCTGTTCTCAGATGTTTGCCCTTCCCTCCCTTTCCTCACCATTGAGATATTCAATGTCCCCATACTTGGTGCATGCTAGAACTGATCTGTGAACTATGACATAAAGATCTGTGAAGTAGAGAATTGATGTGTAGGAAAACAATATAAAATTTTCGGTATTTATGTAGATGCATAACTAGAACAGGAGTACACCAAGAAACCCAACATGTACACATATGCCTGGTGAAATACAGCTGTTATCGATCGGTTAATTTGTAAATTAATATACTGGGTAATAATTTATTGCAAAAAGAGAGGATGAGATAGGATTGGTCATGCTGTTCAGTTTTAAATTTTTTTTTATTATTTTCATATGCATATCTCTGTATATTTACGACATAAGAATCATTGACTTCTGTAGTCATTGGCATTGTGTTGATTTTTATTTCGTTGAGAAGTAAATATAATCTGAGTACATATATATTGAAATACCCCGCGGAAAAGGCGCACTCAATGCATAAGGCACACCCTGAGTTCAAGAACAGCGCTATTCTGTGAGCCAAGATGAATTAAAAAATTTCAAGGATATTGAAGATGACAATGTACTGCTGTACTACCTGTAGCTGTCTGTATTGCAATATACGTACAGCCCAGTGTAACCGGTGTCAGTGTCTTTGATTCATTATGTCCTGTGGGTCAAAAGCTAGGTCACATGTGTAGGTGTAGGTGGTACGTTTCTATTGAGAGATTTCTTGGCATTAACTAACCAACAGTCCTTTATGAATAACCCGTCTATACTCTAATTGTAACTCTAAAATAATGTATTTTTCAATTCTATTATCACTGTGATGATGATTGAGAGGTGCTTAATGAAGGTTGCCTTGTTGCCTACAATTTAAGGGGAGAAATTCGACCTACCATGATGATAATTTCTTACGCAAAATGAAAAATAGACACATGCAAACTCATCAGTTTTTCTAAGTTCCTGTAATTTTCCCAGATATCATTTTCATTTATATGGGGAGCTGTCTGATCTGAGGGTGTTAGCCACTCTCAAAACCCAAGAATCTTCAATCCGTGCGAAGCATCGATGGTTTTTTTTTTAACCAAGCACAGGACAAATAACACATTCTTGTTGTAATATGTTCCGATGATATGTATGCAAAATAGTTATTTACAAACTTTAACTTTCTCTTCTTTTTTTTTTATAAAGGGAAGGGCTATTAAAAGTAGGATGCTTAAAGTTTCATGGATGTTAACACAATTTACTTGGGCGATCTTTAGATCGGTGTGCCTTGTGCCGCCCTCTACCCTACTGTGGATCTAGATAAACTAGAACTAGAAGTTTCAAAGAAATTTGCGATAGTATTCAATCCAAATACATTCACTCTGACATACTTAAAGAACGAGTATTTGCAAATCTATACAGCTATTTTGAAAAGAACAAACTCATTATATGATTCCTACTTCAAATTTGATATTTTACGCAAACAAATTTGTACATAGCATACTTCTGAAAAGTCAAAATATGCCCTACATGAACATACAAATGCTGAAGGAGAAAAGGCCTTACTGTCATCTTTGTAATTTTCTACATGTACTTTAGAGAAAGAGGAGACAGTTTGCAGAAAGTTTCCTATTATATATTTGTGTCTGTAAAAGCATTAAAACACATCTTTTTGTAAGTTTATTGTAATGATAAATTACCAACTGGAACCTAATATGTAAGGTGGATGGCGTAATGTCTGTTAAGGTTTCATTCTCCCGAAAATAAATAACCCTTTGCACGTTGAATCAGATTATCACAAACTAGCTCTGGATGCAGATATTTGACAGTTTTACATATTATTTATTGGTGCTCGTGATGATCCCACCTGCTGATGAAAGTTCGTTTCAGATCCACATGTTCGAAAGCTATAATGTGAAAAAATCTTTTGTTTTCTATCTTCTTCTTCCCCGCCCCCTTCTTTTTAATCTATTATGTCTGAATGTTTAACTGATCTCATTGTAATCGGAAAGATAAATCCTTTGAGTGCTTATGTAAATTGCATTGTCGTGATGCTTCAATTACCGGTAAACAGCCATATATATGTACCTGTAACTTATAGAAACAATATCATAGCTTTATAGAAAATGAAGGAAATGTGGCCAACTTACTGGTGGTGTTTATTCTCAATTATTTAGTGAAGGACTGAGGGTGGTATGATAGTCCATGTGGCTCGAATATGGCTATTTCATGAACATTATTATGTTGTCACAATCCATTCATGGCTGTTAGGTAGTTAAGGATGGCAGGAGTCATCATTGTAATAAGGAAACAGTTTATTTGGATTAAAATTCTGTTAAATTACAGTTACCACAGAGAATGTGTGTTTCATGTCCTTATTCAATGACTTTATGCCTTCGTGAAAATAATGGCTGTCATGGTTCAGCTTCCTCACTCAGGGGTAAATTTAGTATTGTTGAATAGGAAGCAATGTTAAGTATGCCTTTCAAAGAATATTGGGTGGTGATAGCCAATGCAGTGTATGCTGTGGAAGTTAACAATGCGATTCTGGGGGAAGTTCAAGATTTTCGCAAAAGACATAACTAGCCTGCCTCACCTAAATTTCATGGGATCATCCGTACAGAACATAATCTATAGGTTTACTGATATTTAAGTGAAGAGAAATATTACAATAACATACCAAAACAATCATAAAAGCTTTCATTTCTTTGCTGAAATGGTATTTTTAAGATTGGTCTCCAAAAATTAGGCATTGTGCTTTGAAGCACAGAAGGCTCAGGCTAGGTACCATCAACCCTGTAGGGTTACAGGAAGCAGCCCTTGCAAAATATTGAATAATAACTTACAAATAGAGACGCTTGACCCTTGCCCCCTTCAATAATCATATGGTCTTCAGCAAGTCTACTGTGTTGTGTAACATGAGATGACAACCTTCTTAATTAAACGAGGCAAGGGCTTTTGACACCACCTTTCTGACCTCTTGTCTACTAGCCCTTAGCGGAGTTTCTTATGATTACCAAGTTTCAATTGCTATTTTGGCCTCTAGCAGATTACATGCACCACCAAAAAACTATTCCATTACACAGCATATGCCCTATCACACCATTCAAAGACCCCATGAGTCATATTTCTATTTACATGAAAATCTTTTGATAAATGATGAAAAAAACATTTCATGGCGTATGCTTTTCTTATATTTAGATTCCAAGAATTTGCATAGACCATCAAAACCTGTCATTTAGCCCTATTTCTGTTACAACTGAACCCCCAAAAATTAGTCATATAGTGAGACAAAAAGTAAGACAAAGCTATCCATGTAATAGAATTTTACATTTAAGGTGTACTTTGATGGCTGTGACATGGTAATTACTGTTAATCAAACTGTCTTTAACCCCACTTATAGACAGATTTCAGATTTTTTAGAAGAGGAGGGCATAGAGTAGGTATGGGGGCAGTGCGTGCCATGGTTATCTGGGCAACTATCTTTTGATATAGTTGATTTTAAAGGCCTTCCAATTTGGTTTATTGATAGGTTTAATTCCAAGATTCTGTCATAGACAAAACATTAGTCTTGCATTGGAGGTGAATCTAGGTGAGTACATAGAGGAGCCTAGTAGGCTTCTCTATGGTAAGTATCAGTAGTGAGATAGCTAGGTCCTTTAAGAAGATTGGCTTCCAATCATTTCCCATGGGAAAGGAAGGAAATGTAACAAGTAATTGTAACAAGGTCACATCACCTTGGCTACACTGTCTGTGATGTTGATTGTAGGATGAACAATGACTGTCTATGGATGGATGGATGGGACTATGGTCGGGAAGGGGGTACTCAGGCATGCCTCAATACTCAGAGCTGTGCTGGTAGTTGTGTTGGGAGGGAGAGGAAGACAATCATGCAGCTAAATGTGTCCTTAATGACATAGTGGGAAAGTCATGGGCAAGTCATCTAGCCTAGGCTCTGTACCCTTGCCTCGTTTCCTTTCTGTCTCTCCAAGACATACTCTCGACTCAACTGTTTTAAAATAAACGCTCTCTTGTTTCAGACGATTGTCACTACCGTAATCTCCCGCGTAGAAGGCGCAGCTCGCGTAGAAGGCGACCCCCCAACTCGGAGGCCTTTTCACATAGAAGGCGCACGTACCTCTTCTGGATCGATTTCCGGAAAAACCCGCTTATAAGGCGCCCCCCCAACTCACAGGGGGGCTGTTTCGCGTAGAAGGCGCCCCCCCCCTTCCCCACCCCCTATATGAGTTGAAGCTGTCATAGGCACACGGTCCGCGTATTGCCCGCCGAGCAAATCTACACCGACCGGGCTGCTGCACTGCTGGCTATATGAGTTCAAGCTGTCATCGGCACACAGTGTGACGGTCGGCGTCAAACCCACTGAGCAGCGGCTGCCGCGCTGCTGGTGCTATTAGTTCAAGCTGTCATCGGTACACGGTCGGCGTATTGTCCGCTGAGCGCCTGTACACCGACCGGGCTGCCGCGCTGCTGGCTATATGAGTTCAAGCTGTCATCGGCGCATGGTGGGCCTTATCCCCGGCGAGCGCGTCGACACCTCCCGGTCTGCCGCGGTGCTGGCGCTATGAGTTCAAGCTGTCATCGGCGCATTTTCCCAAATGAGATGTTGGAAAAACCGGTGTATAAGGCGCACCCCAAACTCAAGGCAATTTACCTCCCGCGTATAAGACCCAGCATCATTTTGTTTGGCGTAGAAGACGCGCCTTCTACGTGGGAGATTACGGTACTCAGTACTGTGGACCAGATTATATAGGAAAAAGGAAAGAAATGTTTGCTCTCCAGCCAGAGAGGGAGTAGGGCCTATGAGGAACTGGATGGGAGGTTATCAATTTTTGTAAAGGTTGTCACTTTTTCAAATGTTAATTTTCAAGGGGAAAACAATACTTTTAATGATCTATTTCGATAAATATATGTTCATTATAAAATTGACGATTTGTATATACATTTTCACCAAGAACAATTTCTATTTATAATGAATTATTCAAAAAAAAATTAAATAAAAATTTTGGCGTGCCACCGCCTACCCGGTGGTATAGACTCAGGGAGGGGCCCTGAGCCAATTAAAAAAAGAGACTCGAGATGTCTACATTAACCCCATCCCCAATGTGTTTAAACACCCATCCCAGTAGTATACATGCCGTGCTGTCCACATTGGGTATATATACTGGCACAGTGCCTCTACCTGCTGTCTAATGGATATACTATGAGAGGGATCTACCACGCCATTCACTCTATGGCAATTTTGTCCTGGTGGTACTTGAACAAACTAAAGGAGTGGTCATTATTTATCAACAGGGGGAGGGGTGGTTGGTTTGAGGGGGGGGCTTAAAATTTTCAGACCCCTCCCGAGGGGGGGCTAAAAAATTTTGACCCCTCTTCAAGGGGGGCTAAAAAAATTCACCCTCTTTTTAGCAAAAAAGCCAGCGCGCTACTATAGATCAAAGAGTGGCGCGAAAACTCTCCACGCTGGAGGCGCGGGGGGGCGCAAAAAATTTTGACTGCCGTCGAGGGGGGCGTAAAAATTTTCGCGCGTCTGCGCGAAAACCCACCACCCCCCTGTTGATAAATAATGACCACTCCCTAAAATTATAAATTTGGGGCATCATATAACCCCCCCCTCCCGCAAGAAAAATCATCTCTATTATTTACCGTGCCGCATATTTCAAAAAGATGAACTAACCTCTATCCATGTTTTCAAAGAGGACAAACTCATTTATCAGTATCTTATCAAACAGCAAAGCCTTTAGGTCGGTAATGCACTCTACGCGGTATGGGGCGGCACGCAGAAATCCAATGTTCTCAGCGACAGGTGCATCAATGGCGCGACATTAGGGAGTGATCATTTTTTAACAATGGGGGGGGGGGGTGGCTGGTGAGTTTGAGGGGGGGGGGTCAGAATTTTTTCAACCCCTTGACTGGGGGGGGGGTCAGAATTTTTTCAACACCTCTGATGGGGGGGGGGTCAAAATAATTTCATCTTTTCATTTGAAAACCCTCCATGTTACTATAGGCTAAAAGGGGACGTTCGTGCGCAATTTTTGTCCCTTACGGTATGGGGGTAAAAAAAAAATTTTCGCGCGTCCGCGCACAAACCCGTCAGCACCCCCTGTTGTTGAAAAATGATCACTCCCTTAATGCAAAACATCATGTAAAGAAAAAACGAGAACAAAGGAGTGAGCAATAGATGTTTAACGCCATTTCGACAGCTAAGGTCATATTCAAGAACAAAGGAATACCTGTGTCGCCTGTAATGCTGCTGCCTAGTGGAGCTTGGGGTTTAGTGTGTACTGCAAAGCTGACCGACTGTATAGAAAGATGGGAGACGCCAGACCTAGTTACACATATCATAACAGCGATTAGTATGTAACTAGGTCACGTCTCCCATGATAATTCTAATCTAACAATTAAGGTTGAGACCTAATTATTGATTAACTACATTATTCAAAACCCAATCATAAGTTGTGTGTTAGGATTAAACTGCTTTGAGCACAGCTCTGGCCTGTGACACAAACTACAATAATCATTTAATAAACCCAAATTTGGTGGGCCGGTGAGGCCACGCGTAGGTGGGCTGGTGAGGCCACGCGTAGGTCTAAACCTTAATCATAAGGCCACACCAAAATATTAAGTTGTCTACGGATCACCCTCTCCATATTTTCGGAAATACAAGTATTTTTTTTCTTTGAAAAAAATCTTGTCTACGGATTTCGCTCGCTTCAGTTTCTACAAGTTTTCTCTTTGTGATGTTTGGCAAAATTTAAAACCCAATAAAATTTGTTCGCTTGCCTCACTTTTCCACCAAGGAATCTATTGGACGCCAAAAAATTCTTAAAAAAAAAAAAAAATTCGCTTGCTCGCACCATTTTTTCAAAACAAAATCCGTAGACCAATTTTTTTTTTGGTGTGGCCTAAGATTAGAACTATATTTCATTAATTTAATCTCTATTTTAAAGTACCGGTACTATGATCTTATAAAACAACCCCAGCTTGTTTCAGTAATAGGCAATAATAGTTTTTAACCACTCAGGCTCACCCCCTACTGGTGGAGTTCATGGGACACTACATGCATCGCCCATCTCCTGGATATGTACAAGACTAACAGTTGTACAGAACTGGCTGAAATACATAGCTAAAAATTAGCAATGTATGGATACCATATTGATTCTAAAGAGCACACTTGCTTTAAGAAGTGCATACCCTCCTTTTTTTTGTGGGCCAAATGGCACACCCTTGATTAATCTTTGTTTTAGTTTTTAGCATCAAAATCCTCACATTTGTGCTCTTTAGGGGGCGTTGTACTTCTTAGCACAAATCACTGTCCGTTTCATATTTGTTCATCCCATTTCCCATCCATATAGCCATGCATTCAACTCTGCATGCACCCATCCATGGTCACAGTTTGCCTAACATGCATAACCTACTGTTTATATAGGAATTTACAAGGAATTTGGAAATACCCAACTGCGCTTCAAAAACATTCTAATTTCAGACGGTCAGCTAGGTGTGAAGTGTGCCTTAGACCAAACAGGAATTGCTGTAGACCTTGTCTTGGAAACTAAATAAAAATTCATGTCTAATTCTAAGCATCTATGCACATTTTATGACATGCAAGACTTTTCTCGTGTAATGAAAACAAATAATTCTCTGTATATACCCTAGTTCAGACCCGATTTCTCATTGAAAATAAAAAAAGTCTAAATTTTCGAAATTGTCGCTGTTAGGTGGCAGCAGGCCCGGCACTAACACCAGGGTAACCCTGGGCGACTTAATATGGTATACATGTGGTTGTATGATTCGATTCTGTGTATGGATATTTCAATCCTGATTACCATAATCTCCCGTGTATAAGGCGCGTCTTATACGCCAACCAAAATGCTGCAGTCTTATACGTGGGAGGGACATTGCCTTTGAGTTTGGGTGCCTTATAGGGGGGGGGGGGGTATTTTTACTATAGAACAGTACTAAATTAACAAAACTCTGCCCTTAGGGGTGCGCCTTATACGTGGGACAGGCCTCCCTGAGTTGGGGGTGCGCCTTATACGCGGGAAATTACGGTATATATATGATGTGGCTAACCCTTCACAATGTATCAGGAGTGGTATTTTGTAATACGATTCAATAATCTTTGATAACCACAGACATATCATGAATTCACTTTGTGTATCATGGTACTTTTCCCCTCAGTCTGCAAGGATATCTAAATTTAAACGTCTAATGCTCTATCCAATAAAAAACGACATCTTAAATCCCTTATTTGTAACATTTATTGTCCATAAAAATAAGACAGCACCCCATCTGTGTCAGAAAAAGGCTTACTCACTCATGATTATTAGTAGAAGTTTTAAACTGACGTTGTTAAACATTAGGAATGTAACTTTCAACCAGTCATGAGTAACGCTTGTTCCCGTAAATAAAATAAGTTAGTACAGTTTGGTGATAAAAGGTCTAGGTAAAAATTTTAGTGATTAATCAAATTTATCCACCATTTACCACTGATTACTTAAGTATAGTGCAATTTCCCAGGGATATTCCCATGCTGGAAATGCATCCATAACCTCTGAATATTTGTCCATCTGGTCTACCAATTTGTTGCTGTTCCAGAGTAAGTTTAGGTATTGTATAAAGTAAATAGTCAGATAGAAACATCGCGCACTGGCTACTGAATAATGAGAATAATGTGCATCCATAAAAGCAACCTCCACATAACCACTCGAGACTTCTTCAGAGAACTCCATACGTAGACAACTCCCACACAATTTTTATACCATTCCTGTATCCATTACGAGTGTATTATTTTATATTCATACATATACCATTTGTAATTAGAATGTACCAAGTGGACCCGAGTGTTTATAAAGAGTGCTCTTTTCCATTCTGAATTTCTATAAACACAAGACAATATGCGTGCAAATGTAAAAAGCATGAAAAGGGTCGTCATTCATGAGTATAGCACACATTTGCAGTCGCGTAAATGGGCCCAACCGAGTCACACAACGGAGTGTTACAGGATCCATGAACACTGTCGTGATCTTCGATTATTCACACCTACTGACTGTGGCCCACCTGGGAAGGTTCCTAACCCTATGCTTTGCATGTGACCAGGAGGCTTCCCAATATACATTAAATGAACTTCATGATTCTATTTTTCTCTGGATACATTGCATGTTAACTGAGATGATTCACAGGAAGGGCACAACCTGACATATCATACAGTTAAGGCCAGAGTTTCACTGCTCCATTCCAGAGGCGGCACAACACTGCTGATACTAATACCTAAAGCGCTAGCACCAAGCATCAGAATCAGTTAAGTATCCCACACGACCTGTACACATCTCTCAAGCTAGCGATTCTTGGTTCCCCTAGTTGGATTATGCTACATCATGAGGAACAGAGCACTGGAACTCGGCCCAAGATATCTTACACATGTTACCATACATTAAATATTGCATCAATTACATAAACATAGTATATCACGGTTCTTATAATTTGAGAGTTTTGGGCTGTTCCCATGTGAAGTCTGGTCGGCCAAAGTGTCCATAGCAAGCAGTCTTTTGGTAGATTGGTTTGCGGAGGTCCAGGTCACTGAAAGACAATCAAAGGGATGTCAGGAAAGGAAAGCACATTCACATTAATGATGGACTGCTGGCTTAGTAAACCTAAACAGTTAAGTAATAATTCTTAGCCCAAAGAAAATACATGTGATCCCAACACAAAATTACAATTTTTTTTCATATTTAGCAAAATCAATTATTGACATGCACTGCCTTGATATATTAAAGGATAGTTACCGAACAATGCAGCCTGGACGGAGATCGAAGTTGTCTTCAACAATCTTGAGCAGTTCTTCGTCTGAACGAACTCCTGTGCCGTAGCTGCTGACAAAGACTGATAGTGGTTTGGCCACACCAATGGCATAGGATACCTGGAAGAATGTACCATAATTCACATGTCATGAGTATGAAAACTGATGATACATATTCATATAGGATTTAGGGAGTAATCAGACAGGATCAACAGGCAGTCCTTCCTTTAATACGCAGTCAAAAGCTCCTTTTCTAAGTTTATAAAGCTGAGATAGACAAATCTTAATACATACCTGAACAAGGACCCGCCTGCAGAGCCCAGCCTTGACAAGGGACTTCGCTACCCACCGGGCAGCATAAGCAGCGGATCTGTCGACCTTTGAGAAGTCCTTTCCAGAGAAAGCACCACCTCCATGGGCACCCCAGCCTCCGTATGTGTCAACGATGATCTTACGTCCTGTGAGTCCAGCATCACCCTATTGCAAACACAATCACATTTTGAATGTGCACTATGGAAAGATCTTACCACCGTTGTGTGCAAGCTTTTATCAAAATAAGAAATAAGAGATGTCTGCTCCCCTTTACAGGGATGAAAGTCACCAAGGCCAAAAATCCCTGAAATGCTATATTTGAACCCGTCTAAATATTCATTTTGCATATGAAAGTATAGGTCTTTGTGACTTAAAAATCCCTGAAATCATGGAAATCCCTGAAGACTTCCATCCCTGCCTTTATATCAAATCATATTTTTTTTCAGAAGATGAAATCTCAGCAGAGTACCAGTAGAATGTTCATAGTATGGAGCACCATGTCTACTCTTACCTGTGGTCCTCCAATGACAAAGCGTCCTGAGGGCTGAATATGGTATACTGTGTTGGCATCTAGGTATTTCTTGGGGATGACTACATTGACAACATGCTCCATAACATCTTTGCGCAACTGATCGGTAGAGATGTCTTCTGAATGTTGGAGTGAGATGACGACAGTGTGCACGCGAACAGGTATGCAAGCTCCCTTCTCCATACGGTACTGGATTGTAACCTGCAAGAATATGTCTAAAATTAAGTTCAAATCTCAGAGTCATATACACTAAATATTATTGTTGAGATTTAGCAGCCTGTCCATCATAAGGAATCTTAATGTAAATTCAATCGATTTTTCTAAATGTTCTCCCTTTCACAAGACTAGAAGAGTTGTAATGAACGAACCTGTGTTTTTGTGTCAGGACGAGCCCAGGAGAACCCTCCATTGCGGCGGAGCTCGGCTATTTTGGCGTTGAGTTTGTGGGCAAGGACAACAGTAAGAGGCATGCACTCCTCAGTCTCATCTGTGGCATAGCCGAACATGAGTCCCTGGTCACCAGCACCAATGTCTTCATCATTGCGCCCTACATGCACACCCTGAGCAATGTCAGGGCTCTGTTCCTCCAGTGCGGAGAGCACGTTGCAGGTCTTGTAGTCAAATCCTGAAAGAGTGAACGCAGTATAGTTAGTGATTTATTGTGACTTTTCACAAATATTTCTTTACATCACTAGTTAAGATATTGCAAGTCCATAAACATCCTAAATGTTAAAATATTTACAGGGAAATGTGATGCTGAAATTCTAAGTCATCATCTGGTCAGGAGTATGTGTGTGTTCAAGTAGCTGAGATGAGAGTGGGACTAACCTTTTGAGGAATCGTCATAACCGATGTGTTTGATGGCATCTCTTACAACCTTCTGGTAATCTACATTAGCCTTGGAGCTGATCTCCCCCAAGAGCATAATCATTCCAGTTTTTGCAGCAGTTTCTGTGGGATAAAATACATATTTATTAATCATATATACATACGGAAGATTAGGGCAGATAAAATTCAGAAAAACTACTGTTATCAGAGTATGCGTCTTTTGTTGTCAATGAATGTAATATTGGTAATGATTGGTAAGGGAGTGGTCATTATTTATCAAGAGGGGGGTGGTGGGTTTTCACGCGGACGCGTTGAAATGTTTTACGCCCCCCCTGCACCGGAGGCGCGGAGTTTTCGCACCCCTCTTTGATCTATAGTAGCGCGCAGGCTTTTTTGCTAAAAAGAGGGTGAATTTTTTTAGCCCTGCCCTCAAGAGGGGTCAATTTTTTTAGCCCCCCCTCGGGAGGGGTCTAAAATTTTAAGCCCCCCATAAACCCACCACCCCCCTGTTGATAAATAATGACCACTCCCTAACTAAAGCCAAAGGGAAGCTATGCGTACAAGACTTGCGACAATACTTCAAAAGGAGAAAATTAGACTGAGTGATGATGAACATCTGATCCGAATGAAGAACGGAGGAAAGTTATTATGATTTTTATCATAGACTTGTAGTAGTAGACCACGACTCACGAGTAGATCTACTTACCACATGCCACCTTGGCATTGGGATCCTGCTTGATATGTGCGTCCAAGACGGCATCGCTGATTTGGTCACAGATTTTATCTGCAACACAAAAGGCAATGGTATTGTGTTATTCCATGTTAAACAAATATTTATTTTTGCTAACACCATCTGAACATTCATTGTGACTGCATAGTGTCAGTCAGCCGTAGTCGTACCGTAGTAGAGAACGTTGAAACTGAAATGCGTCACGTTCAATCATGTTCATTCCTGTTGCCACAGGCTGAGCCTGAGCAGACGCTCAGGCTAAGCGTCTGCCGACACTATTATTGTCATTACATCATCATAACAACGCCTACATTTACATTTTTCGCGGAGAATTAACGAAGACAAAGTGAATAAACTCGTAACAAAAATGTTAACGTGTAGCTTAACACGCATTTACTTTCAATGTGTTAATAAAAGACATCAAAAAAAGCTCGCTGCTGGGATCGGTGACGCTACTTTTTGACAGCGGTTTGTTTACGTCCTGACGACTGCCCAACTCCACCGGATCACGTGGGGCCAAATGCCGCCAAACAATTTCTGAAACAAAGGCAAAAACTCACCAGGGTGACCCTCTCCTACTGATTCAGATGTGAACAGGAATGTCTCCATTGTGTCTCCTATCTTCTGTACGACTCCTCCGTTTTCCATATCTGTTGGCAGAGTGATAACAAACGCGTGAAAATTTGGATGGTACGTTTTTCGAGTTGTTCACTCGACAAGAGTTTGTGGAAAAGAGGCCGAGGCGAAGAATGTCCATGGGTTATATACAAAAAGGTCATGTGACTTGATCAGCTCGTCTCATTCGTCCAAAGTGGGCTGATTCGTTTTTAAGGGGTTGCAGTATATGGTTGACCTAGATAGACAGAATGTGACATCTATATTCTGCTCTATCAGACAATGTCACATAATTCCCTTTAATACGAATTACAATTGAGATATCATTTAACTATTGACATGGTGTATATGCTTGGTTCATTGCCATTGTTAAAGTTAGGTTTGACGTATGGTAATTTGTATACCCCTCAAGTGCAAAAGTGGAATCGTCCCTACAGACGACGCAAAATGGCGGACAGCAGTCGCGGTTGGATCATAATCCTGTCAATTTCTGCTACTTTAGGCCTTCTTGCTATCGCTGGACCAGGTGATTTGAATTTATGCAATTCATACTGTAGATATACGTCAAGAAAACCAAATAGAACAGCGAATTCTGTGCAGAATCGTGGCATATACAGAGTTGTCTATGCTATGAGCGGCCTTTGCTCTGTGTGTACGTGTAACCCCGCCCCATTCTGCCCATCCCTCAAACCACGTGTTCAGCCCAGCTACCACCAAAACAAACCTACTTCGTGTTACCAGCCCCCCTGGTCCCCAAGGGTTTTCATACTATGAGACCTAGCTAGCATGCCAGCCAAGTGTAGTGGGTATGACTTGGCTGGTAACAGATCCCACTCAATCCAGGGGTTGTCGAAAAACAAGTCATCGTTTCACTTCAGGCAGTATGGGGACCTATGTCCGCCGAAGTTAGCACTGTGGCGGATGAACCCGATTCAGAGCTCCTTTAAGTAATGTCCTATGTTCAAGCTATAGACACTTTACTTTGTAAATTCACTTACATTGTTGTCTATCAGTTGAATGAAACTGCCACATATCCATTTGCAAAATGTTCCCTGGTCTCAACCTATAATATGTCACTTTGTTGTGGTGTCACTCTGTGGAGCTGAGATCCAACTAGCCTTACCCCCTCCCCTACAGGGGGAGGTAGTACTGCCTCAGACTGGTCTAGTACTGCCTTCACACTTCACTGACCCTGAGACCCGGGGTGGTTAGCAGTGGGCAAACAAGTTCAACCACCAAACCCTGGTACCTAGAGGTCACGACTAGTGTGAATCCGGTGTCTCCATCTGGCCAAAGTGTTTAGAAATGCAAACAAATATGCACCACAGCACACCATACAGTCCAAAGATGGCCAATATGCATCAAGGATTTTGATAACTTGAACACCTTTGAGGCTACAACAATCATACAGTTAAGTATATGAAACTATGAGAGGTACAGACAACCACAATAAGGCATTACTTTACATATCAATCTGCCTTATTGGTCAAGACTAGGATGTTTATGTCTCAAACTCAGTGACTTTCCCATCCCCCACTGATAGTATGGGACACTGTTATCGACTGTACCATACACCCCGGGCCATACACACTAGGTACAGGCGCTGTAAATTGACTATATGAGACCATGACTTGCAATTTGGGTATCATCATGAATTGTCAGTTTGGCGATGTGACATGTGTACACACTGGGACTCCAGTCTTGGGTTTTTATATTTCTGTACCGGTAGGACTAGAGTTTATTGACTGAGATTGAGGAGAACATAATTATTTGAAGAACCATTTGATGATCACGATGATAATGCAGGGTTGGCTTAGCATGGTTGTGTGTGCGTGGGGGGGGGGGGGTGCATGCCCTGACCCGTGCTACAGACTTAGTTTCCAGTAGCCAATGAGTAGGATGTCGAGAAATAGAATGTTGTGTCTGAAATACTGGTACGCAATTCTACGTCCCATACTATCAAATTTCTCAACTACCAGTACAGAAAACTTTCCAACTTGAGTCTTTTCCTACTCTTTGTGTGTAAATTAAATGAAGGAGCACTTACACCAACCAAATGGTCCAGATTGTTTTGTCGTCAGATGAGACAATCAGCTGCAAAAAATAGAAAGTTTATTTTAGAAAAATTGTTTCAAGCCCGGGCCGACATGTCACAATGTAACTCACAGGGAAAGACTAGTTAGTAAGAGGCAATGCACTGTCCATGGACCATGACTCTAACCCGTATTTACATTATTGCCAGCTTGACAGAGCCCATAGACTATACCAGGTAACCTCTTTATTGTAGTCCATTAATGACAAAAAATGAACTAGCACGGTTATTCCAAGTTTTATCATAGTCGGCAGAGGAGTTCTCATAGGAAATTAACAGTGGACCAACGCTCATAGTGCTAGTCTTCTGACTTGCCCCAGACTGCGGCACAGCCCTGGATAAGGTCCTGGCCTCGTAAATTAGCCCAGCCTCGGCCAGCGGTTATTGATAACAGTTCAATAGTCTGGAATCGGCTCTTTATTCCACGGATGTGTGTTCTAGTTTATTACTTATTTTCGCTATTTAATCTTGATAAGAATCTGATGGATCTCGGATGTGTATTCACTCACTAAGCTGTGGCTGGGTAACAGCTAAAGTCCATGTGCAGACACATACGTCAGGTTTAACAATTGTATTGTGATTTACAAATCCCTAATGTTGTACCAGGGTGAGCCAATGGGTTAAAGAAAAAGTCCAAAAGTGGCGTGTACTGTAGGCATGAATAAGATCTTTCTTTTTCATTAGTTTATCTCCGGTATGGTTTCATGAATATAACAACTCTAGTTAAGGCTAATCATGGTCGACAGTATCATGAAATAGATATAGATTGCTCACAGCATGTTCCCAGGGAGTTGTCATAGGGAGAATTTTCCATACCAATAATCTTATATAAGCCTGGTGGCAAACGCCCATTTTTATGGATGTAACTAGTAGCTTTAGTAAGGCAATGACCCTGATTACACGGCCATTGCTTTAGCAGCCGCTTTGGCACATCACCAAGAACAGTTCTTACAGGTAGTTATTTTTTGTCAACTTACCCTAGTTGCTGTATAATATCTTCTCTGCTCCTGGAGCCTATATCACCGTGCGTAACTGGACTGTGTGTTATCTCTGCTTCATCCTACCCATCCTACACCTTATATATACCCACCCTCCCCGGTACCCCCTGTCAAACCGCCTTGTCACTCTCCCCCCAGATTATTGCATGCAGATCCATGTGGTGATACTGTTGACAAATACCAACTGGATTCAGCTAGATTTTTCTAGAAGCAATCTTATCTTGAGATCATTATCAGTTGATCATTTGTTGATAAGTGGAAAAATGGCAGTACCCCTATTATTAACCCAGTATGCCTAGACTGACCGCACAGATGACATCTTAGCCCTTGGATTATCTGATATCAGTCAACCAATGGCAGTTCAAGGCCTCGTTCATAGAGACATGCAGGGCTTTTGAAAGATGAAAATATAGCATATGTGGCTTTGCCTTCCGGGTAAATAAGGATGTAGTGTAAAAGATTTTACGGGACTACCTACTCGTGTACTTATAGGACATCAAATTAAGAAGCAAAATAAGGTAAATTGTGTTTTCAATTTGGAAGAGGCAACTCATTTTCAGTGAATTACTGCTGCGTTTATGGATGATTAAGTCTGGTTCGGACGTAGCGTTCCCTCCCACAGTGAAAGCAAGAACAATTCATTATCGATATCAGACATGAAAATTGCATTTTGAATTAATTGTCTTCGAATAGTTCCATGCTCCAGCACTTGGACTTTTAGATTCCCCAGAAAATTGAGGCAGATACCGTAAACCCTGTGTGTAGCTAGCCACGGCTTATGGGTCATTTCAGAGAGTTACTCCAGGGACTCGGGGTTTGACATGTACTCTGAGTTTTACATACAAAGCCAGTGATAATGAATGGCTTTTTTTCAGGTCCAATTTGCGGATTATAGCAAAACCATCGACTCGGGGTGTGGCTTATACATGGACCCGGCTAATGAGCGGGGTTTTATGATGAGAGAATGGAAAGTTGAACGTTTGCATTAATCCTGGTCCCTCAATTATCAGTATACATTGTATAATGTGTATACCATAACATATTGAAAAAAAAATGGTCTGCTCAATACGCTCACAACTTCATTCTGTCTAAATTAATTGCCATCCGCATCGATCATTTTTTTTAGATATATGATGGGAACTTAAACAGGGCTATGGGTACTCTAACCACTAAGTGAATTTTAGAAAGGCGAATACGGGCCTCCATAGTCACGCAGTGTTGAGACAGCATATTGTTTAGTTCTTTTTTAAACACAAAGGAGGAAGATGGAGGAACACTTATCAGGGGCGTGGGAAGCAATTTCAGAGTGGGTGGGACCAGGGGGGTTTTCTGCAATTTTTTTACCTCCCTTTGCTTGACCTTTTAGTTTTGACCTTTTGAGGAGTTGGCCAAAAGTGGGGGGGGGACATGTCCCCCCTGCTTTCCACGCCCATGACTTATGACATAGCAATTATGCTCTCTGACGTCAGGACCTTTATACAATGAAGTATGATATACCAGATGGCCGGGACCAAATAGAGACGTAGGTTAAGAACTATTTATAAAGTATGTCACAGGAAAGTCACCCAAAAGGGGATCGAGTGGGGTGGTGGGAGGGATCTTAGTCTGAAAAGCGACCTATAGGTAAAATAGAGAATATGGAAAGTGGATGATGTGGAAAATTTTCTGGGCTGTGTTGATGGAAATGTAAGATGTAGACTATAGGGGCATTATCTTCTTCCTTTATTTCTTTTCATCAGGAGATAGCGAGGTGGAATAGATAATGGGGGTAAGCTCCGATGATCTAAAGTTACATGAGATTATAATTGATAGTGCCCTATGAGATTTCAATTGATATTTTTATTATGTTACGATGTGTTAACCCGCAGATTGGACAATCCATTCAAGAGTAGCTGGTTAATGTGGCGAATGGACGAAGTTGCTCCATAATCTCCCGTTATCATCCATAATCTTCCCTCATCCTCCATTATCTGTCAGCATCGTCATAATTTCGCCTTGCCCTCCACCATCTTCCATAGTCAGGAATGAAACAGTTGAACAAGTACTTTATTCAGACTTTATTTCGCGTTGATATGTACTTTAATTCACAGCTGGAAAAAATGTGGGGATGAGCTATAAAATTTTGGTATTTCGGGTATTTTTCTCCACAACCTGAGGGTGTGTAGGGGATGCTCCGCCACCACGGATTCAGTATTGACGATATATGTACTTTATTCTGGTCAAGAACCAGTGGCAACATTGTAACGCCATGGATGATGATGGAAAATGATCGGGGAATGAGCGAAGGGGGAGGGCAAAGGGCAGTGGATGGGTCAAAGGGTAGGGGGCATAATGCCAGGTGGCTATATGGGGCCAAAAGCCAAAAGTTAATACTCGAGCCTCAGAGGAAAAGGGTTTAGTTTAGGTTTTTATTCATGGAATATCCAAATAATGTAAATTTCAGGTCAAATACACATATTAAAATTTCAAAATAATTCTCAAATATTCAAAAAGTATCATTATTATACAGCTATTGTAATATGACTTTATCATCTTGAGCCCATATTTTTTCCATTTGGCTGCAACCCACACTATTATACAGCTCGTTGGAAACTCTCAACAGGTATATATTATAACACACTTAATGAATAGAGGTGAGAGTTAGAACGTTTACAGGTCTGCATCCTATTCCTACAACGGGATGTATCAATGAGAACAGGGTTATTTATCAATGTAGACAATCAAAACAATGTGATATCATAGCAAGGTATTGTTCAAGTCGCAAAATCTCCGCACTTGTAAAGATAGCTGCATGTGAGTATAGATACAGGATCTTATCATTGGTTGGTGCCTCCTTGAAAGATGAGATAGTAGTTATCGAGTTTTATAGATAACACATTAGTAACTGTGTCGCTTCTATTCAATAATGAATTCGTGTAGCCGATATGCGTCTTTCACGTTTGATGCACATGTTCACAACGGCCGACCCTGTATTTCGTTAAGCAGGGGCATAGGAAAAGGGGGGGGGGGGCAGGGGGGCCTGGCCCCCCTCCCAATCATGAAGGAGGTGGGGCCTGAGTATGTCTGCCCCCCCCCCCCAAAAAAAAGAAAAAAAACCTTTGCATCTCAAATGAGATTGATATAATAATGGGTTATTTCTATACAAATTTTATATAGGTATGTATAGGGGCTATTGCGCTATTACGGTATTTATGACGGAACTCAGGACAGTTGAAAAATAAACTTCATGTTTGACATTTGGTTCCCTTGAAAGTACATGGTGTTATCCTGTGTTCAGCATATTATATATAACAACTCTCTGTGTCAGATCCGCGTCTGGCACTGCTTTTTAACGAGGATAGTAATTTAAAATGACATATGGAGTGAGTGAGTAATAGATGTTTAACGCCATTTCGACAGCTTAGGTCATATTCATGGCGAGAACTGCATTACACATTTTCACAGAGGAATGTGTCAGTGCCCGCGCATATGTGCACCACACACATCCAAGGGGATAGGAAAGAGGAGAAATAGACCCTTTTAAGTGGGCTAGGGAAGCCCGATGACATATGGAAGCTTAATTGTTTAGAAACTGAAAGTTGTGAGCATTTTGACTCAATCCAATTTTATATGACCTCTATAGATGGAAAGCCGACACAGAAGTTAGAAGTTATGGTTACACAGATAGACATGTTGGTTCTTTTTATCTGTGACATGTTGCAGGTTCTGGAAAATAAGGTTGCAGATACTGTGGTCCTAGATTATTTCGCACTCTACAATTTTCGCGGATTGCACGGAAGTGTAAAATCCGTGAATTTTTGTCCATAGTGAATATATCTATCATATAGAATAGCAATAGCTAATTTTGAAAATCCGTGAATTCAAATACACGGGAAATAGGGCCTTTTATCAATTCCGTGAAAATTTGTACCAGTGGAAATATCTACGACCACAGTATATGATATGTATTTAACTCAGTCAGAAAACGTGACAGGTTTCCTTTTCCCCCTAACTGTGTCATCATTATACTTAGAGAATAGACGACGATCTTCTTCACATCAAGACTGTCTGTTGTCCTATAATGAACGAATGCATCTAAGTGCATTATAGGACAACAGGCAGTCGAGATGTGAAGAAGGAGTTGTCTATTGTCTTTATAAAATGTTGTACATTTCTTTCCAATCACTTAATTACCCAATAAAGGTATGTCTAGACCAATTAATGGCCCTTGACTTGTTTACAGCTATGGTGACCTTGCTCAGGTGTGCACTACACTCCTATAATGTACTCAAGGTCACTTCTATCATGCAGCAGAGCACTGCCAGCCTGTTTATAAACTATTATTATTCTATGGTCTTAGACAGACCATAGAATAGATACAAGAACCATGTTCACCGATGTTGAATCGCCCTTCTAGTGTAGACTTGCTAAGTCAAATCTATAGCCTAGCCACATATTACCCTTTTTTACTCATAGGATTACAAATAGGGTTGCACAGGGACCAACCTATCCTTTTAATATTGGCTGTTAGTGCTTGGACAAAGAAAGTCTACTCACCCTGGATATAGCTGTGAAAACCCACTTTAACCCTTTAATGCACTGGTGTCTGTTTCTATAGGGGTATACATAGGGCAGTGCATAGGGTTTATGATGCATTGATTCACACTGTGATCCTTACAGGATTAGCAGGCTGTCCAGGGGCCGCACATACTTCCCTATGATGCATTGATGCACATTTAACCCTTTATGGATAGCATGATGCATTGATGCACATTTAAGTCTTTATGAATGGCATGATGCATTGATGCACAGTTAACCCGTTATGAATGGCATGATGCATTGATGCACTTTAACCCTTTAAGAATGGCATGATGCATTGATGCACTTTAACCCTTTATGAATGGCATGATGCATTGATCCACAGTGAAGGCGTTATGAATGGCATGATGCATTAATGCACGGTTAACCCTTTATGAATGACATGCTGTATTGATGCACTTTAACCCTTTATTGAAGGCATGATGGATTGATGTGCAGTTAACCCTTTATAGATAACATGATGCATTAATGCACATTTAACCCTTCATGGATGGCAAGATGCAGTGATGCACATTTAACCCTTTATGAATGGCATGATGCATTGATTCACAGTCAACCCATTATGAATGGCATGATGCAGTGATGCACTTTTACCCTTTATTTGTGGCATGATGGATTGATACACAGTTAACCATTTATGAATAGCATGATGCATTTATGCGCAGTTAACCCGTTATGAATGGCATAATGCATTGATTTACTTTAACCCTTTATGGATGGCATGATGCATTGATGCACATTTAACCCTTTATGAATGGCATTATGCATTGATGTGCAGTTAACCCTTTATGGATGGCATGATGCATTGATGCACAGTTAACCCTTTATGGATAGCATGATCATTGATGCACAGTTAACCCTTTATGAATGGCATGATGGATCGATACACAGTTAACCATTTATGAATGGCATGATGCAGTGATGCACTTTAACCCTTTATTGATGGCATGATGGATTGTTACACAGTTAACCCTTTATGAATGGCATGATGCATTGATGTGCAGTTAACACTTTATGGATGGCATGATGTAGTGATACCCATTTAACTCTTCATGGATAACATGATGCATTGATGCACTTTAACCCTTTATGTGTGGCATGATGCATTGATGCACAGTTAACCTTTTATAAATGGCAAGATGCATTGATGCACTTTACCCTTTCATGGATAACCTGATGCATTGATGCACTTAACCCTTTATGGATGGCATGATGCATTGATACACAGTTAACCCCTTAGGGATAGCATGATGCATTGATACACAGTCAACCCTTTATTGATAGACAAGGCATTGATGTGCAGTTAACCCTTTTATGGATGGCATGATGCATTGTCAGCAAATATGTCAGTAATAATGCACTATTTGTCAGCAATTAGTCAATTTATGTTAGTAATTACTCACTTTTTGTCAGTAATTACTCACTTTTTGTCAGTAATTAGTCCAAATATGTCAGTAATAATGCACTATTTGTCAGCAATTAGTCAATATATGTTAGTTATTACTCACTATTTGTCAGTAGTTGTAAAAATATATCAGTAATAATGCACTATTTGTCAGCAATTAGTCAATACATGTTAGTAATTGCTCATTATTTGTCAGCAGTTCATCAACATATGTCAGTAATCACTCACTATTTGTCAATATCTGATTGAATATTGAAAATTGAATTGAAAATAGCATTGAAAATTGCATTAAAAACTCGGGTCTTTTAGGTCTTAGACTAACCTGCTCCATCTTATAACAACACTTAGTCCACATATGTCAGTAATTACTCACAATTTATCAGATATTAGTCAATATATGTCAGTAAAATTACTCGCCATTTATCAGCAATTAGTCAATATATGTTAGTAATTAGTCGAAATATGTTAGTACCATAATCTCCCATGTATAGCGCGTCTTATATGCGGGGTTTTAGTTCTATCGGGATCCACAAGTGGGACACCAAGATCTTTCTTTTGATATGTTACACTTCCATATGGCCACATATGCTGCATATGGGGTCCAGTGGGGTCCTGGGGGTCCAAGCAACACATAGCTTTTTGATTTTTGAGAATCCATTCAGTAGAAGAGAAGTTATGAATTTTTTATTTTTTTGACCATATTCTAAAACTCTAGGTGCACCTTATATGTGGGGTGCACCTTATACGCCGGAGATTACGGTATTTACTCACAATTTGTCAGCAATTAGTCAATGTACGTCAGTACTTAGTCATTCTATATCAGCAATTATCAATACATGTCAGTATTTACTCACAATCTGTCAGCAATTAGTCAATATATAACCAAGGAATAGCCATTGATTCAATTGTGCATCCTCCCTTTCTCACAATTTGTCAGATATTAGTCAAAATATGTCAGTATCTATGGACTATTTGTCAGCAATTAGTTAATATATGTTAGTAATTGTTCACTATTTGTCATCAATTTGTCAATATATGTCAGTAATTACTCACTATTTGTCAGCAATTACGGGCTTCCCTAGCCCACTTAAAAGCGTCTATATCTCCTCTTTCCTATCCCCTCAGGATGTGTGTGGTGCACATATGCGCGAGCACTGACACATTCCTCTGTTAAATTATCAACCTGTGAAGCACGAGATAGCCACTTAGTGCCGCTAAAGTGCTGTAAAACACAAATCAATCAATTGTCAGCAATTAATCAATATATGTCAGTATTTACTCACAATCTGTTAGCATTTAGTCAATATATAACAGAGAAATAGCCATTGATTCAATTGTGCATCCTGCCTTGACTGGTATGTGTCAAAACATGTAAGTATATATGGACTATTTGTCAGCAATTAGTTAATATAATTATGTTAGTAATTATTCGTTATTTGTCAGCAATTAGTCAATACATGGTAGTAGTTACTTACATTTTATCAGCATTTAGTTAATATATGTTAGTAACTGCTCACTATTTGTCAGCAATTAGTCTATATGTCAGTAATTGCTCGCTATTTGTCAGCAATCATTCAATATATATTAGTAATTACTCACTTTTTGTCAGCAATTAGTCGATATATGTCAGTAATTGCTCACAACTTATCAGAAATTACCGTATTCTCCCGCATAGAAGACGCACTGCGCGTATAGGACGCACCCCAAACTCAGCAGAAGCATTTTCACATATAAGACGCACCTCTTAGGGCTCAATTTTGTAAATTTCTATATTAAAATTACCCCTCGTATAAGACGCACCCCCAATTTCAGTACATCCTATAAGACGCACAAGGCATTTGTTTGGCGTAGAGGATGCGTCTTATACGCGGGAGTTTACGGTACTCACTGTTTTTCAGCAATTAGTCAATATATGTCAGTAATTATTGACTATTTATCAGAAATAGTCAATATATGTCAGTAATTACTCACTCTTTGTCACCAGTTATTCAGGATATGTCAGTACTTAGTCACTAGATATCAGAAATTAGTCAACACGTCAGTATTTACATACAATTTGTCAGCAATTAGTCAATAAATGTCAGTATTTTACTCACCTTTTGTCAGCATTCAGTCAATATATGCCGGTACCTCCTCCTAAGTCGGTAATAATGCAGTATTTGTGACCAACTATTCAATATATCAGTAATTACTCACTATTTGTCAGCAATTAGTTATTTAAGCATAGTTTAGCATAGCACATAGAACACAGTTGCCCATAGATCATTTTAGGGCAATGCCCTATCCTTAGACATTTTTATACACTCTGAAAATATGTGTCTAATGTTATCCTATATCAAAGGCCAGAGTCATGCTCCACTTATGACGAGGCACTAAACGTACATTATACACGTACCGCACTAGTTTTACTGATGTGCCAGTACAATGTATAACACCAGGTATGTTTTGTTTTGTTTTGAACAATTTTTTATTTCATGATCAACGGTACAATCCATCATAGTTCGTATTATTGGCGTTAGAATCAGATAGTCATAGCAAGTTATTTCCCTTATCTCTATGTAAACCATTTATGCTCATAAAATAAAAGGCTGCCTCTTGGCATCAATGCCAGTTTATGTGGGCCACCTATTGGGGTGTCATAGTGTCCGAATGTTTGTTAAGTTCTATAGTTGTAACATGAAGACAGAATATACTTGGTTCATGGTTATTATAATAATGAACAGGCAGTTCTAAGTACGCTGTAACAGATGTACTCTAGCAAAACACCTTCTGCTCAGGAAGTAGGCACCTCATATAATCACAATTAATGTAACAAATTTAATCTACAGCCTTAGTAGGCTACTGTTAACAACAATTCAACCATAACCTGGGAGGGGGCATCATAGAGACAGCTCCCACTCACCCAGCAATACACACACATATATAAGGCGTCATAGAAACGTCCTTATTTTAGGAGAAAGGAGAGAGTATCACTTTTTTTTTAGATATTCCCTCTCTTGTCTCCACAAAAACCTTTAGTGGTGTTGTTTGACTTAATATAGGTGGGGTTAAAAGGGGCGTGGTCATAATTATGTACAAAGGAAGTACCGTAGTGTGATATGGAGTAGGGTTCTGGGAGGCGGAGGTTAATGAGGCTGTTGTAGACCTACCCTACCTTGCATATAAGCCGAAGTTTATACTTGAATCTGTGGCTTTCTGCGCCTTATAGAACCTCCTCCTCCCATATAGGCGAGGTATATTATAGAACAGAACTAAAGTGCACGAAATCCAAGCCCCAGCTGCGCTTAATAGCCTTTCTTCAATCAAACCTTTCCTTCAAGTCAAGCCTTTCCTCTAGCTCAAGATGTACCTTATCTGAGAGATACTCCTTATACTGAGGCCTCCTGCGCCTTATAGAATCAGACCCAATTCAGGGTGCATCTTATAGTTGGGGTAAGGTACTAAAGCTTCAAAAATCAAGCACCCGGTGCATCTCATAGAATTTCTTATTTAGCTCAGGTTTGGCTTTTATGCGGGTTTGCGCCTTATACGCGGGGTACTACGGTAGGCATATATTTAAGGTATGATGTTGTAATTCATATGAAAGCTCTAAAGGTTCACAACTGAGTTGCTCTGCCATAAACTATTTTCAATATACCCCCATCAGCGGTAGAGAATTAAGCATAGGTTTTACAACGCAATTCACGAAAAGCATGTTCATAGAATAGAAATTAGGATGGAAGAATTCTCCCATGAAGGTCTCTGTGCACGTGATACTATTGTGCTTTGTCATAAATAGACATAATACCAACAAGATAAATAGATGAAAGGTCCCCATGAACAGGCCAACAAGTAGACATACAGATATGGCCATACATATCAGTGTCCCTCTCATTGTCCATTATGCAATCATAGTGGGATATATCTATTTTTTCCATGATATGTTATCATATCCCAGGGATATCATCACTCACGTCATGTTGTATCCTTTCACCATGGGTTAATATCTGGTGCTTTATGGTACAAGGTTCAAGTTATATAGGGTTGACCCGGGTTGCATTATTGGCCAATCAGATAAGTCCCTGTATTCACTGCAGAATTGTTTGGGGACATTATGTAATACCTGGTACCCATCATGCTGGTTGTCAGTGCTTATCTCACCCAGTGCCGGATCAAGCAATGGCGGACCCACTAGGCCTCAGTACTGAGCCCTATATGCTAAGAATCTCGTCGCTTTCTCATTACCCAGTATCTGTAATGACCAACGCCAAGGTTATAATCATTATTAACGCTGCAATATTTCCTGCTTTAATTGATTAAGGCATTCGCCTAAAAATAATGGGCGGAGGAACTTTGACAAATGTAGTATAAGTCACACCCCCCACTTGAGGAAATCCCATAGGGCACACCTTGGGCTTGATTTGGGCCAGTTCAGTACTAACTTGATTAAGAATACCCTCACGTTTAAAGGTGCACAAATACATTTAAAGAGGGAAGGGAAAACGCATTATGTATTTGAAGTGTTTTAAATTTGATTCATGCAGTGGTTTCCATTCATGATCAAATGGAAGTTAAAAGAGTTCCTATGAGAATCTTCCATTGGATTAAATCTAAGGGGCTATCCCAGGTGATACAGTATAGAATATCATATGTACCAAGACCTCAAGAAAGAAAACTTTTATACACTTTGGTAGTAGAGAGTGCAGTCAGTATGAGCACAAACGATGATTATACTACATTGACGATGGATGTGGGGGACTCTAGTTTCATTTTACTCTTTGGTAAGGCCACACCAAAAAAAAATAAGTTGGTCTACAGATTTTTGTTTTGAAAAAATGTTGCGAGCGAGCATTTTTTTTAATTTTTTTTTTTTAAGAATTCTTTGGCGTCCAATGGATTCCTTGCTGGAAAAGTGAGGCGAGCGAAAAAGTTTTATTTAAAAAAAATTGCTAAACTTCACAAAGAAAACTTGTAGAAAGTGAAGCGAGCGAAATCCGTAGACGAGATTTTTTTCAAAAAGAAAAAAAAATTTGTATTTCCGAAAATATGGAGAGGGAAATCCGTAGACCAACTTATTTTTTTGGTGTGGCCTAATGACCAAAAGCTTTGATATAATGGACCGGTCAAGTGACATCAGATCCAATTCCACATAGAAACGTATTACGCAGTAACAGCATGTGTAAGATATAGACACTGGTAGTTGTTTCTAATAATGTGTAATGTGGTCGGTATACAAGTTGAAAGTGTAAATGCTAAAATATGTAGTGCTCAGGGCTTTTACCATTATCATCACTGGGTTAGCGCTAGTGCTTGTTACCTATTAGCCAATTTGACAAATTTGCATTAATTTGAATAGCCAAACCTGATCTCAATTAGCCAAAAATATTTTCACTGAGATACTTTGGATTTATCAACCATACTAGAGGCAGAGTTGAATGATTTTGACAGTGGTGATCTTCAATTTGGAAGAAAAAGTCGCTACTCAATACAACATGTACCAGTACCCATATTGGTGATTTGTGGGCGGAATTCCATCCAGAGAGATGCAAAACATCTCCAAAAGACAGACAGGGGATCTGGAAGTAGTGTTAGATTCATATGTTGAAATCCACAGAGAATCAGCCTATATTTCACCAAGGTATCAGTATTGTTCAGGATCATTAACCCACGCTAGAATTCGCCAATTTGGCAAATTTTCGTTTGATTTCATTAGAATGAATTCTGATTCGCCATTGGCGATTTGGCGAGCGGCTAGCGCGAACCCTCATGTGATGCAACACCGAAGTGGAGTTGCTCATGTTGAGCAGCTGCACAGAATGATTTGCTCACATGGTCACACCTGTCAAACACTATCAGGAGTGGGCGTACTTTATGCTTTATGCTGTACTTTTTAACTGCGCCATACATACCTATGTATGATATCAAAAATAAAAATAGAATACACCGGGTATACTGTATTGCACTTAACTCTTTAAGGTCAGAATAATGATTCTAGGTGCATAGGCTTTAGTTGTCTTGATGCACCAATGCAATGCACAGCTCTGCATTAGAGCATCATGCAGGGCCATGTACGCCAAACCTCCCGAAGGGTGTGTGTAACGTTAACCTTATAGGGCCTGCTGCATCAATGTGGCCCTGGTGAGTTACAGTACTCAATAGGACTGCACTCATACATCATGGCGACAAATGGTCATTTTGTATGAATAATGCACTGCAAAGGGTTAAACTAAAACTGTATATGCACCGGGTAATGCACTGGTATTTTGACTAAAGCATGCTTCATCGATTTCTGTTACTGGTAGTGGTAGTATGTATTCAGTTACCTATACTGCCGACTCATGCAAACCATAGCGCGAAGTATGTGTTATGTTCTAGGTATTAGGTTGGTTGGTTGGTTAAATGGTTTATTAGCCAACAATCTTAGTACAAAAGATAAGCTTTTCATCAATCAGCCATATGAGCAATGTAATGCCATCATTCTGCAGTCATACAATCACTTACATACTTGACAAGGATGTGTGTCTAGTGCATCACAGTCAGAGTCAGGGGTGACACATTACTTAGGTAAGATCTTACCAATCATTTCACTAATCATTTTATAACACTATTCTTGATCACCATAGGATATTTTATGTGGCTACATGTCACTTAGCTCACAGTCATAATCACTTATCAACCAGCTTTGAGCAATTTATTTTTGAATTCAGTCACATTTTGGGCATGTTAGATTTCAGGGGCCAGAGTGTCCCACAACACCTTTCCTCTATGTAGTGGGCTCTTTCCATATATATCTCTGACAAGTCGCGGTACATTGAGTTGAATCTTAAGTAGCCTTTCCTCTCAAGTCATGCGCTGGTTGATGTCTACTTTAAGCTAACTGGGCGTACTCGTACATCATGACCAGTAGCTGGCGATCTCGTCATTCCTTTAATTTCTCCACCTCGTACAGTCTATGTAGTTCATCCACCCTTCTGTCTCTAGGATCCTTGATCCTCTCGCAGATCCTCAGTGCATCATTTTGCAGGGTTTGGTACACTTTTGACACCCATCATAGCTACCGATAACACAATTTACCTTGCAATATTGCTAGGACTTCTTAACTTAAAGGTAGTAGAACCCATGATTTCCGATCTATCGAACTGTTAGAAAGTAGGAATCACGACAAACCAAAGAGGATAATCCAAGTGAACAGTTATAAATATCTCAAAGGCATAGTGCAAGAATGTTGTTACTTGCACTTAGGTCAACAAGGAAACAGGTACGTCATCAAGACCCCTCACAGAGGTACATATTTAACCCTGTTGACCCAGATGCAGTTACAACCTTCTTGCAATAAGACGACGAAGGTGTCTGGGATAATACATGTTTTTGACGTAGTAAGTGGCCCTTGAATTATAGATAAAACCTAGTACATCTGGTGCATTATGGAATAGGGGTAGTTATTGATTTACCATGCAGCAATCAACTCTGTGAGGTCAGTCAATACTAACGTTTATGCATGTGCTCGTATAGGGAACAGAGCCATTCCTGTATGGAGGTGGCCATCTTGAAATTAGTTATGTAACTGCCCCCCGCCAGCCATCTTGGATCTGGCAGAGGATTATAGGTAATCTCTTATTGGCCCAGGGTATCCCCTGGGCTATTGGAGCCCGGTTTTCAGCCAGATCCACAAATTTGTAATCACCAACTTTAGAGTGTAATCATTCAGTGATATACTGTTAGTTTACACATTTTTCAAAAGCCAAAGGAAAGTTTCAAATCTCATCTATCAGACAACATTTTGTCCTTTATGGTAAGTGATGTCTTTCTCTACAAAAAAAGCTGCTGTACTTACGTCATGTTTTTGGGAGCTATACTGACTACAAGTCCTTTAACCATTGGGTCTATGGGTCAGATAGATTTTGGCGATGAAATTAGCACATGGAGTCCTATGGGTAATCACCAAGTGAGACACTTTTTTTTAGCAGGCAATGTTTACAGTGTCCAAGCTATACACATAACACATTGGGGACTGAGCGATAAACTAAGCATGCTAAGGAAAAAGTTTTCTGTGCAACGCCTATACCCTGGCCTCAGACAAGCTGGTAGGGGTTAAGCATAGAATAAAACACAGAAAGGCGGCAAAACACGAAACACTGCACAGTGGCCCTGACACTTGTCTACCCACTGCCCTTAGCTGTTTTTATGCCTTTTTTACTGCAACCAGATCATGTTTAGGCCTTGCGTTGATGCCGTGTCCGGCAACTGGCTGCCTACAGCTGCGGAAGGCGTAAACGGAGTTGCAATGTGTGTGTTCAGTCCCAGTACTGGCATTACCTGCATGTTTAACTTGACAATCACTATCTTTGTTAGCGCGGCGACTAGTGAGTACTACTCGTGAGATGAGTAGACTAGTGTATGGTTCACAGTCGCCACGGTGTAAGGGATAGGGAGGCCTTGCAATCTATTTTTGTTTGTGGCTCCTCTGCTATGGACTATTCCTGCTCATTATTCTAATGTAATAACAACAGTGTGTGTACTTTACTTATCAGTGAAGGAATTTTCAGAATATATCTCATACTTTTGATTTTATTCGCAGATAAGACATTTCATCATTTGGAGCCCTATGGCAGATTAGCATTAGAGCATTTTAAGATTCAGAAATGCATCCATGTAGCCTTTGTTTTAGAATTGTTCTTTTGAAACTACTATATATGTGTAGTACAGGTTTTATCTCAGTGGGTTATGGTACAATTGGATCATATTTTCTGTATTTGAACAAAGTATTCACTGTCAAAGATCTCTATGGAGAAATCAGTGCTAAAGTGTGTGTTGCCATATGTGCATTTTTGTAAATCAGAGGAGGTTGAAGTGTAAGGCCACCTTGTGGAACTGCTACATTCTTTTCTGTGCAAAATTTTTAGTTTACATTGAAATAATGCTATCTCAGAATATGTATCTACTATTGGTGATAAAAGATTAATTTGATTACTCCTTTCATTATATAAACGGTTTTGTGGAACACTGAAAACATGTACACCGTATGTACACTGAGGAACTTACACTGTGCTCTCCCTCTACAGAGAGGTGGAGTGATCTGGCCGGTTTGCTGACCACTGGCCCGTGACGAGGTACAGACTATTACAAGTGATTGGCAGTTGGGTGTGTGTGTGGGGGGGGGTGGGGAGGCAGAGCAGGCTCCTGGCAATCTGAGACAGTGTACACTCATAATGACACTCCTGTTGACTATGGCATTGAACATTGAATAAGACAGGTCCCTGTGGCAGCTGAGTGAGGTGCATGCAGAATGGACAGTCTACAGACTATTAGTACTTAGCTGCAGTGGGTAGTTCAGGTTGAATTTGTGCTATATACTACCAAAAGCCCAGATGATAGTATGCCCTATCTGTCTCACCAACTGAAACTAGACACAAGATTACAAGTCGCCGCGCCATGTCTCACAGGACTATTCTCTACTATTGTATTAAAATCTACAAAACTATGGTTTTATTAATACTAGGAGTACAAGACAATGTAGTATATCATTTTGACACAGCGTGTGATGGAGATTAAGAGAAGAGAATCATATTTCAGCTTTGAGTAAGACTAAAAAAATCACTGTACAAATAGACTGAAAAAGGGCTTATATAGCAGATTCTCACCTTGGTTCTTTATGATAATGGCCTTACTATGCTAAATATTAATTGCATAGATATCAATTTTGACTTATCAGTGTGGGTAGCTTAACTGAGATACTGAGTGACATATTTCTACTTATACATTGTACTCACAGGTTGTAGATAGCAAAATCAATTCATTGCATGAAGCCCTGGGCCATATGTGATCTATATCACAAGTTCAATCTTCTTTCCCTCCACCCACAGAAAACAGTGGGAATTGATAAGACTGATAAGCTTCCCCTCCCTCTATCTTAATCACCTTAAGTACCTGTCCATTGTTTTAGGTGTGAATGGATGGGATTAGCCTGATAAGGAGACAATGGCTTGGTTTTACTCAGCCTAGATTATATGTGCCCTCTTAGAAGACGTTTAAAGTTTAATTTCTGTTGTATTTAAAAAGTCTATATAAAGCTTGTATTGTTTAAGTTTAAAATATTTTAGACGTTTAAAGTTTAATTTATGTTGTATTTAAAATACTAAGTCTATATAAAGCTTGTATTAATTAAGTTTAAAATATTTTCTATCCAAAGGTATAGATGTTTAGAATATAGCTTCATGTAGACTATTAGGAAGGGCCAACCAAAGCAAACTGTACAAAGAGGCCAACTGCTGATCTAGCCCCCGACTACATGAGTGAGTGAGTGAGTAATAGATGTTTAACGCCATTTCGACAGCTAAGATCATATTCACGGCGAGAACTACATTACACAATTTTACAGGGGAATGTGTCAGTGCCTGCGCATATGTGCACCACACACATCCCGAGGGGATAGGAAAGAGGAGAAATAGACCCTTTTAAGTGGGCTAGGGAAGCCCCCCCCCCCGACTACATGAGCCACCTAGCTAATTTGTTTGGTACTAGTAATGGTTCTGTTCCCTATACCTGTTAGTAAATACCGGGCCAGTACACGTAGTAACCTCAGCGTTGTAACTAACATTTTGATAGAATTGAGTTTTCTTCTTTTTTAACATTTATTAAACGAGGCAAGGGCCTTTGACACCACCTTTCTGACCTCTTGTTTACTAGCCCTTAGCCGAGTTTCTTATGATTACCAAGTTTCAATTGCTATTTTGGCTTCTAGCAGATTACAAGCACCACCAAAAAAATATTCCATTACACAGCATATGCCCTATCACACCCTTCAAAGACCCCATGAGTCATATTTCTATTTACATGAAAATCTTATGATAAATGATGAAAAAAACATTTCATGAGGTATGATTTTCTTATATTGAGATTCCAAGAATTTGCATAGACCATAAAAACCTGTCATTTAGCACTATTTCAGTTACAACTGAAGCCCCAAAAATTAGTCATATAGTGAGACAAAAAGTAAGACAAAGCTCTCCATGCAATAGAATTTACATTTAAGGTGTACTTTGATAGCTGTGACATGGTAATTACTGTTGTCTTTTTTTTCCTATGGAGAAATGCATGGGATTTAGGGCTCTTTTTACCCTAAATAAAAGGGTAATCAAACTGTCTTTAACCCCACTTATAGACAGATTTCAGATTTTTTTAGAAAAGGAGGGCATAGAGTAGGAATGGGGGCAGTGTGCTCCATGGTTATCTGGGCAAACATCTTTTGATATAGTTGATTTTGAAGGCCTTCCAATTTGGTTTATTGATAGGTTTAATTCCAAGATTCTCTCATAGACAAAGCATTAGGCATATACTGTAGCAGGCTCACACATCAATCACAAGTATCAGCAGTCCCTTCAAGAGAAATAGCACCGTGGGAAAGCTCAAGGTCCTTCTGATCTTTCCCATGAACACCTGGCAGATGGAAGGATGTGACCAGGAAGTGTGACATGGGATGATGATATGGGGTGATGACATGGATGACTAGAGATGATGACATGAGGTGATGATATGGGATGATGACAGAGGGTGATGACAGGGGGTGATGACATGGACGACATGAGGTGATGACATTGACAACATGAGGTGATGACATTGACAACATTAGGTGATGGTATGGGATAATGACATGGAGGTGATGACATGGGGTGATGACAATATAATGACATGAGATGATGACATGGATTGATGAAATGATGTCATGACATGGATGACATGAGGTGAGGACATGGGGTGGTGACATGAGGTGATGACATGAGGTAATTGTATTGGATAATGATATGAGAGGATGACATGAATGACATGGGGTGATGACATGGATGACTAGAGATGATGACATGAGGTGATTACATGTGATGGTGATGACATGAGGTGATGACAGGGGTGATGACATGGATGACATGAGGTGATGACATGGATGACATGAGGTGATGACATGGATGACTAGAGATAATGACATTGATGACATGGGGTGATGACATGGATTACATGAGGTGATGACATTGATTGATGACATGAGGTGATTACATGAGGTGATGACATTGATTGATGACATGAGGTGATGGTATGGATAATGATATGAGGTGATGACATTAATGACATGAGGTGGTGACATTGATTGATGACATGGGGTGATGACATGGATTATATGAGGTGATTACATTGATGACATGAGGTGATGACATGATGTGATGGTATGGATAATGACATGAGGTGATGACATTAATGACATGAGGTGATGACATGGTAGTGACATGAGGTGATGACATTGATTGATGACATGTATGACATGGGGTGATGACATGCATGACATGAGGTGATGGTATGGGATAATGACATGAGGTGATGATATTGATGACATGAGGTGATGACAAGGTAATGACATGAGATGATGACATGGAATGATGACATGAGGTGATGACACGGATGACATGAGGTGATGACATGGATGACATGGGGTGAGGTGATCTCAATGACATTAGTTGATGACATGTGTGACAGGTGATTACATGAGGTGATGGTATAGGAAAATGACATGAGGTGATGACATTAGGTGATGACATTAATAACATGACATTGATGACATGTGATGATGACATGGATGAAATGAGGTGATGACAGGGGATGATGACATGCAGTGATGACATGAGGTGATCATTTGCGGATTTGGGGTGATCACTTGGGAGGGATGATGTAGCCATCAGGATGTAGCCACCAGGACCTACCACACAGGGGATATAATGTACAGACACTTACAAACTGCTGCCCTTAAATGCTTTGTGTCCATGGTGCTGGGAATCATGGGCAAGTTACTTTGTAACTGGACTTGTTACTTTTTGGATAGAGACAAACAGCTAAGATAAAAGTTTAAGGAAACGCCACCTTGTTGAGTTTATGTTCTTTGTAGAACTTTACAGCTCTTTGTTGAACTTTATGGATCTTTATTGAACTTTATTGAATTTTATGGAACTTTATGGTATCTTGGGACCGTTTTGGTACCTTGGGACTTTTTTAGGACTTTGGGACTTTCTGAAGACTTTTTTTCAACTAGGGACCTTTTTGGGTCTTTGGGACCTTGTCCACCCATTGTCCACCCCTGGGAAGGACATGGTACTGGACACATTTCTTTTTGTAATACAGACAAACAACTAAGATAATGGTTGAGGAAACCACACCTTGTCTCATTTTGTTTGTAGTGTTTTGTATGTGGAAGATAGTCATTATGGATGCATTTGTAGGTAATATGGAATTCAGAATCATGTAGTTATTATTGTTAAAGGTAGACATGAGCTGAAACATGGCTAGTTGGGTTGGCCCTGAAGACCAGGGAAAGCTATGAGTGATGTTTGATTGGTCTAGACAAAGCTATAATTACCTACTTAATACTAGTAACACACAAATTAAGGCAGTTGGGTCTAAAGGCAGGGGCAGGCAGGGTAGGTGGTGACACCACCAGACAATCACCAGTGGGTGTGGGAGGCAGAGGGTATGGTAGATAGGCACACCACTAGGTGGGTTAGGGGGTACTCAGTCATGTCTCACTACTCGATCAGAGCTGTGCTGGTAGTTGTGGGTGGGAGGGGGAGGAAGACAATCAAGCAGGTACATGTGTCCTTATGACATAGTCATGGGCAAGTCATCTAGCCTAGGCTTTGTACCCTTGCCTCGTTTCCTTTCTGTCTCTCCAAGACATACTCTAGACTTAACTGTTTTAAACTAAACACTTTATTGTTGAACCTCATCTACCTATTATGAAAGTATTGAAGCTCTGTCTATGGTATGTGTGCCTACAAGCCCCCAAGGCAAGGTTGTCTACACTTAGTGCTACCGGTATAATAATTTTGTCCCTTCCTTTGCCTCTCCTGCAAAACTTAAAATGCAGATACAACCTTGTTGCACTGAGGCGACGATATAGTAAGGGTTGTTAACGTTGGACTATTGAGTAAGATCACTGGTAGGAGTGAGTGAGTAAGTAATAGATGTTTAACGCCATTTCGACAGCTAAGGTCATATTCATGGCAAGAACTACATTACACTATTTCACAGGGAATGTGTCAGTGCCTGCGCATATGTGCACCACACACATCCCGAGGGGATAGGAAAGAGGAGAAATAGACCCTTTTAAGTGGGCTAGGGAAGCCCGGTCACTGGTAGGAGATTGATAATGGAAAACTACAGATAGAACAGCTGTGGATTCTTCCATTGCCTAGATAGATCTGACCCAATGCCCACGCTGAAATAGCACACATAAAATAGATCCTTTTAAGTACAAAGAGGTTGACCCTGTAAGAAAGTCCCCATCATCCCCAGATGATTTATTTATATAGGTTGCAGCCTTAAGATGCAAAGGTTCCTATCGACACACATACCAAATCATCAGGTATATGTATTTGCTTTCAAAAAATGGCAATATACATTAATTCCCCATCTCCGTAACTATTTCCAGTTTTTGAAAGATGATATTGATGTGTCATAATTCTACATTGTATATAAAAACGAATCATTGAAATTCTGTTAAATTCAGATGTCAGCTACAGGTGTGTATGTCGCGTACATGTATGTTCGGAAGTGTGTTCAAGACAAATATCACTCAATGCATTAAGTTGGCGTCACATTTCTGCAAGTCATCTGAACATCTGCAATTCAGCATCTCTGCATTTCCATGTGTGCCTGTTTGTAATATCAAAGGAGCCCGATCACGTTCTATTTGAGTCAATAGTTGACTAGAATTATAACTTTATTTTTCCCTTTCTATTTCTTTTCAGATGCAGGTTCTTTGGTTGTGAGGGTTGTGACGTTGGGCCTGCTATGCTTGGCCGTACTTAGCTTCTTCATAGCCTCCTTATATCCACGTCTCAAGTGTTTTCTGTCACGTTTTAGAGACCATGGCGTACAACGGACTGCTGGTGAGTTCTTCAAGCTCAAGTATATATTTGTCTTAAGGTGGGAACTGGTAAGGGATTGTTGTTAGGTTGTTGGCTCAGGGACCACCCCGAGTCTATACCGTTGGAAAAAAGTCAGTTATACAATTTTCAATCTCAATTTTCTACAAGAAACAAAGCATGTAAACAAATAAAATCACCATCCATGAGTAGTCCATATATCAGTCTTTAGTTACAGTAAAGAAAAAAAATTCAAAAATCCATCATGAGTTCATACAAAATTAAATAAAGAAAAAAGTCATTTCATAAAAATATCTTCTCCAATCCAGTCCTCCATTGGTTTACCTCCAGGCTGGACTTTTCTCTCTTTGTTTCTATTTGGTTCAAAAAAAGCGTCTAAAAGTGAGACGCTTTGGAAGCCTTTAAAAAAATGAGGGAAAACTCGCCCTGAGCCCTCTGTGCCAATGCACGTCTTTCAATTTTTTAAATTTACCGTGAGTTACCATCAATGGTTACAGGACATTTATAAGAATAACGGGTTTAGAATTAGATGTATTATTTTTACCCTCCCGAAATACCTGAGTGCACTGGTTTATTACCATCTACTTAAGCCCCACCTCATTGTGAGTTACTTCATGTAAATATGTTTGGTTTTTTTTCATCCTGTAAATATCCCACTTGTTCCTTACAGACGAAAAACCTAGAGGGTGAAATAAACATGATATTAGTGATAAAAAATTGAAAAAAAAAGAAAACAAAAAACTGGGTAATATTGTTATATTAATCCTGTCACTGTTTAACTAGCAAATACCAGACCAATGTCCATCCTATGCCCTCAGCTATTGACGACCCTGGGTAGGCACCATTGCCCCGACCCCTGCTGAACTGGTTGTATGGTCGATATATGGACCACTCACCACCTACCCTGTGACGTAACGTCACCATGGGGTACCTTTGATCAGGTTAATAGTTACATGTGGCCTGATCCAGGTACCTCCATATTTACCCAGTAACCACAGGTTAGGGAGTGGTCATTATCTATGAGGCGGGGGGGGGGGTTAAAACTGTTGATTCCTCCTGAGGGGTGGGGTGTAAAAATTATTTAGCCCCTCAAAATTTGTTGCGCACCGTCCCTACAGTAGTGCACAGGAAAAAAAAATGGCTGCTACCAAGGGGGGGGGGCAAAAAGAGACTCAGCACCCCGCCCCCCTATCGATAAATAATGGCCATTCTCTAACCTACCGGTACTTTATGTACTACCGTAATCTCCCGCCTATAAGACGCGTCTTCTACGCCAAACAAAAGCCAAATGGGCCATTTAGACATTGCCAAAAGAGGGGGTGCGTCTTATAGGAGGGGTAAAATTACATTAGATTAGTACTAAACTGGTCCAAATCCTGTCCCAGGTGCGTCTTATAGCTCTCCTTTCAACTCAGGGTGCGTCTTATACATGAGATGAGTCTTATACGAGGGAGATTACGGTACTTATAAATAGACATAGGTCCCTGTATATCGTCTCCAGGTTTAAGCACCGATGGATGTGGGGCATATCTATATCAGACCTTCTGCACTAAAACATGGAGTAATACTAGATAAGCTCTGCATTGTCGTCTATTTCGATAGGAGACAACAGGTGCGATGGCTATAATAATGATGGATTCTTCCATCAGCTGATTATAGCGACTTGGTCTCTGTCATTTTTCAAGTCTATGCAAGCATGTGTCATAGATCTTTCTTCCTGATGATAATAAAATGAAAGTAAGGTACATTAATCCAGAGATACTAACCAATGCGCTGGAGTATAGCTACAGAGATATCTCTTATACTTCTTAAGTAATTGTTACTTTTTCGGTGTTGATTACAGATTAAAATTTGCTGCTTTGTTTGTTACTTCGCCAAAGTAGAATGATACTTTTTGTCAACCACTGGTTGGTGTCTTTGATGAATTAGATCGAACTCCCGATTTCTAGTTTGTGACATCTTGCTATGATATCAAAGGATTGCCATAATATTACAGCGTTGTTTGCTAAGATACTAATTAATAGTGATATCCTGCATATAAAGGTTTCGTTGGGTGAATTTAATCTTACTCTAAATTCAGTCAACGTTATCTCGAAGGCAGGTCATATGATATTGATTGAAGAGATACAATATATGTTCAAGTAAACATGAAGCAATCGAGAGCTAAAAATGACTAAATAAGTTGATGATTTGTCAAAGTTTAAGAAATCGAGGAACAGCTGTCTGCACCTCCTCACCCTGACACTACCTTGATACTACTAGCGTGGTTGCCATGCTTGCCTTCTCTCATCAACTTCCGTCGGTAGGGACTGTCTCCATGGCATTTTGGGTTTTCTATACACAAAAATGCATTGTCACCATGACATCAGGTGCTGGTTCCTGGTGCCTCCAGGGTTTGGAGAGCACAGCTCTCCTAGCCTAGGGCCTAACTCTCCAATCTGTTTCTTGGAGAATACTCTTACATTGTAAAGTATGGGCGATTCAAGGTTTCAACCTGTGGGTCTCATCGGGTGTCTTTTAGGGTATAATCAAGGCATGTAATCATTGTTACTTTTCTTCCCTGGGAAATGTTTAAGGAGATGGCGCCATGGAATAATTGAAAATTAATCTAAATAGCAATTTCTCCTCAGAGAGTTCCCTTTTGGGCTCAGGTCGGTACCCACCCAGTATACAAAATAATTTTTTGAACAGAGCTTAGAGGTGAGTAACCATTTTCTGCAGTGTATCTCTGATCTTAGGGGCATCAATCAGATTCAGTCCATGAGGTACCTGGGTATGAAGTTTTAGTAACCAGTTCCTCTCTAGTTTATTGCGATTTTTTTCTGCGTAATCAGTGTGTGGATTCTTATTTATAAATTCCACAATGTGGACTTCCACATCTTTCAGGCCTTGGTGTTCATCAGAGTTGAAATGAGTCCGTATGTCAGTTTTCATTTTCTTGTCTCTGATGTTGCTAATGTGGTGATAAAATCTCTGCATAAGCGTTTGCTTAGTCTGACCCATGTACTGTTTTTTGCAGCGTTTGCAGCTAATACAGTACATCACATTGGTGCAGTGGCAAGAAATGTGCACCTTCGCTGCATGTGTCTGATTGTTCACACCAGGTGTTATCTGGCCAGATTTATTAACTCGAATAGCGAGTTATAAGGAGACACCCTGGGGCCCTGCACTTTCAGTCATTTTGGTGGTGCGAATAAGTTTAAAAAAGAATGGAAATTTTATATATAAGAGGCAGAATTACTTAATGAATTTGTAGTGGCATTAAAGGAGGAGATGTAGGGGTCTTGCAGGAAAAGGTACTTCATTACCAAGTTTTGTAAATTTTGAGAAATTGTCAATATTGTACAGACTCAGTTGGTTGGCAGCCATAAGACACTTTTTGCCTCCAATGGTGAAGATATATGATGTTGATCCATGTATCAACTTTCCCGCCTTTTTTGGCAATGTGGTGCGAATAGCTTATTTTTGGCGGGAGTTATGCAAATAGTGGCTTGGTGGTGCGAATAACCTGGGTGAGGAAGTGCTGATGCAACAGGATGAGTGCACAACTCATCCACTCATGGGAGCCAATCACAGGCTATTCACTTTTCGAGGTATCAGCAATTTACATTGCTGCATTATATTTTAGCAGAGGGAATAGTCGGCACTTCATATTATCACAGTCCTTAGACGCTTTGCCACTGAGGGCAGCCCTGTGCTTATTTCCTCGGTTTAGGTGGTAATCAACCTTGGATCTGGGCCCCCCAATAATGAAGAGGTCTCCTATATAAGCCTATATAAAAATATAGCGGGCCCCCCCCCAACCGAGACCCCTGGGCCCCCCCCAATAAAAACTTGCTTCCTACGCCCCTGATGTACAAAGACAAAATGCCTATGGTAGTCCGCCTGATTAATATTTTCTACAGTACAGGGTCCGTCAATATTAAACATACTTAATCAAGTTGTGGTTTACATTTACATACTTCACTTAAGTACACTACAGAAAGATCAGAACTTGGTTTGGAAAGAGAGGTGAACAGTTATGTATTATGAAAATACAAGAAATAGATACAGCAATGTCACAGCAAACAGATGACACATCTTGCTGTGATTTAGCCTGAATGCAGACTGTAATTGACAAGAACCTGAGAATGCATAAACTGATGAAAATGCACATATGGTGATGAGGTGGTACCAAAGTAAAGTAAATTACTCTTGTTTGAATTATCTGACTAGAGGTCTGTAAGGTTTACGTAGGGAAGTATACACATAGTTGTCCATGCATGCATGGAAAGTTGAGTTGTCAATAAGTGGCAGTACATCAGTCTACAACATAAGGAATTATCTGTTTAAACAGATCATCACAAGGGTTAGACCATATTCAATCGGTAGCACTATTCTTACAATACTTTCAGAAAGATAATATGGCAATTAGATTCAGGGCTCTTAGATACTGCGACTCAAATTTAGTTCGTTAAAGACCACATTGAAGATCTCTCGCCATATTTATGTTAGAGATCATACATAGAACATGCTTCCACTCAGATTTTCCAATTCATTAGAGCAAGCGGATAGTCTTTTATGATTAACCGCCATACCCACATACATGTTGGCCCAACTTCAGGGAACATGTTTGAAGTTGGGTATTGGTTTGGAAAATTCATAGGTTCAAAGCCCCAGATTTTTTACCTCCAAAGTGCGTATTTTAATGCATTTTGAGCCTTTCTATTCTTTTATTCCTAAACAAAATGTTAGGAGTTAAGTGGGGACTGAGCTCCCTGCTCCCACCATTCAAAATGCTTCTCTAGGAATATCACTCGATGTTAAATTCGTGTTACTAATGGAATATTAAAATCAATACAGTCAAACACAGTGTAACATCTCAGGTGCACAATGTAGACAATACGCATATGTACGTTCACGCACTGATAATGTGTAGTCACAGCAAACTTCACTTTTGACATAGGAAAGCATTTGCATTATATATTTTTGTATTTTGTACTTGTGTATACCCAATTAACTACTTACAAAATAGAAATAACACTCGATATTGACCAGCGTCCAAATAAGCTGGCACATAGAACAGTAAGTAACTCTTCAGAATATGATATAAGCCTATTGATACAAAGGAGAAACTCAAGAGCCATATTGATTTATTACAGTTGTTTATCATTCCACTTACATTGTTACATCTAGAGGTCCCAAGACTTGAGTTCTTGCTCTTTATTATTGGCATCCAGAACACTATGAGTACAAGGAGGTGTGTACGTGTTACATAATCAAAAATATGAACACATGTTCATACCAGGGGTCTTTTTATTATGAGTGAGTGAGTGAGTGAGTGAGTGAGTAATAGATGTTTAACGCCATTTCGACAACTAAGGTCATATTCATGGCGAGAACTACTAAACTACAGATTTCACAATGGGATGTGTCGGTGCCCGCGCATATGTGCACCACACACACCTTGAGGGGATAGGAAAGAAGAGATATAGACCCTTTTAAGTGGGCTAGGGAAGCCAGTCTTTTTATTATGAACCCACGAATGTATCTATAGGCTATTTTCTTCATTGTGACATGGTTGCGGGGCCTGATACATGTATGCTTCTTGGTGATGAAGTTATGAGCCTAGTTGTATAGCCCCAAATACAATTATCCATATCAAATTATCCATAGCGATAGGTACTGTTATATGTAATAAGAGAAGACTTATATGTAAATTCTAACAGTGTCACTTATATGGAGTGGTATTTCCGACTTCTTTAATACATATTTTTATAACCAAGCAATGAAATGACGAAGAGCCGACAAATTTGTACTGAAAAGCACGGCTATATGCAATGAATTACAAAAAAAAAAAACTTTATCGAACATCATTGATATAGAAATATTATTTACATAAAGTAACGAGTGAGGGTCATCAACTTGTAGCACTAGGCATTGGATACTGTATGTTGAGCCTTGATTTTTTTTCTGAATATTTCAGACATTGACCACTCTACCCTGCAAAGCAAGGCAAGAAATGTGTTACACGATGAACATACGAACAAGGTGGGTACTTTAATATAATACTGCAAATCATATTTGATTTCGAGTAATAGGACACATGTAGACTTATGGTATTTGGTATACCTCTATGTAACAGCCATGATTCCTTTGTGTACACATTATGACATTTGATTCTTTGAAGAGTATAATGGTGTGTTTCACTGAATTATTGTGATATTATATCTAATGGTATAACTTTTACCACAGGCCGCCTCCTACAATGAGCGCATACTGAAACCCCGTCAGGAGGCGCGTCTAAAGCGAAAGGAGGATGACTTCCGACGGAACATGGGTCCAGCATGGCAAGGCAAAGGACATAAACTGGGGGTGTGTATTCGATCATTGCTATTCTAACGTTTGATCAGTGTAGCCAGTATAGCTGTTTGACAGCCTGTGGTGAATACAGTGACCAACTCGGTCTATTCATATCTACCATTGGGGGAGGGGGTGACAAGAGCTGAGAATTTGGCAAGCCCCCCCCCCCCACCCCACACACTGGGAGGCCATAATCAAGAAGCTTATACTATAGGAGAGGTCACTGAGAGCATAGTCTATGGGTATAGTGTGACAGGCCACCCCCCCCCCCCCCTCTACCCCCCCATGAAACTAGGTGCCCCTGTGTCTTCATTGTTGATTTCTGTAGAGGATTAGGAGGTTTATGGAGCTGTGGTATTCCTTTATCAGGGTGAGACTAAAGGGGAAAAAGGAACCACCTAGACCAGAAAGTCCTGATGAATCCAAATTTTTTATCATGATTCTCAGAAATTGACTAAAAGTACCCGAAAAATGAGGTTTGATGAAGAAAACATTTTAAAGATAATATAATATTCAAAATAATGAGAAGTCTTTATAGACATGCGTAAACCAGAGTTAGTACCTCAATGCACATTTCCAAATGTCTGCCTATCTCCCAATTTGACAAGTATTCTAACTGTGCATTACTCTGCCTATCTCATACACTGCCTATCCCTTAGTCTACCTATCATTCATACTGCCTATCTCTTAAATCCAAAGCATCTTGAAGTAAGGCTATCTCCCAAAAGACCTAGATACTAAAGCTTACTCCTTACTTTAGTTAATCTTCTCTGGTCCTAGTTTCCCATAGTATACCTATCCTCAATCTTCCTATCATTCATTTTACCTATCCCTCATGGTGACTATCCCTAAGACCACCATGTTTAAACTGTATTGTTCATCTGTTTATTTAGGCCCTAAAGGTTAACAGTTACATTGCTTATCATGTCTATCATTTTGATCCTACCTATCTTTAACAATACCTATCATAAAGCCTACCTATCCTTCATTATACCTATCCCCCAACTCTATATATCCTTCATATTTGACTTGCCCATCTGTTGCTACCACCCATGTTTTCTTGTTTTACAATTGCTCATCGTACAAGGTACTCTCTGTGCCTATCCCTCAAACTAGATATTGCACATGCTACCTATCCCCCTTGCTACCAATCCTTTTGAATACCTATCCCTCATGCTCTCCATATGGTTTTCTTACCATGTCAGCTCAGTCAATCTAACCTGCTCTCTCTATACATATCTCAGCTTTTGTTCAATTTCTTCCACCTGTCTCCAGGTCTATGCCTTGTGAAATATACCTATCCCCATTTTGCCTATCCTCCATTCATATCATTATATAGGTAAACTGAAAGATATGCAGCATGAATGATAGGAAGATGTATGAATAAGGTGGACTGTAACCAGTATGTTAGGTGATAGGGTGACTAAGAAATGGTCATCATAATAAAGGTTGATTGTGACATAGGTAGGTAAAAAGAGGTGACATGGGTAAGAGAGCTGTATAGAGTGCATGGGGTATAGGTAAGGATGGGTAGCAAGAGGGATAGGCAGTATGAGCAATTAGAAATTTAAGGAATAGGCACAGAGTACCTTGTAATATGAGCAAACGTAAAAAAAAGAAAACGTGCATCTTAGGGACAGATATGCAAGTCAAATATGAGGGATGTGCAGAGTTGGGGGATAGGCACAATGAGGGATAGGTAGGGTACAGGATAGGCATTATCAGGGATAGGTAAAATTGAAATAGTAGACATGGTAAGGAATGTACCGTTAAACAATAAAGGCTTATATAGCAGACAAACAGCGCACAATAAACATGATGGTCTGAGGGATAGTCACCATGAGGGATAGGTAAAATGAATGATAGGCAGATTGAGGATAGGTAGACTAAAGGAAATAAGGAACAAATGAGATAAGGTAAGGTGAGGGCTAAGCATTATAAGTTAGGCCTTTCAAGAGATAACCAGATGGAACTGTAGATGTTTCAGATTGAAGAGATAGGCAGGATGAGTGATAGGTACACAATTGATATGCTGTATGTGGGATAGGCAGAATAATGCACAGGCCCAGAACTTGCCTGACTGAGAGATAGGCAGACATTTGGGTATGTGGATTGAGGTATTAACTCTGATTTATGTGTTCTATATTTAAAGATTTGCAATCATTTTTAATATCATTTTTGTACATTTTCAAAATATTTCCCTCATCAAACATCATTTTCGGGTACCTTTGGTCAAATTCTGATAAAAAAACCAACATTTTTGGATTCAGCATGATTTTTTGGCTTAGATGGTCTCTTCATTTCATTTGGTATCCCTTTCATGAAGATACATGATAGCTCCATAATCCCCCTTATTCTATATAGGGCCCAATACTGAACACACAATGTCACCTACCGTAATCTCCCGCGTAGAAGACGCACTGCGCATATAAGACGCACCCCAAACTTAGCACATGCATTTTCGCGTACAAGACGCACATTTTAAGGGTGATTTTTGTCAATCCAGTACATTTCTATAGTAAAATTACCCCTCGTATAAGACGCACCCCCGATTTCAGTACATCCTATAAGACCTCCCAGCATTTTGTTTGGCGTAGAGGATGCGTCTTATACGCGGGAGTTTACGGTAGTTTCATGGGGGGGGTAGAGGGGGGTTGGCCTTCACTATAGGACTGTATGGACTGACCTATCCTATACTTTACAATCCTTGCCATAATCATCCAATAAGTGTGCTTCCTTGTTAACATCAGATTTTATCAAATCACACCATTTAAATATCCCATTGAAATAGTCATTTAGGCCAGCTCATCCTGCTCTGAAATTAACAGATTTACATTCCTAATTTAGGGAGTGGTCATTATTTATCAATGAGGGGAAGGGGCTTAAGAATTTCAGACCTCTCCTTAGGGTGGCGTAAACAGTATCGACCCCTCTTGAGGGGGGGAGGGCGTAAAAATTTACCCTCTCTTTAGCAAAAAAAAGAGAGTGTGAAAATTCGCTTCACCTCTGGCATGGGGGCACAAAAAATTGCGCCCCTGCCTGCTGATAAATAATGACGACTCCCTATGATATGGTGGAAAAGGTAACCTGAAGGTGATAACACTGAACCCCTGTCATCTGTGGATATACTCCTCTAAGTGAGTTGCCTATTGTATATATCGCCAACTCGTCTGGTATTGACTATACACCAATGAAAGATATATTGCAGCTGTACCCGGTAGTACAAATACGGTGTAATGTATCAAATATGAAGGGTCGTACAAGGACATAGATCCTAGTTCAATACACATGTCCACCCAGAGCCTTGCATATAGACTTGACGAAAAGGACTGAAGCTTATGAAGCTTCATATATACGCGTTTAGGATAAATGTGAAAAAATTGAAACAACCTCTTTGCTACATTGTAATAGGCCTATGCCTTGCATTATCAGCTGCATATTATAATTGAATGCCATACCAGATAGGAGACTTCTCATAAATACAGTATGTGTTCATAATCATATATATGCACATATGAATAAAGTTATTATACTGCTATCAAGTATTGCCATTATCTGGAAGAATGTCCCTGCATCATAAGCAAATTGGTAGCTTAAAATAGGTTCTCTGAACTCATCTCGGAAAGAGTTATAGGTGCCAGGATGGATTAAGCCATTTGAGAGGTCCCAAAAATGAGAACAAACTATAAAAATATCTTTAAAATACCCTATGAAAATAGCCTGTATGTAAGCCTATTCAAAAGTATAGCGGGTCCCCTAGCCAATGGAAATTTGCTTCCTACCCCTATGACTGTTCTAAGTGTAGGGTAAGTTAACCTAAAGACGACCACATACCTTGAGTTGACTACCTGCCACCTTGTTTTTCTCACTTTTACATCTACTGTATGGGGCTGTACCTCTAATATTCTTGAAATAGAGGTGTTATAGTATCCCATGGACTGGCCACCTTTGACATGTTGAGTAGTTATCATTGTATAACAATACACCAAAGTACCCATGTTTGACTGGTTTTTATCATAGCCATTTCTCCAGAAATCTTTAACTTTGGTTGCAGATTCCGAACATTGAGATTGTTCACATGTACCAAATATTGATTCTAGACATAGATATATATCATAAGTAAATGATGACATAACAAATGTTCAGAAATGTTAACTACTTTCAGTTTAGGAGTCATTTTCCCAGGCATGTCAATTTCCCCTTGAGATGACCACCATTTCACCTTGAGTCAACCACCACTCACAGAGAGAGTTATGCATTTAATTGAGTAGAAACCACTGATTATGTAGGATTACATCAAAAGATTCATATCTATAATATCTTAGGACATTGCATTCCCTAGATGATATCTCTATGCATGGGTTTCAAACTTTGCTGTTTTCCTATTATGAGTATTATGCAAAGGAACCATAAGACATCAAAAACATAAATACTTAGTCAAGCAAAATGTTACTGTGTTGGATATTGATAGATAATCATAAAACAAAGCCTTTTTAATGAAGGGTTAGGATTATTACCTCTAATTGGATGGGAATGGCAACTATAATGAACATAATCTTTACTGAAATATCCCTTCCAATTTAGCTGCTGCAAAACATACATTTTCATTACAATACAGCACCATCAACAGTAACATTGTATTGTATATTTATGTAAGATACTTTTTTTTTTAATTATGGCTTAATGAAAATGGCCCCATGCAAAGGCTGTGTATCAAGTGGTTGTCTCAAGGTGCAAAGTGGTCATCTCAAGGTGAAAATGAACTAAATGGAATGTTCTTATTAAGGGTGATAAACTAGATATATATTATACATATGGATTTTCAAGATATAGCAGGTAAGAAAGCCTAAACAATTATCTTTCATTCAGTGTCTTTTGTAAGTCTGAGGACCTTAAACTCTCAGAGATATTGCCCACTACAAAACCCTCATTGAAGGCCTGCATAGGAACGGTCGTCTTTAGGTTAATCTACCCTAGTGTATAAAGTATATATAGTGGCTGATACAGTGGCAATCTCGAAAATTTCACTTCTTGCAGCCAAATTAGCTCTACTACTACAAATGACTTTCTGTGGTTATTGCAGACAATTTAACGTTAACGGGGGCGTGGGAAGCAGTTTCAGCTGCCAGTTATAACTTACTAGAACCAGTACAAACCGGATAGATACAGTAAAATATACATGTATTAAAGTTACCAACCAGAGATATGAGCTATCATCTCAATTCTCATAACCGGGACATTGTTCATTGTTCAAGCTGTAGTGGTTAAATATATTGTGTTTCCTGTGTGTAGCTGATACAATATAACAATACATAATTTGGCTTATAGACTTTAGAACATTTTGCAGTTGTCAATGGCACATGAAAATAGGGAAGAACCACACAGTGGTTTTAACCATGGAGGCTAGAGGAATGGAGATAAAAGAATGAGGCACCTGCATGTCCTACCATCATGGTACTAGCATCCACTTTTACACTCTATGTTTTAACTGAAAGGCACGGCAATAAATGTAATGTTTTGCACACATAAATAATGATCCATTTAACACTGACTCTGAGCCCTGAGAGCTAGGTACTCCACTCTTCAGCTATTGATGTGCGTCAGAGGGCCTCCGAAAAACTCATTGGGGACTCCTGACTGGCTCCTAATGACTTTTTGGGTTCCCCAGTGACCTCCTAAACACTCCCTTAATGAGAAGTATGAGGATCGCCCTTGTTTTTGAGACTACAGATGACTGAGTTCTTCACCAATGACTCCCTCATGACCGCCAAAAGACTTACCAAAAACTAACCAATGACTCTCTACCTGAAATCTTAAATCCCAAATGACAGTTTGTACACCACCGGAGTGTCCCAAGACTGATGATTTCTCCCTGGACTCTCCAAAGACTGTTGAATTTCTACAGAACAAATGATTCCTCTCACTCTCTGGGGACTCCTCAGTGATTCTGGGTACTAACCAGTCACGAATAACACGTCTGTTTCAGTGTTTGATTATATAGGTATATTATTGAATTGGATTCCCTGGAATCCAATTCATTTACATGTAACAGTCCACGCTAGAATTTTGTCCACGTCAAGACCATGGTCTGTCATGGTCTTGCCATGGTCTCCTCAGCTATATATACTTTGCTCACAGCATTTGTTCAGTACTAAGACCCTCGCCAATTAATTAATAGTCATAGCCCTAATCATAGCAATTGCTTAAGCAAGTCTACTACCAGTATAGAACCCTCCATGACTATTAATAGAAACAGCTCCCTGGCCAGGTAGCAGAGACGGCCCAAATGCACGTGGGGCTTGGTACAAGTATATAATTCAATCTGATAGCTCCTTGGGACTGCTGAGGCGTTACCAGGCAGTAGACATGGCCCAAACACACTTGGGGCTTGGTACAAGTATATAATTCAATCTGATAGCTCCTTGGGACTGTCCAGTCAACATGCACCAATTCTACCTGTCCTACTCACTCATAACTCAAGTATTTTATTGTATCATAATCATTAACCATCACAAATACAATTCATCTCAGCTACGCTGAGCTTATGTCCTTGATCCATCATATACAAGCCTCCTCGTTTAGGGCCAAAGAAAATAAAAGGTGTGTTTCCAGTAACATAGCTCAAAGAGCTAGGGTCGGTAGGTCGGATTTTTTTTTTTTTTTTTTTTTTTTTTTACATTTATATAGGAAATGTTAGGGCACATATCAATGGTTGTATCAAATTGTTTGATTTAATTGTAAAATAATGATGGGAAAATGACAAATGTGAGAGAGGGGAAGAACAAGAAAAGGATACATGAAAAATCCTCAAAAAGTAATGGAAAATTTCTTTAAAATATGAAAAAATGACAGAAAATTCTTCAAAATGACAAAAAAAAAAGTTTTTTTGTCCCTGTTTTGCTAGGGTCGGTCTGGTTACTGGAAACAAACCTTCTTTTATTTAGCCTAGTCAGATGACTCCCACTTGCTCATCAAAGACAAAGGATCAAAAGGATTCCCAATAAGTCCCCTGACTCCTCCTCCTCCTCCTTTTTTTTCATATTTATATAGGAAATGTTAGTGCACATATCAATGGTTGTATCAAATTGTTTGATTCTATTGTAAAATAATGATAGGAAAATGACAAATGTGAGAGAGGGGAAGAACAAGAAAAGGATACATGAAAAATCCTCAAAAAATAATGGAAAATGTCTTTAAAATATGAAAAAATGACAGAAAATTCTTCAAAATGACAAAAAAAAAAGTTTTTTTGCCCCTGTTTTGCTAGGGTCGGTCGGGTTACTGGAAACAAACCTTTTTTTTATTTGGCCTAGTCAGATGACTCCCACTGGTTCATCAAAGACAAAGGATCAAAAGGATTCCCAATAAGTCCCCTGACTCCTCCATGCGTCCCCAATGACTCTTGGGTGAGTAAGTACTCCATGACCCTCAGGGACTCTCTGGTGATGAAACGATGATTTTGGCACTCGAAAATGCCAACATCCATCAGCACAAATGATATCTAACATCTTACCAGGCTTTGTTAAATTTTCTAAGTCAAACAGGAAGTAGTATTATGAAAGGCGATCCCTAAGTGTACCTCAGTAGGCACTTTGCATACCTAACTATCCTGAAGAAGACTTATTAAGTAAGTCGAAACGTTGATCACTACATGCAACCTACATTACTACTTATTCAACTTATAACTATTTATTCAGCCTGTAACAACTGGTAAATCAATAGAAAAGTTAAGCTGACTTATGGATAGCACGAAGCTGTTAATGGATCGATCATTTGCCCAATTGGCATGTTTGGGATGCTTTGTATCACAGTTCAGAAAAAGGAATTATTGGCATTTCGGGACCCTGTGAAACTAGTTAAACATCCTTTTGATGAAACTGTTGTCTTATTTTTCAGACAGAGGACAGCACCGATACTGTGCCAGTAAAGAGGGGTGCGGGCGGAAGTCATGATGCAGCTAAAGCTCGCAAATTTCCAGAACCGGAAGTCATTGAGCCAGAAGTAGACCATAGCACTCCAGAACCAGAGGTCCAGCCTATTCCCAGGAAAAGGGTACCTACAGCTTCTTTCTTGACCCCAAAAAAGTATAGCGCCACCTCAATATTGTCTTGTGTGATTAACTTGAAAAGCGAGTTATAGGAGACAAGGATAGGTCCCTCATTTTCAGTCATTTTGGTGGTGCGAATAAGTTTCAGAAAAGATAGAAATTTTATGTATAAGGGGCAGAATTAGTTCGGGAATTTGTAGTCTTATTGAAGGAGAAGGTGTAAGGGTCTTGCAGAAATAGGCTATTCACTACCAAATTTTCTAAATTTTGAGAAATTTTCAATATTGTATACATTCACTTGCTCAGCAGCCATAAGACACTTTTCTGTACCACATAGAGAATGTACTGAAATGGATCAGCTTTCCCGCCCTTTTTGCAAGTGTGGTGCAAATATGGTCATTTTGGTGGGAGTTTTGCGAATAGTGAAAGTACCATAGACTTTGTGGTGGCCACCTGGTTTGTAAAACATGTACTACACAGGGAGAGGGGTGGTTGGTGGTGTGAATAATGAGCTGTGTGAGTTCATTCCACAGGAATAAGGAGTGGTTATGTGCATTATATTCTCTTCTTTAGACCTTTATGTATTTAATTCCAATATTTGTTAATCCCCCGACAGAACTATGAAGTCACAGCATAAATTCAAATCGATATCACCCGGGCTGTATTCATACATTATGACACGGATAGTGTATAGCATTAAAGTACCGAGCACAACCATTAAAGGGTTAGGAAATATCTGAATTTACAAAGATTTCAATAAACACTTCTTTTCCCAGGTGATCGAACTCCCTGCAGAACCAGCAGAGGACAGTCCTGGTCATGTCGTAGTTATGTTGAGGACCCCACAGGGAAGGTTTTACCATAGACGCTTTGACACCTCTAACAAAGTGCAGGTAGGTCTATGCATCAATGGCATATATTTACCATTCAGAACCGTCTCTCGAGGACTTCTTCATTTAAGTACCCGCATGTTACCATGAATATAAAGGATTTTTATCCATACACTCCCTGGTCTTACTGCATGTTGGAGTAATATCATGAAGAAAATTATTCGTTTACAATCATCTTTCTGTTAATAGAGAGAAAGATGATTGAGTCTATAATTCGGGTTTCTTCTCAGGTACTTTTGGACTACATGACCACTATAGGATACCACCAAGAGCTCTATACATTGATATCGTCATACCCCCGGCGGACGTTAGATGGAGCTGTTGGACAGACGTTAGAGGAAGCAGATATAACTGGAAGGATCACATTGAATGTGGATAGGCGGGATCCTGACTGATTAAACTGTTTCATCAAAATTGTATTTCATCCATTTGTTATTATTCTTAGTACATGTGTAATTGACAAAGTGTAATATATGGGACGAGATTTGGCACTTTGTATGGCATATTTTCTAGAGTTGTGATGAAAAAAAAAGTGATGTGGATAATGATAAGGAATTGGTGTCAACATCGTCCTCTTTTGCCATCGTGTTTTCAAATTTTTTTGCATGTTTGCAAAGTGGTCTTATCACTACCTTTGAGTAAAGGTCTATGGTAATTAATGTACCTAGGTCACTGGCCCTATTCTGATACCAGTTTTATGAGCTAGGAATCAAATTTTTTAAGTATTTTTAATGTAAAAATTGCCATCGCATATTAAAATGTACAGTAACAGTACATAACAGAAGTTCAGTACATTAATGCAAACTGGATTTTCATTGCATACTCAAAGCATCGATTATATATTTGGAATGAAACACAATCCATATAATGATGCTGTTCTATACGCGTGCTATATTTGTATGAAGTAACAGCTGTGGGAGTCAGACCAGTAGCTGCTATTCATGCTGATTGATTAATTTATTTTGCCATTAAACATACAATAACCAAGCAAGTGTTCAGATATATTGGCTTCTAGTATTTAGTCCCTATATCTATAGATACTTTAGATCTGTCCAAGGTGATCCCATATATATGATTACACGATAATGGAGGCTTCATGCCAGTATACCACAAGCAGAGAAACATAATATGTAACGAAGCATGCCATTTAACATGATGGTTGTTTTTAGGATGGTTAAAATGCACAGGTTGTTATATTTCATGACGACCATTCACAGTGTTGCCCCTTGCTTTTGACCAAAATAAAGTTTTTTAAGACACACTAGATATCACCTTCTGCTATGTTTTCAACTGAGGGCAAAGAAATGAATGGAATTTTGAGCGAAGTTTGTGCCGCAGTGTGAAAACATATTTGTTCGATGTGGCATGTCAAAATTTGTGTGCTTCTGTGTTCAATGGGAGATAGTCATTTGGCCCAACATTAAACTTTCTCTGAAAATATTACAGATTTCACTTGTATTCTCCATTATGTTGTCATAAATTTTCCATTTTCTCTAGAAGATAAGTACCGATGTCAAAAAGTATGAACTTGAAGAATTGTTGAAATAAAGTATAATAATATTATGTTAATTGAGGTGTAAAGTGGTAATAGCAGTCGTTAAATCATGTTGTCAAAGCATTTTCGTATACACAACAATGTATTTGCCAACGTTCACAAAATATTTTCTACTAAGCTGACACTGTCCCAAGCGGATTGCCATTCACCGCGCTGGCAAAGAAAACAACACAATCCTGATCACAACCAATTATCAACTGCACAGTGCTATATGTTATCATGATGCATGAGTACATCCCTGAGTTTGCTGATCACATCCAATGATTGACTCTTTAAGGACTGCATGTATGTCACCGCGGCCTGTGCTTTTTTTTTAATTGTTTATTTGCAACATCAACAAGTGATCTTTGTTTACAAATATTCAAGATTATTTCATGGTGAACAATGATATGTACAATTTGAAAATATAACAGAAGTAAGATTGTTAACAAGTAATGCATGTACATAAAGTGACAAAAATAAATAATCAAATGGACTCTGTCTATGTGCATAGTCATATAAGCGAGGGAGGTATTATCCAGGAGATTTCTTGCAGTTACCAGTAAATAACCATGAAGGTTCCACTTAAGTGGATTAAGGTCTAGTGTTTTACACTATTCAATGAATTCATTGGGAAGGCTCAATTGCATTCTCTCAGAGTATGCCAAGTTCAGTCTGTGCCTTCTCATTAAGTGAGTTAAGTAGGCAATTTGTGTCCTGACTTTCTCTCTGAGTAAGCCAAGCAGGCAAATTACAAAACGAGGCTTTCTCTCTGAGTAAGGGAGTGATCATTTTTTAACAACAGGAGGGCTGGTGGGTTTGCGCGCGGACGCTTGAAAAAGATTTCGACCCCCCCCTCTCGAGGGGATAACATTTTTTCGACCCCCCACATAACGGACAAAAATCATGCGCGAACGTCCCCTTTTAGCCTATAGTAACACGCGGGGTTTTTCCACTGAAAACAGCTGAAATTATTTTGACCCCCCATCAGAGGTATTGAAAAAATTCTGACCCCCCCGGTCAAGGGGTTGAAAAAATTTTGACCCCCCTCTCAAACCCACCGGCCCCCCCCTGTTGTTAAAAAATGATCACTCCCTTAGCCTAAAAAGGTCCAACCAGGCTTTCTCACTGAGTAAGCCTAGTAGTCCTATCTGACAATGGGGTCAGGGTTCCTGTGTCTCTGAATGTAGTACATTTTTCTTTTGCCTTTTATATATGTCCCATACATTCTTTTAACTCTCAACTTGAAGGCCTCTTTTGATTCGCTATTTTGGACATCAGCTGGCAACTTGTCCCAAAGACTAACACCTCTGTTATAAGGGGACTTGGTGTACATGGTAGTTCTAGCTCTTCTAGTGGGGAAAGAAAACTTAGCACTAGCTCTGGTGTTTCTAGCTCTGATGACTGGGTTAACTTTCTTTGATTTCCTGTACATCATAGTGACCAGTAGTTCATCTCTTCTATTTTTGAGTTTGGGGGTTTCAGTTCTGTCGTGTAAACCTTGAATTGATTCATCTCTGACCCTGGTTTTGAGGCATATCCTCAATGATTGATTTTGAAGAACTTTGTGCTTTTGTTCTGGGTCCCTCCTGGCCAGCTAGTCAGCTAGAAAGCAGCAATAATCTAAGAGGGGGAGTATGGTTTGTTTGTACACTGCTATGGCGGCTTTTTCAGTGAGGGAAGGCCTAAGTTTTGCTAACTTGAAAATTCTGTTAGCAACTCTAGAATGTGTGGTTGAGATGTACCTGGCCAGAGACAAATCAGAGTCAAGTTCAACCCCTAAATATGAGTAGTGGTCAACCTCTTTGAGAACTTTATTATTGATTATCTTCATTTATAGTCATACAGTTTGAGTTACACCACTTACCAAGATTTTTTAGATCTACTTGAAGGTTTCTCACCGCTAGTCTTTGGTTTTGATTGGAAGAGTACATGACTATGTCATCAGCATACATTGAGGCTTTACAGAACTGTATGGAGTCATGCAAATTATAAATGAAAAAGATAAAGAGCAAGGGGCCTAAAACTGACCCTTGCGGTACCCCAAAGGGTACCTTTTGATGCTCGAAGATGCCAGCACTGGTTTTTGTTGCTTGTTGTCTGTCACTTAAGTAACTTTCAATCCACCTTAGGAAATGAATTGGTAGGCCAATTTTACAAAGCTTTTGCATGAGTAGGCGGTGATGTATGGAGTCAAAAGCTTTCCTCATGTCGACAAAAGTAGCTGATGTTGTATGTCCTTGATCCCTGGCAGAGAATAAAGTTTCTACTAAATCAAAAACTGCCTCTCCAGTACTGAAGTTGTTTTTGATGGTTATTGAGTAGATTTTTCTTTTCGAGAAAGTTCCTGAGAAATTTGTGAGCTAGTTTTTCCTGTAATTTTCCTACTTACATTTGACACCAGGCTGGAATCTCCTTTTTTAGGAAGGGGTGTGACTACTGCTTTTGCCCATGTAGTTGCGAAGATTCCTTTTATGAAGAAGACAGTGAACAGATGGGTAAGTTGATCAATCATACAGGATAGTCCATCTCTGAGAACTTCACTTTTAACATTTTCAATATCAGATGGCTTGAGAATATTTATGTCCTTAACTAGTTTGCATACATCCTTAGAGGTGAAACTAATTGGATCTGCATCAGATACATAGTCATTAGGTTCTGTGTAAACAGTGCTAGCTGGATCTAGACACTTTGGTTTGATATAAGTCATTTCCAACATTGGAGAAAAAAGTGTTGAAGAAGTCAGCTGTATCTTTATCAAGTATCGGGTCTCCAGTGGTTGTGTCTACCAAGTTGAATACATGAGCCTCTTCTCCAACCTTCAAGAGCTTATTTAATTCCCTTTCTTATGTTTATCTAATTCTGTGGTAACAAGATCTAATTCTGTGGTAACAAGATCTGATTTAGCTTGGTTAATCATGGTAGTGACTATTTCTAAGGGCTGACAACCTGTCACCAGTGGTCTTATCCCTGGTTCTCTTGAACTCTTGGAGAAGGTCTCGTTTTTGGTGGATTATATCGAAGATTTCATTGCTAAGCCAACCTTCCCATCATCTTTAAAGGAGAACTCTTTCAAAGGACAATAGACATTGAGATATTTCCTTATTACTTTTATCATGTATTCCCACATGTCATTGGCGTTTTCTAGTTTGTAGAAAGCCTCCCAGTCATAAAAGAGGATGGCTTCCTCTAGACTAGCAAAGCTATAATTTGTTGCGCACAAGATAACTTTCCTTAGCCTTTTTTCTCACACTGCATATGGGTAGATGATCACTTACAAGCTCTGGAAATTCTCCAGCTGTTAGAACATGTTTGCTGTCGGTAATGATATTGTCAATGCATGAGGTACCCTTAGTGCCTATCCTAGTAACATTAGTGATGTAAGGGGTCCAGCCAAAAGCTCTGCATTTTGCACTAATTTCCCGTAGAATTTGTCTTTTTAAAGTCAACATTGAAGTCCCCTATAAGCCACACCTCTGTATCTACTTTATCACCTATGGCTTGAAGGTGCTCACAAAAGTCTGTTACTTTGGCACTAGGGGGTCTATACAAAGTACATATCGTCATCCTTTTGCATCCTGGTTTATTTACATTTATAGCTAAACACTACCATTTCATTAGTAACCGTAAGCTGTATGTTTAGACTGCTATAGAGCACTATGGGACTCGACAGGTAGCATGCTATCCCTCCTCCTTTTTTCTTGGTTCAATTAAGTCTATGACGGTAGTGATTGGGCCAATACGACATTGCTTCATCATATTTTTGGTTAAACCATGTTTCTGTAAAAGATACTACTTCCCAATCTGACATCATTTTGAACACTTCACCTTTTTTTTTTAACAGGCTCCTACAGTTTAAGTGCTTGCTACTACACATATACAACAAGGCCAAAAAATTGTTTGTTTCCAGTAACATGATTTGAAAAGGTAGGGTTGGTAGGTCGGATTTCTTTTTTACATGATAGGAAATTATCAATGAATCAATGGATGTGTAGGGGCTCGTGGAGCGACTTATATAGTTTTGGCTCCCTATTCGAGAGGGCAGGTCAGTCAGTGCGGTTACCACTGGTAGGACCAGAGATCGCTTCAAACTCTGGCCGCTATGGGGTGGTGGCAGCACTGGTTGTCACTGCTCCAGTCCCTACCTGGGACCGCGTAGGGAGGTCAGTCGGCTTCTGGCTACAGCCAGAGCAACACCTGCTGAGCATCGAGCTATACTTATAGCACTACTTCAAACTCATGTGACTCATGAATAAACATGTGCCAGTTGCACTAACCCAAGCTAACTTGTCTGGTTTTGCTTGATATTAACATATCTCAAACTAACCGAAGTTACATAAGAACTCGAACCATTACAGATGCATCAAATTCTTTGATTTCCTTGCAAAATAATGATAAAAGTTGACAACTGTGAAAGAGGGGGGGGGATATGATAAGGAAAATGAATGAAAAAATACAAAAATCCTCAAAAAGGATGAAAACTTTCAAAAAATAAAAAAATCCTAAAAAATGACAAATTCTTCAAAGTCAAAAAAAAAAAAAAAAAATTTTGTCCTGTTTTGCTAGGGTCGGTCAGGTTACTGGAAACGCAACTTTATTTTTTTGGCCTAATGCTCAATGATTATAGATTGTCATATACTTTTATTGTCATGATGCTCAAATTCAGTGCTTTAGTCTACTCACATATGCTTCACTCATGCATCGTGCAAACTCTATTTATAAGCTTTGCAATGCCGCTAGGCTCATATATTTCGCTTGTCATGATGCACCAATGCAGTGTTGTAGTCTACTCACCTGGGATGAACTCATGTTGATCCTGTGGGCTGTATAATGCCTCTAGGTTCATACATTATTCATTGGCGCATCATGCCGCAAATTATAATCTATCCCTGACCAATTTTCATTTAGGACAAATGACTGCAAACTATAGTCCATCCTGACCACTTGTCTGATTTACGTTAATGACTGCAATCTATTGTCCAACCCTGGCTATTTGTCACACGTGTATTAAATGACTGCAAACCATAATCCATCCCTGACGATTTGTCACATGTGCATCAAGTAACTGTAAAAAATAGTCCATCCCTGACCATTTGTGTCATGTGTATTAAATGACTGCAAACTATAGTCCATCCTTGACCATTTGTCACCTTTACATCAACTAACTTCAAACTATAGTCCATCCCAGACCATTTGTCACATGTACATCAAGTCGCTGCAAAAAATAGTCCATCCCTGAGTGTTTGTGTCATATGTATTATATGACTGGAAACTATGGTCCATCGCTGATCAATTGTCACATCAAATGATTGTAAACTATAGTCCATCCTTGACCACTTGTCACATTTACGTCAAATGACTGCAAACTATAGTCCATCCCTGACCACTTGCCACGTGTACATCAAATGACTGAAAATGATAAATTAAATGTCAGTAACTAGTCATAGTATATTGTGTGTCTATTGTGGTATACTAATTCGGCATGTTCTCCAAGTAAACAGTTGTGTTACTCTTACTGCAATAAGCCAAAAGAGAAAACTCTTTATACTTAAGATTTATACGGCACTAGCAAATTGCTAGTACAGGGGAAAATCAGCTAGGTGGCTCATGTAGGCGGGGGCTAGATCAACATTTGGCCTCTTTGTATACTTTACTTTGATGGTCTCTTCCTCATTTACTATCTGTAGCTATTCTCTAAAATTTATATCTTTGCATAGCAAATACCTTCAACTTTAACTTGATAAGCTTAGTATCCATCTAATGATTTAAATACAAGAGAAATTAAACTTTGATATTTCAATAAGACATCACATTTCACCCAGATTAAGTACACCCAGGCAATTGTCTCCCTATCAAGCTAACACACTCTCTTCACACCTGAGACAATGGGGAGCTACCTAGGGTAATAAAGAAAAGGGCGGCTGCAGCTTATCAGCCTTATCAGTGACCATTGTTCTGCAGTGGATGAGGGTGGAGATAAGAGATTACCCAGAATTCTCTGATAAAATCCAAGATGGCGTCGGGGGCTAAGAACAAATATAGCCACCCCCATACAGGAATAGCTGCCCTATAGGGCTTAGTACTGAGGCCTAGTGTGTCCGCCATTGCTTTATCTGGGAGCTGGCGAGATAAGGACTGATAACAACCAGCATGGTGGGTACCAGGTGTTACATAATGTACCCAAAAAATTTTACATGAATGGAGGGAGGCATCTCATTGGTTGATATTGTATCCCGGGTCAGCCCTATTGGAGTAGGCAGCCCCTTTCCTACACTATTACAGTTCCCCTGCAAGTGGTCTCAGCCCACTTCTCTTGAGTCTTGGACTCTGCGCCCTACTTCTCCAGGGGCCTACTTCGTTCCGAGTTATGCTAGTACACGTGTATTATACCTGATTATGCATTCCATCCTCATGCCTGATATATATTATGTAAAATTATGACGACTGTCGCCACCTATGCTCTCTAGTATTAAACATGCTTGTACTGAGGTGTCAGACCATACGAGATTACTTTGAGATATAATTTATTTTCTTAGTCTTTTGACTAAAATGGAGGCTATATTACCAGGCTGTTTTCATGGATTGCATGGGCTCTTATTAACTTATAGGTTGTAATTCTTACCAGCTCTACATATTTGTATTATCAAACTTCACATATAACGTTTGCACAAACGCCATTGTGGATAATGAACATCTCTTGAGAGGCATGGAAAACACCTATACATACACGTTTATAAACCAACATCATTCAAAGCCAATTCTATTCAAGGGCACTGTATAGACAGGTCCCACTCAAGGTCTGATCAGCATGATCAAAACGTCCAGATTGTCTCATTGGCCTCATCGCCTTTACAGATATAAACATGCGTTGGTGATATCATGGTAAAATAAAAAAAATCAACACAAGTTTGATCCCCCCCCACCCCAGATAGTCTATACCAGGAGCAGGTAGCATACAGATTGCAATGAATGTAGATGAAATTGAGAAAAAAAAGTCACAGGGTGATTCCACCCCCCCTCCGCTGAGTAGGGGATTAATGTCCTCGATGTTCGAACAGTGAGTAAAAAGGGGTGGGGGATGTATTTTTATGCATGAGTAACATTGTATATAGCATGCTAAATACATATGATTACCCCCTCCCTTCCCCAAGAAAAAAAAAACGAAAGGACATATATGTAGGCCTACACAGATTAATGTGCTTCAAAGTACATACATTCATTTAGACTATATTCTCTGCTGAATAAGGAGTCTGCAAAGAGTAGAAAAAGGGGGTGCTGGTGAACCCATGAGTAACATCCTCCAGGCCAGGCGGTGTGGCACTTTCTCCATTCACTATACATTGACCATTCTCCATTCACCATACATATAAATGCTTGTAAAACAGGCTGTGTTAGTGGGGCAACTATTGTGAATGATTTGATGTATGCTGACGATTTGGTAATATTCACACCGGCTAGCCATGGGTTAGCCCGCTTGTTGGCTGTTTGTAGACAGTATGGGATTGAAAATGACATTAAATACAACCCCCTCAAGAGTTTATTAATGGTAGCTCGATCCCTATTGGACAAATATCTGAGGGTCCCCAGGTTTACCCTAAATGGTACAGAATTGGTTGAATGTGACCAGGTTAAATACCTGGGTCACTTGATAACCAACATGCTCAAGGATGATGAAGACATTAAAAGGCAGCGAAGAGTGCTTTATGCACAAGGCAACAGACTAGTTAAACAGTTTCATATGTGCAGTGTTGAGGTTAAAATATAGCTGTTCAGATCATACTGTATACCTTTGTATACAGCACAATTATGGTGTAATTACACCAAAGCTTCCTTACACAAATTAACTGTGGCATATAATGATGCCTTACAAATCCTACTAGGTATACCCAGATATACTAGTGCTGGAAAGGTTTTTGCAGTGTGTGGTTTAGCAACCTGTGGTGCTACCATTAGAAAACTAGTGTATAGTTTCATGTGTCGACTCAGGGACTCTGACAATGATCTAGTAAAAGGGTTGGTAGATCACACAGAAAGTGCACTGAAAACCTACAGGATCCAGAACTCGTCAATAGTGATGACTTTAGGTCCTCAGGTTGACAATACCCAAAACTACAGCTTTAGGTCGTCAGGAGATCATCATAGGTGACAACTTTAGGTTGTCAGTGACAACCTAAAGTTGTCACTATGGCTGTCCTTTATAGCCATATAGTCCTGTGTAGAAATTACATATATATATATATATATATATAGTATTTTGTTCTACAATTTTCCAATATCATTTCTTTTGTTATATCTTGTTACCTCATCCACCATTAAAGAGTTTATTGAGGGTATTCCCAACCCACTAACATGGGTTCGAGTGGTACAGTCTGACATAGTACATTGTCAGTACGCCCACATACATGTAATATACCATAGCCACACTCAAATAAGTGGTCATAGTATAGCAATATCCATAACAGAGGTGTCATTACCAAAATGATCCATCTTTTTTCTACCTCTTCTACTTAGAAATGCCTATTTTTCACAGGTTAATTTGTGTCAAATATTTCCCATTTTTTCCTTTTCATATTAAACTATCAACAAGAACAATGTAAAGATAAGGCTCAACATACACCCCAGGTTACATTCGGTGCGTTCGGGCAGTGGTTTTCAAAGGATATCTATTGCATTATGGGTAGGGGTGACCTCGAACGCTAACTACACAACCTCAGCTTGTTCCCTCCACCCCCTTCCACCCCAGCCAGGTCTGGCTAGGTACCAGCCCTTAACTATGCTTGGAAGTGTAGTAAGTTGACTTGGGGATCAACATTGACCCACATGGAGCAGACCAATAGGGGGTGGCCTTACAAACCAGCATTGATCCCTCGGCCGTACTCCGAACGCACCGATTGTTTCTATCATAGAAATGCATAGTGGGGCCCTCTCATGGCACAAACCCAGACTACCAGTGAATCGAAGGTGGTCAGTATGACAACTTAGGGTAGTCATAATGACCTGACGACCCTAAACTCGTCATATATGACGACATACCAATAACAGCGGCTTTTCAGTGTGATGTCCTATTCACCTCCAATATATGGAGAAACTGGTATCAAGAACTGTATGTTCACTTTAATATTACATAACTATAGTTTAGGTATTCTTATCATATTATATATATGTCATATACTATGGACCTTTGTAATGCAATTGTGTCTGAAATAGAGAATTGAATTGAGTTGGGGCACTGATAGATCTGTGAGTTTGTCAAGTTTATTACTCAATAACTATGGTGAAAACAATTCCTTGGCATTGAAACCTGGATATCTGACAAGGGAACGGGATGGAGAGCACACTCAGTGAAGGAATTTTGGAAATATCTGCAAATTACACTGTTGCCATGAGTACAGCCAGACTCTGCAATGAGTCCCCATAGTAGACACAAGACTGACAGACGTTCTAGCGGAACGGGGCCTGAATTATAACGGGTTCCTCCACACCAACCCCCCTCCCCATTTTGGCAGTACTCAAAATGCTGCATGTACATGTAGTTTTGGGTTGGAATATACCTACTGGGTGGATTAGGCCCGGGAATTAGGGCCAAGTCATCTATTGCTAGCTGGGGGCCGGGTTGATGGATTTTGGTAGATTGGCAATATTTTTCCAAAAAGGATAGAGAATCATATCATGTATCGCAATGAGTACTTGAGTTGCCCATATTTAGTTTTGACCTCCACAGACTGGCAAAGTGTGAAAGTTTATTGGGTTTTGCCCCCCCCCCCCCCACAAAAACATCAACAAAAAACAAACAAGAAGCTCTTTTTTCATAATGACATCCCCTCCACATATATCTAAGCCCTCCCCCACTTGGCAATAAATGACTCGGTCCTCCATGTCTAAAAATCCTACCAGTGGCCAGTCTTGAGTCGATACAAAATCAATAATAATATGGGTTTGGAAAAAGTGCTTCAAAATATTTAATTTCAACCATCTATTCTCCAAATCGGGGCGATTTCAAAGTAGACAGGTTATTATACGGCACATGGCTATTGTATTATTGACCAATGGGAAGCATCCCTGGCATTTACTGCGGAGACGGGGGCTGAAGGTGTTAGTCATAGTGCAGTCGGGGTCTAATGGCGGCCTCCATAGCCTAATGTGCTAATGCCCTATAGGCTGGCACAGTTGAAAAATCCAGGAAATTCCAAGTGTCAGTTGCCACAAAGTGCTTGGCAGCTCGGGTTGGCAGCCCATTAGACTGAATATCGTCTGAGTCATGGGCTACGAGGGTGGCTAGCAGCCCATGGGCCATGGCCGAGATCCTCAGCGCGGTTTGGTCGCGAAAACGAGCGGGAAAATATAGGTGGCGTCTGCTGGCATCTAAGTCTTCCTTGCCTTGTTTAGTTTCCCAAAATCTTAGGCATGTGAATTCTTCATACATATGATAAATGAACATCATATATATGATATATGAACATATTATGTCTTATTTATATTTTTGATCCTCAAAAATAAAGAAACATCGAACTTCGATATGTTATTTAAGTTTATTCTCGTATCCTGCACTCTCCTAACACATATCTAATTGATTTAACTGCTAAGTGAGGCGTTCGTCATATACCTCTGCGTGGAGATCATAACATACCGACGTTTGTTGACGGGCAAATAGCTTTGCGGACAAGAGAAATTCACAAAAATGTCTTTCAGGGACTTAAGAAGTGAGTAAATGTGATCCTCATATCTCAGGAGAGAACCTTGCTAGTATAAACTGTATGAATGCTATCAAAAGCTGTCCAGTAACGTGACAGTCGTCAGTCCATTTTAGGGAAACAAGTTGTCACGCTGTCAGTGTCTCTCAGTCTTATAAGACTGATAAGTCATAGACAGTCATACTCAGTGTCACAGCAAAAGCTACCCAGCTAACTGGGCCCTGATATGTTCATTCAGAGGCCCAGCAATTGATGTCCACTGGGTCTGCAGAGGGCTCAGCCTAGTCTTCCTGGGCCCCAGATATCATGTTACAAAAAGCAAAGGCTTGGCATATGATAGGTATGCCAGCATTGGGGCTGATATAAGCCTGGACTGCGTCATGGGAAACTGTGCCAGGCTTGGAAGGTTTGTGCAGGGACAGGTCTCAGTGATAAGCTTATAACCATGGGAAATATTGGAGGGTTTAACTGCCTGAGAATTTGTACCTCAAGTACACAAAATTTCCTTCAATTTAGTGTTTGATTTTTGTCACAACTCTAATTGGTTAATTAATTGTCACCTTAATTAGGTCAAGGTAATCAATACCCCCTGATCAAATACATGAAGGAATTTAGGAAGTCATTCAAAAACATATAGAAGAGGTAGTATATGGTCTTAGCATCATCTCTGCCAAATATGAAGAAAATCTATCGTTGAGCACATAGTTTTCTAGGATCAGCAGAAATTTGTAATTGATAATTTCTGCCCAAATTAAGGGATTTTACTAACTTTTTATCTTTAAAAATTGATATTTCCACTTCTCTTGGTCAGAATGACCTGGGATGAACTGCATTGTGATGGCAAAGTTCCAGGCTTTCAGGGGATGTAAGCTTTTCCATGATACAGCAAGTTTAAAAATCAGACTAAAATCATGGAAAGGTCACACATGTTCCTTCTTTGTACAGTTTAAAATGATGACAAAAAAAATGCCTACTTTCGATCATGAAAACCACCATAACTTCATCAATTTTCACTTTAAATGAAAAATTCCAAAAGCATATTATTACTAACATGTGACTCTAAAGGCTGTGCTAAAAGCTAAGCGATCAGACAGCTTTTCAATTTTTAGTGGCATACCTACATATGATTTTACATTTCAAAACATTACAGAACAAGTAGGTAGGTCCTAGAGTTGAGATATCAAAGACCACCCCCAGTTTAGTTGGTCGGCGCCCAACCCAGAAAGGGGTTGACAGCGGTGACAACCCCCAGTTAAGACTAGGGACCCAGTTTTCATTGGGGGCTTGGGAAACTACTCTGAAAGTTCCACCACCACAACACCAGTGCCACTGCTTACCATCGCTCCTTTAGCGATGGTTCCGTCTAAGACAGTCATACTCAGTGTCACAGCAAAAGCCAAAACATTGTTAGGGAGTGGTCATTATTTATCAACTGGGGGGGGGGGGTGGGTGGTGGGTTTTTCTACGCCCCGCCCTTGATGGCAGTCAAAATTTTTTGTGCCCCTCGCACCGGAGGTGCAGAGAATTTTTGTCTTTGATCTATAGTATAGACTATAGTAGCATGCAGGCTTTTTGGCTAAAAAGATGGTGAATTTTTTTAGCCCCCCCTTGGGAGGGATCTGAAAATTTTATGCCCTCCCTCAAACCCACCACCCCCCCTGTTGTAGTGTTGATAAATAATGACCACTCCCTTACTGTTACTAACAGTTTATAGCTGTCCAAAATATGGAACAGTGTTAGGCTACAGAAATGCATTTGTAACCCATCCTTACCAAATCATGGCATATGATTCTGAGACAGTGGCAATGAGTCGGAACTGTTTTCAGTGATTATTTATCAGCAGGGGGGTGGTGAATTTTCGTGCAGACACAAACATTTTTACGCCCCCCCCCCTTAACTTAAGGGAGTGGTCATTATTTATCAACGGGGGGGGGGGGGCTGGTGGGTTTTTGTGCGGATGCACGGAATTTTTTTACACTCCCCTCGACAGTGGTCAAAATATTTTGTGCCCCCCACCCACGTTGGAGGCGCGGAGAATTTTTGCACCCCTCTTTGATCTATAGTAGCGTGCCTGCTTTTTGGCTAAAAAGAGGGTATATTTTCTTGGGCCCCCCCCCTCTAGAGGTGTCAAAATTTGTGTAGCCCCCCCCCCCCACGAGAGGGGTCTGAACTTTTAAAGCCCCATCTCAAACCCACCAGCCCCCCCGTTGATAAATAATGACCACTCCCTAACTTAACTAACTTAACTTAAAGTTGAAGGGGGGCTAGCATGCCGAATTTCAACATGGGTACCTGCCAAAAGATCGTTCAAAAAATCGTGGGACGCAGCAGAAAATAAGCAGTGCCCTGATTGGTCAATGGGTGGTCACATGACTTGCTAAAGCGGGTATGTCTTAGCCATGCTAGCCGCCCTTTAAGGGAGTGGTCATTATTTGTCAACGGGGATTGGGTGGTTAGAATGATCGTAGAGGCTCGAACTGTGGCGCAGCTTTCCGTGGGTGGGGGCTCTCAACCTAGGGTGAGGGGGATGTAAATATTCCTTCTTTTAAGCAAAAAAGTCTGCACGCTACTAAAGATCAAAAAGTGCCGTGAAAATTCTACGCCCCTCTGGCGCGGGGGGGGGACAGAAAATTTTGACTGCTGTCAAGGGGGGGGGGGTAAAATTTCCGCACAACCATGTGAAAACCCACTACCACCCCACCCCCCGTTGATAAATAATAACTATTCCCTAACAATGGTTAAAAATAAAATTGTGTTTTAAAAAGGAAATTTGTATTCTGACCAATTGCTTCATACTTTGATATAGATTTTACAGAGATGATGAGGGCGCTAGGATATCCTCGTCTCATATCAATGGAAAACTTTCGGTCCCCCAACTTTGCTCTAGTTGCTGAAGTTCTAACCTGGTTAGTGAAAAGGTAAGATAGTATCATCACAAACTCAACTTCATTTAGGGGGGAAAATCTTATATTCAGAATATTTGTATATTGTATGTATACATGTGTGTCAAATGCATATTTCGGAAGAGATTACCATCATTTATTAAATATTAATGTTAAGAGTTTATGTTATTCAAATTTGAAATCGCTTTGGGAGATGACACCTATTCTCGTGAACGCATATATTTAAATACTGGCCATCATATTGAAATGTATGTTAGTATGTTTTATCAGGTAATACTTGAGCATTACCATGTAGCCTTGAGCTTAAGACAGAACTTATCAATTTCTTATCTAGGTATGACCCAAATGCAGACATCCCAACTGATGTCGACACAGAACCAGATCGCGTCATCTTCATCAAATCAGCTGCACAGTTTATGGTACAACTATTTTACTTGACTCAGCAATGTCACCTACAGACCCTTCAGATTATAGCTGTCCATATTGCTTGAGCATTTTATCAGTGTACACAAATATCAATGAACATTAGGTTGAGGTTATGTAAATGTCACTCTTAGAATTGCCAGGAAGCATCAGTAATGCCACTGCATATTATTTAAACGCTCTGGGAATCACAGCCTGGATGCTGTGAGAATGTAGCAAATACCCGTAGTCGCCAGTTGCAGTGGCCTAATGGTTAAAACTTCTATGCTGCACTAATAAGGTTAACGCATTTCTTTTCATTGTCTAGGCAACCAAAGCTCACATCAAAATGAACACGAAGAAGCTCTACCAGGCGGATGGTTACGCAGTCAAGGAACTGCTCAAAGTCACTGCTGTTCTCTACAATGCCATGAAGACTAATGTCACCAAAGAGGCACAGAGTCAAAGTGATGTAGATACTTCGCTCACATTTGATATATCTTCAAAGGTATGGTATTTGTTTCACCAGTCATCTAAAGGAGTCATATTTCATCTGGTTCTAATTCTTGGTGTTGAAAAATAACATGAAGAGAAATAACGTATGGTAATTTGTGACTATTTGCAGCTGTATTAGTAATAAGAGGTAGATTCAAACAGACCAAAATCTGTATGTAAAGCCCACAGTAAAAATGCATTTTATCTGGTGCATACAGATCAGTGACCTGAAAGAAGCACGACGACTCGGAACAGAGATCACAGTACGGGGAGCCCAATTGTATGACATGCTTGGCAAAGAAGTTGAACTAAGGGTAAGCAAAATCACATTGATATGGCCTTTAAATCAGTTTTAAGATATGATTGAAACAACACAGTGGAATACCAAACAGACAATTCATAAATGAAACTGAATTCATTTTTATTTTGTGATAGATGTGCATAAGGTTAATACTTACAATAATATTCTATCAGGAAATCCGGTCTGGTGTGATTGCGCGGTCGCTTGAGATTAATGAGGTGGAGAAAGGGTTGGCTGGATCTGTCCGGGCCGTGGAAGGGGAGATCAAGAAGACTCTTCAAAATATCGACAATGTTGCTTCAGACGAAGCCAACCTGGAGGCAAAGATCGAGAAGAAGAAAAATGAACTTGAGCGGAATCAGAAGAGACTTGCAACGTTGCAAGCTGTTCGGTATGATGAATAAGTATTCAGCACTTTGTGTAATAATTAGGGATAGTTCTGTTCCTATTCTCGGGCTTCCCTAGCCCACTTAAAAGGGTCTATTTCTCCTCTTTCCTATCCCCTCGGATGTGTGTGGTGCCCATATGCGCGTGCACTGGCACATTCCTCTGTGAAATTGTGTAATGTCGTTCTCGCCATGAATATGACCTTAGCTGTCGAAATGGCGTTAAACACCTATTACTCACTCACTCACTGTTCCTATTCTAGGATAATATAGCACTGTATCATTGAATCTGACCCATTGTTTGCTGTGGATTGATTGGATAGTATAGGATTCTACAACTTGTATGGAATTTTTACATTCCTACATGACAGCGTATCATATGATTACTGTCTAGAACGAATACAAGCTGAGATATCGATAGAATCTTTCTCTGAACTTTTATCTACTATGTCTATTTCTCTTCCCTGTAGCCCGGCATATATGGATGAGTATGAGCAATTTGAACAAGATCTGCAGGCACTCTATGGAGTCTATATGCTCAAATTCCGCAACCAGGCCTATCTCGAAGGCCAACTGGAAGAATATAACCGCACAGAACAAGACAGATTTGAGGTGAGTACAGATAAATCTATATGATATTTTAGTCACTGGAATAAAAAGTTATCTTTTAAACCAAGAATATACATAGATATCACCATATCAGTTGGATTAATACCATAGGTTAAAATGAAATGATAAAAAAAATTCCAACCCCAATATTTGAATTATTAAATATCAGTAGATAAAAATACATCAAATGTATGATCACAATGGTTGAATGAATATCATAGGTTTTATCTTAAAAAAAAAAAGTTGAAAAAACCCACATTAAATGTCGGTCCAACACTTATGTCAGAATTGTTCAATATGAGTAAATAAAAATATGATTACAGGAGACAGAGATGTCAATGCGTAAACTGGCAGACAAGGTGAAGGGTGATGAACAGAGGTTGCAGATGGCGTCGGAGGATGTGGACGATGAGGAAGACTTTGGCTTAGTTGAAGATGATGACGGTGATACAGAAAGTGAAGATGAGGGCCCACAAAGAAAAGACCGTCCACAACATAACCGCCAAAGACGTAAGCCTTATTCGTTGATCATTCATTGAAGCATTTGCATATAGGATGTTTACCATATTTAAATTTTCAATCTATGCCATATAGCGTTATCTCCTGACATTACTACGTGTCTTATCTGATCATTTCTCTGTGCAGATCACTTTTGACAATAATTGTAGAAATCTTTTATGGTCAAGAAAAGATACCCTCCTTTAAGTGTGTGTGCAAATACACCCTCCTTTATGTGTGTGCAAATACTAAATTTTCAATACCTTACCATTTTGTGCACAGCGGATGCCGCAAACCAAGGTCGTGTCATGGGTAGCATGGGGATGGACCTGGATGATGATGACGAAGATGACGATGACGAGGAGGTGAGTTATCTTAAGGGGGGAAAATTGTTGAAGCTAATTCTAGAAACTGAAATTAATGACTCCATTAAAACAAATATGATTTAAGAAAATTAAGCAGAAGCTTAAATAAGCATCCTCCACGTCAGAGGACGCTTTTTTTCTGGAGAGTACATCAACACATTTACTGACTCAAGCCTTTGATGTGCCCTAACCTTTAATAGGCTCTACACATCCACTACTGAAATTTAGCAGGGAACAACTATTCTAGGCCTCACTTCTGGAGTGTCGTTGCGTGATTAGGAGTTGCAAACACAAACAGCAAGGGACAGGATTATGATCAATGTTCATTAGAATGAAGTACATGTAGTGAGAACATACTGTTATCGATTTCTCCAAATGTTTTTAATAAGAAAATGAATCCATATTAACTTGATACTGTGCTGGACCAGTTGTCCATATTTACCAAGGTGACTCGGGCTCCACAGCCAGAGCGTGAAGTGATTGTTCAACACCAGGTGATCCGTGCGGTTTATCATCTTGTCGCTCTCTAGTGCTATACTAACGGCATGTCCCCGCAAGCTATACATCCTAGTCTAGGGCGTTGTCAAATGCGTATTTTTTTGCCCATTTTTTTTAGCATCATCTTGCAATAAATAGACAAAGGTTCGCCTCGTGTGATAACCCTCAGTCCTGACCAATGCGAATGTTCCTTTGTATTTATCTCAAGTTAATTTAGTCAGATATGTTCAAAATTCCATTTATTTGGCATCAGAATTGATTTTATCTTCAGTTATTTGACCATTTGGGATGTTTATCCTGGCAGTGTGATACGGGGGAGGGTTTTCACACTGGGGTGTGTGATACGCAGGTTCTTGGTTAAACCAATGGGGTGCTCATATTCAACTTGAGATAAGATACATTACATACTTCTGATTTGCTGATAACTGCATGAAATGTAGGCAGTAATCCTCATATCACTATAGGAGTGAGGAATGGGGTTCATACTTGCCTGCTATCTTGTTAGTTGTTACCTCATTTAAAGATTATTTTGTTAAATTTGAATAGTTATGAGGGAGTTTAACTCCTGTAGGATAAGTGGCTTCATATTTCTTGTCAGGACACAATGACTTTATTATAACAGCTGGGTATCTATGTAGACAAAGACGTGGGTGTAAGTATGGTCACACTAGCAGTTCAGATTTCCAGTTTCATTTCGACTAAGTAGTTCCAGTTGAGTTGTAAAAATCACTGGCATTTTCAATGTTTAATAGAGACCAGTGGATTCAATGCTAGTTTCCCTTTACCATGATGTACTATGCAGTATCATGGCAAGCTTAATTTCATTTAATGCTAATATTATGGTAGGCTTGGTGCAATATTGTGTAGATAGATAACCATGACTTTATATTCCTTTTGAAAATCCATCTTCTGTGATTTTACCAATTTTGCCTCAAGGTTATCCATTTTCAAATGCAGTTTCATCTTGGTTCTAAAGTTATGACAAGTTCTAAAGTGAATGCGCTGAATTAAAGGTCTTGATTCCGAATAAATAATCAATCTTTACTCCTCTATCTTTGTGACCGAAATGTATTTAATCATTGTTTGTGGATACTATACAAGTTTTTACAGAAATGAAATAAGTATAAAATCGAATAGGTAGGAATCAGTGAGAACTGTATTCCTTATCATGTCACCTAAAGAAATTCATTCACAATATGAAACCCTTGCACCATAAAGCGCTTTGGATACTTTAATACAATTGGCACTTAATTGTCTTCCAAGTCAAACTACAGTGTAAAGCCCAGGAGATATAATTTTGACAAATGGTTTCAATTCCATTTCCAGGACACAGGGAGTATGGGATCAGGTGATTCAGAGATCGATATAGATGATGATGGCAGCTCCAATGATGAAGTTGAGGTAAATCCAGCTGTGGCGCGCCGCATGCAGGCCGGCCAGAGGCAACAGCGACAGGAGCCGCAACCAGACAGCGATGATGATTTCTAATTCTCTTAACACTATTACTGACTCCCTCCAACCCACATGGGAGTATTGCTGGGACTTGAATGTTATTGCAGAAAAACCTTTCAACCAGACTTCATGGAGTCTAAATTGGTATAGAATACCAGTCAAGACAAAGACACACCTCAAGTTTTTCGTCTCCTAAAGACCATCAAGTCCCAGTGATATGCTCTTGTCGATTTATTTATGTCTATGTCTATATTTTCTAGAATTCTCAAAAGCATTCTATTTACAACCTGGGCCTGCGCAGTTCGCTTCTTTTGTTTTGTCTGTGATAGTTCTTGGGTAACATTCCACCCAAAATCTTTTGTGGGTTCCAGTGTTATAGATGACCTGATAGTATTCACTTCTCCGTCCATAATTGTTATATGAAATGTAATATAATATCCGTCTGCAGAATATATAAAAGAAAAATTCAAACCTCATTTGTGTTTTGCATGTTTATTCTGTTTGAGTGAAAATGTATAACCTAATCTCATAACAAATATCACTGACCAGATAGGAAGGCAAGCTGTAAAGATGTTTCTCTGAATACTAGAACTTTTTTTTTCTAGATTCTTTTGTATAGTAGTAGTTCACTTTAAGCTCCCAATTGATCAACCGTACTACGTATAGAACTACCCATTGCAGATAGGCATCTAGCCCAGTGAAGATGTTACATACATGATGTGAATTTGACAACCTTTTTTCCTTCTTTAAAATCCGTAACAATATGTCAAACACTGGGTCGAATGCAGAGGCAGACTTCCCTAACAACTTCAAGAAGACCATAAGCCAATACTAAACAATTTTCTCCCATAAGTACCGTTTGTAAATAATAAATGTAAACCTCTTATGACTACAACACTTTGGTCCATTGCATGGCATCGTCTATGATGAAAAATTACACACAACAGAGGTTGCTTACATGATTTTAGACCCATTGTGAGCACCGTAACCATATCAATACCAACATTCTTTTGAAAAAGGCTAATTTTGGTAATAACATCACACTTGGTCCCTTACTGCACTTCCATTCTAAGTAGACACTGGAGAGTAGCAGTCATGATATGTGTCTTAAAAGTTCAGAATTTTTACCAGTCATCAAAACCTGGCATTGGGAACTTGCAAGCAAATTCAGCGACCTTGGCTTTAAGCGCGTTAATTTTAGCTCGGACCTCAGTGTCTTCTGTAACCTTGGCCTTGAATTCCCGTAACGTGGGGCCGCATTGTGCATTTATTTCCAATGTCAGCAGAATACCTAGAAAAGGAGACAGAAGTGTAAAATATGTGTTAATACTTTAATTATTCATTCACACGATTTAAGTATCATAATAGATTTAAACCAACACAAAATTAAGATGTCAGAATGAATTGATAAAGCTAGCTGCATCTGTGCTAAATAAATCAAGCCTGTTGTCTGTGCTAAATAATCAAGCCTGATGTCATAACATTTCTTTTAATATTACCGTAATACCGCTTGTATAAAGTGCACTAGAAGGCCGACCCGTGGCTCGATTTGGAGCACTTAGTACTCAGGGGTGTAAGTCAGGGTGCATGAAAAACTGAAGATACACCTAGGAATTCTGAATTCAATGCTCAAAGAGTGCACAAGTTTGATCCAAGAAAGGAATCTTTAGTAAATCAGAGGGGGTAGCCAAAGCTATTTTCTATGGCAAATTGTTAGGCTGCAGATTAGGTCTATCGTTGCGCTTTTCGGCAGCAAAATATTTCACATTAGGCCTACCATAGGGGGCCTACAAACTGTATCACCTTTTCCACTGCAAAATGCCACAGATTAGGCTAACCATTACAAACTGTAGCCCTTTCCTATGACAAACTGTTACCCATCCCCATTTCCAAAAGCACCTCCCCTACCCCCAAATAGGCCCTACACTAAATGTGGTGTCCTGGTGTAATAACTCAGAATGGGCGTAACTTATCAACAGTGTGTAACATAGCAACAGCAAACAATTTTACACTCTCCCAGCAGATACTCCCGGAGGTTTGAGTTTTAGAGAGTTTCTCTGGAACTACTTATCATATCTTAACACATGAGCTATCAAATTAAAGGTCTCAGGGAGTGCGACCCAGATCTTCAATCGATAAGAAGATTCCTCTTTAAGTAACATTGCGAGAACTGCCGATCTATTTGAATCGATATCCAAGATGGCCGAAAATACAATTTTTTTTTTTATGGTTTTTGAGGTTACAACATCTATTTGCCAAAGTTTAGATTAAATTAAATCTCTATACTGAAACATTTAAGACCAATTAAGTACATTTAATTGTATATTCATGAAAATATTTTTGCTATGATTTCTGAGTGACAAGTCGAGTTAGCTGGCATTTTCCTACCTGGTTCCTAGCCTGAAAATTTTGCTTCATCTGGTACCCCACGAGTACCCTAGGCTAATGAAGTAATTAATCATGCAAATGCAACCAGCAATCTACTTACCCATTTTTATATATAGTGTAATAAGTGTGTCGCACTAAGAAAATACTGCAGGATTCTGAAAACATACAACCCTGAGTACTCATCTAATGTAATTTTACTCCGCCTATACGGAGGTTTCAGGTTCCTTAGTAGGCGGGGGTAAGGTAGGTAGGTAGGTAAGTAGTTGTTTTACGCCATTTCGACAGCTAGGGTTGATCTAGTACCCAGAAAGATAAGCAGCTCCAGCATGATTGGCACTGGGTACCAGGCGTTATGAAATGCACCCTAAAGTCTGCACTGAATGGAGGGAATTGTCTCATTGGTCAAAAATCTATCCCGCTATGTAGGTATATAAGGTGCCCCCCCCCCAACGTTTGCTGCTTCTGTAAGTCTGCTCCTTATTCTGACCTATCGGGATATGTTATTGACCAATCAGAAATTTCCCTTCATTCAGTGCAGGCTTTTTAGGGTGCATTACACAACAACTGGTCCTCATTATGCCGGCTGTTATCAGTCCTTATCTCTCAGGGTACCAGAATTAGCAGGGGTCGCCCACTAAGGATCCCGCTAACCAGGAATACAAGGGGTATCATCAAAGTGCGTTTAAACATGGCCTTACCCTGGTGAATGAACTCGACAACTGTTTCAAAGTCTGCCTCATTAAGGTTCCTGGAGGTAAGGGAGGGTGCGCCCAGCCGCAGTCCGCTTGGTTTGAGGGCACTCTTGTCACCAGGGCATGTGTTCTTGTTGACAGCGATGCCGATCTCCTCAAGAATCCGCTCTGCACGTGCACCATCCACTTTCTGTGGCCGGAGGTCGAGTAGGCACAAGTGGTTGTCAGAACCACCTTGTTGTACAAGAAAGTTAAGCATTACTATTGATACTAGTATGTTCGAAATGATTAGTGATTAATGCAATTTCGACAGCTAAGGTCATATTTTGGAACAATATTGGACATGATGGATCAAAGCGTGTCAGTGCCTGTGTCTGATTAGACACCCAGTACCATAATTATATACATGTACTATCGTCACCAGCATATTACTCCCTTTCCTATAAACATCTACGATAGAACTGGCGTAATGACATAAAGATTTGACTTGGAAAATTTCATAGTATGTGTTCGATATAATATCATTAATATCATATTAATTACTTTTCATTGATAATGTACATCTACATGTACTTAAGTACCGAGGTTTGGAGTCAGATTTGGCCATTGTAGTGTAAAATGCCCACGTATAAAGTACACCCCCAAATTTGCCGACCCTACCAGGCACCAAGGGGTCTGTCCTTGCCTGCCTATATGCCACACCTCATATGTAGGGAATCGCTTTAGCAATAATTACTTACCTGAAACGAGTAGATATCCTCGGTTTTGCAGGGCTTTGCACATGGACTGAGTATTCTTAAGAACCTGTGTTTGGTACTCTTTGAAGTCTGGCCTCATAGACTGCATCAATGCCACACCGACACCTGCAACAGGACAAGAAGCTTCATCATATAAAGATTCAACGCATGGAATGCACGACTGGCCCAGGTCTTCCGCTACCTACCGTAGGGGACTGTCAATATAGTGACAGTGTGTCGGAATCGTCAATGGTTAAGGCTATGGAGAATGCACCCATTATAGCTTGTCAATTTCATTGGCAGATAACTCGTCTCCTGGCGAGTTAACCATTCCATTGTATCAGCAGGTCTTAAATAAGGATCCATATTTTCCATAGAAAGGCATGAGAGACTGTAATTCTCCTCCATTTTGTTATAATCAAGCAGTTTCGATAGCACCGTAAGGCGATCGTCTCCCTGTCCGCCATTTGGATTTTTCGCCTCTCTGCACATGCGCGACCCCTCCTTGCCGGAAGTCGCATTTTCGACGGAGAAATGATAGATTATATCGATTTAACTTGAAATTAATGGCTTTTTGAATATAATCCATGCATGTTAGACAATATCAATCGAATTGAATCGAATACATGGCCTGTATTTACTTTTACCGTAATCTCTCGCGTAGAAGGCGCAGCCCGTGTAGAAGGCGCACCCCCAACTCAGGGAAGGTTGGTTCACGTAGAAGGTGCACCTATCTTCCCTGAATTGGTATTATGAAAAACCAGCGTATAAGGCGCACCCCCAACTCAAGGAGGTCTGGTCCGCGTACAAGGCGCACCTTGTGCATGACCTGCCTACAAGGGTCTCTTTGTAGTTGGGGATAGCCTTAGTTAAGGTTGAAATCAGGTTGGGTATGATGCTGAACATATATATTTTTTTTAATGCCACAAATGAGGTGTGACCAGAAGTATAACTTAGCTCTAACATTTTATCATCAGTTCTTTTGATTTCTCTACTTACATTCATGCATTCTATCAATGTTGTAGCATTTTAGGGAATGAATTTAAATCAAAACATTATCTAAACATAGTTTGAGCATCTATTCTTAAGTCAAACACATAGCAAGTGTATGTAAATGTACTGGCTCCATCTGGTGGCACTTCTAGGAATCATTCCTATTGAATACAGGATTATAAGTGATCATGGTCAAGATATAGTTTGCATTATTATTATGTGTTAGATTGTATTCCCAGTAGTGTAGTTGTAAATGGATTTTAGGTTATCCATGCTTAGATCACTGTTTTACATGATACATTTCATGTTATCATGTCAATAGGTCGTCATGATGTGGTTGATTTGTCAAAACTGTGTCAGAAGATGGTATACAATTGAAATTTACCTCAAACTGTACCTTAATCATGATCATTTATAATCATGTAGTCACTGGGAATGGTTCCTAGAAGTGCCACCAGATGGAGCCAGTATACCATTTATATACACTTGCTTTATGTTTGACTTAGGAACAGATGTTCCAACTATGTTTAGATAATGTTATGATTTAAATTCATTCCCTAACATGCTACAACATTGATAGAATACATGAATGTAGGAAGAGAAATAAAAAGAACTGATAATACAATGTTAGAGATAAGTTCTACTTCTGGTCACACCTGATTTGTGGCATAAAAAAAAAAATATGTTCAGCATCATACCCAACTTGATCACCATATCACTTGGGCCAACCGCACTCTTCTCTCCAAACACTCTCTGCATCACAAACAGGACTGACTAATGCCCAATGAGTTAGTCCAACACCGCTGTCTCTACCCCTATTCACACTATAACTGCCTCACCCCAATAACATGTCATAACCTCCTCCCGCATGCCTAACCACCCCAAAACCTTGCTCTTCCAGAAGATGCCACGACGCCTGATCCTCCTGACAGACAGCCAAGGAAGGGGCATCCCCAACTCGCAGTACCTGACCTGCACCTTCAAATCCGGAGGAAGAGCCCACCATATCCAGGAGCTAATCGACAGGCAAGACATCCGATCTCATGAAGACGTCGCCATTTGGATAGGTGGTAATGATGCACACCCTCGGGTAGGCCAGTTTAATCCTTCTGCTCTCAGAGAGCACTTCCGCCATGCAGTTCACTGCGTACGCCAAGCTCACCGACGGCAAACGTCGTCCTTGTGGCAGCCACAAAGAGAGGGGTAGAAGCAAAATCACGCAACATCCAAGCTGTAAACACTATCATTAGAAACATTGCCCTCGAGTTCACTGTTCCCTTTTCCAATGTGTACCGCTCACTCGAGCGTAGATACGGTCACTGCTCCCAGTATTTAAAGATAAATGAGGGGGTCCATCTGACCCTTAAGGCCAAGCTGCAGGTGGTCGAATCAATTCGGCACCAACTGGGAGTGTCTGTTGTACCCAAAAACCCAATTCCCTCCCCCCCTTTGCCTCTGAAGGTGGCTGGACGTGGACATCACATCCTATCCATGTTCTACCCGGCTCCTCTCATCTGGGGCTACAGATGGTTCAGCACTGCTGAACATGCCTACCACTATGAGAAATGCATGAGGGTAGGGGAAATCGGCCAAGCCCACGAAGTGCTTATGGCTACCACTCCCAGCCAAGCAAAATCCAAAGGTAAGATCCCGGATAGTCTGATGGACTTTCCCACAAGACGCCTGCTCCTAGAGGACATCCTTATGGAGCGATGGCGGAGCCAGCCCAGTTTCAGGAATGCTCTGCTGGAATCGGGCTCCAGACCAATCATACACACAGTAAAGGACGACTTCTGGGGAGACATAGGATGTGACGGCACTGGCTTCAATGCATATGGGAAGTCCCTGATGAAAATGCGTCACATCCTCCCCAGACATTAGACCATACTCCCTTCAACTCCCCCAAAAAACACCCTGCCCCCTCACCACCTACTGAGATGATCACCATACCACTCGAGCAGGTCACCCCCCCCCCCCTCACTCCACCTCGATCCTCCCCTCCCACACCCCGGTCCCTCCCCCACCTAGGCCCCGGTGCCTATCACCATACCGATTATGGCCTGCCACGGCGCGGTGTACTGTATCGCACCGCCCATGGACATGGGTGCCTGGCTGGTCTCACATACACCCCCCGCCCACTTCCACAAGGGGACCAGGCCTTACACCCTTGACCAAAGGCAGGCCAACATTTCGGTAGATTTCTCGCATGTGCCCCCTAGGAGTGGATACGCCAGATAGCACTATGATGCACTGGGCAATTGTCCTGCTTCCTGGTTCGGTGACACAGGTAAGATCACCCAATCACATGGTACACCTTGTTCATACTATAACCGAGATACTGTGCTGTTTTTTCTTCCTTGTTGTTGTTTTTGTTGTTGTGGTTTTTGTTGTGTGTTTTTTTCTCACTCCCCCCTAGCTCCCTTTAGTGTACGGGTCCGGGTTTCATGCCACGGGACCTCTCACCCTCGACGTGTCCTTGAGGCACATAGGTGAGGTTTAAATTCAATCAATCAACTTGATCTCAACTGAGGTATGGGAATAACCCGCGTACAAGGCGCACCCCCAACTCAAGGCAGCATGCTTCCCGCGTATAAGACCCATCCACGGTCTGATTCGCGTATCAGGGGTGTGAAATCCCGAAACTCATTTCCTCTGAGGTGTAATATACGGCTTGCTAGTTAATGTTTTTTTTTTATGTAGGATAAAGCTGAACAAAAGTTATTCTAATGTTATTTGAGCAGAATATAACACACACTGTTGTACAGGGATTTTGAAATTACCATTTGGAGGCCAACAAATCTCAATCTGGAATGACATTGGCAGAAATTTTAAGTCAGACCCCCCCCCCCCTTACAAATGGTTATTTCTTTTCTCAGTGGATTTGCATAGATCTCAAGAATGGTCTTTCTGAGCATCAAAAACGCGGATTTCCGCGTTTCCGCGGAGATTTCACACCCCTGGCGTATAAGACGTGCCTTATACGCAGGAGATTACGGTATATGAAAATTAAAGCTTACGACGCACCACTCTGTGTGCATGTGCGAACTCGCACGAGGATGTTCTGGCTGGGAGGGAGAGTGTAAAGACTAGTACATATGGTACATATATAGTATGTCAGAGGGTGCAGGCAGTAGCTGGTGTAAGGGCTAAGACATAGAAATCATAACAGCCTGCGTCCTCTGTGTATATTACTACGTACATACAGTCCTACACACGCCTTGCCGGAAATGCGATAGCAAAATTTCCCAACTTTTCCTGTATCTATCGCATTATATGGACGGTCTTCTGCCCTACCTACTGAAAAAAAAGCGTCTTAATTGGACAATTCCCATGGGAGCCCATGTGTTATGTCTATCGCGAAGATCTATCACACAATGCTATCCTATGGAGCCTCGTTTTCCTGAGAAAGTAGGTCTATTATGTCAGGTTTTTTCTTCAGCTATTTTCATAGCTAAAGAAAATTTTTTCCCAGGAATTGTGCATGTACAATGAAAGACAAGATCCTAAAGAACATGTTTCCATGATTTTTTGTTTAATTATCCCCCAATTTTGATGAGCAATTCCCATGTAAAGTTTCAATTCATGACCATCAGTTTTCGACCGAAAAGGTGCCGCCAATGACCCAGCAGGAGCTGGGGCAACAATTCATACAGTAAATGTACATGTCCCTGTGAATATGTTTTCCATACCGATTTTAAGGTGGGGGTGCGGAAAAAAAAAACTGGACAGACATTACACTTCTGAAACTTACCTGCGATGGCATGGTTGTGAGGACCACCCTGCAGTCCAGGGAAGACAGCTTCATTGATCTTCTTTTCAAGATCGTACATGATCTTTTCTCCTTTGTTGTTGACGGAACGAACACCTAGTATGGAAAGATGATTACTTAATATTAATTTGATTAAATCAATATGGGCGAGATTTTCTGGGCACGTACAATTGGCATTTTTCAGACCCTTGGTCTTGGATGCTTATGCACCTATAGAATGACAACCCATTTCTTGGTCTTAAAGGGAAGAGAACACCCTAAGCTTTCAAATGCATGTTTTTTTTTTCCGGCATATCCAACCAAAATATTTGGACTTGTGAGCCTGCAAAGCTGAAACAAGAAGGACGTCAGGAGACTACTATTGTATATACAATAGTGGGGAGACGATAGGAATGCGTAATCCATGTTATAGAACATGAACATATATTGACTAATTGCTAACAAATATTAAGCAATTGTTGCCATATAGCGAGTGAGCACTAACTGACATATACTTACAAGTTGCTGACCAAAAGTGAATACATACTATGTTCATTCTAATAAGCACACTGGTTCTGAAATTTAATTGTCAGATCCTCAAAACCTTAATACAAATATTAATTCCAAGAAACACACCCCCTAGAACTTGAATATCATTATTTTTGTCCTAAATTTCTTCATTTTGACATTTCTTTTGAATGATTTAACAAGAGCAGGGGGTGTACTCATGACCCAAAAGGAGGGGGTGCGCTTATTAGAATGAATACGGTACTGACATACATTGACTGATTGATGAGAAAATATGAGTAAATAGGCCTACGGGCTAATATTGACTATCAGCAGGCAGGTCAGGCCCCGGGGTCAGGCCTTAGACAAGGCAGGTCAGGCCTGAGACGAAGCAGGTCAGGTCTACTACCCCATCACTGTGCACTGGCACTAAACAATACAGTTCCCTCAAATGCTATTGATTATAAGACAAAATGAATATCTTATACGATCTTATTGTGTTACATTTATAAGTTACTTGTATTTGAATAAGAGTGAGTTACAGTTATGGTACTAGTTTACTAGAACATGTATTGAGTATCCATACCCAGGAGAAAGGAGAGGGAAGCCATGGTTTCTATAAGAAACTGGGTTTAGAGAACCAGAGAAAATGAAGAATTTTGGACCATCCAGACCTATGTAACCGCAACAAGGTATGTCTAATCAAAGTGATGAACCCCCTGAATGTATAGACCACCTTATTTTGATTGGATGTGTCCCACATTAATGTGTAAGGCTGTAGTAGAGCCACCCTCCTGTGACTGTTGAGACTGTCAGATAGTGTACATGTATAGTACATGTAGTTTATATATGAAGGTCTGTGGCAATGTACTGTCAAAGTAGTAGCCTCGGCAAGTGTGTGTGGTACTGTATTTCTGTATGATCATGATAAAGGTTAAATGCTGAATATGAAGCATAATAAAACCATAGTGTCTAGTTTCAGTTGGTGAGACAGATAGGGCATACTATCATCTGGGCTTTTGGTAGTATATAGCACAAATTCAACCTGAACTACCCACTGCAGCTAAGTACTTATAGCATGTAGACTGTCCATTCTGCATGCATCTCACTCAGCTGCCACAGGGACCTGTCTTATTCAATGTTCAATGCCATAGTCAACAGGTGTGTCATTATGAGTATGAGTGTACACTGTCTCAGATTGCCAGGAGCCTGCTCTGCCTCCCTGCCCCCCCCCCCCCCCCACACACACACCCAACTGCCAATCACTTGTAATAGTCTATACCCCGTCACGGGCCAGTGGTCAGCAAACTGGCCAGATCACTCCACCTCTCTGTAGAGGGGGAGCACAGTGTAAGTACCTGGGTGTACATACATGTTTTCAGTGTTCCACAAAATCGTTTATATAATGAAAGGAGTAATCAAATTAATCTTTCATCACCAATAGTAGATACATATTCTGAGATAACATTATTTCAATGTAAACTAAAAATTTTACACAGAAAAGAATGTAGCAGTTCCACAAGGTGGCCTTACACTTCAACCTCCTCTGATTTACAAAAATGCACATATGGCAACACACACTTTAGCACTGATTTCTCCATAGAGATCTTTGACAGTGAATCAAATACAGAAAATATGATCCAATTGTACTATAACCCACTGAGATAAAACCTGTACTACATATATATAGTAGTTTCAAAACGAACAATTCTAAAACAAAGGCTACAGGGATGCATTTCTGGATCTTAAAATGCTCTAATGCTAATCTGTCATAGGGCTCCAAATGATGAAATGTCTTATCTGCGAATAAAATCAAAAGTATGAGATCTATTTTGAAAATTCCTTCACTGATAAGTAAAGTACACACACTGATGTTATTACATTAGAATAGTGAGCAGGAATAGTCCATAGCAGAGGAGCCACAAACAAAAATAGATTGCAAGGCTTCCTTATCCCTTACACCTTGGTGACTGTGAACCATACAGTAGTCTACTTATCTCACGAGTAGTACTCACTAGTCGCTGCACTAATTATAGACACTATGGCTGAGTTCTGTCAGTGTTAAGGTGAAGATCCACATGTAGGCCCTAATACATGTATGTGTAGTTGAATCTACCTAAGGCTATGTGTGAGGAATATATATGTAGAAATATATATCACAGTGCTAACCAATGGCAAATATAACTACCGTAAACTCCCGCGTATAAGACGCGTCCTCTAGGCCAAACAAAATGCTGGGGCGTCTTACAGGATTTCTTCAAGTTGGGGGGGCGTCTTATACGAGGGGTACTTTTACTATAGAAATGTACTTATCTTACAAATATCACCATTAAAATGTGCGTCTTATACGCGAAAATGCATGTGCTGAGTTTGGGGTGCGTCTTATACGCGCAGCGCGTCTTCTACGCGGGAGTTTACGGTATGTGCAAGTAGTTTATGCACCAATATGTGTATTGGTAAATCGGATTACATTATGATCCTGAACAAAATGAGTCATTGCTATTGACTAAGATAGATACAGCTATTGTGTTATTCAGCTGTCAAAGGTGTAAAATTATACTTAAAGAGACATTATTTTCTGATGGTGTTTACACAAAAGACCGCCAAGGTGTTTATGAACGCTGGTGCATAGTGTTTATTCACAGTGGAACAACATTATCAAGATGTTCAAAGTATCTACCAGATATTCAACAACAGAAATAAACATGTTATTACTAAAAGACTGTTGCACACTCATTGATTGCATGGGTCCGGCTACAAAAATATCTCTCTGGTCGCAGCAAATATGGCTGCAAACATACCAATTTATCAAGTGAACCACCCATCTCACAAATGGTCAGTCCTCACTCAAAAACAATATAAAGAGAAGGTTAAATGATGCACATATTCAGAAATACAACCAGTACATTGATAACCCAGAGAAAACTGGCAAGTGTAGAATTATCAAGATGTGTAAAGATGATCTCAATGACATCTATGAAGAGCGTGAATACCTAACGCATACAGAATCACCTAAAATTAGAACCATTATTGCTAAACTTCGGACTGACAATAACTGTACACTTGACAGCCTGTCAAGAAGATATAGAGCCTATCAATTCTAGGTGCACATTCTGTAATGCTCTGCAAGATGTCAATCATGTCTTCTTACATTGTAACATGCCCGAGATGAGAAACGCACTGTCAGTGTTTAAAACAAAATACCTCAAGTTCGTTGATTACTATAAAAGACACGATGACAATAGGAAACTTTCTCAAATACTAGCAGTGGCCCCATATTGCAAATCATCTAAAAGGCCAGGGGCTGTGAACTGTATATACTCATATATAAAATCTGTCTACAACATTGGAAATGAAAACCTGGTGCTGACATAAGTGTACCTGTACATTAGTCAATAAAGCCATCTTGAATCTTGAATCACAAATAAATGATTATCATATTCATATTTTATGGGTCTTTTTACATAACACAAGCCAAAATGATAATTTTCTATGGCAGAAAATACAAAAACTAAGGCCATGAATTTGCTAACTTTTACTACCGGGTATAGTGACAGATACGTGGGTGGGCAGCATTACCTCCCGACGCCCATCCCTACTCTAGCTCTCAGTCTGCCATTTTTGTAGTTTGTTTGAATCGGAAGTACACCCAAACAGTTTTCACGTTGTTGCCAGTGGTGAATAACTCCTCCCATGGCGAGTTAAGCCCTATACAATGTCAACAGATCTTAAATAAGGACCTATACTATCGATACATTACCCAAATCAATCGATTTGAGCTGTAATTAAGCCTGTTCACCAACATATTCAACACGCTGCTGCCACATATTGGAACGGCGTAAGACTAAGAAGAGGGCCTCCAGTGTAGAAAATGATGAGAACACCGAGGTGCTGGTCTCAGCCATGGAAATACTTTTTCACTATATTTTAATGTGGCATGGCATGCCATAACTAGTGTGCCCAGGAGGTATTGAGCAAAAAATCCCATGTATATCTTTAGGGGCAACTTCGAATTACGACATATAAAAAAAAAAACTGCGCATCGATCACGAAAATCTGGAATGCTGGCCATAAATGTACAGACACCTGCATAATTGGCATTTTTTGCAGTGAATAAATTCAGTTCAGACCCAATCCAAACAAGCCCAAAAATGAATGGGCATCGCTGCAATAATCATGTTTTATTTTATATCATATGAATAAGTACCTACTCAGGACCAGTTATGAATTTTTACAGAGTTCTACTAAATTAGCTAACAATTTTATCCACCCAGAACTCATGTAGTATTCAGTGCGGAGGTCTTCTGTCGGTAAGGATGCACTGAGTGACCCCGGGATTTCCCTACGTGAGACCTGCTGTGTATTGCAAAAACGCTTAACTAAATTCACCACATAGCTTCAAAGAGAGAAAATCTTTTTCAACCAATCACAGCACAGCATTTATTCAGTACGGAAAACCGACACAGCTCTCAGGGCTTGGGTGTATGAATAAATGGGGAGACATAGACCTAAATCCTAAGTAGGAGTAAGCAGGTCAGTCTCCCCATAAAAAGGAGAAAAAAATCACAAATTTTACTAAAAATCTAATTCTTTACAATCATACTGTATATACCTGAGGGGTTCCAGAACCTCCAATACAGCTTTTTCCCATAGATATATCATCTGAGTTAATGTTTCAGGAGGTTTTGCAGTCTTATAGAGGATAATTTCTTGTAAATGAATCATTCAGGGAAAAATGACCCACAAATGTCCTTCCAACAGTGAAATTAAAGCCCTTTCATATCATACAATATCCTTATACTGCTTAAAACTGAGGAGCACTAGGGTGGTTAAGTTGGCGCAAAAATATTTTGCTGTAAGCAGAAGTCTTCCCTCTACACCTAAGAATGTACTTGTATACACTTTTTTCTGCCGGATGGACATTGGTCCTTCTGACAGTAAAAGTATAATTTTTCCAAATCTCAAAGTTTTTCATCTGAATACATCTTTTATGTTTCAAAACAAGTGTAGCCATCTCCTAAACAATTTATGATAGCATTTGTACAAGCATTATCAGTATAAGTGTGTCGTTTACCCTCTAATGACCAAAAAAAAGTGTCCATCCAACAGATTAAATCTGAAATTTAGGGTCTTTTCAAGCTGGTGATGTGCTAAGTTGGTGGGTCATTGGATTAAAATGAACATTATTTCAAAATGCTGAAGTTAATGTAGATTGATTTTAATGAGTATTTGAGAATTTTATAGAGAGCTAAAGAGAAAATAATGTTTGTGACAAAAAAATTCTTTATTTCACAAAATTCTGAAAGTTTATGAGCTGATATCTGATATCTCAAAAAGTCTTTTGATATTGATGCTTATATTTTATTTTATCAAACTTGCATACTGTATCAGCTAGGAGTTTCTGTGGTGTATGTATGGGTAACAAACCTATGTCACTGATTAAATCTGTCGGATGGACACAAAAAGGGACAAATCATAGTCACACAGCTATAAAAATGGAGCCGATAGGGATAAGTGTGTATAAATGGTGATCCCATGCAGCCAAGATGTTGGTCTTTCAATGTAATAAGGTCATCAAATGTTATTCTGAGTTCATTTCTGAAGCCTCCTCAGGGAGATTTGTACATGACCAGAAAATCTGGCCCATATAGTATAGATATACATCTTGGCATCTAAATGTTCACATACATTTTAGAAAATCTTTCTTCATTACAGTTGATTTATGACGAAATGTGATTTTCTGAAGAAGAAAAAAAATCCATTTAGGTCACTCACCTTTCCTGTAGAAGATCATGCCAGAGCGGGGTCCACGTAGTGTCTTGTGTGTAGTGGTTGTCACAATGTCACAGTGCTCAAAGGGTCCGGGGATGACACCTGCCGCCACCAAACCGGAGATGTGTGCCATGTCGGCTAAAAGATAGGCACCGTTCTCTGTTGCGATCTCCTTGAAGCGTTTGTAGTCAAGATGGCGAGCATAACAGCTGACCCCTGTATTATAAGATCAATCAAATCAATACCATGAGCTTTCAGGCTTTGATACAGGGATGTAAGTCAGGCATGGGCAAAAATCAGGAAGCCATACATTTACTTGATATAAAAGCCTTCTAGTTTTCTAAACAGCCCTCTTTCCACTTGTATAAGAAAATTTATGTAATTCATAATTTTCAAAAATCAGGAAATCCTGATAAAACCTGAAGACTTACATCCCTGTTGATAAAAGTAGAATTTTTGTCCAACAGTTGGTAAAGGTAAATTTTTTTCTCACATTTGCAAAACTAAGTCAATTATCTTTTTTTTTTTTTTTTGTTGCTAATGTTGCAAAATTTCAGAAAACACAAGAGAAACCAACCAGCAATGATCATCTTGGGTTTGAAGAGCTTAGCGTTTTCCTGCAGCTTATCATAATCAATCAGTCCGGAGGTGGGGTCAATGCGATATGGCATAGATTCAAAGAAAATAGAAGTTGCTGAGATTTTTTTGGTGGGCGTCATGAAACCATGAGATAAGTGACCACCATCTGGTAGATCTAGGCCCATGATACGTCCATGAGGCTCTACGAGAGCTGTGTAGACGGCAAAGTTAGCGGGTGAGCCGGAGAGTGGCTGCACATTGACGCCCCACTCCTCGGGTGACAGACCAAATGCTTCCAAGGCACGCTTCTGGGTCAGACGCTCCATTTCATCAATGAACTCATTACCACCATAGTATCTGGAGCAAAGAGTGACATGGTTTGTTTTTTTTTTATTACTAAGCCGTCCGCTGGTCTTGACGGTTCAAAAGGTACTCAATGAAATAAAAGTTGTTTTTTTTCTATTCCCACTACATTTTAATTGGACATGAATCTGACCATGACAATTATTTTAAACAAAATACGGAAAATCCTTCCATTTTACAACTGGTTGTCTTCTATATTTACCTCTGACCTGCCTGTCCCTCGGAATATTTGTTATTCAAACAGGATCCTAAGCACTGTAGGACTGATTTGCTTGCAAAGTTTTCAGATGCGATGAGCTCAAGGCCACAGAGCTGACGCTGCTTCTCCTTTTTGATGATCTCTGCCATCTCAGGATCGTCCACAGAGATATCGTCCTGCAGGGTGTAGCGTTTGTTCGCGGCATGGTCACCGGACCCATTGCACTGTGTTACCTCCATGTCACTCATGATTTCTGTTGTTGGTTACTGGAGAACTCTGCATAAAGCAAAAGAAATGAGAAAATTAGTGATTTATGATAAAGCCATACTAACACTTACTTTTGATTTACAGTTAATTTTTGTTGTCAGTGGATACTTCTCTTAATAGAATAGTTTCAATTACTCTTAGCCATGCTAGTAACCTGCATCACTTACAGGGAATAAATGTTCAAGCTAGTCGATTGAATGGATAGGCTAGGTGTACAAAGTGACCCGAGCACACCTCTATCAGCAACCGGTGATCATTTTATCTGTGAGTGCCCGAGTTTTCCACAGTAGGCTATCCTGTGATAAGATCAGCCTGGAGGAACTAGTACAATTTTCCATAGTAGACTATCCTATGATAAGATAAGCTCGGAAGAAGTAGTGCAGCATTTCCATGACACAGTTCTAGGGAATTGAAGGTCTAAGTTCATATAGGGCTATTATACAGGTATAGTCTGTATGGCTACTAGGGAAACCTCCAATTTTATAGATGACACTCACTGACCGACAAAAACCAGGAAAACTGAACTTTGGACAAATTTTCCTAGGAATTTAACATTATTTAATACAGAAATCTTAGTTTCAAAACCAGGAATTCCTGGTTGTGGTAAACCAGAAAAAGTGTCATCTCTGTATCCCTAATTGACAAATCGTCCCCTCAGTGCTGCAATGTTGAACCGGCATCTGGGTCAACAAGCATAAAGGTACCTGTGTGAGGGCCCCTAATGGAAGTACCTTTCACCTTGTTGACCCAGATGCCATTACAACCTTGTTGCTTTGAGGCGGTGAATAGCTCGTTTGATTTAAAGCATATGACAAACAATACCTGCAAATATTAAATTGGTTACTTCTCCAGTGTGGGCACAGGTATAACACGTAACATAATCTCCCGTGTATGAGGTGCACCCTGCGAAAAAGGTGCACCCCCAACTCAGGAATGGATGGTTCATATAGAAGGTGCAAAAGTTTAACGCCTTTGGACCTTTTTTTTTTTTCAAGGAACCTCGCGCATAAGGTGCAGCACCACTAACAGACAAATCTGGTCCATGTATAAGGCACTCCTCGTGCATGGCCCAGGTCCAAGACCCACATTCAAGTTTGAGAAAGTGATGATTTAATTGTTAGAATGCTACAAATGAGTTGTGAACTAGGAGTGTCATCAATACCTATGGAATCGATGCATCGTAATTTCAAGAATCGCTATTATCGCATCAAGAAATGCATTATATCGATAAAATATTTTGTTGCCATTAATCTCCAGCACCAGACCTATCAAACTGTGAAAGAAATGTGAAAATATTCTAATCAAGACCAAATATGATTTTGCCATCTATGTATCCATTGATAATTAGTCTACTGACGATACATGGCTGTGTTTAATTTGACTAATTGATTTTTTTTCCCTTGTACTTATCCCACTCGGCAAAAATGCCTTTCACTACTCTACTTGCTCCATAGATAATCTGATATGCATGAAAACATATCTACTCTTGCATAGCCTCTCATTTTTGTCCATTATTTTCTTAATATCGATATTTGAAATATCAACACCAAAATGGTGATAATCGTCATCGAAATAAATTGGATATCAATGACACTCCTAGGTCACTCACTGTGAACAGAAGTAGATCTTGAGTCTAACATTGTATCATTATCATGGGCGTGGAAAGCAGGGGGGACATGCTCTCCAATAATATTGAAATTCTATAGTGCTGCCATCCAGTGTAAATTCTAGGAATCATTTAAGGGCAAACAGGACAGAACAAAATGTCTGAGGCTGTGCCACCAGGGCTGCAATGTTAGACATTCATGTTTAGTCAGTGATGCATATGTGCAAGGTTTAAAGGTTTCCTTCAGAGAGGCACCTGGCCAGGCGTGGGAGTTTGGATTTTTTTTTTTTTTTATTTATTTATTTTTTTTTTTTTTTGGGGGGGGGGGCTAAGAGTGGCAGTAGGGACTGAACAACACTCTTGTAGTGGCATTTTGAGATTGGGTAGAGCTGAACTAGTTGAGTACCTCAAGGGACACAGAGTGTTAGTGCATCATACCAACCTTAGGGTAATAAGGCCTTTGTATGGTTGTACATATATGTAGGTGGCCTGTTAAAGGGTTAAGGATTACCCGGAGGTGTGACAACATCAATACTCTATTCCCATGTGTAAATAATCTGCTGGTAGCCCTCCTAATATGCCTTGTCAGCACAATAGATTTATACAGGGTCCCTGTCCTATAAGGTAACAGCTTTGCAATGCTCATGGAGACACTGTATCTGCAAAATATGGTAAGGTTTAGATAGAAGTAAATACTTGATTGACGTCTAGTCAATCAAGTAATTAGATGGCAGCACTATGGCAGCAGAATTATAATGCTGTATATATGATCCTCTTGATTAAAAGTTCAATAGTATAACTAATAAGGCTGTCAGTAAGTGGGGTGTAAATATGTTTCCTAACATTTTATGGTTAGCACAATCTGTGACAATGCTTCATTCAGTAATTTATGACTATGGAGAACGCCATGGCATCAAGCACAACTTTTTCTTGGTTAAAGCAAGACATGACCCGGTGTGCATAGCTGACTAGATCTGGATTGGAAATTGAAGGTACCCTTTGTATAAGGTGCACCCTAAACTTGGGGAAATGCTATAATAAGGCACACCCCTGATCTTAATTTCGTGTTTAAGAAGCAACTTATACGCGGGAGGTTACGATTTATCCATTAGGCAATTTCCAAATGACCGTGGGCATTTGGCTACTGCCTTCTGTTTTTCAAAACCATCATGGGAGGGAGGGTCAATCTGGGGTTAAAGGCTAAAAATATCCACTGCTAGCTGTGCTATTCTAATCAATAAATTGACAGAGATAAGGTGATGTCCAGGACTATTAGCAAGCAAAGCAGTACTGAGATCCCAATATTTGGGCTGTGCACCTTGAGAAAGTATCATATTTGATTACAAGAGAAAGGGTCAATTATTGAAATACACACCACCAAACCAAAAGATTGTATGCGTGCTATACTGCACTAATGGCCCAGGGTTTCCATCAAAAATGATAAAAACAGAAAGAAATTAAACCTACCCGTGTGGGGGGGGGGGCTTGCTATAGTGACAGTATGCCCAAGTCGTCAATGGTCAAGCCTATGGCAAATGCACCCATTATCCCTCGTTTTTTCATTGGCGAATAATAATCTATTTGAATCCAGAACACCCCCTCAGTTTCAACATAGAAAAAAAAAGAAATATTATGGCGGTTTTCAAATGGCGGTTCCATCTCAGCGCATGCCGGAACTCCTCCTGCCGGAAGTAGCATTTTCGACGGAGAACAGGGGTAGACACTAACATTTTGGGTATTTGACCACCCGGGCCAGTAGTCTGGTATATGGCAATGTATTTTCAAATATTTTACTGGCCAAATTCAAAGGAAATCTAGATATAATCACTGGCCCACAGCCAAAAATACTGGCCATTGGCCACCGGGCCAGAGTAAGTGTCTACCCCTGGAGAAATTCAGTAGATTCTATGGATTTAACTTGAAATTAATGAGTTTTAACATGTAATCCGTGCATTTTGGGCAATATTAATCGATTTGAATCGAGAACACCCATTCTATTTCTGCGTAAATTGAAAAAAGGAAGGTTATGGCAGTCTGTGCATGCATCAGGCCTCCCTGAAATGTGATTTCAAATATGGCGGTACAGTAAAAATTGGACAGGTAGCGATTTAAACTACAATATGGTGGTTTTATGGCAGTACAGGTATGGCGGTACCCTCCCCTCATATATAGGAACAAAGCAGTAAATTAATCAGACACACAAATGATGTAGCTCATATGACATGCCTGATTACTTCTACACCTGCTGAATTTTTGGCGTCTTAATCAGCAATTTCCATAGGAATCAAGGTGTTTTTGAAAAAGCAAAAAATGATTGCCACCATAGGCCCAATAAAGGTAAGTGAAATATGGCAGCTGTTTTCACAAGGAAAGACATGCCTCACGGACAAGAGAGATGTACCAGGGCTCGACAAATCAGTTTCGAATCAGTGTGTCCACTGGACACAAAGGCAAATCAAAGTTGTGTCCAGCAGGTTAAATAGTGTGCCTCTACCATTTAGGTCAATGTAAAACCCTGGCTGGCAGTTGTGTCCACTGGACACAACTTGAAAAATAGGTTGTGGACAGAAAAATATTTTTGTGTCCCAGGCACTGGACACAGGGATTTGTCGAGCCCCCATGTACTGTATGAGAGAGGAGATTCTAATCTATCCCTTGGCTTTGGAATCAAATTGATAAGAGGCCTGGATCCACCAATGATTACACTCTAAAGTTGGTGATTAGAAATCAGGAAAATTGGCCTCGAACCTGCCACCAAAGACCCAGGCATAGCCCTCGGCCAACAACTTGAGTGGGACAGATAGGATGTCATATATGTATGTTTAGGACAAAGAGATATGCAATGACTCTTAGAAGGGTAGTGCAGACACCCTCAATACAAGGCGGGGGCAGTAAAAAGATCCGATCCAAATCTGAAGACTTTGTCCCCATTTTGACAAATGACCACTGCCTGGGGTGCCAATAACTACCCTGACCGCCCTTCTCAACAGCAACCATGGTTGCTGTGCCAACTGTTTCAACTGCACTATATCCAACCTGTCCAGTGACAACATCACACAGGAGATCCTCCTTTGGTACCCTGGGCTTTATCATATCCTCCTAATAATGCAGTGGGTCTGTCCTATAGTATACATAACCAGACCTTATCTACCGTAAAACCTCGCGTATAAGACGTGTCCTCTACACCAAACCAATGCCTTGTGCGTCTTATAGGATTTCTTCAAGTTGGGGGTGCGTCTTATACGAGGGGTAATTTTACTATAGAAATGTACTAATCTTACAAATTTACGCATTAAAATGTGCGTCTTATACGCTAAAATGCATGTGCTAAGTTTGGGGTGCGTCTTCTACGCGCAGCGCGTCTTCTACGCGGGAGATTACGGTATGATATGAAATGTGGTAATCCCAGAGGATGCCTTGTTCAACCTTACGAGATGTTGAGTTGAGTTTGAGTTTAACAGGTTTGTTGGCCATAGAAACAACGTACAATTAAGCTTTTCAGGTATTATAGCCATATAAGATTTAACAGAAGTACATAAATTACGACCAAATTATCAAGATACGCCCAACAGTGGGTGAATAGGCTGATGAGAACTCTGAGTATGACATATTATGTCAAGGTGAATATCGATGCTCCATTGACAATGCACTAGCCTCCCGTATTGCACCCCTGCGTTAAATAACCCGCGGGAAATCCGCACGATGACGTCATAGCTCCACCGCGCATGCGCAGCCCTTTTGAAACGTAAACATCCAATATGGCGGCGGTCAGGATTTCGCGAAGACGATGGGTAAATTAGAGTTAATTATGGTTTATATTGATGAATTATCGATTAATTATCAACCCAAACACCTTGACATAAATGTAAAGATGAACTCTGACCAGTTTGAGCTTCCTGTTTCTTCACTCGCGCTTCCTGCCCGCTCCGCACTCGGCCTATCGGCCTCGTGCGGAACGGGCAGGAAGCGCTCGTGAAGAAACGGTCAGCTCAAACTGATCATCGTTCACCTTTACCATTGTAGTAAATTGCAGACGGTATGGAATTGAGGGTACAAGGCAGTGGTTTACATGTAGATCATGCACCATCAAGATAATCCTGTAATACTCAGATCTTAGACAGGAAGTTGGCATTTGAATCAACTACTGTATCAAAACTTAATTTCCTTCTGTGAAATTACCTGTCAAGAATCCACACCACTTCTTCACAGTCCAAAATGTAAACCTCATTTCATTTACAAATGTCCCCTATATCTAGGGCCTATATTTTTACCTTTACCACCCCATAACTCCCAATTCCTGCACTGGGTGAATTGTACATGTAGTTGGAGGTATCCTGACCTACCCTAATTATTTGGCCAGACCCTAATTTTTTTTAAAGATTTTTATTTATTTATAAAAATCACCCAAAAATCAAGAAAAATGTAAAAAAAATCACAATACATAGGCATGTTTGGTATCAAATTAAAGCCCAGTCTCATGTATGCTACTAGCTTAAATTAACCAACATTTTTATATATATTTTTTTTATTTGTTTGATATGTTGAGCCATGTTTTATATCATTTTTGGCTTCCAGGAACTTAAAAAAGAAATCTCAAAAAAAAATAAAAAAAAATAAAAATCCGACCTACCATAAATCCCCAGTCATAAGCCGGATTTTTTTTCTATTTTGGGCCCAAACCGGCTTCTAAATTTTTCCCAAAGTCCCCCCCCCCGGCTTATGACCGTTTTTTTTTTTTACTATAGAATAAAGAGAAAATAATAAAAATTTGACCCAAAAACCGCCTTTTATTTTTTTCCTGAACTCACCCCCGGCTTATGACCGGGACCGGCTTGTGACCGGGGATTTACGGTACCTACCCCAATTTTTTCAGCTATGGTAACATAGCTCAAAAACTTAGGGTAGGTAGGTCCGATTTTTTTTTTATTTTTTTTTTTAGATTTTCTTTTAGTTCCTGAATGCCATAAACTGCCAAAAATGTTATAAACCATGGCTCAACATATCAACTAAATTAAAAAAAAATATAAAAATGTTGGTTATTTCTAGCTAGTAGCATTTGTGAGACTGTGGGCTTTAATTTGATACCAAACATGCCTATATATTGACATTTTTCTTTATTTTTGGGTCATTTTTACCAAAAATGTCTAAAAAAAGAAAGAAAAAAAGGTCGGGCCAAAGAATTAGGGTCAGTCGGGATACCTGATAATTTTTTCAACAAGTTGGGGGAGGGGGTTGAGGGTGCACGGGCAAAATTTAATCAACCTCTTTAATAGCCTGGGGTGGGGGGGAGTCAACATTTTTTCAAATTCTCTTGGAGGGGAGGGGGGTGTCAAAATGATTTTACCTGTTTACAGTGAAAACACTTGTGCGCTAGATCTACTGAAGGTTTACTGATGCATGTTGATTTTGCACATGATTTTTGGGTCCTCCCAGGGTTCAAAATTATTTGGCCCTCGCATGGGGGTGAGCAAAGTTTTTTCAGCCCATCGATGCAAAAATCAGGGGTGTGAAATGCTGAAATCGATTTAGGCTGAAGTATATTGTGAGGATTTTTAGTCAATTTGACATTGGATGAATGTTGTCCAAATAGCTATTAAGATACATTATAACACCTTCTGAGCCAATAAATATGATTAAGATGGTAGCAGAAACCAGTTTGGAAGGTATCAAACATTTTGAGACCAAGTAATTTCAGTCACCCACCCCGCATATAAATGGTATATCATTTTCTCAGTGAATTTACACATATCTCAGGAATGGTCCTGGTGAACATAGAAAAGGCGGATTTCCGCCGAAAGGCGGAGATTTCACACCCCTGGAAAATCCAGCAACCCTACCCCCTGTTGATCAGCGGGTGGGTGGTGTTTTTTTTTGGGGTGGGGCTTAAAAAATCAGACCCCTTCGTAGGGCCCAGAGATGTCAGTTGGGTATGGGCCCAACCTCTGAAATTTTTTGGGTGATAGCAAAGCACCCATTCCCCCAAATGTACTATCCCAGGTAGCACACAAAAATTTGCCAACATTGGCCCGACGCATCAGGCCAACGTTGGCTGCCCATCGGGCCTACGTAGGCCGGACCAGTGGCATTTGCCAACCAAATGCCAACATTGGCCCAATGTTGGCAGGATGCTGAGGCCACCCTTAAAAATGTCTGTTTCCTGTCCAGAGGGTGGGATTTTTCAGACCTAGGAGGGAGGGAGGGGAAAATTTTTTTAAGGAAAATTTCTTTATTTGTCACCTTGAATTTGTCATCGCGTTCTAGGATTCAATGATTAGAAACCTAGATTCTTGTGCTAATGGACGAAAAAAGAAAATTTCTTTTCAGAACTCAAGAAATTTTTTTCCCATTCTCTAAAAAAAAATTCCACCAGGCCTCTGGACAGGAAATGAACATATTTTTAAGGGTGGCCTGATGTTTGCCGACCAAAAGCCAATGTTGGCATTTGGTTGGCACCACCGGGTAAAGCCAATGGTTGGGCATTTCAACCTGTTCCCCTCACTCAAAACTATAAAGACCATCTCTAAAGTGGATGTTCATAGATAGTTTTAAAAATACATCAGAATTTCACCCAATCAGCAGCTAGCTTAGATTCGTGTCCTCTGAAATGAGATTTCATAGATCCTCTGAAATGAGATTTCAGAGATCCTCTGACCTCTGAAAGGTAGTTTGTCTAGAAAAGGTAAGAGGGCAGCACGAGGCATGCTTAATTTCACCTACTGAGGTCTAAACTAGGCTCAACCTCATGATCTCTAGAAGTAGAAAAGAAAATGTTATAAGGGTATCTAGGTATAATTTAATTCTTTTTATCCAAAGTATTGATTGATTTGTTTAACGTCCTAAGGCCGTAGGCCTCATGGGACTGCCTCATTGGTTATCAGACATTTAGTCCATTCTTTTCTCAAACTTAATTTGCGCGTGTGTGTGCGTGTGAATGTGAGTGCGCTTGCGTGTTTGGGAGTCTGCTTGTAGCAGTGGGACACGGCTCGTAGCAGTGAGACACTGCTCGTGGCTCAAGGCCCCTCTTTGTCGTGCTGCCTCACCCAGATGCTGGGCCGCAGACTGTTGACACATCACCTGACCGGTTCATTATCCTGACACCGGCCGGACAGTCGTGGTTCTATACCAATCAGGCCAGCTAACCACGGACTGACGAATATAGAGAGCCACTTTCCAACCTAGCTGGAAGATTACTCTTCCAGCCGGGCTGGAGGATCATTCCCCCAGCCCACCTGACCGATACTTGAGGGGAGGTGTTTCCCCCCCGCTTCAGAGCTTCTTGAACATCTTCACTTCCCTGAGGAAGGTCAGAAGTTACCAGTGCTGGTAAACACACTGTTCATGGACAAACCATGAAGGTGCTTGTCCCTACTCCTCTTTGTTGCCTGACATGAGAGCACCAGGTGTTCCATTGTCAGAGGTACTTGACATCGCTGACATGCGGGTTGGTTTTCACCCTTCATGAGGTGTCCGTGTTTGTTTGTTTGTTTGTTTAGTTTTACGTCCGGGGGCCATCGAGGAACTCAGACATTCAAGGTTTCTCGGACATTAAGTCCTTTCTTTTCTTTTTGGACAGGTATTTATATGCTGCTTGCCCGACACAGCAGTGACCGAATCTATGAATGACCGAATCTATGAGATGAATGACCGAATCTATGAGGAGGGTCGAGGGGGAAAACCGCTACCGGGGCTTCATTCCCCTACTCTTTTCGAAGGATAGCAAGTGTTCTTTTATTTGCCTGGTCCCATAGGCAGGGCCAGACAAACCGTGAGTCAGCAGTGAGTGACCTATCCGAAGACGGGTCAGTCTTGTCGATTCCCTCCTGGTCAGGCCAGTGTGGTCATGCTCTTTGCCAATTGAAGGTTCGATGGCTCTGAGCTTGTTGTTGTGGTCAGAACTTTTCTGCCACTCTTACTTTATGAACTCCTTGGCCATAGGGAGCAGGTCTGAAGAGGGGATTGGAGCCAAGCCGGGTTCCCGGCTCAGGGCTTTCTTAGCTGCATGGTCTGATCACAAGATGGAATAAGCCTCTGAGATGTCAAATTTTTAGTGAAGTTTAAGCCTCTGAAAATGATCGTCTCGCTGTCCGCCATGTTGGATTTTGGTTCTATCTGCGCATGCCCGACCCAATTTCCAAGGTTATTTGGGTCAATTTGCATGACCACAGCTTTGTGATGCGAATTAACGACGACTTTTACAACAATACCCAAAATGCAATGGTCCGCACCACGTCAGTCCAAAAACGCGGGAAAGTTGATTATTCGCACCTCTTATGGGGCCTTAAGCATTGAAGACACAACAGTCTTAACTGCAATGGAGGATTATGCAACCCTACACTTACCTGTTTCGATAAAGATTCTAGCTAATCTGCTGCACATAAGAATACAATCTCTCTATTAAGGTAAGCCTAACATATTTAACTATGGTTGTATTAGCAAGATTATAAAACAAATGTTTGATTTTACCCATATTTTGACAAAAAAAAAGATTGGTTTGTCTGTTTGTTTTTTCAACCGGAAGTAGGCACTGAAGATGAACTAGTTTTTACCCGGCTCTAATAACATTGATTGATTGATTTGTGTTTTACAGCACTTTAGCGGCACTAAGTGGCTATCCTGTGCTTCACAGGTTGATAGGCACTATCAGCGGAAATGGTGGTATGATTTGTCTATGTGGGGGAAGTAATCATCAGGTTTCAACTAGATGTTATTGTAGAGCCCAAGGGCTTTTATATATCCCAATATTTCCTCTGGTTTGTGTTTCTCGAATAGTTCTTTCAAGCTTGTACAAGCGTGGTATTGTGCCCTGTAGGGACACTGTTGGCAATCGATGAGGATGTGCTCCACTGTCAGGGGGTTCTGACAGCGGGCACACTTGGGAGGGTTTTCTCTCCCTATTCTGTAACCATGGGTCAGTCTTGTGTGACCTATTCTGAGGCGGCTCATAGTTTTCTCTTCATTTCTAGACTTGCACTTGTAGGGTTTGGTCATGTTGACCTTTGTTTGGATCTTTTGGAGTTGGTTTCCCACCTCTGCGTCCCATGATGTTTGCCATTTGTTATATATGTACTTGTTGATCTTGCGCTTTAGGTCGCTTGATGGAAGTGGCATTTGTACTACTGCCTGGCCCAGGGCATCCTTGGCAGCTGAGTCTGCTTGTTCATTTCCTTGAAGCCCTACATGGCCAGGGATCCAACCATATTTGATGTTCTTTCCCTCCTCTGTTAACTGGTGGTGTCTTTCCAGCACTTTGTTTACTAGAGGGTGGTTCCATGCGCCTGTTTGCATGGCTTTAAGTGATGACTGGGAGTCTGAGAGGATCAGATGGTCTTTTGCCTCTGAGGTTTCTACATGGTCTTGTGCAAGGTAGAGGGCATGCAACTCTGCCGAGTAGATAGATGCTTCATCTGGAAGGCGTTCTTTTTAAGAGTCTAGGCCTTTTACAGCTGCTGAGGCTGTCTTGTTTGCCATATGAGATCCATCAGTGAAGATGGTCTCATAGTCCTTATACTCGTCGCGCAGTTCGTTGAAAGCTGCCTCGTAAGCAGTGCTTGATGTGTTTCCTTTTCTGTGTGGGACTAAGCTGAGGATGATTTCTGGTTGGTACAGTGTCCATGGTGGTCTCTCTGCAATGGTCAGCTCCATGACTTCGTTCAGATCAATGCCTGCTTCTTCCAGTGATTTTGTAACTCTCACTCCAAATGGAGCAAGGAACCGGCTCTAATAACCCTTTTGGGTTAATCATGAAATACGAGGAGGCATATTTTTGATGACTTGAGGAAAACCTTGAGATAAGCACAGCATAGCTGTGATGAATTATTTTGCCAAGGTTGATGACCAGAATATTTGAATAGGTTCCCTCTCGCATAGTTACTGATATATTCTGACTAATTGTTGACAAATAGTGACAAAGTACTGACATATATTTACTTACTGCTGACAAAATGTGAGTAAATACTGACATATATTGACTACCGTAAATCCCCGGTCATAAGCCGGCCCCGGTCATAAGCCAGGGGGTGAGTTCAGGGAATTCCTATAAGCCGATTTTGGTGTCAAATTTTTCCCACTTTCTCTTTATTCTATAGTAAAAAAAAACCCGGTCATAAGCCGGGGGGGGGGGGACTTTGGGAAAAATTTAGAAGCCGGTTTGGGCCCAAAATAGAAAAAAAATCCGGCTTATGACCGGGGATTTACGGTAATTGCTGACAAATTGTATGTAAATACTGACATGTGTTGACTAATTTTTTATATATAGTGACTAAGTACTGACATATCCTGACAATTACTGACATATTGACTAATTGCTGTTATATAGTGACTAAGTACTAACATATATTGATATATTTTGACTAATCACTGATAAAAGTGAGTAATTACTCACTATTTGTCAGCAATTAGTCAAAATATATCAGTAATTACTCACTATTTGTCAGCAATTAGTCCATATATGTCAGTCATTACTCAATATATATCAGCAATTGGTCAATACATGTCAGTATTTACTCAGAATTCATCAGCAATTAGTCAATATATGTCAGTATTTACTTGCATTTTAATGAATAAATGTTAGTAATTAATCACTAGCAATTACTCACTATATGTTAGTACTTAGTCACTATATAACAGCAATTAGTCAATATATGCCAGTATTTACTTGCATTTTAATGAATAAATGTTAGTAATATAATCACTAGCAATTACTCAATATATGTTAGTACTTAGTCACTATATAACAGCAATTAGTCAATATATGTCAGTAATTACTCACTCTTTGTCAGCAATTAGTCAATATATGTCAGTATTTACTCGCATTTTAATGAATAAATGTTAGTAATATAATCACTAGCAATTACTCAATATATGTTAGTACTTAGTCACTATATAACAGCAATTAGTCAATATATGTCAGTAATTACTCACTCTTTGTCAGCAATTAGTCAATACATGTCAGTAATTACTCACTATTTATCAGAAATTAGTCAATATATGTCAGTAATTACTCACTCTTTGTCAGCAATTAGTCAATATATGTCAGTAATTACTAACTTTTTGTCAGCAATCAGTCAATATATGCCAGAACCTAGTCATTATAAACAACACTTAGTCCATTTATGTCAGTCACAATTTGTCATATATCAATAGTAAGCAATTACTAACATATATTGACTAAATGCTTATAAAATATAAGTAACTACTATCATGTATTGACTAATTGCTGACAAATAATGAATAATGACTAACATATATTAACTTATTGCTGACAAATAGTCCATAGATACTGACATATTTTGACAAATACCAGTCAAGGCAGGATGCACAATTGAATCAATGGCTATTTCTCTGTTATATATTGACTAATTGCTGACAGATTGTGAGTAAATACTGATATGTATTTATAATTGAAGATATATAGTGACCAAGTACTGACATATATTGACTAATTGCTATAGTGACTAAGTACTGATGTATATTGACTAATTGCTGATAAATTGTGAATAAATACTGACATAATTATTTTGACTAATTGCTAACAAATGGTGAGTAATTAATAACATATATTGACCAATTGCTGATAAATGGCAAGTAATTACTGACATATATTGACTAATATCTGACAAATTGTGAGTAAATACTGACGTATATTGACTAATTGCTGACAAATAGTGAGTAATTACTAATATATATTAAATAATTGGTCACTAACATCCATCTGATAACTTTTGAAGAACAAAATTCACAATATATGGCCTGGATCTCTGTGTTTCCGAAAACCAAGATGGCCGACACACATGGAAAACATAAGAATTGGGTAGTTGAGGTTTCCCAATGGTCACTAACATCCATCTCATAACTTTTGAAGATCAAAATTCACCATATATGGCCTGGATCCCTGTGTTACTTATAATGACTAAGTACTGACGTATATTGACTAATTGCTAACAAATGGTGATTAATTACTAACATATATTGATTAACCGCTGACAAATAGTGAGTAATTTCTATCATACCATAGCACTAATACTAACCTGTTATAGCTTTAAACTCAATACATGTACCGTATAAACACAGATTAAAACACAAATTAAAACACAGAATGGCGTCAACATTTTCAATCAAACACCAGAGAATGGAGAAATGGAAAGACATCCATTCAGCAATGACACACATCTATATATATGGAAAAGTACCAAGATACTGGATAATTATGCTAATTATGCAAATAATATGTGCGGATATGGAATGTTTGGTATCAATCTGGGGTGTTTCGTCCCCCTAAAGAACATGCCCCCCTAAAAAATTTGTTTTAGAAAAGAATAAGCGAAATAATTTTTTTAATTAGCGGCCTTTTCGGCCTGAGCCGGTCCACCTGCGCCCTACCTCCAGCCAAAACCTATCTGTTTTAAGTGTCACCGGCGAAAAAGGGCTGGTTTGAGGAAGGAGTGGATCGAAATATAGGCTTTTTTGGGACGCGGGGGCAGACGCCAGTCCAGGCACTGGCAGAGAGGTCCAAGAACTGGCAGTTTTACAAAATAAATCATATCTCCCTTAATAATAGGAGTTCTCCGTAGTGTGACCTATAGATAAAGGGTAGCTCGAGCTGGAGAACGTCATGGCGGTCTTTATTTTCAAATCTGCACAATGGGAACAAAGTTGTCACCAACTTAGCGATCTTTTAACGATAAATAAATGCATTGGTGCATCATGCTGACCTTATGGAATAAAATGACAGGTGGTCCAAGGGTCTCTTGGCTAATAAAAATGTGTAGAGTCTAATATACCAACCTAGCGATATTTTAGGCCTATTTAGCGATCTTTTAAGGACAAATAATTTATTTCATGGCCAAATACAATGCTGTACCTCTATCTGGAGTGACTATAACGATTATGGGTTGCATACAGGTGGATGTACACGCCCTAGAGGGGGGTATTGGGTTCTCTACTGGTGGTGAGTGGCCTAGTGGAGACAGGTGGCACGTGTCTGGACGCCTATTCATCCTCAAGGGCCACAGAGTAATTTAGGTAATTGGACGCAATAACTCCTCCAAATATAATAATGCCACGCTATTGGGGCTCCTAATATGGGAATGGCACGCATTTTTACGGTCCCAAGACTCCAAATAAATCAATGCCACGCCACTTAGAACTCCTAATATAATAAGGTGCATCATACTTATGTGTACATGTATATATATATATATATATATATATATATATATATATATATATATATATCTAGGTGGCCTTTAGTGGGTTAATGGATGCATGCATGTGGGTGGCTTGCATGTAGCGATCATTCTAAATGGTTAAAGTGACCATGTATCAGGCATAAGTTTATGTGTCCCACCAACACCCACCCCGATTATGAGGTGATTGGGTGCTGGGTGGTGCAGGGGGGGGGGTCTGACAGTATACTATTACGAGGTGATTAGGAGGAGGGTGGGAACTGTAGGCAGGGAGAGCAAGCTGTAGCCTCTCTGTAGGCGAGATCTGAGTGGGTGGCTTTCTCAGCTTCATGAAATCAACAAGAACAGGACAGGAGAGAAACGGACAGGGGATAGAGAGGGCTGATGCTGTGACTTATGTGTGATAACACTAGACTTGCACATGCCTTACAGTGAGTGGGCCTAATGAGAATGGTCTTAAGTACTATACCTATGGTGGCACAGAAAAAATGAATAACTGAAAGGACCTTAGCAAGGCCTAAGCGGTCTAGGTCATGCACTGATGATTTCAGTAGCTGAGCTATTGGTCTAAATTTTAGCACGAGGTACTACATGTAAATGAATTATTTTCATAAATGAAAATAATTCAATAATGTCTCAGTATTAGTATAAAATGAATGTCAGATTATCAAAAAAGCTAAATGAAACCCAGAAAAAGTGATAGTATGAGTCATGCTCTTTCCGTTGATGTGCCATAATAGTATGTGGGATCAAGAGATCCATATGAAATAACCCCCTTCTTTGAGAAATTCAAGGTCTTGCACCAAAGCTTACATACCGTAAATCCCCGGTCATAAGCCGGCCCCGGTCATAAGCCGGGGGGTGAGTTCAGGGAAATCCTATAAGCCGGTTTTGGTGTCAAATTTTTCCCATTTTCTCTTTATTCTATAGTAAAAAAAAAACAGTCATAAGCGGGGGGGGGGGGGACTTTGGGAAAAATTTAGAAGCCGGTTTGGGCCAAAAATAGAAAAAAAAAATCCGGCTTATGACCGGGGATTTACGGTAGGTAATTAGTGTAATTACTGATATATGTTTGAACCATTATGGTAATGTTGATCCTAGAGTTATTGATGGATGAAGAACTGTCAAATTATAAATCTCTATATTTCAGTGGTTTATTTTTCAGTCTGTTATTTGGAGCAATTAAAATCTGAAGATCGATATCAGAAATTAGCTCAAGGATCTCATTTAATTAGAAAATCTAGGTCATATATTTATATGGGTCATGTAAAAATTATCTTTTGTTTGCACTGCAACAACTGTCAATTCACTTTTTAGTTTTTATCATATAGATTAATCAGTGTGAAGGATACATGTTTTCATGGTCATCAAATCATGTGGATAATCCCTCTATTCCTGGCTGGGAGAAAAGGTCAAGATTTACCCCCTTTCCCACAGGACATTTTGTACCGTCTAATAAAATGAAAAATCTTAAATAACTCTGGAACCAGTTGGAATTTTTGAAAAATTCCAAAAGCACATACCTTTGTAGTCTGAGTGCTTTTTAAAGACTTATCATAGAATGTATTTTTCATCTGATGTACCTATCATAGAGTGTATAAAAAAAAAACGTTTTGTCTTAAAGGGACTAGATTACCCTTTGTTTTGGAATCTTTATGCTTATAATGTACAGGAAGCATCTAGTCCGGAATCTACAAGTTCACAGGGCCCAAGACCAAGTTATATCATTGAATGAATTTCATAATCACAACATTGGCACCAGCCATGCCATGTACCCAGCAAATCCTAGTGAACATGAGTCATGCTGGGTGAGGAATGTGTAAGTACATTGAGTGATAAATAATAATGTCATTTTTTGTGATACAATGTCAACTCTCACTCAGCTTGACAAACCTTCACTTACTTCAGTAAGACCTGAGAGAGCATGCATCAACATGTGTCAATACTTGTCAACTCTCACACCGCTTCACATGTCTTCACTCATTTCCATAAAGATGTGAGGGGAACTGGGTGAGCAAGTGTCAACATGTGTCAATACTTGTCAACTCTCACCCAACCTCACATGTCTTCACTCATTTCCATAAGGATGTGATGGGAACTGGGTGAGCATTCGTCAATACTTGTCAACTCTCAGGCAGCTTCACATGTCTTCACTTACTTCAATAAAGATGTGAGGGGACCAGGGTGAGCACATGTCAACATGTGTCTATACTTGTCAACTCTCACCTAGCATGACATTTCTTCACCAAGCCTTCAACAATAAGCAGAGATGTCAGTTGGGTATGGGCTCAACCTCTGAAATTTTTGGGTGTTAGCAAAGCACCCATTTCCCTCAATTTATCATACTAAAAGCACCTATCTCATCTTCATTTCAACCTGTTCCCCTCATTCAAAACCATCTCTAGATTGGATGGTCATAGAAAAACAATTAAAAGACTGCATCAGAATTTCAGCCAATCAGATGCCAGCTTAGATTCATGTCCTCTGAAATGAGATTTCAGATGTCCTCTGATCTCTGAAGGGTGGTTTGTCTAGAAAAGGCTAGAGGGCAGCACAAGGCATGCTTAATTTCCCCTGCTGAAACTATGCTCAGCCTTATGCTCCCTAGAAGTAAAAAGGGCATGTTGTAAGGGTATCTATGATTAATGTAATTCCCTCTATCTATATTATGACCACAAGATGGAAGAAGCCTCTGAGATGTCTGACTTTTGGGAAAGTTTGAACATCTGAAAATAGACGGTCCTCTGAAGGTCTGACATCTCTGAATAAGAGACTATGGAAACTGTATGGATTCTCATGGCCTGTACTTTGCAGAGTGGGCCTATTGAGTAAATGTCAATATGAGAATTTATGTTTCACAGAGCAAGTTTCTTTTTTACATGGCATGAAATACATATGAATCAGGAACATAATGATAGCCAAGTATATGTGATTTAGTGCATACATTAGACATAATAGCTCATTAGTTTTGTCTATGGGACATAGCACTGAATTGGAATTGCATATGTTTTACATGATATCTAAGCATCTGTTTGTCCTGGTTTGATGGGATATGAAGGTTTAATGTCTACTGATCAGCTAGGTCACAGCTGATTAGAGCAAATATACAGGATCTCTTCATAGGCTGGTTAAAAAACTCTGTATTGAGTGATAATAGGGGCAGATACTTTGTCCAACATTAGCATGACAGACTGTGTGAGGAGATGTGAGCATGCGTCAAGATTCACCAACTCTCACCCACCATGACACAACTTCACGCACAATGACACATTATGTACTATTCTGTGTTTTGATTGGTCCATTTCAAATTTCCCTCCCATTCCTTTGTTCTCCTCCTGCTTTCAAAACAGTCGGGCAGAGGCAGCCATGGAGAACAGATCTTGTGGTAGGTGGTCACACAATTCTAGATTGATTTGACTTGAAATCCTATGTGATAAGCATTTATACAGTAACACATTGATATTATCTACAATCCCTGAACATCTATCTTGTTGCTGAATTCAGCTATTTGTCTTAACACCCCAAATTAATGTAGAACTTTCTATGTGAGCAAGGCTCAGGGAAATTCTGGGGGATTCAGGCTGCCATATGGGAGTGGTCATTGTTTATCAACTTGGATGTGAGTGGGTGGTTAAAATTAGATTGCTGCTGTTTGTTTATGACCATTTCTTATCATTTCAACAGGCATTCTCAAGACTGATACAAGGAAAATTCAACTCACACAGCTGACAGAATATCTATCCATTTTCAAGCAAAGTGGGCAACACATGACATGCAGAGGAGAGATATCTTCAATGGGAACCAGCATATGAACATCTGAATTGATGTTAATAAAGTTATGAAATATCAGAAATCCACAACCACCTGCAACCCCCCCCCCCCTGCCTATCCCCCACCCACAAATTAGTCTGTGCATCAATATATGTGATACTGTGTCATGACCCATGTGTCAGTGTGTGTGATAATGTGTGATGACACATGATGTCATCATGTGTCATTGTTGGTGAAGGTTCATGCATGTTGACTCAACTTCACAAATTTGGCTGGGATGTTCACGCATGCGTCATATCTTGTCATGGTCTGTGATCACCCACGCGTCGAGTCCTAAGAGCGCATGGGTGAGGCTGGCACAGCATGACAAAAGTTGACACAGATTTGCTGGGTAGCCCCCGGTAGGTAGCTACGGCGACGCCTACGGTCGTAGGTGTGTGCATTTGATTTGATAGAAAGGTTACATAAACACTGACAGCCACTATCTCAGTCATCTGAAAATGGTTGATAGATACTGTAACATTACATGTTCTGTGAAAAAGTTATAACGTTTAAGTCCTCACCTAGAAACAATGTCTAGAAGTGTTTTGCCGCGCTCTCTGCAGCCAGTGGTCCTCCTCTTGTACATGCAATGCAACGAGTGAGGTAGAAGTAGGTCATCAACGTCAGTATATTCCACATTCCGCAAATCAGACTTGAGGTCACAGCGAACCAATGGAAAACAAGTTCAGTTTGCGCGTTCAGTTTTTTACATCTGAGTCGCCCTCTATATTTAATGTGTGCATTTTGTTTTAGTTCCAAGCTCATCCTGTAGAGGACGTAATGCCTCGCGCGTCCGCTTTTTGCCGCGCCAAGACTGTGGGGTAGCTCATACACTGTATAGGGCATTAGCATATCAGGCCATGGGGGCCGCCATATTGGTTAGGCCACCGACTCCAGAGCAGGCATTCTGGGTAAATTTCTTATCAGTCTCAAGAACAATGGTCAGTGATAAGATTAATAAGCTACACCCTGCCTCTTATCTCAGTCACCCTAAAGTAGAATCTACCTCTCTACTGTTTCATGTGTGAAAGAAGGTGATAACCTGGATAAGAGATAATGCCCTGATTGGCTTAGGCCTACCTGTTGTGTCAAACAGAAATTTCAATGACCTATTGCTCTTTCAAGTTTCATTTCAAATATTTAATCCATTTCTAGATCAGCAACATAAGGCTATTGATATGAAGAATCCACACAGATTTATAGAAAAATCCCATGTAGGCTATAGTAATTAATTGGCAGGTTGTCAAAATAGACTGTACAAAGAGACCAAATGGTGATCTAGCCCCCGACTACATGAGCCACCTAGCTGAATATCTTAGTACCAGCAATATGCTAATCCCGTATACCTGTGGGTGTTCCGTAGGCCTACCTCCATCCCCATGTAGTGTAGGGACGGAACATCATAGGCAGATAGTCAGTCTATAGGTAGCTCACAGCACGGTCTTGCAATTAAGACTCCCCCCCCCTCCCACAAACATAAACTACAGCTCATTGCCGTATATTGGGGACCAAAAACTTAGTTTTTCCTATTTTTGCACCTTCAAAATGGTGCTGTGTCTCTCATAGTTGGCCGATCTACACAATTCTTTCACCATGTAAAAGTACACAATTAGGGCATTATTTCTAGATACCTCATTAAGTTTTTGGTGAAAATTAAAAATATTTTATCTTGTATCAAAGTGTGAGTTTCAGAAGCGAAAACCATGAAAAAACACCTATTTCTCCATCTTTAGGCTAAAATTACTATGAAAAAGTGAGTGATGACCCCCTATTTTCATTAATTCATCTTTTAGAGTGAGAAACAAGCTTTTTAAATATGTTTTTACATTTTATATGCCTCTAATAGTTCAAATTCTACCAAAAGATATGTATTTTTTTGAAAACTAACTAAAATCGCCATTTTGACCCGTCCTTTGATACAATTTTTCCCTATAGCATTTAACATGATCCCTATATATGAGAAAAAATGGAGCAAGAAAAAGAAAAAACATGGATTTTGTATCACATTTATGAGTTCTTTCAATATACTGGATAGCTTAGATATTCATGCATTTGTTGGGATTATCCATTGCGGTACTTCATGGTGACCTAATTCAACCTTGACCCCAATAACTGTGATTCAAGGTCAGACAGTGACCTACTTATACAAATGTAAGATATATGGTAACTAATATGATTTATATACTTCTGAAAAGTGTCAATGATATCTCTGACTTGGATTTGATGTCCCTGGTCCATTAAATCAAGATTTTGTTGTTTTATTAAGAGAGAAATCCATAATTTGCACCCAACCACCTGCTATTAATGCAGCTATTTTGCCCCAAATGGGCAGCAATTGGGCAGTATTTGCCCTGTTGTAATAATATGGCAGCTGAAAAAATTATCAAATATCTTCCAATTTCCAATAATTTTCAGTATAGATATTCAAAACACCCTATACAAGACTAGGGTTGTGAAAAAACTAGGATATTTTATCATTAATTAGAAAAAAATAAGGCCCTCATGCTGCAAATGCACCAGTCCCCAATATAGAGGAACGGACTATAGGGATCCACTGCCGCGAGTTTGTTGCAAATTGTACTCGTGTGTGTGCCCTCGCAGACCACTAGCAAATATCAAATTATTTTGATTTTTGCGAATGTCGTCGCACGCCGCTCGGACATCGCATGACGTTTCTCGCAGCAGCAGATCCACTGCTGGAATGTTTTCTGCGAGGGCACACGCGCGGGTACAATTCGCAACAAACTCGCGGCAGTGGATTCCTAGCTTATAGCCTAGGGTAGGACGGAGTAAGAGGCCCTTTGGGGTAAAATGAATACAAATTTATGTGCTATTATCGTAGCCTAGCCTAATACCTTAAGGACTTAATCCTACCCAATCATCCCTTGGATTTCAATATAGAATTTCTAGGGATGTCCAAAATCTTCGTAGGCCCTAGTACTCTGAGTACCAGTAGGCCTAGGTACTAGTAGTTCATAAAGATTATTAGGTTAGTTTCCTTTTTTCATGGCAGTACTCGAAACAGAGCATTTATTCCCGTTATGATCCTCTTTTATGTGCATGAGGGCCTTTTACCAATGGAGTAAAAGGCCCACTTTTTTTCATACATGTTTTATCATATTATTCCATCATTTTATTAATGTGAAAAGTATTCTGCTAGTAGCAATGATTTCTTTAAAATGACACATTTGTAAATTAAGGGCATCTTACCCCACCCTACCCTAATTTACGGACGACCCTGGTGGGGTAGGAAGGGGTAAGATGCCCTTTGGGGTAAAAGGCCCTTTAGCCTCATGTCTGGGGTAGGAAGTAAAAATAACCTTTAGAAGACCTCTTTTGTGGGTTTTCATTATGATTGGATGAGAAATAGTTGAATTATCAGATATTCAATATTTTATAACCGTTAAAATTATTATGTTCAATTTCAGATAATTAGAAATAAAAGGGTCCTGAAATGTGCATGGTTTGTTGGATAGCAAGTTAAAGCGGTTAAAGACAAACGCTACCCAGTACACAGAAGCCACCTGGTGGCAGAAATCAGAAACCATCAGTTGTATCTATTTTCATGATAATTTTCACCCTAAATGGACCACTTTACCTGTACAATTATTTTTCAGCTCATTTCTGATCACCATAGATACATGAAAGATACTTCTATGTAGTTTGGATTCACATAGGGCCTAATAGTTAAGGGAAAATTAATACTTTTGAAAAATTCTTAACTTTTTCATTTCAACTGTGACCCCCCATTTTTCTTTTTTCAAAATGTTTATATAGCGGAGGTGCTATAAGATAAAGGAGTGAAAAGTAGGTCATAAAGATAATTTCATCTTTATGAACTGCTAGGGCTTTTTACGCAAACATTATCTTATCAATGGGTCCATGGACCTTTTGTACCATTGTTGTGGGCCTTTTACAGAGGCGGTGGAAGCATTTAAATATTGGGGGGGGGGCAAAGTCAGTTATTGGTCCATGACCCCACCCCAGACCCCTCAAAAGAGGAGGGGTGAGAAAGGCGAGGATTGTTGGGAGGGGGTCTGAAAATTTTGAAAATTGTTCACGCAAAGAGTGTATTCTGGGGCGATTTGAGGATAGATTATCCAACATTCTGTCAGATTGTGTATGAGGGATGAATTATCCGTGCTATGGTTGAAATTTTTACCAACGAACATTTTAGGCGGCTGTTTTTGTGTGTTATGCTATATAGAAACATAGAGGAAATGGATTTAGTTCCACGTGACCTAAAAGCAGAGATAGATGCTTTAAAGACATATTGGCGGCCATCTTGAATAATTCAAATTGCCCAAATTCACACCCACCTGGAAATGTTCATATAGACCCTCCAGATAATCAAGAGAAAAAAAAATTATATCTGACGCGTGCGGGTCAGGGCAAAAATCTCATGTAATCTTCTAGACTACACCTAGAGACAGGATTTAAGTACAATCTCATGAATTTTTTAAGACAGAAAATTTTGCACAAAAAATCCATTATCTCTTACCCCAGATCAACTTATGGATCCTGCAGTGTACTATTAGCCTTTATCATCAGTGAATATGTCATACATGTGGACCCTAGCATCCAGGTCATCCTCGGAAATTCCATAAGTGTCATTACCCCTTTCCTATTTTGGAAATTTAGGGGTATAATTGTGCATTTTGGGGAGTTTTAAGACTTAAAAGAGCATGATTGCTGGATTGGATTGAAATTGTAAGAGGAGTAGAGAAAGAGAGAGGGAGGGAGGAAAGACATTAATTCAACGCTGAATCAACGTTAGTGTGCCCACTGGGTGTGACTAAGAGCTGCAGAGAGGACCCCGTGTACAACCGTTATCTGTATCAGCAGGTGCTATCTGTAGTACTACAGATAGTGTTTGCCCACCCAACTGCTATCTGTGAAAAATAAACATTATGAAAGAAAGTATCGTTGTTATTGAAATAGTGAATATCGTATCGACATCATCCATATATCGATATATAATGATACCGTATTTGTAAAAGATGTTTTTGGCTGATCCCCCTGACATTTTGTTGACACCCATATAGACATATTTGGTATCAAAGTGAAGCTTACAATGTCAGTATTGCAGTGAGGTAGGTGTTATTTGCATTCAAACAATTTTGTCTGGGCAGTACATCCTCCATCAATAAATTGTGATTTTTTTTATTCTCCATGCAAGTTGAAACCCTTAGATCCGTATGCCCCTTAAGTATGTATGGGGAAAAAGCTACATGTATACACATAGACTGATACATATGTGATTGCTTAACACATTCAGGTCTATAGTGTTTTAAACTAAATTTTGGGCCTTAGGTGGCATCATTGCCTTTCAAAAACTGTTTGAATCATGTTGATATTCCTACTAGAAGTGAAATGGTGGTGGTCTAAGCTAAACACATGGGTATAAAATCCCGGAATCCTGATTGTCCGTATCTATCGTGATAAGGGAGATATAGCTTTGATAACATAGTATTCATATTCTCAAAAATAATGATTTGACCAAAGTTCAAACATGCATATTTCAGGAACCCCTTTGTCAATTGAGATGAAATAAAGTGCACATTGTAGCAATTCTTTTTAATTATCAAATTCTGAAAATAGAATGGTCCACAAGGTCACATGGTACCATTTCCATTTGGTTACAATGGCAACCAAATTCATGCAAAATCACTAATTTTAGAACTTTGGTTGCCATGGCAACCAGTATATTTGTTGAAAATGGACCAAATATACAGAAAATTCTTCTGCCCTATCTTTTACATGGAAAAATGTCAAAAATAGGTTTTCACTGGATGCTATGGCATACCAGAAGGGTCACTGAACAACCAATCGTAACACAGAATACATATCCCCTCATCCAATCAGGTCGCTCCTTCTACACCGTACTTCAAAATAGGCCAGCCAATCAGACCCACTTTCTCATCCCACTTTCTTGGAGAGAGATTCCTGGGGATTCCCCACATCCTCCCCACATGGTGTAGTGTGCTTTCTGCCACAATGGCAATAAACATTGAACAAAATACTTGATATGACCCATTGAATTCATTTTCATGAAGATGCCATTTATTTTGTCACTTGGGTAGGGTTTATGAGAACATAAACAAGATGAAGATAGGCCTCCTGTGCGGGCCAACTTTTGCGCGAATTCACGTCCGTGACTCCTAGCCCGTAGCCGTAGGGTTATAACTTATAGACCATTCGCCCGGCCTACTGCCAGTTCCCCCCTAGTTCGCCCCAGACAATTCCCCACAAGTATCTTGTGGGGAATTGTCTGAAGATGCCAAAAAATATGGTCTCAATGTCATAGGATTAAGGGGAAATAACGTAGAATGCCATCCATCCGACCCTCCCCTTCTAAGGGAGTGGTCATTATTTATCAACAGGGGGGGTGGTGGGTTTTCGCGCGGATGCGTGAAAATTTTTTACGCCCCCCCCTCGACGGCAGTAAAAAAATTTTGTGCCCCCCCCCGCGCCGGAGGCGCGGAGAGTTTTCGCGCCCCCTCTTTGATCTATAGTAGCGCGCGGGCTTTTTTGCTAAAAAGAGGGTAAATTTTTTTAGCCCCCCCCTCAAGAGGGTTCAAAATTTTTTTAGCCCCCCCCTCGAGAGGGGTCAGAATTTTTTACGGCCCCCCCCTCAAACCCACCACCCCCCCCCTGTTGATAATAAATGACCACTCCCTAACCCCTACATCCATCTGACCCTCCCACCCGGTAGGGCTTTGCCACTTTCGTATCTCTACTCTACTCCCGTTCCCCTCCCGTGTGAACGGCCCACCCGTGACACAGACGATACTCAGTCAAGGTAGGGCTACATCCACCCAACACTCCCCGCCTGACCTAAACATCCACCCAACACTCCCCGCCTAACCCGAACATCCAACCAACACTCCCCGCCTAACCCGAACATCCACCCAACACTCCCCGCCTAACCCGAACAATCACCCACCACTCCCCGCCTAACCCGGACATCCACCCAACACTCTCTGCCTAACCCGAACATCTACCCAACACTCTCCGCCTAACCCGAACATCCCCCCAACACTCCCCGCCTAACCCGAACATCCACCCAACACTCCCCCCCTAACCCGAACATCCACCCAACACTCCCCGCCTAACCTGAACATCCACCCAACACTCCCCGCCTAACCTGAACATCCACCCAACACTCTCCGCCTAACCAGAACATCCCCCGACTACTTTGGCAGTATTGATGTCAAAGTGTTTTCTTCTAGTATTTGGTATTTAGGGTTTAAATAGGCCTAGAAATAAAAGTCAATAGTGTATCTTGTAGGGAATTGTCTGAAGATGCCAAAAAATATGGTCTCAATGTCATAGGATTAAGGAGAAATGACATAGAATGCTGTCAAAAAGTCGCGGAAATGCATTTTTGTTTCCTCTGGCTGTAGATTTTGGCAGTATTGCTGTCAAAGTGTTTACTGGTACTTCTATTTAGATTTTGCATGGATATAATCCTATCTTACCCACACATCCATCCAACCCTCCCCGTCTAACCCCTACATTCATCCGACCCTCCCACCCAGTAGGCCTACATCCACCAAACACTCCCCGCCTAGCCTGAACATCCACCCAACACTCCCCGCCTTACCTGAACATCCACCCAACACTCCCCGCCTAACCCGTGCATCCACCCAACACTCCCCGCCTAACCCGAACATCCACCCAACAAGAATCGATTCAAGAGTTAAGGGGAGGGGGACATAAAAAAATCAGACCCCTCCTGATCTGCAGGCTGGATCAGGCTGATGGGGGTCTAAAAAAATTTGAAGGCTCTAAGAGAGTGATCATTATTTAACAACTTAGTGACGAAAATCGTGCGCAAATTTAATAGTAAATGCGCAAGATTTTCCACTGAAAACAGGTGAAATTATTTTGACCCCCCCCCCATCAGAGGGGTTGAAAAAAATTCTACTTGGGGGTTTGAGGGGGGCGTAACAAATTCAGACCCTTCCCGAGGGGGGCTAAAGAAAATATGACCACTCTTGAGGGGGGGACTAAAAAAGATATACCCTCTTTTTAGCAAAAAAGCCAGCACGCAACTTTAGATCAAAGAGGGGCGCGAAAATTTTCCGCGCCTCTGGTGTGGGGGGGGCCCAAAAAATTGTTGACTGCCGTCGAGGGGGGGGTAGTAAAAAATGTCTGCGCATCAGCGCAAAAACCCACCGCCCCCCTGTTGATAAATAATGACCACTCCCTTAAGGTGTCACCACCCTAAAAGCCTTGTGGCCATCCAAAAATCAGAAGTCTTCCACCTTTGACCTGATATTGAAAATACTTAAAATTCTCACAGTGCTTAGCAACCTACACCATATAGGTCCACATAAACATAGTCAGGCTAGATTTTGTGCAAATTGCCATGGTAACCAGGTAGTGATTTTTGCATAGTGAGGCCTGATCAGCGCATGAATACACATCAGGACCCCTTCACCCCCATAAACTTCCACTGAATTTATGTTTTGAACAAAAAATATTCTGGGACTATTGAAACACTCCTTCTCATCATTCTGATACCAAATCACAATGGGTTTGGCCCCTCTTTCTCTCCCCTTGGGCCAAATTCCTCAAAATAACTAAGTTCAGAAGGAACTATTCGGCCAGTAAACCCTGGAAGTGGTCCGAGTTAGGGTGTTGACACCATAAACAGACCCTGCCAACTCTTCCAACATCAGTCCTTCCACACTGCCCATAGGGGATTCGTGAGAGGCGGTCGGTGGCCTACACTGTAGTCGTAAATGTCCAGTACTTGGAGCCACAGGGCCACCTGAACCTAAGGCTCCTTAAATGCCTTAACCCATTTCAAGGCTGGATGGTTGGTCCTTATCTGCAGATGCCTACCGAGTAAATAGTGCCAGAAGCGCTTCAATCCGAAGATGATGGCCAAGAGCTCCCGCCAGGTGACATAATAGTTGCATTCCTGTTTGGTGAGGGCTATGCTGGCTTATGACAGCACCACTTCCCTCTCGCTCTGCTGCTACGACAGAAAGGCCTCCAGCCCGATATCCGAGGCATCAGTATCTAACAAGATCCATCCCTCCTCCTGGGGAATTCCTAGTATCACTCCCTAGGTGACTAACACACTGCTACCAGCCTCCCAGATCACTCGCAACCTCCTGCTGACCTCCCTAGGATGCTCGCACACTAGCCGTAGCTCCTAGATCACTGGCAACCTCATACCAGACCCCCTAGATCACTCGCACACTGCCGCTGGCCCCCCTAGATCACTTGCAACCTGCTGACGCCCCCCCACTCTAGGACAATCGCACACTGCTGCTGGTCCCCCTAGATTACTCACCCACTGCTGCCACACCCCCTAGATAACTCCCAACCTGCCGCAGGCACCCATAGACCATCTGGACCATGAATGCAAAATTCTACTTTTGTTAGCTGCTACAGGCAATTTCAGGGTGCTCGGTCAATGAATCAGGCAATAGAATGTGTATATCTGAATTGCGGTATCGATGCCGTGGGATATGGCAGTCTTCAGTATAGACAGGATTTCTATGGCAGAAGGGAGCTACAACTAAGGATTGGACCATGAATGCAAAATTCTTCTTTTCTTTGCTACAATAGGTAATTCAATGTGTGAGTGATCTAGGGGGTCTGGTGTGAGTTTGCCAGTGATCTAGGAGCTACGGCTAGTGTGCGAGCATCCTAGGGAGGTCAGCAGGAGGTTGCGAGTGATCTGCGAGGCTGGTAGCAGTGTGTTAGTGACCTAGGGAGTGATACTAGGAATTCCCCAGGAGGATTGGGTGAGTATTAGATGTTTAACGCCATTTCGACAGCTAAGGTCATATTCATGGCGAGAACTACATTACACAATTTCACAGAGGAATGTGTCAGTGCCCGTGCATATGTGCACCACACACATCCTGAGGGGATAGGAAAGAGGAGAAATAGACCCTTTTAAGTGGGATAGGGAAGCCCATCTCCAGGAGGAGGGACGGATCTTGTTAGATACTGATGCCTCGGATATCGGGCTGGAGGCCTTTCTGGCGTAGCAGCAGAGCGAGAGGGAAGTGGTGCTGTCATAAGCCAGCAAGCCCTCACCAAACAGGAATGCAACTATTATGTCACCTGGCGGGAGCTCTTGGCCATCATCTTCGGATTGAAGCGCTTCTGGCACTATTTACTCGGTAGGCATCTGCAGATAAGGACCAACCATCCAGCCTTGAAATGGGTTAAGGCATTTAAGGAGCCTTAGGTTCAGGTGGCCCTGTGGCTCCAAGTACTGGACATTTACGACTACAGTGTAGGCCACCGACCGCCTCTCACGAATCCCCTATGGGCAGTGTGGAAGGACTGATGTTGGAAGAGTTGGCAGGGTCTGTTTATGGTGTCAACACCCTAACTCGGACCACTTCCAGGGTTTACTGGCCGAATAGTTCCTTCTGAACTTAGTTATTTTGAGGAATTTGGCCCAAGGGGAGAGAAAGAGGGGCCAAACCCATTGTGATTTGGTATCAGAATGATGAGAAGGAGTGTTTCAATAGTCCCAGAATATTTTTTGTTCAAAACATAAATTCAGTGGAAGTTTATGGGGGTGAAGGGGTCCTGATGTGCATTCATGCGCTGATCAGGCCTCACTATGCAAAAATCACTACCTGGTTACCATGGCAATTTGCACAAAATCTAGCCTGACTATGTTTATGTGGACCTATATGGTGTAGGTTGCTAAGCACTGTGAGAATTTTAAGTATTTTCAATATCAGGTCAAAGGTGGAAGACTTCTGATTTTTGGATGGCCACAAGGCTTTTAGGGTGGTGACACCTTAAGGGAGTGGTCATTATTTATCAACAGGGGGGCGGTGGGTTTTTGCGCTGATGCGCAGACATTTTTTACTACCCCCCCCTCGACGGCAGTCAACAATTTTTTGGGCCCCCCCCACACCAGAGGCGCGGAAAATTTTCGCGCCCCTCTTTGATCTAAAGTTGCGTGCTGGCTTTTTTGCTAAAAAGAGGGTATATCTTTTTTAGTCCCCCCCTCAAGAGTGGTCATATTTTCTTTAGCCCCCCTCGGGAAGGGTCTGAATTTGTTACGCCCCCCTCAAACCCCCAAGTAGAATTTTTTTCAACCCCTCTGATGGGGGGGGGGTCAAAATAATTTCACCTGTTTTCAGTGGAAAATCTTGCGCATTTACTATTAAATTTGCGCACGATTTTCGTCACTAAGTTGTTAAATAATGATCACTCTCTTAGAGCCTTCAAATTTTTTTAGACCCCCATCAGCCTGATCCAGCCTGCAGATCAGGAGGGGTCTGATTTTTTTATGTCCCCCTCCCCTTAACTCTTGAATCGATTCTTGTTGGGTGGATGTTCGGGTTAGGCGGGGAGTGTTGGGTGGATGTTCGGGTTAGGCGGGGAGTGTTGGGTGGATGTTCAGGTAAGGCGGGGAGTGTTGGGTGGATGTTCGGGTTAGGCGGGGAGTGTTTGGTGGATGTAGGCCTACTGGGTGGGAGGGTCGGATGAATGTAGGGGTTAGACGGGGAGGGTTGGATGGATGTGTGGGTAAGATAGGATTATATCCATGCAAAATCTAAATAGAAGTACCAATAAACACTTTGACAGCAATACTGCCAAAATCTACAGCCAGAGGAAACAAAAATGCATTTCCGCGACTTTTTGACAGCATTCTATGTCATTTCTCCTTAATCCTATGACATTGAGACCATATTTTTTTGGCATCTTCAGACAATTCCCTACAAGATACACTATTGACTTTTATTTCTAGGCCTATTTAAACCCTAAATACCAAATACTAGAAGAAAACACTTTGACATCAATATTGCCAAAGTAGTCGGGGGATGTTCTGGTTAGGCGGAGAGCGTTGGGTGGATGTTCAGGTTAGGCGGGGAGTATTGGGTGGATGTTCAGGTTAGGCGGGGAGTGTTGGGTGGATGTTCGGGTTAGGCGGGGAGTGTTGGGTGATTGTTCGGGTTAGGCGGGGAATGTTGGGGGGATGTTCGGGTTAGGCGGGGACTGTTGGGTGGATGTTCAGGTTAGGCGGGAGTGTTGGGTGATTGTTCGGGTTAGACGGGGAATGTTGGGGGGATGTTCGGGTTAGACGGGGACTGTTGGGGGGATGTTCGGGTTAGACGGGGACTGTTGGGGGGATGTTCGGGTTAGATGGGGACTGTTGGGTGGATGTTCAGGTTAGGCGGGGACTGTTGGGTGGATGTTCGGGTTAGGCGGGGAGTGTTAGGTGGATGTTCGGGTTAGGCGGGGAGTGTTGGGTGATTGTTCGGGTTAGGCGGAGAGAGTTGGGTGGATGTTCGGGTTAGGCGGAGAGTGTTGGGTGGATGTTCGGGTTAGGCGGGGAATGTTGGGTGGATGTTCGGGTTAGGCGGGGACTGTTGGGTTGATGTTCAGGTTAGGGAGTGGTCATTATTTATCAACAGGGGGGGAAAGGGTGGGTTTGAGGGGGGGCGTAAAATTTTCAGACCCCTCCCGAGGGGGGGCTTAAAAAAATTTTGACCCCTCTTGAGGGGGGGGCTAAAAAAATTCACCCTCTTTTTAGCAAAAAAGGCGGCATGCTACTATAGATCCAAGAGGGGCGCGAAAACTCTCCGCGCCTCTGGCGCGGGGGGGGGGCAAACAATTTTGACTGCCGTCGAGGGGGGGGGCGTAAAAAATTTTCAAGCGTCTGCGCGCAAACCCACCATCCCCCCCCTGTTGATAAATAATGACCACTCCCTTAGGCGGAGAGTGTTGGGTGGATGTTCGGGTTAGGCGGGGAATGTTGGGTGGATGTTCGGGTTAGGCGGGGACTGTTGGGTTGATGTTCAGGTTAGGCGGAGAGTGTTGGGTGGATGTTCGGGTTAGGCGGGGAGTGTTGGGTGATTGTTCGGGTTAGGCGGAGCGTGTTGGGTGGATGTTAGGGTTAGGCAGGGAGTGTTGGGTGGATGTTCGCGGGTTAGGCGGGGAGTGTTGGGTGGATGTTCGGGTTCATCCTCTTTTTAGCAATTTACAATTTATTTATTCACAGCCAAAAAGCCCGCGCGCTCAAAGAGGGCTGTCACGCCGAAGCCACTCACTCTCATCCGGTACCTGGCCTGGGGCCGGGGACAGAGTAGTCACTCTCGTAGACCTACTAATCAAGAAAATGCTCTCAACTCTCACGCATTTGGGACATGGCCTGCTCTGCGTGAGTGCGTGAGATGAGCCCCAAATGCGTCAGACTCACACCAGATGCGTGAGAGTTGAGAGCATTTTCTTGATTAGTAGGTCTACGATAGTGACTACTCCGTCCCCGGCCCCAGGGTACTGGATGAGAGTGAGTGGCTTCGGCGTGACAGCCCTAGACTCGTGAGGGAGCCCGGTGACACCGGACACTGTCAGTGTCACACCATGTGGCTTGTGGGGAATCCCCACTACAAGAAAGTGGGATGAGAAAGTGGGTCTGATTGGCTGGCCTATTTTGAAGTACGGTGTAGAAGGAGCGACCTGATTGGATGAGGGGATATGTATTCTGTGTTACGATTGGTTGTTCACTGACCCGTCTGGTATGCTATAGGATGCATAGGCAGAATAATCTATGTATATCATGTGCTGATTTCTTCCTGTTACTCAGAAATCTGCCCATAGTAGCACAGGTACTAGATAACATTTCTCCATTCCCAATACATGATACAAAAAACCTTCTGATAGTTCTATGATATATTTTAAAATGACAAGTGGGCTATATATATATATATATATATATATATATATATATATATATATATATATATATATATATATATATATGGGTGGGGCTCCAGAAAATGTCCAATTTTGAGAAAAAATGATCAAATTTTTTAATTACCCTTAGACTTCTATAGTTTTACATGTCTGTGGAGGAGGTGATAAGCCATGAGAATGCTAAATATTGTGAAGTTGGGATTTTTCCATCATTTTCTACTTTTTAGCTCAAAATGCATATATTTTAAGCATTAAGAGGGGTGTTACGTTCATCAGATTTGATTAAATGAGATAAAATTGTGGAAAAATGATTTTCAAACAATATACCATGATATATATTCACTGGAACCTGGTAGAGATGTATCTCTTCTATGCACAGAATATCATATATAAATTTTTCCTTCGTTTCCACATATCTTGTGTCATGCTTAAAATATCAGGTAAATTGAGAAAATGATGGATTTGCTCTAAGTTCATTTAAAAATTCTTGTAAACAACAAAAAAAATATAAAATTGAACAATGTTCCACTAACTGACAATTGGAAATGATTGTATTCACTTTTATTAGCTATACCTAAAGATATTTCTTTGATCTACTTATGCATTATAAAGGATTTTATCTTTGATAAGTCATTAGCCTGAATCCGATGAACGTAACATTTTTGGGGAAAATCATGAAATATCTCCTTAAAGAATATATCTATCTGGAAAATTCATATCCCATGCTGATTAGGTTGATTTTCTCAGGCTTACTGGTTGTTTAAAACTTTCTTCATGGATGATTTATGCCATACATATGCTATCATCAGTTTATCCGATGAACGTAACAGTCTGATGAACGTAACACCAAAAATCGGATGAACGTAACATAAATCCGATGAACGTAACATAAATCTGATGAACGTAACATTTATGATTGCATTCCTATTACAGCAAAACGATAATCTACATTGAAAAAATTCTTACACTAGCTGGTGCAGTTCACTACTTGGGTACCCTATTGATATTTGTTTTAACTATTATTGAAGAATTAGGCAAATTAGAGGTAAATCATCCATGTGAATCTGATGAACGTAACATAAATCTGATGAACGTAACATTTTCAATTTTCTGTCTTTTATCATACTTTGAAGTGGAATTTCCGGAATCAAATGGCAAGATCCTTTCCAGGCCCCCACCACACACAGTGTCAACTGAATTTCATCTTTATATGCCTTATATTTATATAATAAATTATTCCCCAAAGAAAATAGCCTTAAAAGGGTCATTTTTCTACCCCTCTTTGGGCCTCATTTATGGAGAGAAAACAGTAAAATATTCAGATTTTTGCATATCTGCTCCAATATGTGGGTGTCAGACTTCTACATACTGTCAAAAAACTACCTCAAATGCATTCTATTCATATAGATAACACATTTTTTAAAATAAAAACATGATTTTATGAGAAAAACTCTATTTTTAAAGATTTTCATCAGATAATGAAAAAATTTGAAAATTTTCTTGAAAATTCACGGTGATGTACAGAAGGGTCTCTAAAATATGTTGTATTAATTGCAAAATGGGTTAATACAATGTGAATAGAGAAAACAATTGAATGAAAATCATTTTTTTCTCAGGGGACATGGATTTTTTGGTATTTTTCAAGCAAAATATGGGTAAATTCAGAAAATAACAGGAAAAATATAATTTATTCCGTAGTTATTACATAAGTACTCATTGAGATCTTTGTAACCATACTGTTCATATCACCTGAAATGATCTTTTTACAGAGTTATTAAAGAAAACATGACAAATTTGCTTAATGGACATTTTCTGGAGCCCCACCCATATATATATATATATATATATATATATATATATATATATATATATATATATATATATATATATATATATATATACACATGATCCTTCTTCAAAACTCACGAATTTTGGGGCTACAGGGTACTTTGGAATACCTGCCAACATTTGGCTCCTATTCCCCCCAACAGGTTTTAGAAGTGTTTGGTCCTATTGAAACAAGCATTGTGTAGCATCATAAAATCGGAATATCAAGACCAAAAATCGAGATAATCGGAATCAACAAAAATTTCAGACAAAAGAGGTTGAATTGGACGAAGATGGGGTAAGTGACAAAATTGGGTAAGATGGTCCTAAGATGGGTCAATATGAATTAAAATAGGTCAAATTGACTCCCCATGTAGCAAGCCCATTTGGGGGCAAAGTGGACAGAATTCAGTACATGGGCTTAGTTTGGTCAGATGCTAGGTTTCCAGTCTGGTCCACTGTGGCCCTGTGGGCAGCCCTAAACAGGCAAACCGACTTGAGCCTGTTGGGCTCCCAATGGGTTTTGTCCTCAGCCAATGGTGTGGGCCACATCGGGCTCCCCTATTCAGGCACAGATCACTTTTGAAATGGGCAACCACATTGGGCACAGGTTGGTTTGAAAATAGGCATCCCAAAATGGGTGAAGATTAATTTCATGACAAGTTACCTAATTTGGGCTGAGAGTGGGTTTGGATAGGGCAAACTCACCTTCGGCTTTTGTGATTTGACACAAGATGGCCAATCTATCTCACATACACTTTTATTCCCCATACAAAATCGATTCTCTCAAATGCAGATCAACTGAAGTATGCTACTAAATTAGACATTGAGTAAAAATATTCAGACTTAATCATAATTTGGAAATCCTTAGATGATCCCTTTAAAGATCAAGGTCATCCTAGCAGTTATAAAGTGACTTCACCATTCCTTTTGCACTGAATGTGGTACAAGGTTCAAACATGCTAACTGCAGGCTCTATGAGCTTAAAAGCTCTGTTCTATGCTCCCTCATGGTGCATCTACATGAAAGAAGGCCAGGATGTCGTGAGACTCAAACTGACTTTTCTTGGTCTATTGAGTGAAAATTGATGTATGTATTCTACTGATGCAATCATCATTGCAATAGAATAGGACGGTATTACAGGGTATTTCTATACTTGGTAAAGGGAGGGAGTCATATTCAATAATATATAAATTCTTTAGAATTTCCATTTAAAAATATGGCAAAATCGGGCAGCCCAGTTTGGGCTACATCGGAAACCCATATTGAACTCAATCTGAGCCCAAAAAAATTTATTAGCCCACTTTGAAATTGATCTGTGCCCATATTGGTTATCCCAGTGTGGACCAGACACTTTGCTCAGGACAAAACCCATTGGGTGCCCGTTGGGCAGCCCTCTTTGGCCCACATTGGGTACCTGCTTTAAGCGTGCGCTTTAAGCCACACTGGGGCCACACATGTTTTGCTACCTGAGTCTAGATGAGTCAACTGGCGAATTTGACCCATAGTGACCTGATTTGACCCAATTTACCCATCTCAGGTCCATCTTACCCAATTTGGGCCAATCATAGGTCCATTGACTCACCTTGGTCAGATTTTACCTCATTTGACCTTATTTGATCAAATTTACCCAACTGTTGTCAATCTTACTCCATTTGGCCGTAATAACAAAGCACAGAGATGTGAGTTTGTACCCTGACCTGAGGTCTGAGGGCTTTGCCCAAGATCGCCGAAGGCGAACAGGCAAAGCCTGAGGACCGAGGTCCGAGGGCAGGGTACAAACTCACATCTTTGTGCTTTATTTATGTTCTAACACGAGAAAAAACATTGATTTTCCTCAAAATAATTCACAAATAAGAAGGAAAGCCAGAAACAGGAAGTGAGACCGGAAGTGTTTTCACTGGGTCCCCTGACCCAACATGCGCTCTTGTCCAATCAGATTGCAGGAAAGGCGACCCAACTGCACTCGAGTGTTAGAACTAATTATACCCTATCTTGAGCTAACTTTACCCACCTTTCACATAATTTCCCTGTATTGACTTGTTTTTAACCAATTTGCCAATGTTGGGTCCAACTGACTCAATTTGGCTCAATCTTCTGCCAGTTGATCCATCTTGGGCCGATTTGACATAATTATTTTGACCCTATTGATCTGATTTGACCCACTTTACCCATCTTGGATCAGTCTCACCGAATCTGAGCCATTCTTGTGTCAATCTAAATCCATTCAGCCCAATCCCCGCAATGCCAATAACACCATGATGCAGATAACGTTTTTTTTTAATACAGATAGTGGTTGGATGGTTACTACATTCCGCTTTTATTTTTTTACAGCATCTATCTGTGGTACTACAGATAGCGGTCGTTGATTAAGATAGTGGTTGTTCACCCCGCACAGCCCAGCCACACTGCCTCTACGACTGAGATGACACCTATAGGTAAAACTGGAGTCTGCTGCTTAGCATCGCGTTAGTACCAGACTGGTGATATAGGCCTTATTTATTTTTCATATTTCTTCCAGAAGCAGGAGGGCGTAGGGACAGAAACACCGATCCTGTTTAAATGAACTAGTGAAAACAGTAGAGGTATTATTGTTAGCACCAGGAACTCACTAATCATAGTCTTTTAATATTGACAATTCTTGTATAGACCGAGTTGTGTATTTCTAAACGACTACAATAGAAATACATTCTTTTGTTTTATCAAAACAAGATCATTGTCCTATACTGTCTTGAGACAGGCAACTCGATAATCATCATGCACATAAAGTTAACCCATTAAACTGTCTCAATTTCCATAATTTCTTTGCAATGACCCTTGTCTTTTACTTACATGTATTTTTAGAAGAGGAGTTACTGACTGCAGCTGGATAGAAAATACAGATTCTCTTGGATAACATAAAGTATCATGCAGCCATTTATTTTCTTTCTTTATCATTCATAAGCATATAATATTCTTCCTACACACATACAATTCAGATCAAACTAAAACCTATTCACATTGATACTTCAATTGGTAAATTCATATTTGTAAGTCTAGTGTTTGTACATGGTGACTCATCTTTTCCACTTTTTGGGGATGCTATTAAAGAAGTGGCAATATGATAGTTTGTGGAGGTAGCGTTAGTCTCTTGGAGATGCAATTCTGTTTTCTTCAGGCCCTCTTTCTGGCCCCCATTTCGAGATCTGTTATGCTTTGTGCGTTTCCAATAAGTTATGAGAATGATAACAGTCAGAACAAGGAGTACTATAATGCCAGACAGTAAGGCAATAATAAGACTATTTGAGGTGATACTTGGTGAAGATGAGGATGAGGATGATTTCTCTGACAAATCACCATCAGCAACAGTCTGAGGGCTATGTCTCTTTAGCCGTAGCAGTTGTATATTAGTCCCTTCCTGGGCATTCGTTTTGGTAGTATCCTGTGATGACTTTCCCTGACGTTTGGGTCTACCCATCAGTTTTTGTGGTCCCTGAGATATAACTTTGGTTTGCTTGTCCTGAGATCTCTTATAACGACCTGCTCTGTTTGCTGCCTTAATGACATATAACACCTGCAGGTACCAGACATGTCCAGAGTCAACCTATCAAAAGGAAAAAAAAGGTAATATGTGACCCATCAAGGGAGAATACCCCCCGTGGGGGATTTTTAATTCCCCATTCGGTCACGAGGGGGCATTGGAGGGGCAAAATAACTCTAAAAATGATTATAAAAATACATTGAGCTAATTTTTGATGCAGAATTCAATGGTATTATTTAAAATGCTCCATTTTGGGTAGAAATGGCCCATTTCTGGATGGTAAAATGAACATTTTTCATGAGAAATCGACCTATATGCCTGTTCCTGGTTGCCATGGCAACCATTCCAATAATCTAAATTTGCAGATTTTTATGCCAATTTTTGGGGATCTTCACCAAAAACCCAAAACTGAAAACAGAAATGGAACGTTCCTTCTAGATAAAGATGTATGATAAAAATTACCGTATTGTTATGTATTTTTCATGGAAAAGCCATGATCTGTGTTTTTAGACATTATTATGGTTTATAATGTATTTAGAGCTGAATCATCAATTTCAGATATAAATAACAACCTATGTTTTAAGAGGGGTTCTCATATAACTACTAGGAATATCTAAGCCAATGATGTCTCATTTTAAAGATCTTGAGACGAACTTTGATAATGAATTTCCCTGCAGAGGGTTGTTTTTGCTTGCCTGGTCACATATACTACTACAATGAGGCAGACAAAATGGCCCTTGGCACAATATTTTGCACAATAGCTATCCTGGAAAGTTACAAATTAAATGACAGAGACAGTAAACAAAAGATGAGACCAGAGATACCTCCCTGTGCTCAATTTACTACACTCTCAGCCCGGATTGTACATAGGCAGTAGATTGCCCAGCACCAAGTACACAGCAATCTACTGTAGGGTCATTAGATTTGTATTAACAGCAACTCCCCCTGTAGACTCGAAAAATAGCCAATCTACTGTAAAACTGGGTCGCTGGGATCAGAGTGTACCTCCTTTGATAAATCGTTTCTTTGTATTAAACCTCATTTCTCGATGTACCAAGACAGACGCTTTGGGCCCCTTTCAGGAGTTCATACTTCAACCTACCTTATACAATGGGTTTATGTCCATGACAAAGCCATCCACTCCTGGCATTCCCCACAGTGCGGCATATTCAATACTTTCACTGGCAAATATAGCATTGAAAGGTAGGCCGTGCACATGCTGCACAACATATTGGGGATCTCCACGGTCCTAAACATATTACGACAAACATTAGTTGATATGCAACAAGGATCGCATTAAAATGATATATACAGCAACCAAGATTCACATCTATTGTGGAACAAGGAGCACTAGTGGATTCTAGGAATGTGACTCTTGGGGGTATATTAAAGCTGGTATAAAATCTGGTATAGCCTTTTCTGATTTGTATTTCACAGAATTGTATACCCCTCCCTATATGTAATAGGGTGCAATTTATTCTGGCAATAGCTGGCCCATTATATGCACAATACAGGACATCAGTGTGGCCCTTTGGTGGGGAGGGAAACCACTTGGTTTATTGGTAATGGTCTCAGCATCCAGGTGGCAGCACTGACTGGCCTGCTCCCCTGCCACACATCCAAATCAAAGTAACCACCAATAGGTAATACAACTTTGCTGTATGGCTTCAGATGGCACCACTGTGCTGGTGCAATCAAGACTGGTTAAAATGCTGGAAGCATTTTATTTTCACACAGATATATATGTTTAAATTTAGCATGGTTAGAACTTATGAAATAGATTGAGATTTCACCAGAACACTGTAACAAGTACTGTGATGATATACGACCAATAATCACGAATCGTCGTTAACTGGGCTACCAGGGGGGTCCCAAAAATATTCTGGAGCAGCCTAAAAAGTTTTAGGGTACACATAGTACATGTGTTGGGGCTTAGGGTCCATATATGTGGGTAAGTTAAATATCGTTTTTAAATCCAGGGCACAGGGCTGAAGTGGACTACCTCAATTACGCACTAGACCCGAGAGAGACCCTACCCCTGTACAGTATATGCATATTTAGCATGTTTTGTATGAATCTTTCCTTTATTATTCTTTTTTATATGTAAAACACAGATGTTGGAGCATGTTAGGAATGAATTTAGATGGACATTCTATGAATTTTTGGTATAATTATAGTAAAATTAAAATATTGCGGTCCGAGGGGATCACCTACACAACTCACCATGCCTTTTGCCAAACATTGTAAAACTGCATAACACATGGGTTATCCCTCTTATTTCTACTTCATATGGTAGCTAAGGAGCTTGTCTACAACCACCTATAAGGATGTTAGCCTGTGACTTATCCTTGTTCTGCTACAGCAGCTCAAGTAGGGTCTCTCTCGGGTCTAGTCCGTAGCCTAAAACAGGGGTGAAAACCCTTTATATATCATTCTTTCTTTCCCATGTCTTTTATCTTTAGGGAAGTGCTTAATAACAATAATTGAATGCTCCCATAGGTTCATTAAAACTTTTACTCTCTTATTAGTCTCCTTTTAACATGATTTTACTTTGGAAAGATATTCTTTTCTGGTCCGTTTTGCTAAAAATATAGCATGCGGGCACATAAATTTGCAAAAAAATCATATTTTTACAAAACCTTTGCGGTTGTTTTGGACTTTTGGTGCTTGGTACATTCATTATCTTCACAGTAAAACAAAACACTGGTGTCTGCAGCATATAATTATTGCTCTGGGCATGGGAAACAGGGTCTCTCTCGGGTCTAGTCCGTTACTATGGCTATCAACCTTCTGGATGTAGGGTCTCTCTCGGGTCTAGTCTGGTATATATAACAGAAACACTTTTTAACAGAACTGGAAAGAACATGTTTATTGACTACCCTTTCCCCCAACATTGCATACAATTACATACCCTACCCCCCTTGGCCACCCATCATGATTTAATCCATCTATGACTTAATACATCTACATAACAACTTAGTCTACATATATATGACTTAATCCAGCTAAACCCCCCTATCTCCCAGTCCACCCATGGTACATTATTTATATAATCATTGCAATTACTTCATTCATTTATGTTTCATTATAATCATGCCAATTACTTAATTCATTTTCCTAACATTATCATGGAGGGTTATGCCCACCTAAATGACCCAATGGAGGACAATGCCCACAGTATCATCCTTATATAAGCAATGCTCAATGACAACAAGTGCGACGAGTCTGACACCTGGTCGAACGCCGGATGGGCTGCAGCTGGGTGATGGGGATGTCATCCTCATCTTCTGTGTCCGGCAGCTGGGCGAGAGGGATGTCATCCTCATCCTCACTGGCAGGCAGCTGGGCGAGAGGGATGTCATCCTCATCCTCACTGGCAGGCAGCTGGGCGAGAGGGATGTCATCCTCGTTGTCCTTGTCATCATGGAGCAGTTGAGCGAGGGGGATGTTATCATCCTCATCACGCAGCTCCTGCTGCAGGATGATGAGAGGGCGGTCATCCTCTGCGGTGGTGTCATAACCAGAGTCCCACTCCTCCCACTCATCCTGGACCTCCTCAACCACCTCACCAACCTGTGCTACTCGCGTCTGCCTCCATTTAGCACATGAGGGGTGGAAGCCGTCCTCCGACAAGCAGCACGGTTGGTAGCAGCTCGTCTCCCTCACCATTATCTTGCTGTTGTGGCATGCTGCCTGGTGGACAGAGAGTATGCCATGAAGGGCAGGGCTCTTCCAATCAGCCACCTCCTGCTCGGCTGCCTTGATATCATCTGCCGAAGCGTACAGGATCTTCACTTTGGTGGCTGGACCCACCACCTCAGTGAAGTCCTCAGCATTCTGGATGATGGAGCTGGACTTCACAAGCCGATCAGCCAGCCGCTTCAAGGTACCTCCGACCCCATCGCATGCACCCTTCCCATGGCCCGACTCGAGCCAGTTCCAGGCAGCTCCGAGGCTGAAGATACCTTGAAACCGGGCCACCATTTGAATGGTGTACCGGTTGCGGTACTGACTGCTGGGCGAGTCAGTGACAAAATGGACAAAATTAATACCATGTGACTTCTTCAGGATTTCCACCAGCTGGCCAATGAAGACCCAGGTGGTCGGAAACGTGTGGTTTGTGACAGAAGTCACACCGACAAATGTGATGGTTTCCAGGTCTCCATTGGCTGCCTTTACCTTCACCACCATAGGGTGAAGGGTAACTTGGTCTTTCGAATAATAAGCTGCGGCAATCTCCCGGAGGTAAGAGCAGTTCCAGTTTTCTGCATAATCCATCTGGATTATACAGTGACCATTCGGGAGATTGTCGCGGAGTGCCTGGCACTGACTGAACTGGGAAGCAACTCTTGAGCAGTGGGCCCGGAATTTGGGCAGTGCACTTGTGAATTTCGTCATGAAGTCTGCCTTTGTGTCTAGTACCTTGATCAGCTTGGTGTAAGTGACATCTTTGTCGTTGTATTTTTTGGTGACCTTATCCCATGTGCTGTATGACACATGTGTCCCTGGCAGGTTGTTGATCTTCTCCATGATCTCCCCATCGGTGAAAGACTCCAGTAACTGTGATGTTGAGTTAGGAAGCCCTGGTACAACCTCCAACATGAGGCCCATGTTGGCATGATGTTTGCAGAGACAGACAGACCTCTTAAGGAAGTGGTTCAGCTTGCACCATATCGGTCTGGCTCTGCGGAAGGTGGCAAATGACAGGTCTGATTTGAATTCTGCACAGTACCTCATGTGGAGGTTGACCAGGGTGTCTGAGAGGGCATACTTCTGCTGCCCCTTCTTAGTTGCATGCTTTTTGTCGGGCAACTCGTAACTAACGTCTTCTCGTGTGAGGAACTCAAGGACATGTTTCCTGGTGTTTTCTGCATCCTCCAGCCTCTTCCTTGAACTCTCCTTTTCCCGGAAGATATAGTCGGGGGAAAGGCCTACATTTTTTGACAGCCTGCCTTGCTGCCCATAGACCTTTTTGGTGGCAGGTGAGTGCATCAGCTTTTGTTTAATTTTTGTGGATGTCTTACGCACCTGCTGGCTGACCATGATGTAGCTCGTGAGAGCTTTCAAGCGGTCAGCGTTCGGGGTAACATCCATTGCCGCCAACACATGGATGGTTTCTGTTGTTGGGGAAAGTGGGGGAGCAGGAGCAGCAGGCTGTGGTGCAGCTGGTTCAGCCAGCTGCGGAGCATCAGTGGCAGCAGGCTGTGGTGCAGCTGGTTCAGCCAGCTGCGGAGCATCAGTGGCAGCAGGCTGTGGTGCAGCTGGTTCAGCCAGCTGCGGAGCATCAGTGGCAGCAGGCTGTGGTGCAGCTAGTTCAGCCAGCTGCGGAGCATCAGTGGCAGCAGGCTGTGGTGCAGCTGGTCCAGCCAGCTGCGGAGCATCAGTGGCAGCAGGCTGTGGTGCAGCTGGTCCAGCCAGCTGCGGAGCATCAGTGGCAGCAGGCTGCGGTGTGGCAGCAGGCAGTTGTTGGGCCTCCATCACTTCCTGCTGCACTGGGTATACAGGGTCTACCCAGTGTAGTTGGCTTGGGTCTCTTGGGCTGGGGTTTGCATATGTGGAGCTTGACTTGGGGCTTGAGGAGGGAGCGGAGCTGAGCTTGGGGCTTGAGGTAGAGCTTCCTTTCTGCAGACGGACAGCCTTACGCAGCTCTGCAATTTCGAGCTCCATTGCATCCATCTCCCTCCTCATCTTGCGAGCCTTTGGGAGCTTGGAAAATGGTGTTTTGTGGAAGGGCATCGAGACAACCAACCTAGAAGGTAAAGATAGTCCAAAAGGTAAGTAAAGTCATCATGGATCAGACCCTAGAGAGACCCTAACTGCAGGAGGATGATGTCCACAGTAACTGAGTGGATCTATGTGTTTAATTCAAAAGAACCACAAGACAAAAGTATATGTAGTGAGAAAAATAGATACTTTTATTTTATAACATAGTTATCTCTATTAAATACTCTATTAAATAGATGTCTCTTTTAAGGAGAACTTTATATATCTCTTTTAAATATATATAGATAGATATTCATAGATCTATATGAATGAAACTTGAATTACACTTTCCTTTAGATAGATAGATATAAATATATACATAGACTTTCGTTAGTTTTAAATTAACAGTAAGAAAAATGGCAGCTCCAGGCTTCAGTAAAATAAAAACAAAAACAAAATTAGGCTTCCTCTTCACTGCTCGCTGGCTCCTTCTTAACTACACGGCCGAGCACCCTGCCCGTGTAGTAGGTGACGTGGAGTTGGCCCCTGAGGTTGTACCTCAGAGGCACCCTCTCCACCGGGAGCTCCTCGACCGTCCTCACTCTGTAAGAAAAGGAATTTCATTAAGAAACAGAACACAACACAACAAAGTATTGGTTAATTAAACAAATCACTTGACAAAATAATAGTTTTAAGTGTGTAGTTGTGTTGATCCCTGGTTGCCACCTGGAATGAAGTCAGATTTATTATTGCAAACATAAAGGAAATAATGAAAAAAAAATAATTACCGATGGGGGATGTAGTCTGGCGAAGGCTCCCTCTCGGCTGCAGCAGGGGGTGTCACTGGGCTGACAGAGCTGAAAAGGTTGAGGGTACACACATGTAACAGACTTGAGGTATTGGGTGAGACATGTTCCTCTTGGCTATTACTGTAATGCTCCTGTACTGGAGACATTAAATGTTTGCAAGGACTAGACCTTAAATGTACCCTATGTGCAGGAGGATGATGTCCATAGTAACGGACTAGACCCTAGAGAGACCCTATGTGCAGGAGGATGATGTCCATAGTAACGGACTAGACCCTAGAGAGACCCTATGTGCAGGAGGATGATGTCCATAGTAACGGACTAGACCTTAGAGAGACCCTAACTGCAGGAACAGGGCCCTAGACATATCCACCAATACAGGAGGATGATACTTTATGTGTGTAGTTTAATTTGTCTACACTTGTAAAGCACACTGCTACACTTTAGGTTATGGATTAAGAGTGCCTGCTTAATTTCCTTTTTTGACCTCATATAAGTTACATCAAGATAGCCAATGACACACAAAAAAAAACACCATAGTAGCAGGGTGCTGAGATTCAGATACTGTGACATCTGAGAGGTTCCTAGATATGTGAGACATGCTTCGTTGTTCGCCAGGCAGAACCCGACACACCGTAGGTATCCACATGTCACTCATACCTATTTCAAATATAAGGGAACCCAGCAAACATCTAGTGACCTCCAGTCTACCAGGTAAAAAGTATGTGTCACTCGCGATGTGAGATTAAAAATGAAATTAAGCAGTTTCATTCTTCCAAAGGTGTCACAGGTTGAAGTGGGAGACAGGGGTGGACTCAGGTATCCTGCACAGAAATTCAATAACAACACATGTATGTAGTTAAACATATTAAACATGAATCTAATGTTGTCATACATGTGCACACATGTACGTTGCATAGATCTATGTACATACTCCTGTACTGGAGGGTCTACATCAGGGGACAAGCTATATTCTTTGGTTATTAGAGATATGGTTTTAACTTTTACCTACTGGTTATGTTATAGGAAGTAAAAAGCAATACTGACCGACCAGCTGCTGCTGAAGGGGTGGCTCGGGGCTGTCCCTTCCTCCTACCTGTAGAGGTGCTGGCCACGGGGGGGTCACTGCTGCCGGTGCTGGCCATTACTGGTGCATCCTCTGTCGAGCTGAAAATATAAATAGTTATAAATATTTAATGTCTATATTATAAGACATCCTAACTGTGTCTAGATAATGCTCCTGTACTGGAGACATTAAATGTTTGCAAGGAGGATGATGTCAATAGTAACGGACTAGACCCTAGAGAGACCCTATGTGCAGGAGGATGATGTCCATAGTAACAGACTAGACCCTAGAGAGACCCTAACTGCAGGAACAGGGCTATAGAGATATCTACCAATACAGGTGGATGATGTCAATAGTAATGGACTACTTACCAAGAACCTCCTGCGAAGCTGGGGCCCTTCCTGCGTGTCCTGCTCCCTGTGGTAGCTGTGGAAGCTAAGGTGGTGGTGGAGGCAGATGCGGTGGTGGTGGAGGCAGGTGTGGTGGTGGTGGAGCTTGCAGGGGCAGAGGTAGTCCTCCTGCGCTTCTCGGGGAGTGGCAGCGGTGGTGCGGCACACCCTCCCTTTGCCCGGCGTGATCTCCTCTTCTGGACGGGGGCAGCAGCATCAGGCGCGGGGTCAGCAGCAGCAGGCGTGGGGTCAGCAGCAGCAGGCCCGGGGTCAGCAGCAGCAGGCCCAGGGGCGCCATCATCCGGGATGGGGGCAGCCGGAGGAGCGTCCCCTGCAGCTGTCCAAAAGTCTTTCTCGGTAGCTAAAGAGGAAAGAGTATTAAAACACATTAAAAACCAAAGGCAAGAGAATAACAGACTGAAGAGGTACACGGGGGGGGCTCTACCAAATCTGTAGGTGTTTACAAAATATTATTATTAATAAAACTTATAAGATTTTCTTACCGGCTTTCTTCTCCTTGGTCTTGTAGTAGGAGCGTCGCTTTGAACTTCTCTTCTCTTCCTTGCCCTCCTCAGTCAAATCCCTGTATGGGCGTGTGGCATCAAACTTCTGCAAAAAATAAAAACATGGAAATTTATAAATTAACTTCACTATAACTCAGGCTGGTATTTCTCTCAGGCATCTAGGGACAGTCATTCAACATATATATTCAGATTTACTTGCGCTTTATATTTATCGCAAATTATATATAGTTATTCTATGTATACTCACAGCATGTGAGGCTGCTACAGTGGCAGAACGCACCGGGTCCCCCTTGGTTTTCTTCCTATATTTTGCGTTAGATTTCTTGGCCGAAGCCTTAGCTGCTGCAGAGGATCGGTCTTTGTAAGGCATCTGAAGAAGAAGATACATTTAACATCAAACACATAGACATAGACCATAGAGCTTACGCATCAGACCCGAGAGAGACCCAAAATATAGAAAAGAATACAGCCAAACATCTATCAGACCTGAAATTTAGAACCGAGAGAGACCCGCCTATACTATAGTATTGAGACAGGTCTCTTTTGGTTCTGATACGTACAAAATATAGATGTTTGAGCTATAGCATTGATATAGCATTGGAGGGGAATGACGTAGTACACAGCAATTACACCAAACTTTGTATCAGAACCGAGAGAGACCCAAAAATTAGAACCGAGAGAGACCCGCTTATACTAGAGCATTTACACGCTACGAACGCCGGCCTATCGGTCGGTCAGCTTTTGTCTTTCTACCATATTTCCCCTTCAAATTGATCTAAATTATGTTCCATACATGTTAAACTAGTTAATTTTGCTTTATATATGTCAAAAACCATCAAAATAAGAACATTATTCATCGATTTCTCACCTTGTTATGGTCGTCCGTGTGTCCTCTGGCTTGAATCCGTTGCAACCCTGCCGTGCAATGTTCATACGAAAACGCTAGATGGCGCATCGACGGTAATTCAACTGTTTGACGCTAGGGGCTCTCTCGGGTCTAGGGTCTCTCTCGGTTCCAATCGCCATTTATGGTACTATATCTCTGAGACTTTATGGAGTGAGGGATTAATACTAACAGACCAAGATACTTTGATACAAAGGTCAATCAACATGTAAGAGATAATAGTTAAATATATTATACACTGGAGACAGACTGACATGAAGGGTCTCTCTCGGGTCTAACGCGAAACTACCCCAACTGTGTCATCTAAATTGGATGGACTACCCAGACCATGATATGGGAGCTAGACTTCCAATTTTTTTTTCATGCATCTAGGTACATGTTAAGGCTTCGCATGGTACATCTATATTATCTCTGTGCTATATGAATAATAGAGCATGGTTGCTATGTTAGGGTCTCTCTCGGGTCTAGTGTAGAACTGCCCATGTACCTTCAGTGACCCAGCATAATAACGACAGTGGCCACATATTCCTATTTGGTCTTAAAATTTTCCCTGTGCTCTAGGGGAAAAACCAAAACCAAAAAAGGAACCTATGCCCCAGCATTTTTTATTATTTGCAAGTTGCACTTGAGATTATTGTGTTTTTGTTCGAAAAAACCCTCATTTTGGGCAGTTATAGCCCTCTAGCTCTCTAAATATGCCTCGTAGATATGCAAAACCCATATACCCCTTGTAGCTCTATCCCATCCCGATCAGAATAAATGATAAAGACACTTATATTACTTCATTTCAAGTTTTTGTTAAAGGGAGAACAAGAACAGGCCAGTTAACGACGATTCGTGATTATCAGTCATACATGTATAAAGTGGAAGATCCATATATTTGAGATCTTGTTGCAGCTTTAACTTTTTATTCGTTACATTCACTTAAATCTTAGTATGATATGAATTGATAACATTATTTTCTTTAGAGATGCAGAATTATTATTCACACTTCTTGTGCTATACTTGCCAGGACTAGATATCGATGTTTGAGTTTTGGTGTAGGGTGGAGACAACCATACTGCGGCCCTGTCCCATACAGCTTCCCATCTGGGTCATAAGTAGGAACGTATCCCTCTGTGCCTGTAATAAAAAGAAAACACGCTTATCGTCTCAATTATCTCTAGTTTGCTAGTACATGTACATTGTTCACCATTTCATGCCTGTGGGACAGCAAGGTGGTTAATGATTACCATCGATATAAATTGGAAAAAGAGATGGTTTTATTCCCGCCAGGACCAACTCACCTGTGCACAGAAAGACCTTTTCCACCTGAAGTTGATACGCTGCTTCAAGGTCCTGACCTGGGCTCCATAGCACCCTGCCATAGAGTTTGTCTCCTATTAAAAACAGGCAAAACCAATGGCAATAGATATTAAACAAATGTAATCCAATTACATTGTATTGGCTACTGAAATTGTTTCCTCATCAAATGATACCCATTATAGTTGTTTTATCTAAATATACGTATGTACATGTATAACCGATCTACTTTTAAAATAAAGTGGTGTTTGAACTATGAGCGTATTCCTTGTCCATTTAAACAAGCAATCCTCATATTAAGTTTGACATGATCTGAAAAGACCTATTTTGTTGTTGTTGTAATCGGTTTATTGTCTATAATTAATCTCACAATGAGATGGATGACAACCAGACACATAAAACAATCACCTGAATCAAAAATACGACCAGTATTTTGCATTTTCTTGTTTTGTCTTGAACTACAGTAATGTTATAAGCTCGTTGATATACTTTTCTCTTGACGTTAATTTTTTCTTTTTTTCAATCAAGTAGAGCTAAAACATGCTAAAGCTAGAAAAACGAAGTATTGTGTGGTTAACTCACCCATACCAAACACTCCATCAAAACCCACAAGTCTCTCTGTCTCAGCAGGAGGCAGCAGAAACTCGTCTACGTGACTTGTCACGTGAAAGTCCGTGGCTAGGGCATATGTCGCTGGTTCTGGTCGCAGTGTCTGCTGGTAGGTGAGTGATACAGCAAACCTGCAGGAGGAACCAGCGTCATAATGACTCAGCATTTTTGTTAAGTAATGGGCCAACTCATTCATAGAGATAAGCAGCTGGTGTCTACTTTATGGGTGAACCCTTCACAAGAGCTACCGGTAGTAGGGTTAGCCTTAACATAATGGTATTTGACATGTGGCCAAACTTTGAAATTCTCTAATGAACCATTCTTCTGTTGCTTATATGACCTTCTCTTACTAGTTGGATTCTATTGAAAAGAAAAGGGTAATATCGGGATATAGTCTATAAAAGTCAAAGAACTTTTTACCTCCGTGGGGAATGCGGGGTACAGACGGTTGTCACTTGACCAAACTCTGGAAACCGATCTGCTGGTTTGACGGTGCAAGGGATCAATTGAATGGCATAGTCCCCAGAGAAATCCTGGACATTGAAATCACTCTTTGCACGCCAGTGCTGAACGGGACTGTCAAAGGACTGCTGTGACCAGACCTCCTCCAGGGTGAAAGTAATAGGGAGGCCGTCAGGGGCCACCACTCGACTCATCCAGTCTGTACGTGCTTCATGCACTGGTACAAAGCAGCCTGGAAATATATATTTGGAGTCATAAGAAATAAGACATAAAATGATAGGTGGTATAGTCTATGCCTATAATAATATTGCAGTGAAAGTGTCATCTTCAGCAAAAGCTTATAGGAAAAATAGTCCCCGAAATTCCCTAGTTATCTTAACTGACTGTTTGATGCTACACTTCAGGTGTGTCTCAATGTCTCCATTGTCACCATAAACATCCCTGAAGTACCGATATTTTGCATTTGGCCAATGTTGATAATAGGAAGTGGGCATGGGTACCTACCTCTGAAATTGGTCTTGGTTTTGAAGTCAATGATGAGGTTTCCTTGTGGGTTGGTTGAGAGTTTTACAATGTGCAGATCACCTGTCAGGTCCTCCTCCCTTATCCTGACACCCTCCCCAAGTCCTGCCCTCCAGACCATGGTGTCATACATGATGGACAGTTCGAGCTCAGTTCTGTGGTCTATGGCAGACCACTCCCCACATCCTGCATTATAAACGTATGAAACATGAAGTGGAAGATGCACAGTTAGATGGCTTAGGGCCTTATCTAGTGCCTCAAAATCAGAAACCACTCTACCCCCACAGAGATCTACCAGTTCAGAAATGTGAAAATAGGCATCAAATTCCCAGGTACAGCTACGTAGATTGAGATGCTTGTAGAAATCCACTTGGTCGGGACCTCGGAGGCGTGTATCAAATTGGTATGGTAGGTCATAGCCTGGGGACATGAAAGCAGGTTCAGAACGCATTTGCATAAAGTAGGCTGAATCGGCATTGGTTTCCCTAGGGACAAAGTTGGAGCAAACATGCTGCTGCTGGTAGGCTGGTGCAGTGAGCAGGAAGCGCAGGTTGTGCAGTGGGTAGGTTGACACCAATGGCAGCAGGCCATCCTGGTGTGGCACCCTTACAGAGACATGGACAGTGTTAGGGAAAGTGTCATCATCTGGGGACACGTACTCCAAACCAGCCATGAAGGACTGTCCATGAAGACCATCAGCACTGTGAACTGATTGACAGATGTTATTGTCACTTCCTATAGTGACCGGGTTACTGGCAATGCCTAGTCCCCTACGCTGTTTGTTCTGCACTGGCAGGGCCACACAGCGAACCTGGAATCGTGGACGGAAGTAGACGCTGTCCAGAACGCTGGCATCGCAATGTGAAAATGGGAGCTGATCGGTGATTCGCCGGAAGGATGAGTGCCTGTTCTGCCGCTGTCCAGGAGCCTGGGGGAGGGAGGTGGGCACAGCAACCTCCCAATGGTATATTGTCTCTGATTGGTTGATGTCAGACTTTGTACATAGCAACCCCGTAATAGCAAATGATGGGTGTTTTGGGTCACATGGCTGCAATGATAAGGGCGAAATTTATATTTCAGGAACTCCTTAAATCAATGGATTTGTTATGAGTGAAATCATAATATAATGTGTGAGGTCAAGTTAGAAGGTCTACTGTAGTGAATCTTCCATCTACAGGCGAAGCTTGATACACTGACCGAGCAGGAGATAGTATCACTGATGACTCATATATGTGGTCACAGTTAAATGTCTTATAGGGTCAGGTATACCCACTATATATGAGACATCACATTTTGTAACACTAAAGAGCATGTTTCGTATAAACAGCAGTATGCATTATCAAGGTGCAAAGTACCATCCAACTGATAATGCTGTAGGTATCTAACAGTATGGGGGATCGGGAAAGTCTGGATAAATTAAATTTAGGAAACATGTAAGTTTTACGACAGTTACGATGGATGCTGTCATTATGTGGGAAGATGGAACGAGATGAACGATAGCCTTACAAGATTTATAAGGTATTAAAGGTTATGGTTATAAATCTGCGCAGACTAACCGTGATACAGACGAGAGGGTACCCAGCAGAAGGAGTATCAGTCGCGGAGTTCACATCATCGTAATCCAAAAGGGATACCACCTAGCAAAAGTGATAGAACATAACAGAAACATGTTAAATACTCCCATGACCATTATAGTCAACAACAGTAAATATAAAAGCTTACTATTTGGCACCATGGAACGTTAAATACCATATTAGCGTAACCTCATTGAAGCATTACGTTAAACAACTGAATTCAACCGTAAACGTCTACAGTTGCAAGAGCTCAATTATTGTTCACCATGAGGGCACTGATCATATCACTTCCACATAATTCACTACATGTTTTTATCTTTAGTATTACATATATAGAGAGAGCAGCATTTCCGTCAATACCATAGCTTTTGGTACAGAGTCAATGGGTCACCTACAACAGGTTGTGCTGGGAAAACAAGGCTGCCGGATGTGTCACTGTCTGTGATGGAAACCTTGGTAATGCTGACGTCACCAAACATGGCATTGGTGGGTTCCTGGGGACCAAGGACGACGGAAAATGTCTCCTTCCACTCCACACCAGGGTTATGTAAGATGCCCAGGTCAAAAGTTACACGATTTACCCCTGTAAGAGATAATTTCTCATTGTGTTTATAATGTGAGATAATGGGAATATATATAATTATGTCTGTCATTTAGGATTGAGGGGCATGTTAGATGAAAGACCGACTTTTTGAAAACGCATATTAAGCACTTACATAAGATCTCAAACCAAGTCGTTAATACTGGCGAATTACTCCCGGTAATTGCCTTCTGCAAGGCAGTAGAGTATCGTACAAACTCTTATCAAATGACCAAATCATAATATTCTTATCGTCAAGCATGACTTGGGTCGATCTGTAAGCGGCAGGTAGTGTCCATGAAACAAAAAGAAGCATGTACCTGGCATGAAGGTGATGACCTCACTGCGTGCTCTGTAGTCCACCCCTGACACTGCGGACCCGTCCCGCGTCCCATACCGCACCTGCACGAACCGCTGTGTGTCACCACTCCGCACTACCGCCACCGTGACGTGCGTGACGTCACCAGGGGACGCTGGTTCTGTCGTCTGATAGGACGCAGCCTCAAATTCCACTCGTGGTACTTAACGAAGAAGTAACAGATTTATATATAGGCCTATATGTCTTTCCTATGCTTCCACAGGTTGATAATCCGCATTGCTAATCATGTCGCCATTATAGCTTTCAACTTCTTAACTTCAATTGGTGCATGTACAGTTTAAATAACTACTTAAACCATTAAAACTTCAACCAACGTAGGCCTAAATTTAGCAGATGGTGTCAGGCCTGACCAATGCACGTAGGCTTGCCCTGTAAAATTTAAAACACCATCCATTAACCAATATAACTAGTCTATAGCTGCAGATCTTACTGTTCTTTTAGACCTACAGCCCCATGTGCAGATTCATCTATGTCTAGATGAGGCAATGTACTTACCATCCTGTGGGTCTGTGATGGTGATTATGGTGGTGTTAATCTTGCCGACCCGTGCCCCACACTGCTCCCATCCTAGGGGGTCAGCCAGGTGTAACATAAACTCCTCCTCCCCCTCGAAGTATCCATCCTCCACCAGCTCTACGGTGCAGTTTACCTCCTGTATGAAAAACAGGTAGATTGTGAGTACCAGGTATCCCATTATTTAGAGGTAAAGGTATAAGAACAGCCCTATATATATATATATATATATATATATATATATATATATATATATATATATATATATATATTTACCTTTCCTCCATATTTTCGATGGGTTTCAAGGTTCCTTCAGTGTGACATGTTAATTAAAATTGGCATCAAGAGATGAGCTTAGGAAATGATTTCATTTGGTTCTGGCAGAACATACAATATGAGCTAGGATATAGTTGCTTCAAATGTGAACTGTGCTGTCTGTGAACCTGCACAAAAGTCCCTTTGCATATACTACTCATATCATGAACACCGGTTCTGCTACATATGTGAACCTACGCAAAACATCACTCTGCATATACTACTCATATCATGAACACCGGTTCTGCTACATCTGTGAACCTGCGCAAAACATCACTCTGCATATATATACTACTTACAATATGAATAGGCCTACTGGTTCTGCTTCATCTGTGAACCTGCGCAAAACATCACTCTGCATATACTACTCACGACAAAACATACTGGTTCTGCTTCATCTCTGAACCTGCACAAGACATCACTCTGCATATACTACTTACAATATCAGTAGGCCTACTGGTTCAGCTACATCTCTGAACCTGCACAAAACGTCACTCTGCATATACTACTCACGACAAAACATACTGGTTCTGCTACATCTGTGAAACTGCGCAAAACATCACTCTGCATATACTACTCATGACAAAAATACTGGTTCTGCTACATCTGTGAACCTGCACAAAACATCACTCTGCATATACTACTCACAATATGAATAGGCCTACTGGTGCTACATCTGTGAACCTGCACAAAACATCACTCTGCATATACTACTCATGACAAAACATGCTGGTTCTGCTACATCTCTGAACCTGCGCAAAAATCACTTTGTATATACTACTCACGGCATAACAGGCCTACTGGTTCTTCTACGTCTGAACCTGCACAAAAAATCACTCTGCATATACTACTCATGACAAAACATACTGGTTCTGCTACATCTCTGAACTTGCGCTAAACATCACTCTGCATATACTACTCACAATATGAATAGGCCTACTGGTTCAGCTACATCTCTGAACCTGCACAAAACATCACTCTGCATATACTACTCATGACAAAACATGCTGGTTCTGCTACATCTCTGAACCTGCACAAAACATCACTTTGTATATACTACTCACGGCATGAATAGGCCTACTGGTTCTTCTACGTCTGAACCTGCACAAAACATCACTGGTTCTGCTATATCTGTGAACCTGTGCAAAACATTATTTTGTATATACTTCTCACACCGTGAACTTTTATTTAGCTAACCGATCGTGAGGTCTTTTGCCCCGCCGGTAGTTTAGAAGACGACGCACCAGTTCCAAAAGTTATGAAATAAGGGAGTGGTCATTATTTATCAAGAGGGGGGGGTGGTGTGTTTTCGCGCGGATGCGCGAAAATTTTTTACGACCCCCCCCTCGACGGCAGTAAAAAAATTTTGCGCCCCCCGCGCTGGAGGCGCGGAGAGTTTTCGCACCCCCTCTTTGATCTTTAGTAGCGCGCGGGCTTTTTTGCTAAAAAGAGGCTAAATTTTTTTAACCCCCCCCTCAAGAGGGCTCAAAATTTTTTTAGCCCCCCCCTCGAGAGGGGTCAGAATTTTTTACGCCCCCCCCTCAAACCCACCCCCCCTGTTGATAATAAATGACCAATCCCTAAGTGAGTGTGACCCTCCCTCATTCATGCCAAGTGTTGACGCTTTTTATAAGGATAACGAACTTCTTCCAATTTCCAATTCATCGCGAAATGTGGATGATAGATAACTTTTTATGGTAAAACAGCTAGGGCACTCCACCGTGCTTACATCTAGGCCTGCATAGAGGAGCAAAGTCAAATGCATGACCTTGGCTTCAAATATGAATACTTCTATGCAGGCTAAAAAATGTCCCTTGCATGCCTTATACCCATGGTCCACGAGGCCTCTATCGCCAGATTTTATATAGGCTCTGTATGGCTCATTCGCACGATAGAGGCCAAGTGGACTATGGGTTTTAGGTAAGACGTCAGCCTAGCTAATACTGACCTTGATATCAGGGAGAAAGGTGATTCTAGAGGCGTCCGTCCACGGTCGTTCTACGTAGTCAGAGGACACCCGCGCTACCTGTTGCCGCGTGTAGCAGATGACGGAAGTCTCGTAGGACAGGTCACCTGACCGGAAGACAGGTACCTCGGCAAATCTCGCGTTCTCAGAGAAGGTGAACGCTGACTGGCGGAACTGCATCACTGCCACTGTGTGAAATGTTTTTCCATGTTTCTTTTTGTCTCTCTTAAGGGTACATTATACGCTTATTAAAGAACATTTCATATAATTCCACTATAGTCTATAGGATGAAATCTGTTTATAGACATGCAAATTTTGATCTCTAGGCAGCTACCATAAGTGTACCCTATGAAAGGCAAAATGTCCCTATAAATGGTTTCAGATGATGATAGGTCCTGTATGAGCACCTCGGGGCTAGGAGGTACTATTTTAAATTTAGCTACGGTGAGTATGATACACATACCGTCCTCATTTGTGTCGTTGATGACTACCAGCGCAGTCTGTGTCTCCCCCAGGCGGGCTCCTTCTGCACCAGACAGGTACACTTCGAACAACTCTGTTCCCTCTAAAACTGGTTCAGCTACATCCTCCACTATGTTCACCCAGCACACCTACAGAATGTTCAAATAATGATTAAGTATAGATTTTAGATTAATTTAAATATATAGGCTCTATAGGATAAGAGCGTCAACGCTAAATTGTAAAGGGGGTTTGCTATGATAGCCTATTCGCGTGTCTTCCACGTTAAGGAATAGATAATCACGAAGGATGCAAATTTATGTATTAATTTTTTGATATATAGAATAAATCAGTACGCTACCGCTAAGATCCTGCCTCTGAACATTTTGATATCAGGACTACATGATATATATGGGTCGATAGGGGCGATAGCTGATGTCTAAAAGCTACAATAGAACATATAACTCTGTGCACCTGGGTGTCCTGCCCTGGTTGGAAGATGAGACGTTGTCGGCCAGGTAGGAAGTCTTCACCAGGTAGGGCAGATAGCGGGTTGGCAGGACGGGCTCCACACCACACTGCTGCCGGGTTGGCAAGGTCCGGCCCCGCCCGTCCGACCACTACCGCCGCCTGTCCCACGGACTCATCTACTTGGTACTCCTCTAAGGTGAAATACACTTCGGACTCTGCAAGGTGAAATAGTGTATAGGAACTGGATGAACACCCTTCGGTCGGGTGCAGTTGTAATGATAAGATACTGCTACTACTTGTATATTAGTATGAAAGTAATATCAGTAATTATTTCAGATATAGTCTGTTGTAGTATTTTTTAGATTATCTTACCATCGTTGGGACCCGTAATAGTGATGGTGAGCCTGTTCTTCGGCCCAAGACGTGCCATCATAGAAGGGTCAGTTAGGAGCAGCTCAAACGATTCACTGAGCTCAAACTCACTGTCATCAATTATCTGCATCATTTACGAGGAAAGATTATCAAAATAATTATAGCATACATTGGCCTTTGTATAGAAAGAATTCCTTTAATTGTCGTGCATAGCATCTTTATATCACTCCTTGGCATTTGCAATAGGCCTTGTCATATTCTACATTTTTAGCACAAAAGCAGTCTTTTGATTAAAACCTCGCATATAAACAGCAATTTCTATGACAAATCAACTTACTCTAACATCACAAGATGCGTGTGCAGAACCGGCAGCAAACATGACTCTAGTTCCAAAGTCGTCCGCCTGGCGACTCTGGTAGTCTGTGCCGGAGAGCAGCTCCCGCCCAGTGCTGCCTCTGGCGGTAAGTGGCCGAGTCGAGCAGCTCACCGAGGCCATGCTGCTCAGATCACCAGTCCGCAGGATAGACACGTGTATGACTCCAGCCTCCTCTAATACCTCCAAGTCGTCATGTTCAAACTGGATTACAGGTTCTGCAGTGGAGAAACAGAGAAAGGGTCACAATATCTCTTCAGTCTACCCACGGCACCTTAAACATTTGAATCAGCAATATGAAGGTAGTAGTATATTGAAAGAGCAGCTATGCGCCATATCTTAATACCCTTTTTCGTCTGCTACTCACTGTGCGGCATACCCAGTACGAAGGTAGTAGTAATAGCCAGCAAGCAGAAAGGACAGTTACTGCGGGATTTAGTACCAGATTTAGCCACCAGGGGGCACCACTATGGACTAGAATAGGAAAAATATGACTAAAACTGTTATAGGGTACTTTTTTATGGAGAATTCATTGGTTTTTGATAAAACGTTCTATTTTGGGTGGAAAGGTTCCGAATTTGGCATGTAAAAAGAATGTTTTTAGGCCAAAATAGGCATTTTTGTTGATTTCTGTTGCCATGGAAACATGATTTTCATTCTAAATAGGAAAATCAATGATCCCATTTGAAGGAACATCCCACAAGGTTTACTATGGTGAAAACAGAATGAAAATACCATTTCTAGATCAAAAGTTATGGGCAAAAGAATACGAATTTAGCTAATTAGCATAAATTATGCTAATTAGCTATATATCTCATGACCAATTAGACATAGAGCTCATTAACAAATTTAAAATGGTCATACCTACCCATATCTAGCAAGCCATTCCTCCAAAACTAACAGGAGTATCTTCTCATACTATGTATCACTGTAAAGCTAGTGATTTGAATTTTAAAGTTGACTTTTAGCACGGATCACCCTTTCTCCTTGCCTCTACACGTATATAGAAAAACAGTTATGCACCATATCCAAACACCCATTTCTCGCTACTACTCACTGATCAGCTTGCACAAAATGAAGGTAGTAGGGTAGAGGCACCCATTTCGGACGCTCCTGACCATAAAAAAAGGTGACCATATTTGATCCTTAAATCTTTTACCTATTCTACTTTCTATAGCACAAATAGAAACATGCTATTTGACCACTTAAATGCATGAAGAAGTTTTGATAATTCTCCCCCTCACATATGAATAAATGTCCTGTACATGTTTTGTCTTCCATGCATCAAATTGCACCTGAAGTCAGACAGCTCATGCTAGATATGACCCTATAGTCAGACACTATGCTATCTAATCAATAAAGACATAGTGAATAACTATTTGTGGAATATAATATAATGGAATGCAGCATGACACTAGAGGAAACCAACTCATACAATAATCCTCCACAAAATAATCTCAGATGTTCGATTTTGAATACATGTACCAGATCATTCTACAGGCTCAACTAAACATGACCTCTGTTAAGCAGAAGGGGGGGGGGAGCTAATTGAATATAGCTGCATGGTGCTTGCTAAACCGAACACACACATATAATATCCATGAATGGGAGTAGGTGTTTAGTGAATGGATTCTTTTTGTGACAAATATCCATTGTAACTGTATATAAACCATGCCATAAATGTGTCCTAGGGAAGGTGCAATTGGTGTCCGACTTTAGATACAATTTAAAGGTCAAATAAGGATTAATCCCACAATGCAATATTAGTGGTGCATCCATGCTTTGAAAGTCAAATCAGTAGCAAAAATATGTATGTTTCTATTGGCATGTATAGAAGCTCCATAAGCATGATGGTTAGGACACAATTGATTTGCCAATTAAACCGGTTTTCCTATTCACACACAATCTCTGATTGTCAAAATATGGCAAAAACACCCTGGCTCAGCATACTTGTTAAGTGACTTTTAAAGAGCCTTAAATCTTTTTTGCTGTATTTGTTAGAGAGAGTAATGGCTTAGTTTTCCTGCCCAGCTCATAAGATAACTGAAATCCTCATATTTGTTATGTAATCCAATGCAAAAGGTGTCCTATTTTAGGTGTCTGTCCGACTCAGGGTGCCTTTACCCTAGTACATAGAAAGAGGAGCTATGCGCGATATCTTAGTACCCATTGCCCTCTACTTCTCACTGATCAGCATGCACAACATAAAGCTAGTAGTATAGTGCTGACTCGGGAGTGGACTGGTTCCCGAGCCCACCACGTGCATGATGAAATCAGCGACTTCCGGTTCTGATGCTACCTGCAAGTTTGGTACCTACATGATCTCGCGAGAGATTCCGTGGACAGAACTAAGATGGCTGGGCACACAGCATAAACAAGAGACCTCACTATATAGAAAGACCAGCTGTGCGCCATATCTAAGTACTCAGTCCCCCCCCCCAACTACTCACCATTCTACATACAAAAATATGAAGGTAGTATATAGAATGAACTGTTGTACGCCATATCCAAATATTCATTTCCCTCTACTACTCATTGTGCATCACTCCCACCACAGTTGTGAATTTGTGATGCCGTAGTACCGCGCATATTTATAAGGGGTGGCTTCTTCACGAGGAAGGATTCCAGGGGTATGAGAATATCTCCTTTACTAATGGGCATAAGAGGGATAGTGCAGCAGATTGTAATAAATAGGTCAGTATTGCATCATAGATTTAAAAGTCCTCCCTTTCCCTAACATTGATTACATCACTCACCATCCTGTGCATCATGTACAATGACTGTCGCCCTGTTGGACTCCCCCAGCAGAGAAAACTCTGGGTGACTGAGTTGGACGTAGAAGGTCTCAGGGCCCTCAAACACTCGGTCTTCCTCTATTGTCACTTTACACATCTTGGTGTCCTCGTAACCCTCAAACTGAATCTGTTAAGATAAAGCGATGATTTCAGTAATGTCTACATGTTTGCTGATATAACATTAACCATTAAACAGGTAATAGCATTCTTTTATGGTGTAATTATTATATGTTTAACGGGATTTCACAAAACACATCAACCACAGATTGATGTATACATAGGTCAATGGTCCAACCTGGTAATTGACAGCCTTGAAGTCATTCTTATCAGTAATAAGTCCACCTTTATCCACAGTAGCTGTGTCTGGAATGGTTTTACATGTCACCACGGAGTACTGCAATTAGATGAGATATAAAGTTGAACTTGGATATATTCCAAGCAATACATGCATGGGGGTGGGACTTGTTACGTATTTAGGCCAATGCCCACTCTCTATTTGTGCAATAATTGTATCAAACCATCCCTTGGGAGAGGCTGAATCAAACTTTTGAAAAGGAGGAGGCGCGCCCTATGTTTAGCTAAAATTCAGGCTTAGAAATTGCAAATATACTAGAATGTACAGGAGAAAAGGAGTGGGTGCCCTTCGCCACAAATTCATCTTACTGAAATATAAGCAGTAAAGATATTAGCATTTGAATAATCTATTCTGGACAATTCAACACTTATATTTATGGGACCCATATCCAAATTGACCAATTATGAAAACATGATGTAAGCAAATACTATAGACTTCTTACCTGTTTAGTAAAACCTCTCCGCTTGACAGGAATGTGCAGTTCACCCACCCTCTCAGACACGTTGTACATAACCTGTTCAAACTCTATAATCGACCACTGTATATGGAAGACGTTACCAGGCAACGTGTTTGGCTGGCTGTCGACGAGGTCAAAGGTCAACTGGTCATGTAAAGCTGAAATGTTCCCAGTCAGAACATAACGTACCCTCCCCTCATCAATGTTCTCTGTAAAAGAAGGCGATATACCATTTACAAATAACAGACTGGTATGTTCATGAAATCATTGGAAAATCTCCAGCCTTGCTGATGATAGGTCTTTACAATATAGTAATAGTCTATACACTATAAACTCGAAATACAAAGAGAGGTTTTCGATAGTCTTAGTAGATGGTAACAGGTTTCGAGCCAGATATAAACTGTACAGTCTCTACCACAGGCATTCTGCGAACGTCTGTGACTACACTCTCAGCCCGAATTGTAAATAGGCAGTAGATACTGTCATAGCACTTACACTAGAACCCCAATCAAGTCAATGGGTTTGTACTAACATCAAGTCCCACTGTAGTGCCCAATAATAAGCTTTCAACTGTAAAACAGGATCGGTAGGCTGAGAGTGTAAGTCTAGACATAAGCCACATTGAACTTGAAAACACCTGTTCCTGCACCTACCCTGGGAGAAACTTGACACTGAAACACCAGGTCGATCTATATTCTCAATGTATCCCTCCGCAGGGTCAGATCTGATGTTATAGGTTAATAGGGAAGGTGGGGTGTCCTCATCGACGGACTGTAGATCCCTAGTTGTTATGACATTGGTGGCCTGAGCGTCTCTGTAGCTGAGGAATTGTAGTCCACTGTTGACCTTCAGGACAGGACTTCCATCATCCACGCCAACAATAGTTATGATGAATTCCTGGTTGAAATTCAATATATCGGTAAATGGGTAGGCCTAAAGAAAGGGTATGCACTACTCAGGGTTCACATAACACGTCTTATTTGATAATCTGAATCCCCAACTCTCTTTAGCGCTACAACTGAAGCAGTGTCCAGATGCATTTGCCGATTTTAGTTTTCAATTGATATGTCTAATATACAAATACATGGTTTAGGCACCAATTCCTGGTATACCAGATAGTGTGTGAGCAGATGTTACCCATCCGACCTCATGGAGAATCAAAACACTTGAATTTAGGTCTAATGCCTTAATGCATTGCATATGCGGTAAACCCACCTGATCCTCTGTTGTGGGCTGATTCTGGCCATCAACAAGGAACTCTCTATTTGTGCCATCCGAGATGCTGAATAGAAATGAGTCTCGTTGAGTCTCGGACCCGTCATGAGAGTAACTAACGAGACCTTCGTATATGTCTGTCATGCTGAACGTGCTAGTGGACGCTGGTGTGTCTCCGCGCCTGCGCACAAGAAGATGGCCATGCTGTGGAGGACGGACGACGGTTATCTCCAAGTTGAATTCCTGTAATTGAATTAGTTTATAGCATTTAGATTTGGCTATAATACATTGATTCTCTAATATTATTCAATTTATTTTGCAAGATATGTACCACATGTTGCAAGTCTGCCAAAGGGCATCCCCTTCAACATATGGTGCAAAATAGGCCTATTTAGAAGGCGGTGCTCGTTATCATAATAGCTGTTGCAAATCAATTTCTATCGTTCCTCATTGTGTCGTTAGGTGAAATGCGTTTGGTTTATTAAGAAAGGGAGATTCAAGAAATGTATCAGGGCAATCACACAAACCTCAGTGTCCTCATCAATGACCTGTAAATCGAACTCTGATATGTCCATTGATTGCCCTTCCTGAAGGCGTAGGCCACGGTTTATGACCTTCGGTAGTTTGTTATTAACACTCTCAATGCTGATGAAAAACGTCCTGATGACCTGAGGAAGAAAAGATGATCAAATGTCACATTTTAGAATGCCTTTCAAGGCCACCTTAGGAACATAATATGTTCGTTGCACTGGAGGCCTCGTGCTATAACACTAATTGGCTCACGAAAAATGGAAAAAACATCAACTGAAACTGATTTATGCCGAGGAATATGCTTTGTTCAGAATGAGGGACTCTGTAAACAATAAAAAGGAAGTAAAGCGTAACCCACTAATAATTGGTTAAGTCATTATCATTCTTACCTGGTTAGGGCCATCAGACACGGCAAAGGTAAATCGGTCTGTCGGTGTTTCTGTCTCACTTTTGTGGACATATATGATGTTGTTTGCTGCTAGATCAGCCTGCGTAAACTCAGCTATGGGCATATCTGGCATATTAAAGCAGAAATTTATAACGGTGGTCAGTTTTTAATTTACTATGCAATTGGTTGTAAATATATGTCTGAATGCAGACGCATGCAGTGGATAACCATAATTACAACCAAATTGCAATGAAATTGTTTTTAAACTCTCATGGGATGGGCATGGTTTAACAACTACAATACATTGCTCTCCAATCCTAAGGACAGCGTTTGTACATCATGACCACAAATAAACATGAACCTGGAGCCACCATGTGACTCTAGAAGATGTCTACAAGCCCTTATCAAATATTGGGTGAAGTGCGGAGTAAAACTCACCCCTGTCAAATCTCCTGGCTAGGTGACCGAGGCTTGGAGGTTCAATGATAAAGTATCTGAGTTTGCCTGATTCGGACTCGGCGTCCAGTGCTGACAGGTTGTCGGTTGTGAGTAGCGATTCAGACCCCTCGGACACCTTCAATTCTATGTTAGTTGTCACCGATGGTGGCCGGCGGTCATCTGTATTGCAACACACAAGTGTATTGATACTTATAAATACTAACAGGGCAGCAAGATATTTTCTATGGAGGGAATAGACTTATTCGATTGAACATTTACTATTATAGACACTAAAGACGGACAGGAGACTACATGGCGAACTGCGCATGACAACAACGTAGTAATACTCCCCAGAAAATGGGAACCCACAATCCCCAAATACGAGAGAGGGATTCCCTAGAATGCCGACCGGACGAGACTGATCATAAATAGCATGAATATATCTAAATTGGTCCATATAGACTTGAGTTAGATCGACCTACCTACAATCGTGACAATGAATGTTTGGTCCAGCAGAACATTGCCCTCTGGGTCTGTTACAGTGAAGTCCGTCACAGACATGCCTGTTGTGTCTCCCGGAGAGTGTGCAAAGGACACTCGGCCTGTAATAATGTAATCATGGAAACATGCAAATGATTCCCGTTTAGCAGAGCTTAAGTTGTATAGTGAACAAATAATAGGCCAATAAGGGCCTAAACCCATTAGACGATTGTAAAACTGGCCGATCATCAGGGTAAACATCAAAATCGGTTGCAAAATCGGGCCTTGTAGGGGTGTAGAAGGACTATCAATGTGTCAGCTGATACAAATTGAGTGGTGATCAATGCTAGTACATAATAATCCCTCAAAAGAGAAGGGTACAACCTTGAAGATGATGGCACAGTCCAATACATTACCTACCAGGATTTTCTAACATGTTTGATATGTTAAAATCGTGAATAAAAATAATGAGTCTGCAGTATGGTGCCAAATCGGCCACAAAATCGGGACTTATTGTTAGATTTCAAGACCCTATCATCTCAAACTGAGCAATATCTATGTGTATTATGCAATATTCAGCCAATAAACGTACCGATTATTGCAAAATCGGGTAATGGGTTTTGGCCCTAAAGGCAATTTAATGTTCCCCAAATGAGGAGCTCAGCACAAACTCACCTTGGTTGATATCATCTTGAGTGAAGGTACGAACAGGTCCTGTTGCTGACACCTCCACCTGGCCTCCTGTATATATATCCCCCACATGCCCATCAGGCAGAGGCACACCTTCTGTACCCAGTGGCTGTCCAGGCCATGCAGGTCCACCCCCTTGTTGTACCCCTTGTCCTTGTCCCACCCATTCAGGCACCTCAATGTCCCCTTCTACGTCCTCCCACCTTGGATTGCTGGAAGGACCAGCGGTAAAATCAAAATCTGCACTGGTGAATCCTGCACCTCTGCCGACAACAGTACCTGGGTCTGAGGACATCAGCCCTCCTCCCCATGTCTCATGTCTCCTTATGGGTTCGTCCCGGAGGTTGTAAGACGGTGGTAACTCATCCCTGACTGCTTTGCCTTGGTCCGTTTGGTCTGCTGGTCGTGGATGAGAGAGAAACCACTTGCCAAGTGTCGGGCCGCGTATTATGGTGAAGGTCAAACGAACGTCGTCCGAGTCAAGGTCAGTAGCTTGAAGATCAAGTGGTGTCATTGTCGTTATCGAACCTGTATAGAGATAGAACTTTAAAATGTGAGATTGGGTCTGCTGTCTACATAGACATAGCTATGCACAATGCATGACGTAATTATCTCATGATATTTCCACATCTATCATCACTCTCAATACCCCTTCCATATCATATTCTTCTTATATAGAATATAATCTATTATGACTGGTGGCAAACTAAAGTCAGCTTCCCTCTATAACCTCACTGCCATCCGTTGGGCGAAATTTCTTTTTTCCTGCTAATCCGACGGTTTTCCCCATATATTTGCTATATATAAATTGGTCGGATTAGCAGAAAATGGAGGCGACCGACGCCGTGGGACCAGCCCTTTACATGGGTGGGGGTATAGATTTATGCTAATACATGAGGAGTGTGTATGTGTAGCCTAGACCAGAACGAACTTGGTATAGAGAAGTTACAGAAATTTGCGTCCTACCTGGGGGTACACGCAGGCCTCGATTAATTGTAACTCGTGGAGTCTCGTCATCTCTCGCCATGACAAGGACCGTTACTGTAACAACAGCACTAAAGGATCCGTCAGTGATACGGATGGTGAACTGGTCGTCCGCCTCCCCGTCAGAGGGCGCGTCGTGTGTGTAGACAATGAGGCCGTCCAACAAGTCCTGATAGTAGAGCCATAGCATAATCATTGATATAGTATATCACTAGATTGGACCTCATGAACAATAGAGTGCTAGATGGCATAAAGCTCATATGGTTGATGGACATATCTATGATGCATCTTGGATTGAGTTTTGGGCTTTTACCACTGTTTGCTAGGTAAGCCCTACAGCTACTGGCTAGTTATTCCCAAAGTTAAAACTTGAATTGTTGAAATCACCTTGTACGAGAATGTTGTTCCAGACTTCAGCTGTAGCGCAGTAAAAGGAGCCTCCCTTAAGTCAGCCATTTTACGCAGACTCCCTGCAATATGTTCAATAACGTGAATTCACATTGGGGCAATTGCCCGGACAATTGCCTTCACTAGGTTTTAGTCCGTTTTTTTTTATTATTATAACAGGAGAGTAGTGACAGTATTCAGAAAAAAAGTTCAGCATGAGAACCCATAGCCTATAGCACATTGTACATCTTGCATCTTTTGGAATTTACTGAAGTTATTGCTGACCTAATGCTGGCAATGTTTAGTTTGGTAAATGTTATCACACCACTGATGATAGCGTGCAATATAACACTGATAGTCATCCCTTTACATTTACAAGTGCCGTTTTTATACTTTCTGAAGATTCCCACACATAGGATTAAGCAGAAAACTAACCTTGACTTGGTTGTACTTGAACGGCCATGGTGAGAGTGGAGCTGGGACTGTCAATGTCTGTCACACTCAGTGAGGCGTTAGTTAGAGTAACACTGTCACCTTCTAGACATTGTAGTGGATGGGTTGATGCCACTGGGGCCTCATCATTTACAGGCTAAACGAGGAGGAAAAGTGTATACAAAGTCTTTCCTGAATATAAAGATAACAAGACGACTCCACTATCTGACAAAAGATGCCTTAGCTTCATCTTGTAAGATAGAAAGAGCTGTTGGCACGTCAGCCGTGACACATGCGACTTTGGCGCTCCTGACATTTAATGAGGGGAATAGCACATTATATCCTGCCTGTCTCAAAACCCATTTTCTGTATACTACTCACACCACCAGATGGCCGTAACTGAAACGTTCCATTGAAAACGCGGGGCGGGGGCAATTATCGAGCTCTTACTAATGTTAAGACTGTTATAAATTATAAATAGGGAGTAATCTCAAGCGCGTTATGCTCATGTATCAACTCTATATGACATACCGTAATCTCCCGCGTATAAGACGCAGTGCGCGTATAAGACGCACCTAGAGTTTTGGAAAATTCTCAAAAAAATGAAAAATTAATAACTTTGGTTCTACTGAATGAATTTTTAAAATTCAAAAACCTATGTGTAGCTTGAGCCCCCCGGACCCCCCTGGGCCCCCTTATATCCTATTATGACTAAGGGGGCATGTAACATATCAAAAGAAAGGTCTTGATGTCCCCCTTGTGGATCCAATGAGAACTAAAACCCCACGTATAAGACGCGGCTTATACGCGGGAGATTACGGTATTGAGTTCTAATATTCTATGGCCACCTTTGGAAGGTCCCCGTGGTGTCTTCCCAAGAGGAATTGGCCGTACATTACTAAATCTGTCTGCATAATATTGCCTTAAACTACAAACCAGAATGGTGATGTTCAATTGTCCGACAGGGGACGTGTTGACGCCGTCAATGACGTGTAGGACGGCGTGGTCAGACCGAGGCTCTTCCCCCTGGTGGCGAGTCTGTACATAATGTACGTGACCTTGGAGAAGGTCATCCGCCGTGAACCACTCTGCCGCCTCCTCCCGATGGGCCTCCGAGCCTGGTGCTGTAGACAAAGCGATTCATTGGACTCACCGATTGACCATACCATTTTTATATGCTCTTAATAAAGTTACTATCCGCCAGCCTTTGGCGTTAATTGGAACATGTCTCGGTTATCCAAGTTACCATTTTAAAACAATAATCTTCCATGGATTGTTGAACTGGACATTCCTCACATGGTAGAATCTTAGAGCAGAGTGTAGCAACATTATTTCCTTTCATAACCAAATAGGTATTGTAGGTATAATGATTTGAGAAGGCTTGTGATGCATATTAACATTACCTGGTTTGACGTTCTGAAAGATTCCATATGAAGGTGGGGTGTTGAAAATGACCTTCACCTGACCAGCAGGTGTGTCAAGGTCGGACACATCAATGTCCCCCACAGTGAGGGGGATTCGGCCCCCTTCGTCAACCTACACGATAAAAGTATAATAGTCTTGTAATAATTTCCATAATGATCTTGCAACATTTCCCACTCATTCTTGCTTGAAACAGGATGTTACTGTCAAGGTAATCAGCTATGCCATCATGTCTAGGGGCACTATAGGCCTATGTCGTCTCAATAGGCCATATTTTCCTAAGCTGCTTGGGTAAAATGTAACCCCCCTTCCCCACCGATTTCTACAGAGGGAGTACCTAAATGAGCTCTGTACACACCTGTAGGCCCTTCCCCAGAACGAGGCGCGGCGACTGGTTGTTGACTGGAGTTGTCGTCACTGTGAAGAGCTGCACCGGAAGTATGTTACCCGCCACGTCACTGACGTTGACGTAGACTGTGTCAATGCGTTCTTCCGACCCTATCTCCTCTTCCGCCTTGTACCTAAAGATAGGAGCAATTACCATATCAAAGCTTGACACATTGATTAATGTTAAACTAAACTTCATTAGGTTTGCCCCTTCCCTGTGAATACCGACATTTCCCTTTTCACTAAACGGCTTGATTTGATTGGTTCAACATAGAGTCACTTTGGCACTTTGCACGACTCATGACTATAGTTCTACCTATTCTAGGTGAATATCTCTAAATTGTACCTTAACATTGGTTAATTCCTTAATCCTACATACCTAACTTTTCCGTTGCCAATGTCCCATTGTGTGAAGCTGGTACCGGTGACCAGGACCGTGTCATCACCAGGGGAGTCTCCCAGAAGGAACTGACCGTGGTACGGGTCAGTAACCAGCGCAATGAGTAACTCATCGTCATCGGAGTCACTGTCTGTGAACGCCATATTGGACCGCGATATCTCCTTGGTTGTACCTAGGAACATATTTAGCGTCAACCCTTTCTTTTATTCTAATCATGCTAGATTTTGAGTGGTCCCAAAGTCTCATGGATGAATTCAGTAATAGTCCACTGCATGGTCAATAGACGGAGAGGGCTAAGTGCATATTCACATGGGGGACACAAAGTGACACTAAAGTTGCTTTTCGTAACCGTCCCAGACCATAAACCCAATATCCCGTCCCTTACATTGGCACCCCTTCTCCAACCACGCCCCAAAATGTTATGTAGGCTATACAGCACCATGAAGGTGACATCATGCTTAATAACTCGGTTTATTTGTATAAACCGAGTACATTGGGTACTGCATCAAGGGGCCGTCCATATATGGCGTCATGTGACAGGGGGAGGGGGAGTGTAAGCCACCTATACATTTCTAAAGTAATGGCATGACTAAAGGTGGGTCAATAACGGTAAAAAAAACATGACGTCATTTACAGACGACCCCAAGGTCCATGATACAAAATATTACCTTCAGGTAGAGAGAGTGACATGGAGGTGTCTGGGTGTGGTAATGGGGCTGACCGATCCACAGGTGTAATCTGTAGGCGGACATGTACGCCTACAGAGTGGTGTCCGTCCATCACAGACAGGTAGAAACTGTCCTCCAAGGTGGGCGACCCGTCATGCTGGTAGAAGAGCAGGCCTGACTGCAGCTCGCCGAACCCGAACTGGTCACCTGAAGTGGATATGGTTTTTTTATTCCATGAGAGGAAGACTTAATCCGGGGTTATTTCTTATTGTAAATTTATAGTACTTGATAACACCTCAATACATCCACTACAACCAGCCATTTCTATAAACAACCAACTGATACTACAAGCTGCTATCTCTATATAATATTGACTAATTCACCATCTACAACCTGTCATTTCGGTATATTACTTACTGATACTCAAATACACTTCATAGGAACTTGACATTTCTATATAGTATTTACTGACACTTCAATACACCACTACAACCTGTCATTTCTATATACTACTTACTGACACTTCAATATAACCTACTACAACCTGTCATTTCTACAAACTACTTACTGACACTTCAATATAACGTACTACAACCTGTCACTTCTACAAACTACTTACTGACACTTCAATATAACATACTACAACCTGTCATTTCTATATATACTCACTGACACTGCAATATACCTACTACAGCCTGTTATTTCTATATACTACTCACTGACACTTCAATATGACCTACTACAACCTGTCATTTCTACAAACTACTTACTGACACTTCAATATAACGTACTACAACCTGTCATTTCTACAAACTACTTACTGACACTTCAATATAACCTACTACAACCTATCATTTCTATATATACTCACTGACACTGCAATACACCTACTACAGCCTGTTATTTCTATATACTACTCACTGACACTTCAATATAACCTACTACAGCCTGTTATTTCTATATACTACTCACTGACACTTCAATATAACCTACTACAGCCTGTTATTTCTATATACTACTCACTGACACTTCAATATAACCTACTACAGCCTGTCATTTCTATATACTACTTACTGACACTTCAATATGACCTACTACAACCTGTCATTTCTATAAACTACTCACTTATAAATACGCCAATGCATCCCATATAAATTATGATTTTAGACGCAAAAATAGTAAAGGACAGTCTGAGGTTATGTGAACCTCCTGAGGGTGGTGCGATAATTGTTAACCAAATTATACTTGAAAATTTGAGGAGTGTCCTTTTCAATTATCACCTTCACGTAGTACGACGCGGCTCTCAGAGGCCATCTTGAGGAAGTCTCCATGGCGGGGTGCCTTCTCCAGAACAACGTTCAGGTTATGGAGAGCTGTGTCCGGATCCGTCACCTTGACAACGTCGACGCCGATTGAAGCCATGGCACCCTGTGACACCCTGAGCAGAGGGCTGTTGTCTGCCACAGTTGGAGGAGTGGTAGTCACTTGCAGTACCCGGATGTTGAACGCCTGCTCTGGTAACTCCTGGTCCGTCCTTAGGTCTACCACTGTTAAACAACACATTATTATACAAAGTACTGCCTAAGAGCTCAAATATTATTATGTAGTTATGCATTTACAAGATATTCCAGAGCACCCGGTGACCTAGGTTTTTACTTAAGTGCTTACTGAAATTCTACATATTCTAAACTAATTACATAATACGTGGAGATGGAGATAACAGATTTGGACCTTACCAACAAACTTAAAAGTAACCTCCTTTGGGTTATCCCCGATACCATCCTGAGGTGGGCGGTAGATAATGTCCCCAGCAACGAGCTCGTCTAACATGAAGATGTGGATTGGAACCAGTGGACGCTGTGCATGTTCAATGGTGCCCTCCCCTGCACTCAAGGCTGATGTAACTCGGTACTCTACGTCCTCTGCCAGAGCATTGGGTATGTAGGTGCCAAGGTCATTGGCCTCTATCGCTGTGACCTCGTTATCAAACACCTGAGTAAGTGAAAGTGTGAGAAAGTGGTGACAAAGTCACGTATGGTTATTTGGCGTGACAAAGGCAGACTACAGCCCGAGCCGTATACAGCCGAGAGCAGAGTCTAAACGGCTGAGTATACATTCGTTTAAATAATGAGAAAATGTTATTTTGTAGACCTAATGTGTTTATTCTGTTTTAGTACCCATTTTACCGTGGTAAAATCTAATGAATGTAGCTTAACCCAATTAAGAGCTGTATGGCGTCTTAAAGCAAACCTTTCCCTTGCTCACAGGCGCACCTGTGTGAACGACGCCTATAGGTAAATGCTGACCAATAAATACGCTGCACGATAAATGCAGACTTGATCAAATGGGTACCTGCCGAAACAATCATTCACAAATTCGTGGGAACAAGCGGAAAAATTGTGACGCCCTGATTGGTTAAGGTGTCACATGACTTGCTAAGACGGGTAGGTCTTAGCATGCCCTTTAAGTCGCTTTTTCAAATAGTTTGTGCATACCGTGATTCCCAGTCTGCTGTTCTCATCAGGTACAAAAGCCAGTGTTGGGGAGAAGGCTGTGTCAGCTGCGTCCTGGGGAGGTGGTACAAACCGCACGTAGAATGGATCTGCTGTTAGACAGTGAGGTGGTCGTCCTAGGTCACACACCTACACATGCACAATAAGAGATTCTATCAAGTTCAGTATGCATAGATTCATGTAACAATGAAATCATTGGGTATTGATTGAGAGCAACTGCAAGGTCTGCAGGCAAATAGGCATCATGCTTTACAATAGCTCGATGATATCATGCTTTACAATAGCTAAATGATATCATGCTTTACAATAGCTCGATGATGTCATGCTTTACAATAGCTCGATGATATCGTGCTGCACAAGAGCTCGATGATATCATGCTTTACAATAGCTCGATGATCCATTTAAAACTGCTCACCTGCAGGTTATAAATCAGTTCTTTGTCAGCATGTTCTGGAGCATTGAACCAAATTCTGCCCTCGTCTATATCACTCTGACGGAACCGCGTCATCTCAGCCGCCATTTTGTCCTTGCCATGATGTCGCCACCCTTCTGTAAGTCCGCCAGAGGGCAGGTCAACGACCATCAGGAAAGTACCTGGAGCAAAGAGAAACTTTGGCTAACTTCCTAACTAGGAACTTTTCTAATACCCAGCTTTCCAAATCCCCTGATTGAAAAGCGCTGTTGCCGTGGCATTAATTGCCCCTATATCCTACCCCCCTCCTTCATTATCATCCACTCGCCACCCAGTGTGCGTATTCTAGTAGGTATACTATTTGTAACATCAGCAGAAATGTGTGGATATCAACCTCGATAAGCATGGCAGCTCCACAAATCATCGGCTCATATGTGCAAGAAGCCACTCACCATGATGCCCTATACTGCCACCAGAGGGGGTTAGTGTGTAGACGACGCTGTTAGGGCCCTTTGTGGGGTGTGCAGCCAGGAGGACTTCCGGTGTGAGAGGAGCCTCATGTCCCGCGTCCACACTCAGGGGGAAGTTGTTAATGATAACTGGTGTCTTCCTATCCTGCAGAACACTTACATTATCAATGTGATTGATTATAGCGCTGAATTACTTAGCTTGAGCAGGACATGTAGCATTTGGAATAAAATGGAGGGGTGGTGAGAGCTCTAATACTTCTTCCCTAGCCCTTTTGGTATTCCTAAAGGCATATGCCAATGTCTTTGCATCCGGACAAGAATAATGACACGCGTTCATCGCTGTTGTTGGTGACAAAACGCTGCTATTACACTAATTAAGTGTTGATATACACCTGTACTTTAAACATAGATGTAAAACGTTTTGTCCTTTACAAATGTTAAAAATGCTTGTTGATTTGCCAGGGGGGAGTATCTATCTATTATATCCATTAGCCTGCTTAAACGATCGGGCAATGGAAACTAACATCACCTTTTCTATGATCATGACGTTGAAAAGTAAAATGATGACGTGGTCTCTGTCAGACACCTGTAGTGTCACCTGGTCGTGGGTATGGGTACTAAGGTTGTCATGGACATAGAGCAGGAGGTGCTGCTGGAGGTCCCTCAGTGAGAAGGCACTTACTGTACCAGGCTGATCCGTCCTCAGGATACGGCCATGCTTTGGTGCTGTGAAAAGGAATAAACATGAATTAATTGATTGACCAGGGAATGCCTATCGTTGTTGCTCCTACAATATTGAGCTGGCACCTCCAAATACAAAGGTTTAGGTCCATATGTTAAAACCGTATACATACCACTTTTAAATGAACAATTTGCCTAAAGAGAATTCTTGGATATAGAAAGATATAGATATAGGCATATAGACAACCATGGATCTGGGTCTGATTGAGATGATAAAGCCCCTCATAGGTAAGTGTGTCATTACATAATGTAAAGATACCTTGCACTATAGTAACAGTGACAGCTCCTGGACTGTCCTCATCTTCAATTGACAGATTCTCTGTTGGCGATATCTCCACCTTGGTGCCACGCTGCACTATCAGAGCTCGATTACGAAGGACTATGGGGGATTGGATAGAGTAAAGGCTCACAGAGACAGACACAGGATGATTGGATAGCCTGCCGTCATCGACTTGTATCCTCAGATCATCTGTAATAAAATATTAGAAGTACCTATATATTTGTAGGAGTTGATGTGTCATGAAATATTGCGCATGCACAGGGATGCTTCAGAGGTCATACACCAAGCTTCTCTTCATTTCTATCAGAAGCTGTCGTAACAATATTTATGGTATGCTCTACGATCGTGATGAGCTAAATGTAGACAATTCACAAGAATAAGGTTACAATAATTATACTGTTTTGGGCTCAAAATGTTACATCACCTTATATTGCTGTAACCAACCGGAAATCGCATAGAAATGGTAAAAATAATACTGTAGAAAAGTGTTTCTTAGAATGAATTTGTTGTTACCAAGTCTGTTATAACCAGGTTTCATTGGATTTCATCATTTATCTTTATGCAGCGACATTACAATATCATTACACCTACCATGCAATGGTTTATCCACATCATGTATATAATAAACAGCTCCTTTTTCTAATTCCCCATGTGTGAATGAACCACCATTGAGCAGAATGACGTCCCGCCCACCTCTCACCGACACCAGCACGCCATTGGACGGCTCACCGGTGACATGGTATGTCATTTGACTAAGAATGCTATCCCGGTCTATAACCTTCAGAAGGGCTTTTGTGAGAGGGATGTATTCCCCTGCCTCACCCCTTAGGTCGCCAGTTATATGAAGACGGGGACGATCTTTGTTGCCTATTAAATATAGGAAGAGAACAACTGTTATTTTTAATATAGGAGCATTGCTTATATATAAGGGGGCATAATGGCTTGGGAGAAAAGTAGAATATTTTCCCGAAGGAACAAAGTAACAATTTTATCTTATTGGTGAATCACTGACATCTGGCTGTTGTAGATAGTACAGAAACAATCGAATAAAATAAGCTGAACGGTTCCTACACTGTTAAAAAATTCCCCTAATTTTGTATGGAAACCACATAATTTATGGTGAATCATCGTAAATGAAATAACATTGATACCCCCTGTAACAATAGTGTTTCGTCACTAGATCGCACACTTTGACCACAAGGACAAGTACGCATATCAATTCCCTGATAACATGCAATTATCATTGAAAATGAGGATTAATGATACATGATGCCTTTTCATAGACATGTAGCATGTATAGACTTGGAAATTTGATTATATAGTGGACCCATACCAAGTATTTCAAAATGTGAATTTTGAACACCACTCCCACTGACATTTTTTAACGTTAAAAAACGTTTTTTTATGCCAAGTGGGTGATCATTAAGATGCTTATAAATGCTTTATCTGCATAGCAACATCTGGCCGTAGAGAACCATTCAAATATCTCATTTGAATCATGGATCAGATCTATACAATGGAGTGATGAAAGTATAATATATGAGAGGTTACCTTAACCAAGCCTAACATCATATTAACAAATAGTGAATCATCGTTAACTGTGCAGGGATTCTCCGTAGTTTTTCAACAGGATTTCACCAAATTTAATGATGATTCCAAGGCTTCCGCCATTGCCAGTGATTCCCCTTTTTTAGTATTTTTTTTACTCTGTGCAATAGTACCGCTTTTGAGACCATTGTTTCGTTTTGTCAAGAATTTGGGCTCTTTTCTTATGAATCTTTCTCCCAATCCTTATATTTTGTTCCAGATGCTTTACCCAGGCCCATTGTCTAAGTTAGCAAATGAATAAGCGAACATGACAATGAAGATGTCCTACCTCTACATCGTTGTCGGTTCTTGTCCCATTGACTAACATGTTTACATCGAGGGCGACAATGGCCCCTGTGTAAACTAAACTCGTCTATACACTGGACGCACCTCTCTGTCGTCTCACACTGCTCACATCCTCTCGGACATTCTGTAATACCAACCAATGAAAAAATTATATTTATACCTATAGTCCAGTAGGCCTCTTCGGCCAACTGTTGTGTAGGAAATGTATGGCCAAAGTCGGCCAAGGGGTTCAGTGGACTATAGGTATTAGATAAGACCATTCAATTCTGATTACTTACATCACGGGATGTTTCAGCCATTAATCGTTTTGGGCGAGCAGAGGTAAAAGATAATAATTAAAATTCAGATTTTAGGGCAAATTTTCCCGTACCGTAATCTAAGTTAGTATAGGCCTAATAAAACGGCCCAACTGGTCATTAGTGACGGGGTGAGGATAATAGTTAAGAATGATTATTAACGTAGAGATTCAATCATATCTAATGGTTTCTGCTGTAGACTTCTTTGCTCAATCTTTGGGGTGATTTTCTTGTAGGGAGCCTAGAGTCAACGGGACTGATGCCTTTATCATGTTGGATTGTCAACTTGTTTTTCTTTTTTTTTCGTATGAGAAGGACACTATCTAAATACAATTTATTAAAAGAGACAATTGCTTATATGGAATTCTACTTCCTTTATTGCATAATTATATCATCACCTTGACATATGTGTTTGTGAAGGACGTATCCGTCAGAACACGTCTGAACGCAGCGTCCAGCCTCCCAGGTGGTGCCACCAGCACAAGTCAGGCAGTGCTGGTTCGTCGGACCTCCACAGGTGGCGCAGTCAGCAGCACAGGCTGTAATTTGGATCAAATTACATATAGTGAGCCCATTGCTGTATGTATTACTTAACAATCATATAGAACAGTCAATTTCACTGCATTATAATATAATCATTTTTATTTTGTAAACTGACGGGGGGGGGGGACCAGCAGTTCCTGCGTACAAAACCCTCCCACTTTTTTCACCGAGAGGTAAACTGTTTCCGAAGAGATCTATTAAAGTGAAGATGACAAATGAGTATAAATTTAACGTCTACATTTATATAACAGCAATCGATAGTTTATTCTATATCTGGAATACCGTAGTCTACTAACCTTGACAACGTCCAGCAGGGTGCAGAAAGTAGCCTGATGAGCAGCTCCTAGTACATGTTCCGCCCTGTAGGTGGCGCCTAGAGTCTGAGCAGCTCGTGCAGTGACTAGTGTTTGTAAGCAGACACTTGGCACACTCAGGACTACAGCGGGCTTGTTAGGAAAACCAAGGAATAATTCATCAGTAATACTTATTCAGAAGAGGTCACCTATATTCATTTCTAAATGATAGGAGAAAACCACTATGAATGGCATGGCAATGTCATCATTTCCCTTTCGCACCCCTTTTATCGAGCAAGAGCCATAATCACCAAATGACCTATGTATTTTTGTTGGATTAATGTCTACAATCATATTTTAGCGGGTTTGGCCTTGATATTGCATCCCTGCTGATTTACTTTTACCTTATCAACAAAGTATTGAATACACAGTAGAACGAGGCCTTCGTGTAGGGTTTCTATTAAAGCATACATGTATACAGTACTTGTGATTTGTTCAGTACTTTTAATCAGGGTGGCTAGATATAGGATCGATAGATGTCCATATGTCTCAGAATCCTTGAATTACACAGATACTATAATATTATGACAAGTTGCTCTCACCCGGAGTACATTGTCCACAGCAGGTATGTGGTGTGGTGTGCCTGACCTCCCCTGGAGGACACTGGGGACAGGTGTGAGTGAAGCAGCGGGTGTTACCGTCATCACACTCACACACCTCACATGGGGACTCGGACCACCAGGAACCATGCTGTCAACAACAGACAAGTTTTAAACACAAGGTTTCTTTTCTGGATCACATGATTAAGGAGGTTGTTGAAGGCCATCGTACACGATTATGCCAGCATTCTATGGTGACGTGTGTCATAGAACCCTAATATACTGTAACTTTCTATCAATCAGTCAATATACCTTGGAGTGATTAATGTATACTTAACTAATGCTACGTGCTTGAAATTAGTCAATTTCCCTATAATTCAACGCATTGCTTGAACAAATATCTCGATTCCTTGAACTATTGATTGATATCAAGAGCTTATGAATATTACCATCATGCTATAATTATGATTAAAAACACCACCTTGGATACTGCATGTGAATGTGCGCAATTCTGCTTCTCAACACAGGCAGGGCAACAACTACCTGGGGAGGTCTCTTTAATCTCCGACTACAAATAACACAGAAATGAAATAATTATCTTCACATTATTTGATCAGCTTAGACTTCATGGTCAGCTTAGACTTCCAAAATCATCCACCCAGAGTGCAGGTAATTTCTTGCTGTAGGACCAAGGATATAAAATCGGTAATTTCCATAGATTATCACCTGAAAATCATATACATTTACCTGTTGACAGGTGAGTGTAGGACAGCTGATTGGGTTACAGGTGACGTGCCGGTCTCTACAGACACATGCCTCACATGGAGAAGGGTACCACATGTCTCCATGGTGTTTGGTGTTGCCCTCATATATACAACTCTCTGCAAAAATGATACATTAAAATAGTCTTAAAATGATACATGTATTATAATCTATACTGTAATCATATGATTATCATAGCAATACCCCGGTAATAACGCTGCTCGTGTAAGACGCAGCTTATATGCGAAGATGGACCCCTGGTGTGCCTTAAACGTGAGGTACTTTATCAAATCATGTCAAGTGTTCCCTAGAGGTATAAGTATTTCCCTATATGTTGTATTCTATGAATCGGTTTACTATGGATAGAACATTCTTATACATTGAGGAGTATCATAAATCACTGAAAACCCTTGAGATCTTTAAACTCGTCAGATTGAGGACCTATAGTCATCAGAAGAGGTATGGATAGGGTGCAGCACCTTACAGGGACTGAAACCCCTCAGTCTACATCTCCCCAGTATGAGTCTATGGCATTCTGTTAACAATATGTAAAAATACACTAGGTGGCAGGTATGTGCCACTTATGTTTGATGATCAGTCCTTCGGTTATCAACTGAAGGTCTTCACTGCCAAGGAATTTAGGTGTTCAGGTTGACGATACCCAAATCTACAGCTTTGGATAGTCAGATTGAGGACCACAGGTAGTCAGCACCAAGGTTGTCACTCCAACAACATTATGTAATCAGTTTGACTACCTTGGGTGAGTGTATTGACCTAAACCCATCAGGTTACCCAGGGTGCTCAACCTGATGACCTAAGGTTGTAGATTTGGGTATCGTCAGTCTGACGATCTTGGGGCTTTCAGTGAATATTGTCCCCAATGCGTATTGTGCATTAGAACTGTATCTTAACACTTACTGTCTTTATCAACACAGTGTGGGCAGCATTCCCCTTTGGTGTGAACTTTGATTTGTTCCTGTACAAATTAGAAGGAGTTTAAATCTGAACCGTACAAATAGATTTACAATATGCCAATTGAGGACAGGCTGTGAGTAGTCTGTGAATACAATAGTCCTACTTCTCATGCACAGAAGCTGGGTGAATTCATATAGTCATATAAATTGAGGGTACCTTAGGATATACTTTTGGACGGCTTGGAACATCAGTTATCATGCATGTTATAATACACCTTTGTTCATATTCTATCTTGTATTTCAGGCGTCACAAAGCAAAACAAGCTATTGTATATAGCAAATTTGTATTATAATTAGGCCTACCTGTCCACAGGAGAGTGGAGGACATGTATGTCTGTGGCACTTCACCTGCTGGTCCTCACACATGCACCACGTACACCGATCTGCCTTCCACCTACTACCTACCTACATGGAATACAGGGGTTAGAGGGGCAAATTTATCATGTTGTTTTCAACCTAAATCTTATATGGGATAACAATGAAATTAAAGTAAGATTTTTTTCCTTCTTTTTTGCTGAGATAAAATGCGCTTGAAGGGTGCTGTTCAATGGTTAAAGACAGAAAAGGAACAATGCCCTTGGCTATTATGGTAATCCTTGGCAGAATGATCTAAACGGTGTGTGTTTGAATTTATAGAAGAAGAGACTGTGTCATGAATGGGATATAAATATTCTAACTATTTATTGGTTTGAAGAAATGTATTGATTTATCAGGGTTTAGGCACACATGAGGCAATTTTCTATTTGAAACGATGAAATCAATTACTCCGTTGGGTGGGTGGGTGGGGGGGCAATTTAGAATCTATATAGCCTTATACATGTATATGATTAAGATGTAGCCTTTTATTATGGGTTCCTATATCCCCTGTCCCCTTTTCCTATGCCAGTGAAGATGAAGTTGAAGCCGAATACCTGGTGGATCCTGCCCCCGTGTTCACATGGAGGAGCCACACACTTTGGGCAGCAGTCTCCTGGAAGGGTTAGAAGTCGGTGCTCCTGGAGAATACGACAAGGAAAGAATTTCTGATTATTTTGGAGAGCAAGAGTCCCTGCATGCTTTGTATGAATGGGCGATGCGAAATGCATAGAGACTATATTAGATCTAAGGCAGCCAGTCAACAAGGTTGAGAGCTCTGCGGCTTAGGGAGTGGTCATTATTTATCAACAGGGGGCAGGCGGTGTGTTTCCGCGGGGACGCGCCAAAAATCTTTTATGCCCCCCCCTCAACGACAGTCAAAATTTTTTCCAACCCCCCTACACCGGAGGTGTGGAGAATTTTCGTGCCCCTCTTTGAGCTATAGTAGCGCGTGGGATTTTTTGCTCAAAAGAGGGTAAATTTTTCTAGCCCCCCCTCATGAGGGGTCTGAAATTTTTACGCCCCCCCTCAAACCCACCATCCCCCCTGTTGATAAATACTGACCACTCCCTGAAGTCCAACCGGGTGATGGGCACCAGTGCACGTAGGGTTTGCTAGGTTTACGCATCCAGCCTGGAATTTCTCAAACACTACAGATGGACTTGCTCCATATACAAACTGTGCCAAGAATATCTATCCGTGGTGTTTAGGAAATGACTCCTTGACATTATAGGCGCTGTCCCATGTCTGCGTGTAATGTAACCTGGTTGCTGTAGAAATTTGTATTGCGATGTGCCAACCTAAAATTTCTTATCGGCCGGGAAACCCGAGGCAGGCAATTGAGCAGCATAGGGCACCTGTTCAGTGACCGTGTAAGTTGGCGTGTAAACTACACAAAGCACGGCTGAGCTGGTTAGATTAAACATGCAACACGTATACTTATGGGGCTTACTTAATCCCACAGCATGAATTTCAGACCAATGACCCCAAAACAGGTTACCCATTGGGACATCGAAAGATCACAGAGCTAAGCCAAATTCTCCCAAGTATTATGCTGTATTGAGGGAAAAGCCTACAATAGATTATTCTTTTTGACAAAGTCCATATCTATACATGTGTAATTATACATAGGGCTTCATGGTTAAGGTATGCTCCTATAATATACAGCCGGGACCAGTCGTTTAGTTGTGAACCTGTCAAACCTATAGTGAGCTTTCTATTAAAGTATTTACTTCTTTTCTGATTTTGTTCATGTATCAATAATGGAAATGAAGAAAACCGTAGTAACTACACTGAGATGGAGGAAGGAAAGGGTATGTTCACAAAATGTGAAATATATATCTCTCTTAATCTAGGTCATCCCATCCAGAAGTAAAAAGAGAAAGATAAGTCTGGTATTTCTGTTTGGACTCCAACCAACACTTTTTAAGAGAACCTCCTCAGACGATACTTACATGAACATGAACTGCAATTGTTTTCTTCTCCGACAATAGAGGACTACCCCTTGTTTTCCTTCGGTACTGGGCTTTTTAACCGGGGCTATTTATTACCATCTGCCACCCCACATAGTGAGGTAACGATCGCCACATTGCATGGGGGACAGGTCATCTATTTTGTTGCTAGAAAAACGTAGGGGACATTTGCTTTTACGTTCTTAAACTACGGCTTTTGTGTCATATGCAGACCCCTGGCTTGGTTAAACCCATAGTCCACTGGGCCTCTTCGGCCGACTTTTGTGTAGGAAATGTACGGCCAAAGTTGGCCGAAGAGGCCCAGTGGACTATGGGTATTATGAGTAAGTAGCGCGGCTACTCATTTAACCATTGATTTCTTTACTTAATTAATACTGATCTGTAATTCCAACAACCGTATTATCCAGTGGGCGCAGACATTACTGAAGCTGGTATACTGCATTACTGGCGATATGAGCACCGATGAGAACATTCATGCAGGGTAAGACTAAAAACCGACCCCTAACTATTCAGCAGTAAATCATTGGGAATCATTTCACTGGTCAAAAAATCTATCACGCTTGATTCCCTAAAGTGAACATTTCTAGACAATATTGGGGATTGGCTGATACGCTGGTGGGTTTATTGCAGACATGAGCTGTACCCTTTTTGCGCCAACTATAAAGTTTTTTATTCAATATTTTCTATAGACCTACAGTCCACAAATTGGTGTTAACATAAAAATCTTATCCAATACGGCAGCATAAAACAAAGAGCTCCTTCTGTTTCTTATCTGTGACTACCATCTGCGGGGGTAACAACATAAATGTCTCAGTTCCTGATAAAAGGTCGCACAGATATGGCTGCTACGTGGTCTCTCATAGCAAACTGCACTCCTCAAGGGACAAGGAGGCACTATCCCCGATATAAAGGGTGTTAAGGTCTTATCTGATACCCAACAGAGAGTAACCCACCAAGGACAAAGAAAATATTTTCTCTCCGGTCGATAAAGTTGCCTTTAAACTACAAAAGAGATTCTATCTTGTATTGCACAGCAGCCCTACCCGGCCAGACGACAAATATCACCGGGTCGGTGAAAAAAAGGGGATGTGGGTTACAAGGGCGGGAAAGAGTGGTTCGAGGGAGTCAGGTTCTGTTAGAAAAATAGGAAATAAAAATGTCGGTCATGCACGCGGGTATACTTCTATACAGGCATAATGGCAGGTCAAGAGATCAAGGTCTCCAAGGTTTGACCTTGGGAGTGACCGCTGATCCCTCTGGAATGTTCAAGGTCGATTGGGACAAGACGTCCTTCTCGTTGTTAAAATGTCAAGGAAGAGGTCCAGCTGGGATATGAAGGCTAGGGGCGTGCCTACCTAGGCGACCCTGCCTAGGGGCCTACACTGCTAAAATTTTTTTTCTTGATTTAAGAAAATAAGATAAATTATCTTACCTGGCGGACAAAACTACCAGTTTTAAGAAAAATAAAAATCTTAAAATTGGTAGTTTTGTCCATCAGGTAAGATTATTTAAGATTCCAAGAAAATTATTTTTGGCTGTGTAGCTACTATAAAATTGCATGTGGGTCCTCGGATGAAATCCTTGCCGCCTATACCAGAGAAGCAATAGGACTAGCCTATAAGTCTATAGCCTTTCATATAAGCGGGGAGTTGCTTAATGTCATTTTCAATGATAGAGTGGAGAGACAGATATAGAGAGAATAATAGGATACACATTAACCATCTTTCCCAGTGTTAGAATATTTGCAGCATGGACCCTATGTTGTGTTGACACAGGGGAAAAAGGGGACTTTGGGGACTGTCACACCCTGGGAAGCTATAGAGAGAACAACACTGAGAATGCAGACTAGTTTACAGCCTGTGCTAATATGTAAAGTAATTGTTTCTGGAATAGAAAAGATATTTACCAACCCCTCTTTTTGAGATGAACACAGTTATCGGCCACTGAATTTCTGTCTCACCACCTCGGCTTCTGGATCCGTTTGGCAGTGTGTAGCCTTTTCCGACATGAGGACTTACCCCCCCCCCCCCCACTCCGGGTCTACTGCATGGTTAGGCATATTTGCGTCTGCTCTCTTACTATCTACATTCCTATATATAAAGGGTCTTGGCTCTGGAAAAGAAATTCGCTGATTTAAGACATCAGTCAATTTAAGCCCCTCAGAGTTGCTCATATATAGATCTCTCATGTGATCTGCAGCAGACATGCCCCAAGGACAGTAAATCTCACTCTGATGTGTTTTCCGGGCGTCCCTGAAGGGGGAGTTGTGGTGGACGGCGTCACGTTGTCACCCAACCCTGCGGCCTATCGCTCACCCACATCGGACAGCCCATCACCGGAATCTGTAGCCATTTGACCCCTTTTGACCCCAGGTGACCTGCTGAGGTCATCGGGCATGCGTATCTAATGTCAACAAAGGCAGTGCTGCTCCAGGGTGAGTGTGCAGTCTGTTCATGTTATGTAGGGATCAAGTGCTGTGGGGAACTGGTATGTCATGAAGGGGTGACAAACAGTATTTGACATATTTATCAGTACAGGGATAGTTATGATATAGATTATGTAGTGGGATGTTTTATATGGAGAATTAGTCCTGTGGATAGCTGTTACAAACCCCTTCCATCCCATAAAGCAGGATTTGCACGCAAATCCTATAGAGTAACGGAAATCCAGGGGTGAAAGGGTAACTTAACATTAAAAAGTAAATAGAAAGAAAGAGGATGTTATATTTCACCCAATCACACCTGACTATCAACAGTGCATGGTTAAAATAAGTTCAACCAGTCCAATCATAACTAACAAAAGGAGTATTGCTCTGTAATGTGTTCCATGTAGTGTCTTACTCCACGTCTTAATCAGTTAGTCAACAGTTAGCCTGGGAGTGGACTTGGCTTCCCATGTATACAGCACAATTATACTAGTAAGTTGTGTAGACTTGATGGGAGTGGCATTGCCTTCCCATTCAGTGGACAGTTGCACAGGCTGTGAGTGGCATTGCCTTAATTCTCATTCAGCACGCAGTATCACAGATTGGGATTGGCATTTGATTCCAATCAGATGCATTGAAGAGGCTAGTGTTATAGTGCTAAATGGCTTAATGTAAAGTAAGAATATTCAGTAATATTGTACTCTCAGTTACCAATGTATTGGACCTTACCATTTTTGTCTTCACTTGTATTGACTAGGGCAGTGCATACTAGGAGTGACACTGACTTCTCGTGCCTGAAGGGTTGGTGGTCTACTGGAGGGTGTTGCGAAAAAAATCAAACTCAGTTCTGTCGGAGCAGCTATTCCCAAAAGGGAACTGACTTCCCTATGGTAAACAATTCCCTATTGTGTTGCCTAAAGGTAGGTGCTAACTGGAGTGGTTCCAGTGGTCCAGAATCAGTGAGTACTTCCCAAGTAAGAGCCCGTTCCCTTGTAGTTGCTTCATCTAATTCCGTGTCCTAAACAGGCTCCCATTGCAAGTACTCCCTTTAATTAGAGTATGGGGTTGGGATTGCATACTCAGCGTGGAGTAGAGCCGGGAAGTGCAGAAGAACTGACTTCCATGAGAAATAAATTCCCAATCTTTTTGCAACAGCCTCCTGTATAAGGACCAATCAAAAAAGAGAGAGGCCTGATCTGTATTCTCCCTGGGGCAACTAGAACGGATTCAAATATCTCTGTTAACGTTATCGTTAACCTGTTAAAGGGGATCAAGTCGATACAAGCATACGCCAGCATTAGACACCTTCCCTATCATATCAAAAGATGTATGTATACATTGATGAAGTCCTACATATTCAATAGGGGACCGATCTAAACCATATTGCAGAGTTCCTTACTAATGCAATGTCTTTCGGTTATCAAAAGATGTGATATATATCCCTATGTGTCAGACGGATGTCACCATGAATGATCAGTTCACCAGACTTACCTTTGGACACTGAATAACGGAACATTTCAATGTGAAGCAATTAACGACGCCATTGTCACATCTACAGCGGGCACAAGGTGATGGGTGCCACAGGGAGCCTGACTCCTTTACGCCTTCATTGTATCTGCATGTTCCTGCAACAGAAAATTTTACATTTATGTCTACAAGCGAAAATAGACAGATGGTTGCTTCTATTTAGAATTTTCAATTTCCATTTTATGTCCCTAAGTTTTGATATAGAAATATACATGTACTCATTAAACTTACGTCCTTTGGAGATACAGGATGGGCAGCATTGACCCGGAAGTACCCGTTGGTGTTGACCGCGAATACAGGTGATGTTTGGGCAGGAAATCACCTTACAAGTTATCTGTCCGTCTGTGCATGAGCACTGCTCACATGATGAAGGGTGCCAACTTGACCGGTCCTAGAGGTAATGATATTCACATGTTTCTCAAAATCTTTCAAAATAATAAATAGGCCTATATGACGGGTGCTGGAGATTAAAATCTCTCGTATTAGACGTATGGATAGATATGTAGATCATTTTGTAAACACCATTACAATTCACCTGGTGTAGGCTCGTTAACCAAATAGAAATATTCACACTGCCTATATATAGGCATCCCTCCTGTTTACTATAGTATTCTTCCCCTGTTAATAGACTGCTCCTCTCTCCATGCGCTCATTGATTCACTAGGAAGCTTTTCAATCTTCCTTTTCTCATTTATTTTCAATTCTCTTATATCAAAAGTCAATAGATTTGACGACCCTGTTTATCAAACAGAAGTGATGACTTTGGTTTGGTTTGGTTGATTTTACGTCCACTAATAATAGTTAAAAGTAAGCAGACATTTCTGTGCTTTGCGGACATTAAGTCCTATTGTTTCTGTTTGGACACGATGACTATTTAGCACTCTGCTCATTACCTGATAGAGTTCCCTGTTGTGTTGGCAGGCTCCCCTCTGTACGGTGCAGGCAGGACAGCACTGTCCTTGTGCAATATAGAGAGACTCTCCCTTAAAGAAAAGTAAAGTGAATCGCACGATAGTAGTACCCCGGTATGTGTAAAATGATTAATTAAGGTCCTACTAGTTATGTTATAGTTAATCCCTGGGGTATTAGAATTAAGAGACAAATTGGCAGCTCTCCCTCTCTCTCTCTCTCTCTCTCTCTCTCTTTCTCTCTCCAGCTATATGGTGGTTCAGCTATATTTACACCAGCTGTTCAGTGCCTTCAAGTGGTTTCTTTCATTGATATCTCTACAGGGAGGCGAAGTCACATCACATGACAGCTCGTTTAGGGCTCAGCATTATCGCCCGCAGGCTTGAAGGCCTTGGATAACATTTGAAAGGGTGGGAGTTGAGCCAGAACACTTCATATATGGTTGGTGGGGGGCCAATTGAAATGTTGGTTATTTTAGTTCCAAAGGAGAAATTTCTTTATGACATGGTTTATCGCGAGACTTAGGCTCCCTATAGTCATACTGAGTCCCCCCCCCCCCAAGAAACTGAATCTCACATGATTTGCACTCCCCTGAATTGATATGTTTCTCATTCTAATCTGTGAGTTACATGGAATTGTTCAGACTTATTTCATCCTTTTAAGAAAATAATAGATCACCCTCTTAACTTTTGCACTACGTGGGAACCTGTGTGAGCAATCATTGCTCAACGAACAACATAGACCAGACCCTAGGGCAAAGTAAGATGAGGCGACCTTGGCTCTGACCTTGCCAAGACCTTGACATTGGGCCTTCATTGGCGTGTCCTCTACTTAAAAGGTGAACCGATAACACCATTTCTGTGGTGGTGACATCAACAAGCACTCTCCTATGAATAACAATGGTCCCGGCAATGTCCTCGTGCATTGATTTATGTCTATAAGCGCAAAGCTTTTTTTTTTTTTTTTTTAAATAGCGATAGACTGATGTAATTCTGAACATAATTTTGCCAACGTTCCCTTGGACGAAGCAATTTTGAGAAAATCCCCTAAAAATAAACTATTGGTACTTGCAAGTTGGGCCTAGGCCTACAAAATGGGATGATCAGTGGGGAACCGCTAATTATGAATCGAGCATGTCAAAAGAAAAAAGTATCGAATTTTAAGAAAATTAGTTGGCACTTCTTGGCTATAAACTGTGCCCTGAGCATATAACCACATGGACTTCAAAGGCACATCTCAGAGAGTCTTGTCTGAAACCACGTGACCCGTAAGACCCCTTTCAGTGTTTGGCTCAGATTTCTAGCCACGTATTCCCATGATGCATCGCAGCCACCTGTCTCTTGTACCAGTGTCTTTTAAGTTTCCTTTTATACAATCGTGTATATATACATTGAGGCGAATGCGGCATCAGAGGCCTAGGGAGCAAAACTTGATCAGGGTGGAGGGCCACACCCTAAACACTGGGAATCACCGGCTTGCATGTGTTTGAATATGTTAAGAAAAGTAGATAATTTGTACCGAAAAGTAAACAATGGTGCCCCCCCCCCATATTCCCTTATCAGAGGCGTAGGAAGCAAAATCTTTATGGGGGGGGCCCCAGTGAGGGCCCCATTGCGACCACCTTGAATTGTTGGCTCAAGCGCGACGACACCTATACATATGTGTATAGAAAAGTGATTTTTGGTCATTTTTTTTTTCATCTGAGTTTAGGCTCAGGCCCTATTTTTCCCTATCCCATCACCATATTAATCTAATTTGAGATGCAATGTCTGAACTACTTTTCAATTTTGTTATGAGTTCTTGGCAATTATTTTGGGGGGCCCAGACATATTCAGGCCCCACCTCCTTTATGCCAATCTATTGGTTGAATCTGAGATATTGGGGATCTTGTGTATCGAAACTTTATTCTTAGGTCAACCCCCCCTCCTTTTTTTTGGGGGGGGGGCTCTTCTAAAGGTACTCTGTCATATGTTCTGCATGGATCCCTAAAATAAAAAAAAATTTAAAAACTTACCTTCTCATAATTACACCCAGGGTCCAGACACTTGGTTCTCTCACATACTACCAGGGGACTCTCACATCTGCAGCTAGTGCATGGATCCAGGGACCAGGAGGTACCATTCTGAATATAACAAAAGAAAGCACAGTTATTACATGTGATTGCTTTGCAAGCTACCTTCAGGACAGGGTCATTGCTCACTTGATGAAAGCCTAGCAACCACCAGTGTAACTACATCTTATTTCTTTTGTTTGGGGATGCCACATCCACTATGCGAATTCTATGAAGCGATGTTAGGTATAGCCGTGGTCACCAGAGGCTGTATGACCCAATGAGTAAGCAGGTGGGTGAGTCCAGGACAGCTGAGTAATATGTATGATGAGTACACTAATTCAGAGTTGCAATAATCACTGTTGCAATAGTCAAATACAAATGCAGTGATGATGACGACGATTATGATGATTTGATTTTTCAACCATGCATGTACCTGCAGGTTTTCGCCATTTTGCTATGCTCTTGTAATATATAGGTGGAACCAGCCGTATACGCTGATAAGGTGAGTAAAACTTGCAATGGCACGTTCCAGTGCGAATCTAAACGTCGCAAACACCCATGGGAGGGTTGATTCACGGGGTCCAACAGGACAGCAGATATATATGTACTAGAGTGTGAAACATTTTGACAGGTTAGACTCTGTCCCTTGAACAGATGGCCTCACTCTCTCCCCAACAGATCCAAGCATTATGAAAAGCGGAACAATCAAATCTAGTTTGCAGAAATAATAGATATGTCCAAACTTTAGAGGAATACAACGCATGATGGGCAGTTCATCTAGCACTGCATGCAGTCCAGTTAAAACCTGTACTGTGAGAAGTCAAGTGGATAAAGGCCGGAGACCAAGGGTCAGGGGACTAGTAGAAGATCCACCAGTCAACACAAATTGACAGAGGAATATTTGTCTCTGCCGTGCACTGAAAATGTGGACCATGACCTTAATACGACGTGACGACCAAGTATTTGTTCCATTGCCCACTGCATGCCGGTGAACTCACACCTTGTTCACCTGATCCCACTTCTAAATCTTACTGATGCACAAGCACAGGGGTAAAATAATATGTTAATTCATGATGTTGTTTTGGCAAGTTGCACTGATACTAACAGTCTCCCAAATCCCCTCCGTACACTTTCGTATTATAAAGCAAACAGATCATTGCGCTTCGTGTTTCTAAAATATAATACAGTAGATACTTTGGTATTGGACGGCAGTATCTTATGGCCCTTATTAGTGAGATCTGACATTTTGAAATTCCATTTGATTCCGTTTTGTTTTTTCTCCAGAAATGTATTAATGATGTTGTTTTCTCGTTGGGTCACACTGCACATGTAAAAAATAGGCACTGACAGCTCCCTAGTATATATGGGGCAGCAAGCACCTGACAAAGCTGAGACAATGGATCACATAAGGATTATTAAATGAGTCCATGGTCTACTATCTTTTAGCTGACATAAACACAAATTTCAGAACGATCATGGTTAAAATTGGTGAGGTCTGAGGACTATAATCAACCAAGAGAACTCCCTTGGGAACCTGTGAGCCTGGAGAAGACCTAAAGGATGCCGTCTATAGGGGTTAGGGAGTGATCATTTTTTAACAACAGGGGGGGCTGGTGGGTTTGCGCGCGGACGCGTGAAAAAAATTTCGACCCCCCCCTCTCGAGGGGGTAAATTTTTTTCGACCCCCCCCCATAAGGGACAAAAATCGCGCGCGAACGTCCCCTTTTAGCCTATAGTAACGCGCGGGGTTTTCCACTGAAAACAGGTGAAATTATTTTGACCCCCCCATCAGAGGTATTGAAAAAATTCTGACTCCCCCGGTCAAGGGGTTGAAAAAATTCTGACCCCCCCCTCAAACCCACCGGCCCCCCCCTGTTGTTAAAAAATGATCACTCCCTTAGGGGCATGACGAGTATATGTTCCGAAGACTGGGGCGGGTACACTGACAGGCTGTTTGTTCAGAATAACAGGGGTGTAAAAGGAGGGGTACACAGGGGTTGGTAGGTGAGTATTAAGTGTCCTCTGGGAGCAGACCTATAGTAAATATATGGGAACGGGAGGTTAGAGGAATGAGGTATGGCTGCAGGTAGATTACACATTTATATGTACTCCTCTTAGATCTCAAATACTGCTGATCCTGATAGATATGTGGAAATAGTTATCATGATATTTTGTGTTGAGATCTCAGTTGCACCTCATGGGATAAGACCAGGTTGGGGTGTGCTGGTGTACATGTATGCCCGCATGTATGTCCGTAAAGAACACCACTAAACTGACCTCCCGGTGCGCCTTATAGGATCACTCTGAGTAGGGGTTGCGGGGTACATTTGGTATGATGTTTTTTCCAACATGTAAGTTTATCTAATAATACACATAGGAAACTGTTTTTGCTATGAAAGAGTGCTTTAAACTATGGAGTGTTGCAATACTTAGGTAAATTTCCATATGCATAAATTTTAGAGGCTGTTGCGTGATTCGCGTCAGCTGCCTCTACCGCGCAGTGCTGCCGCATGGTGTTAGAGTTATGTACTACTGCTGTAGTGTTGTAATGGGTTGCCCGACCTACGCGTAACCGTACTTCCGCATTTCCGTTATTAAAACAACTGTTGTTCCGGCCATGTCGTCGTCCACATGAGTTTCTCACTGAGCAGATAAACCCATCTTAAAACATGATGTCAGAAGTGAGGGTTTTTTGACCATCTGCCAGTGGAAACAACAACAATGAACAACTAGACTTTAGTCAATAATGTGAGAGTATTTTTGAGGGTGGATGGCAGGTTGGTAAGGAGATATTTGTGGGTGAATTTCAACAATTGAGACAACAACACTGGACCACCGGTAAGGCTGAATATTTTATTCCTAGTCAGTCAAGTCAAGACTACAAGTCAGTCAAGTCAACATGTTCAGTCAAAGTCAAGTCACTGTCAACCTGTGGTTATTGTCAGATACAAATTGTGCCATATTTGACATTGTCAAGTCCATGTAAAGACAATTGATGTAGTCACCCCACTTCACCAAACCTTGCCACTCTATACCTAAGCCCCTCAAATAAGCCGCCAAATCTAGTAGGTGCCTGTCTACGGTGGTACGCGCTAGTGTGTAACAGTCAAGTCAGTCAAGAGAATCAGTGACATTTTTCCTAATACATACAAAGCACTAGTAGGCCTACCCACCTCGTCAAAATGCCTAAATATCAGCCGCCAGAGCTATTCGACTTCACTAAACCGGCATCATGGCCGGATTGGAAAACCAGGTTTTCTCGTTATTTTATTCTCGAGAAGATCCGTGATGAGGAGCCAGACTTGCAAGTTTCAGCCCTGGTATATACTATGGGCCGCCAGGCTGAACATATCTACAAGTCTTTTAAGTTTGCCGCATGCCCCGAGCCCACAGACGACGAGCCCGATCCGGTCGATCCAAAAGACGATTTCGAAACGGTTTTGAAGAAATTTGACGACTATTTTGTCCAGCGGAAGAACACTATCCACGAGCGAACAAAATTCTACCAGCGCTCGCAGAAACAAGGTGAGTCAGTCGAATGCTTTGTAAGAAATCTGCATGAGCTTGCAGAGCACTGTAACTTCGAGGAGAAGGAAGACGAACACATCCGCGATCGTTTAATCGCCGGAATGTTAGACAAGGAGCTATCTCGCGAATTGCAGATGGAGCAAGACACCTTGAAGCTTGTGACAGCTACTGATAAAGCGCGACACAAGGAGCTCGTGGAGTCGACCCAGAAGGAAGACACGTCAGTCAATGCCGTCCACAATAGAAGCCAGGGATACAAAAAGTCAACGCGTCAGCCACAGTCAAATCAAGGTCAGTCAAGGTCAAGGTCAGGAGGTCAGTCAAAGCAGAAGTGCCCAAATTGTGGATATGTGCACAGGTCGCCAGGGCCCAATGCCTGCCCTGCGATCGGGAAAACGTGCAAGTCCTGCCAGAAAGTCGGACACTTTGCCTCAATGTGTCGTAAAAAGAGCGTCAGAGAAGTCTACGACGATACCGAGGGAGAAGCCCAGTTTTGTGGTGTGGTGAACTTTGACAACTTCATCGGTGCCATAGACTGCGACGACAGTGGCTCAGCCTGGAAAGTCACACTAGACCTCGGAACGTCATCCGAGACGTTCAAGATAGACATGAGTGCAGACGTCTCCATCATGTCCTATTTGAACTACCTCAAAGTGAAGCCGCGACCGCCCCTAAAAGACGTCAAAGTCAAATTGTCAAGCCCGGGGGGTCCACTCAGTTGTCGAGGACAGTTCATCGCAAACACCGTCTACAAGGGCCAGAAGTACAACTTCCGTCTCCTAGTTGTGGACGGATCCGGCGAGAGTCTCCTAGGACGAGGAGTCGCCCATCGCATGAACTTAGTCATGCACATCCAAGCCATCAGTCAGGACATCGGATGCCTCGAAACAGATCCAGTCAAGATCGTACTTCGAGACAATGCCCAGCCAGTCGCCGTCAACGTCGCCAGTCGTATCCCCTTTCCCTTGGTCGAGAAGGTGAGGGAGGAGATAAAGCGCCTAACGTCTCTAGGCATAGTAAGGAAGATCACCAAGCCAACACCATGGTGTGCTCCCATGGTAGCAGTCCTGAAGAAGTCCGGCAAGGTCCGCCTCTGCGTAGACCTGAAGAAGCTGAATGTCAACGTCCAACGAGAACGCTTCATCCTGCCGACCTTGGATGATCTAACCTCTAGACTCACAGGCGCCGCAAGGTTTTCATGCCTGGACGCAGCAAGCGGATTCTACCAGATCCAGCTAGACGAACGGAGTCAAGAGCTGACTACTTTCATCACTCCGTTCGGTCGCTACTGCTTCCGACGCCTGCCATTTGGCATCACATCAGCCCCCAAGATCTTCATGCGGAAGATGCTTGAAGCCCTGGAGGGGTTAGATGGAGTTTTCATTTACATGGATGACATCCTTGTATATGGGAAGGATGACGCTGAGCATGACGATCGCCTGTCCAAAGTCGTCAGGACACTCGATCATGTCGGTCTTAAGTTAAACCATGACAAATGCTCATATAAGAAGAAGGAGCTCAAGTTCCTTGGGCACGTCTTCAGTCAAGATGGCATTCGGGCAGACCCCGATAAAGTCCAAGCCATAAACCAGATGCCGCCGCCTACATCTGTCACCCTGCTACGTCAGTTCATGGGAATGGTGCACTACCTCGGATCATACCTGCCCCACCTGAACTCAGTCACCGGTCCACTGAATGATTTACTGAAGTCAGACCGAGAGTGGACCTGGGATGCAGCGCAGGTAGAAGCCTTCCGTGCGACAAAACAGCTGATCGCTTCAACGCCTGTTCTGTCATACTATGACGTCACCAAACCAGTCATCGTCAGTGCCGACGCCAGCTCTTATGGCCTAGGAGGAGTCCTCCTACAAGAGCATGGCAGAAAGGTGAAACCAATTGCCTACTGCTCTCGGACACTGACCACCAGCGAGAAGAGATACGCCCAGATCGAGAAGGAGTGTCTGGCCAGCGTCTGGGCGTGCGAGAAATTCGACCGATACATCTGCGGACATGGAAACGTCACGGTCCTCACGGATTATAAGCCGCTTGTGCCACTCATCAACACCAAAGACCTTGACGAAGTGCCTCTGAGATGTCAGAGACTACTCATGAGGTTGATGAGGTACAACATCAATGCCAAGCATGTCCCGGGTAAAGAGATGCTAATCTCAGACGCACTCTCGCGGAGTCCACTTGTCTCGACCCTGTCCTCAACAGTCGAGGATGTAGAAATGCATGTCCAGTCGGTCGAGTCAACCCTTCCTGCATCGGACGCCAAGAAGGAGGAGCTTCACACTGCAACAACCAATGACCCGGTCCTCCAGTCAGCTATCGTCTACATGCTGACAGGGTGGCCGAAATACGAGAAGAATGTCCCAGACAACCTCAAGAGCCTGTATGCACACCGTGCATCACTGTCAGTCACAGATGGACTACTTGTGTTCGCCTCAAGGATTGTCATTCCAACTTCCATGAGGCCGGAAATACTTGCTCGAGTCCACGACGGTCACAAAGGAATCACAAAATGCCTCGAGAGAGCACGCCTCGGTGTTTGGTGGCCTGGAATCACTAATGACATCAAGAGAATAGTTAGCATGTGCAGCCACTGCACTGAGCACAAGCCGACACAGAAGCGCGAGCCGCTCATGTCTACACCATTGCCACAAGGGCCTTGGTTGCGAGTCGGAGTAGATCTATTTGTCTTCAAAGGGAAGGACTATCTAGTCATGTGCGACTACTACTCCAGGTGAATAGAGGTCCTCGCCTTAACGTCTACCACCACCACAGCCGTCACTGGACGTATGAAGGACGCTGTCGCCCGTTTCGGTGTGCCACTAGAAATAGTATCTGACAACGGTCCGCAGTTTTCGTCAGCCGAATTCGCCAAATTTTCGGCACAGTATGTGTTTAACCACATTACCTCTAGTCCATACCTGCCGAATTCCAACGGGGAGGCAGAAAGAGCTGTCTACACAGCTTAACAAATGCTGAGTCAGAAAGACCCATGGCTCGCTTTGTTAGTATACAGAGACACCCCTATAGCAGCTACAGGTGCCAGCCCGTCCCAGCTTATGATGGGTAGACACCTACGTACGACCCTTCCAGTACCATCAGCTACTCTGGAGCCCGTATGGCCTAGCCGTGAAACGATCCTTGCTAGGGACCAGAGGTACAAATCCTCCACCTCTAGGTCATACAACCAGCATCATGGTGCTAAACCACTCCAGCCGCTTGTCCCAGGTCAACCTGTCCTGGTCAAGACAGATTCCCAGAAGGGCTGGACGGAGAAGGGCATCGTTCAAGGAGAAGCCGACACTCCAAGGTAGTATAACATCGAGACCAAGTCAGGTGCCCAACGGAGAAACCGCCGACACCTAATGGAGATGCCTCCTATTGCCACTGCCACAGTCCTACCGTCAGGCAGTGCCATACCACCACCTGCTATCATGACTGAGCGACCGCCAGTCGCAAACAGCCCTGTGTCTTCACCACCTAAGACACCCGATGAGCCTCGTCGCTCAAACCGGGCTACCAAAAAGCCTACTCGTCTAATTGAGTCAGTCTAGGGGAACCTATGGTAAAGATAGGTTAGAGGGTGACGTACTGGAGACCGCTCCCCTCGAGTTTAGTTTAGCTTACTCATATTGATATTTTTATACATCCTGATATAGACTGTTACCAAGAACACTTGCCAAGTCATATGAGTTATTATTAAACAGTCATAGCATTGCCAGTATCCTGACAGTATTCATAAACATTTATTACAGAGACTTACAGTCATTGAACATTGAACAGTCATTTTCATGTTTATCATAGACTATACTGGTGCTATCAAAGTATATCTTTCTTTAAGAGATTCAATGACGGTTTATCCAGACAATAACATTATTATCTTAAAGGGGGAGATGTTGCGTGATTCGCGTCAGCTGCCTCTACCGCGCAGTGCTGCCGCATGGTGTTAGAGTTATGTACTACTGCTGTAGTGTTGTAATGGGTTGCCCAACCTACGCGTAACCGTACTTCCGCATTTCCGTTATTAAAACAACTGTTGTTCCGGCCATGTCGTCGTCCACATGAGTTTCTCACTGAACAGATAAACCCATCTTAAAACAGAGGCTACATTTTAAGACCAGTCTGGCCTGTCATTGAGTGCACTACAAATGGGTTTCAAAACCTGCTTGAACCCTAAATAGTGTAAGCTAGAAGTTTTCAATGAATGCATGCCAGACCTGTCAGCAAGTTCATGCTTGAAATACTAATTAGGTGCAATTTCATAATTCTTTAGTATGTCGGACACTATATGTCCAACATACATACATGTGTATAGGGGGTTGGCCAATATATACAAAAGGTATTGGATATAAAGGGCTAGTCAGTGTCAACTGAGTTTAGACCAGTTAAGATGTTAGCACACCAGGGTGCCACAATTTGAGCAACCTCAGCTGGTCACTGTCTACTTCAATGGAGCTAAAAGTGAAAACTGATTATATCAGTAGTGTCTGGGCCAATAATGGGGACACATCACCCTAGCCTAATAATAGAAACTTAATGAGAGATAAAGATAATGTTGGGTAAGACTATTTTGAAACTACTCTTCTTAAAAGTTATCAGATTCCACCCACACCTTCCTGATGGGATCACAATGATGGGCCCCTCATGCAAACAGAGTATTTAGTTTCATATTTTTAGCGAGGGATTATTCATTAGGTGAACTGCTTAAGCTTTGGATTCAAAATTCTACAGTACCATGCAAATCACCTCGCCAATGCGTTCTCTAATGCCAGAGTTAGAATGTAGTTGAATGACGACATACCACTAAACAGCCCATCTGACCATTAAATTGTTTCACCTATAACAATTTGAGGGCGCATTCAGATGCATTGGCGTGGATGATCAAATGCCAAGCGCGGGTATATAAGAGGCTACCCTTCTTTGATATTCATTCCTCTAAATTCAACCATGAAATAGCCCTTAGCCTTTGGTGTGACAACCACTGTGGAGTTGTCCATCAAAATACTGCTGTATACCTCGTGCAGGTGGCATATGTGGGGTGACCATACCCCTTTTCATTTCTGGCCATTTTAAAGTGTGAAGTTCAGTCAATGGGAATGTATTGAATTGTACCCTCAGATTAGAGTGCAAAGGTATCACCAAAACTCTTCTAGCTACTATCCGACTGAGAACTCCCAACCTTGTGATATGCGAACAACGGATACTGTATCCATCTGTGAGCAGGCAAGCTGCTTTCCTGCTCATATTTGTCTCCATAACAACTGACTATGCTCTTACTCTTAGTGACTATTTCACTCCACCTCTGGACCCGTCAAAACACATCCTTAGGGAGTGGTCATTATTTATCAACAGGGGGGGTGGTGGGTTTTCGCGCGGACGCGAGAAAAATTTTTATGGCCCCCCTCCATGGCAGTCAAAAGTTTTTGTGCCCCCCGCGCCGGAGGCGCAGAGAGTTTTTGCGCCCCTCTTTGATCTATAGTAGCGCACTGGGTTTTTTGCTAAAAAGAGGGTGAATTTTTTTAGCCCCCCCTCAAGAGGGGTCAACATTTTTTTAGCCCCCCCTCGGGAGGGGTCTGAAAATGTTATGCCCCCCCTCAAACCCACCACCCCCCCCCCCGTTGATAAATAATGACCACTCCCTTAACCAGGGACAAGCAGGAGACTAAGGGCAGCCATGTGCTATGTAGGGACTAAAGATGGCCCAAGCAATAGCTTACTGGTTCTTGACCTAACTTATGCACAAATCAATTTATTAAACACTGAAACAATTATGGACGCATTATCATTTTCTCATTCTGGTGCAGTGGATTAATGAAAACGTTTTACACTGTGGCTTAAAGGGGGGGCTGGGGGGTCTGAGGGGGGGTCAGAGTTTTTTTGACACCTTGACCGGGGGGTCAAAATGATTTCACCCTGGGATTTCACCTGTTTTCAGTGAAAAAGCCCACACTTTTCCATAGGTGTGTTTTCGCTTGCGATTTTCGGGGGGGGGGGGGGCAAAACAAAATGTTGACCCTCGAAAGGGGTGGGGGCAGAATTTTTTTTTGCATGTCTGTGCGCAAACACACTAGCCCCCCTGTTGTTAAAAACTGATAACAGAATTATAAGTTGCATAATTTATTTTGCCACAACCCATGGCAAAACGGGAATCCAAGGTGTGGGCTGTCTGCAAGTAAATAAAACTACTCCCCTTTGTATATATAATGGAGTTTTGATCATAAAACCAGCGTTCATCATTATAACCGTTTCCCTGTCTCACAACAAAGCAAATACTATAGACACAACATAATGAATGAATACATACAATGAGAAGATCCATGCCATTAAATGAGAAGGACACCAACTCGGATAGTGTTCCTTTTATCCTATATATTAGACACACAGACACAAAGCTAAATGTAATAAACAGACGTTAGGACTATGTTTATAATGACCACCACGCCCATGACAAATTATTACCAACTACTCTGTGATATAATTCACAAAGGAGAGAAATAAAAAACATACTGACCCTGACTGACACAAAAACATATAGACATGGAGAATAACTGCTTGAAGATGGGTTATGCATTGTCATAATTCGGAGGAACCTGCTCTTTCCTTTTTCTAAATATGCATAGACCTATGTAAAATAAACATGTCTGTGTGGTACTTGAAATCTCGCTGATTCTTGTGGTTTTATAGTTCTATGGTTATTTTACAACTAGCATCCAGGAGTGCGTCCAGGTGCAACAATGCTTTCAAAATAGTGTGTAATTATCAGTGTTTGATAAATTGTGGGTAATGAGACTGACAGGCAAATTCATACTCCACCTAGTGGTGGTTCCAAGTACTCATCGGACTCTCAAGGACTCAGTCCAGTGGCTCCAGCTTCTGCTAATCACTGAGCAACCCTCAAACCCCGGTTGCAATGGGTGACACACTTTACCTTTTCTCACCCGGCATTCATAACAATACGCCTTATAAAATTTCCCACCACTCCAACCCTCTTTTTAATGGTGTGGTTTTCATAAAACTCAGGACTTGATATGTTGACTTACCATATATATTATACTAAAACTTTATACTATGGACTTTGAACATTTATCCATTGTTGGTCACATATGGTACAAGTTAGTGCCTTACCTCATTTACATATTCAACTCTTAGATACAAACTGGTATCTCATTAGTTTAGTTACATGTTTATCATGTACCATAGTTACTCGTGTTAGTGTGATAAAACTCCGCTTTATGAATTTCCTGTTCAGTGTTCTCATTATAGAGTTTTTGAGACATTCTGCAGACCACATCTCTTTGCATGCATGGAAACCTCTGATAGGGACATTAAACAGGACTACAAGTGGAGACAGCTATTTCCTACTCACGGCATAGACTACTAACAATATATGTGCCAGCTGCAAAGGTCTAGTCTTGTATATGAAATCGTCTCAGAGGAAATGCACCAAATATCCTTTAAGTGCAGGGTGTCTGATTTAAATTCCCACTCCCTGATTGGCCACACGAAAAAATGCAATGAACTGTGAGATGTCGTATACAACCCTGTGCATGTAATACCTAAAATACCTACTTGTATCATTGGCCTTATAGCCTTCCAACTGGGCAGCAACAGCTTCTAGGTATATCATACATGGGCGAATCCAGAAGGGGTGGTCTAGGGGGGCCGCAGCCAGGAGAATTTGGTCCATGCAGGTTCCGTGCTATACATTTCCCATAGTTAAGAGTCAAAAAAGGACTCTTTTCAGGGGGGTGGGGTCGGGGGGGGGACGTGCAGCCTAGGCCCCTCTCTTAAATTCACCCATGCAGATAGGCCTATATGTAACTCAGCATCTCAAAACCCACTTCATTCGAGAAGTGTTGTCCAATCTATGTTGAGCAAACAAATCTCCTGGTATTGAGAGCCCCATGTACCTCTGACTAGCACAGAATCCCATGCACTGTATTTAAATTGCTATCCTCGGTACACCTTTTGATACTTGAGGTTCCATTGGATTGTATGTACATACGCATATAAAGGCCTCCATGACTCTTTTATGATAGTATCACTATTGGCCGATAACAAATATTTTATAGGAAAGGAAACAGATAAAAAAGACATTTGTCCTATATGCACAGTTATACCACGATTTGTGGGTTACACAGTGCTTTTTGGTGGCTATTCCCATCCACATATTAAAGGCATAAATAACAAATAGAGGTTCACGAGTTGATTATAGGGGCAGATAAGAAGCACGAGGCCATAGGCCGAGTGTCTTTTTATCTAGCCTCTATAATCAACGAGTGAACCTCTATTTGTTATGTATGGCGTTTATACCATGGTTTCCTCCATTTTCTTAAGTAATTACCTTATAAAATGAAGAAATAAAAATCCAAGCGATACGTCTTGTTCAAACTCCTCCGCCATCTTGGTTTCATCGCGAGACGACAGGACTGCCTGGACGCAAAGTGTTACCTCGGCGTGTGTCCTACAGGCATTTTCATAGTAGAACCGCTGGTAAGGACTGCGCGCGACAGCCAGAATACCCTTAGATCATATGCCAACGTGACAACGTGTGTCTCACCGCGGTAAACAATCCGTGCGCTACGCAGTCAACATGACGGCGAAAATTTTGCTCGATTCGATTTTTATTTCTTCAATCCTGTTGAAAATACATTTTATATTATGGTGAATTAAAGGTAGGTGATAGATTATAATGTCTTCTTTCATCCTCTATACGCATTAAGCTTCTAATGCTATAGTTTTTTTATTATCGAATTAAATCTATCATGTCAATTTGCTGTCATCTCGTTTCAATCCAAGTGTCAACATCCGTTCACTTAGTGCGTACTATTCGAACGTCATTATCCGCTCCAGGCACCGTCAAATCGTTCAAGAATGTGATAACCATGGTATAACTGTCGATATTGCACACCCTATAGGCTGTAACATCAATTTTGGAAGGCGTGTGGTTATCCATGGAAGGCGTGCGGTTATCCAGGATAACCGCATGCCTCATGTCATGTCTCATCTCATGTCCTCCCATGTCAAATGTCACATGTTAAAACCCACGAAATTTACAAGGCCAGGGTAGGGCTCGAACCTAGAGTCTCACATCCCAAATCCAACTCCCTATGCACTGCGCCACAGGGACTGGCGAGAGATGCTTGGTTCGAACCACGTCTCGATATGATACAAAGCTGTGTGCGCTGTCGCTGTCCGCTGCCGGTGGGTTAGCAAAGGCTAATAACACTCGGCCTACGGCCTCGTGTCATTATCCTTCACTAACCCACACTCGTCATGAGTTATCCATTGGTTACTTGTTCATTATTTTGGACGGAGAACGATTTGTCTTCTCATACTAGTCATACAGACGTAAGCTATAGCTAATCTCGGAAACGCAGTACGTGTTTGGTAAACACTCCATAGTCGACAGTAGGTGGCCATTTTGTACAGTTATGATTTATCTAGGGTCGTAGAAATGTCTAAGTTAATACTGACATTATTCGAGCTCTGTCTTGTTTGTGTAAACCAAGTCCCCTCGGTAATAAACCTGTATGAAGAATCAATTCGAGACTTCAATAAACATGTTTGTAATTAAGTTTTAAGGTTAGTGAAGTTCTAAAACCCAAAAAGGAGAGAGAGAGAGAGAGAGATAGAGAGAGACAGAGAGAGAGACAGAGAGAGAGAGAGACAGACAGACAGACAGAGAGAGAGAGACAGAGAGAGAGACAGAGAGAGAGACAGACAGAAAGAGAGACAGAGACAGAGACAGAGAGAGAGGATACACGTCTGGTTTAATCGCATATACATGTTTCATCACATTTATTTTTAAATTCTGAATATTTGGATAGTTGCGATCTTGGCTTTCTCTAAAGGGTTTAGGCACTTATGCTATACACATTTATTTTCAAATTCTGAATATTTGGATAGTTGCGATCTTGGCTTTCTCTAAAGGGTTTAGGCACTTATGCTATACACATTTATTTTTAAATCCTGAACATTTGGATAGTTGCAATCTTGGCTTTCTCTAAAGGATTTAAGCACTTTAATATGTAATGAACACCTTTAGCTGTATGTGTGTTTAGATGTTAAGCATTTCAACCTCCTTAAGTGTAAATGATTTCTGAGTTTAGATACTTAAAAGAAGAAAAAAAAACACTATTAAAGTGTCGGCTCTGCATTTTAAAAAGATTCTCAACAGAGAGTCTTAAGAGATAATTCTCATGAAGATATTTATTTAAAAATGTAAGCTGAAATTAAGTGGAACAGTTTTCTCGAATGATCACATGAAAATCTGCCTACCCCCACCTTGTTTAAAATAATCATTTCTAACAGATTGAGTCAGTGGTTCTCGTATGAGGAATATAGCTATACTCCCTGGGTCACCACTCCAGATGGTATCTTTAAGTGTTAAATGATTGCCCTATGCCCCCCTCACCCTGAGATCATGGATGATCAGGATTATTATCAATACAGCTCGAGTACTCGAGAACCTGTCATAGCTTACTGTTATGGATAGACTCCAAACCAACACATTCCTCATCTGAGTCGGCTACACATATGATAGGAGGGAGTGCGAGAGACCCCAATTATGGGATGCCTACACATGTACAATGTAAAGTGTCCCCAAACAGAAACATTGCCCCACCCCATAAAATACTGCTTACTATGCCCTGGGCTGAATATACTGTGAATTTCGGGATCTCAGGTCCTTACATCATCATTTAACATCACTCTACTACATGTACTGATATGGTGAATGAAGTGATATGGGAAGATAATTCATCAAACATGTGCTTTTCGTGTAGACCACATTATGTAGTTCTTTCATGGTTGACTCTGGCACTTTAGGCGACATCAATAGTTATTGTTACGTGAATTCATCAGATGAAAGGGCCCCTTGATGTGCATGAATTGATTATACATGTTTATCAATATGACAATGCAATGCAGTATAGTATAAATACATTTATAAAACCAAAACATTATTCAGAAGTGAACTTTCCAGTAGCCTAGGTGTACCAGTATAGTCTGCGTATCAATATGAAAGGTTTACACAGCTTTCCATTAACACTGTGAAAGATACAGACATTTCCATATGACACAAAGACTGTATTACAGCCAGAAGCATTGTTATCATCAAATGGAGTCTGGACAATAACCTATTATGCAAGTCTCAGCATAAGCTATGACGTAACATCTGACATCACATGACGTGCCTTATCCCTCGGTAAGGACATAGAACTAACACAGTTACACAGAATATAATCCACACCTGGCTTTTGGCCGGATATGGAATATCATAAGCTCAGATCCCAAGATTGTAATCCACCTGAAGGATGACTTAGCAGATGCATAGTAAAAGATAGACTTCTACTGACGAATCCTATTTCAAATAAGCTATAACAACAGATGCATAAAGGATAGACTTGGATCACCTCAGCAGGGCATTTCTCAACATGGGTACGACTGCACACAACCACTACATTGTCATCTGACTATGATTTGAAACCCTCGAAATGGTGATCGTAGGCAAAACCCTACGACTCCTGGCCCCCGCACTTTCCTGTCCAGTTGACACCATCCACGCTACCAAAAACACTGATCTAGGGTCCTTTTTGGCTTGGTCCGCATGTCCGCACTTTTCTGAATATAGGGGTCATTTTTTTTCAAATAAGAGTTAGTGATGATAAAAGGTGGGGGGGGGGGGGATAATAGCGGTAACTTTTTAGGCCCCCGGAGTCAGTGCTTTTACCAAAAATAGGGTATCCTTTTCACTCAAAAATCAGTGGTAAGGGGGTATATTTCAAGTCTGGTAACGAGGATGGTGTCAGCTGATGCTAGGAGTGCGGGGGCCGGGCTACGACTACTCTGTACGATTAGCACTAAATTCATTCATTAATGACTACTATAGGTGCGGGCTATTTGACATTAGAGTGAGGGATCCCACTACGATTTGAAGTGGTCTAGTCGTACTATTTTGAGAAATGCGTTCCTGGTGTTTCCAATCAAATGAATTTATAATGGAACTATAGGATAATCTCTGGTACCCCTGTGCGCAGAAAATAGTGTCATTTTGAGGGGTAAAGGATTACATGGTGCATTTATCCCACAAAACTGACTTTAAAGCACAAAATCCTTTGTTTTATAGTTCTTTCTTAGTAGATAGGTGATTCATAGGGTTTATGAGCTAAACGAAAGTGATTGTCAGGTTTCGTGATCTTAGAGACATGGATATAGGTTTTCTGAGAAAAAGGCAAGTAATCATGGGTTTTGTGGGATAAGGGATTTTGTGAGATAATGGATTGTGTGCTTTAAAGCCAGTTTTGTGGGTTGAAGGCACCGTCTGATCCTTTACCTCTCAAAATGATACTATTTTGAGAGACTATTTTGTCAGACAAAGACACCACAGACCCTTGCTGTGAATTATTCGATCCATACCTGGCTTAAGTCAAGGGGCGCCATATAACCTAAAGCGCCTAAAAACCTGAAAGAATGCCAAGGTACACTTATCAGCTTATGCTTTAGTATGAACTCTGGGTGACTTATATGCGAGGCTTTAGAATGTAGGCATACCACACCTGTTAATGTTAGACAAGTGGGACTTTTTTCCCCTCAGAACAATCCAATATGTATATGTATGTAGACCCCATCAGTGTCCCCTTATGTCGGGCTCTTTTTCAATTGTCATTGAAAAGGAATAAAGTCTGGCTTTTGGAGTATGGTGGACCATGCAGACTCAATCAGGTCAGACCTGCTGATACTGAGTCTGATAAGAATTGTTCACAGTCCTCTACACCTACACCTATTATCACCCATATCAGCAATGTACCTACTGATTTATGAGCTTACTTCTTCAGTACTAGAGGTTTATGGGTTGCCTCTGTGTGAGCAAATTGACTGAGGATGAGTCATTTACTACTAAATAGGAGAGGTGGGGGGCTATGGATTTTCTCATGTCCGAAATTCTTTATACTACATTCCCAGCTCAATGAATTACGAAGTTTTTAGAACTTGTTGACTTACGAATAAGTAGTGACTTATAGATACTCCTCTCCTTCTAGGACAAACTAGTTTGTTTTTTTTTCTTTGGGGGGGGGGTGGAGTTTTGCACTTGGTCAATTTTACACTATAAAGTCGACAGCTCTTCTGTATTCTTCCATGGAAAACAAGTGGAAAACAAATTCGCTAGACTATGACTATAAGCTCAGTGCAGGGCAATGTATTCATACCAAGTGGGCACAGAACGCTGCATCAATGTTGACAACCGGTTGATATTGTGTTGATGGTGTTGATCAACCAATCTTCAACACTTTTTCAATGATTCCATCACCATTTCAATATCCAATCAACAGTTTACATATCAATGTTGAAATATTGTTCTCAATTCAATGTTGATTCAACATTGAATCAATGATATCAATGTTGAGTCAATATTGATTCAATATTGACATGTCAACGAAGAATCCCCTAACAACTATCAATTTTGTTTCAACATTGACACAATGTTGAAACAATGTTGAATCAACATAGAAATACAAACATCAAATCAGCGCTGATGGTTAGATGTTGAATCACAGTTGACTTTGGTTATGTTGTGCCAACTTTCAAATTCAACTATATTTCAACCCTGAATCAACCGTTGATAACAGGGTATGCAAACATTACAAACATTGTTTCAATGCTGAATCAACGTTGATGTGCCCAGTGGGTATTCATATATAGACATATATATATATATATATTTACACATGATCAATCTCCTTGTCTGTCTTTCTCTGTCTATGTATACGCTTATACAAATCTACATGTCTGTTTGTTCCTGTCTCTGTCTGTTTCTGTCTCTCCGTCCCTGTCCCTATCTTTCAGTCTCTCTCTCTCTCTCTCTCTCTCTCTCTCTCTCTCTCTCTCTCTCTCTCTCTCTCGCTTTCTCTCTACCTATTCCTATCGCTATATAGCCATGTTGGTGCTTCTGATTGACCTCAGTATCTGCACATTCAAAACATGCTAATTACTTCTCCATTTCAGCAACCCTGGCGATAATCATATCACTCAAAATCTGGACATTATCTAGATGTAACTGCTTGCCATGTGGATAGCGCGTCAATGATATGTGCTCGTCCTTTCATTAATAAAGATAAGTCTCTGTGCTCTGAGACAACATGGTCAACAATATGATAGCAGCATTCATTATGTATCTCCAATATCCACTGAAGTCCGATTATGGGGCGCCCCTTTGTGTACTCTTCGTTATCGGGTGTTTGAGGCCACCCAGATACGATATATGGCTTTCTGCCAGAGATCCAAGCCCCATTTAGCTTCTGATCTTAATCCACGCTATTTGTCATATTTTGTAGAGTCCCAGTCATAAATAATTTTGTACTGCCGTACACTATTTACTACAATCAGGGCTGGAAGTCACAGAGCACAAAAATCCCTGAAATACTCAAACATCGGCCCCAAAAACCTGGGTTTTTATAGTAATGTACAGGGCCTTGGTACTTCAAAATCCCCGAGGTCAGGGAAATCCCCCCTCTCTCTCTCCCTCTCTCCCTCGCTCTCTCTCTCTCTCTCTCTCTCTCTCTCTCTCTCTCTCTCTCCTTTTCTCTCTGCCTCTGTGTCTGGGTCTGTCGTTCTTTTCTTTCTCTTGTCTGTCTGTCGATCTAGATCTGTCCGTCTCTCTCTCTCTCTCTCTCTCTCTCTCTCTCTCTCTCTCTCTCTCTCTCTGAAGTTATAATTACCTGGTAGGCAACGTCATTATCTAGGCAGGCACCTGACACTGCAAAAGAAGTAGAGACATTTAGTATAAATATTTGGCCTGCCAACAATACATTTTTAAAAACAAAAACAAAAAGCAAACATTTGTTACAAGTAATGTTTCGTTGGGGAACGTTGCCATCATTTCTATTACTATACTAATTTTATAGAAATACATGTACTCCGATTCTATGGTCAGTGGGCCAGGATCACTGCTGTTCCTTCATAAGTTTTTTTTTTATCACTCATAAGTGTTTTTTTTATCAGTCTCGCCATCTATATGTAGTTTACCATTCTGTTTTTGTTTTTGAGGAAAAAAATCGATTGTTTCAGTAGCATTACCTGTAACACTTGCTACTTGGAGGACCACAGCTAGGATAGTAATCCAGTGCAGCTGCGTTCCGACTGCAGCCGATCTGTGGAAGGAGCAGGGTTTATGACTCCTCCCTTTGCCCCTCTGCCATGTGTCAGGAACCTCTCCACCCATGATGCTTGGTTATCTTACATGGTGACAGTAGCTTTTACCCTGCTCCAGTAAGTTCACGATGTACTCCTGATTCTTCAGACTTATATCCACACGTTTCTTATCTGTTAGGGAAAAGGAGTCAAGATTAGCAAAGGGGTAATTGAACTAAGGCCGATGTATAGATATGATATGGTGAGGTATGGTGTAAGAGGCTCGAAGCTGAATACAATCATGGATATTGTGATACGATAATGTATTGTAACATTGGGGAAAAATCATCAGAGAGTAATACTTAGAAAATAATGAGATATATTTGAGGCATAGATGTATCGGCTATGTTCTGACCATTTTTCTATGGTCTACTAGTTTATAGTGAATTTCCAAACAATCAAAGTCAGAAAAGGTTCGATCATAGGAGGGATTTTAATGAGTATTTGGGTCGATAGAAGCAGTGGTGCACAAAGACCCTGGTGGTCACCGTCTCAGGAGGAGAAGGTTCTCCATACCATTGTGTGACGTATAGTGTGGGAACAAGGAGGCTTAACAGTCAGGAAAGTTCAATCATTCACCTTATGGCCCCTCCCCTAACACAGAGGGGTTAGTTCTGATTGAGACATCAAGGGTGTGCCGCATAAAACCGGTCTTTAACAACTATACCAGAAACCTGCCTTCATCGTCGATTCGGAAATCAACTTAAGTATATGGGTAACCCCCCCCCCCCCCGGGGGGGATGTGTGAAAAGTGGGATTGGGCACGTTTCTGCCCAGTCTGCCAGGCCCTCGAACGTCCGATGCAGATGTAGCACAACCGCAACCCACCCAGTGCCGTGCGTCGCGAGGGAGATTGGTTTCTGCCCCCCCCCCCCACCACACACCCACCCATGGCATCACCCTGGGCACCACCCTGTTGATGAGTGGTCCTGGTACTCTAATCAATTTACTGTCACTGCTACACACTTACCGTGTAATTAAGTCACGTAAGGCCTGTCTAGCATTGGAATTTAGTGGGCGATATAAAGGCAAGTGCCTTTTTTTTTCTTCTCTGTCTCTGTCTGTCTGTCTGTCTGTCTCTCTCTCTGTCTCTCCCTGTCTCTGTCTCTCTGTCTGTCGGTCTGTCTGTCTCTCTCTGTCTCTCTGTCTCTGTCTCTGTCTCTGTCTCTGTTTCTCTCTCTCTCTCTCTCTCTCTCTCTCTCTCTCTCTCTCTCTCTCTCTCTCTCTCTCTGTTTCTCTCCCTCTCTTTCTCTGTTCAGCCCGTTCAATTTCTTTGAGTCCAATTCTTTAAATGCATTCATATCAATGAACTAAATTGTCGTTCATTATAGAAACAAAATAGAGTCTCAATATCCAAAATAGCGCAATATATCTTCGATATAGGCTACGTAAAGGGTTAAGTAAAGGTATACAAGAAAGTAAATAGTCAAGAATCTAAAGGTTGAAGAGATGCATATAACAGTGAATGGCTAACAAGTTCTAGTTCTACTAGTCCGTCTCCCCTGCAGTGGAGTAAAGTTACTCTGGTGCCATGCAGGCCCCTCGGGGGAAAGGACCCCGCTGGGCATAACCACAGTGTCCAGATCACCTCCCACCGCAACACAAAGAGAGACAACGACAAAAAGGGGGTAGATTGGCAGACAGCTTTCTTTACGAGTTAGGTGGGCTTTCAAATTTAGATTTAATCATTTAGTCTGAAAAGTCTGAATGTCACAAATTGTAGAGACTGACCCTTTGACATGGAGCATATATCCACTTGGTAGAGAAACTTTTTTTTAACGTTAAACAAGCCTTTCCCATGTAAAAACGTTTTTCAACGTGTAAATACTTTTTTTTTTCTGTCGAGAGGGTACGTCCACTGCCATTACGTTATTATATATGATCAGCATCAATCTACGAATTAGTAGATTAGAAACCTAAACTCTCATCTCCGTACCTCCATGAGAGCACCATCACCCCAGCTTATAAAAAAAAACCACCCCCCCAAAAAAAAACCCAGAAAAAAACACGCTGTTATTTAGTTCAGCCTTTGTGCTCCGACAAGAGGGACTCGAATATCAGAGCGTAGTTATAGGGAATACATATCTGCACATTTCCCAGCCTTATTTGAATTCCAAGTACCCATGTTCTTTCGAGGATTTTAAACATGCATCATTGGCACAAGTCTATATATGAATAAATTTTATCCAAGCCTCCATGTAGGACGGGCGCTTTCCTACATGATTCTTGTATAGGAGAAGAGTAGGCCTATACCTGGTGATCTATCCTGTTTCTTTTTTCTTCTTCTCCTGGTTTCATGCACAATATATATCCTCTCCAGATTCGTCTGTTATAAACACGATGTATGTGAAAGACGCGCGGTAATGCACACACAGCCTGCCTTCATTCACACAATCTCCAGGGTGTTAATGTAAAAAAAAAAAAATCCCTTTTCGACCTGAAGTCTCCTCTGAATTGTTAAATACCATACACAAACACTTCACAGACTCTCCTCCCTCACCTCTCGTGCACACACGGTGCTCTCTGCTCCCTTTACTCACAGTGGTATACCGTCCTGCCCGCCCCCTCCTCACTCACTGTCTGTGTGGCCACAGCCCCGACATCCACTAAGTGTTCAGTTTCTGAACTGGGGGAAACCCATGGTGCCACCGTGTGACCACGCGAGGAAGCACATTATATACTCTTTAAATAACAATTCTAAAGGAAATATAATAGTATTCTGGAAGACGAGGAAAGGGATGAACAATGAAATTTTGTATTTAAATGTAGTAGATACAGTTTGGCTAATTAACAATTGACCAACAATTTTTCTTAATAATTTTCAGGGATGTTAGTTTGGTACCTAGGTAACATGTAGAAAAGATAAAAACCATAGGTTACATGGTCTGTTCGGACACTGGAGGAAATTGAAATTTGGTGGTCTAACTATAGCCACCTGTAGTAGTAGTATTTTTCTACAGTAAATTACACAGAGAAAAATCCGCCCACAATTTCGTCACCAAACTTCAGACCCCTCCCAAGGGGGGAGGGCCAAAATAATTTTGACCCCTCTTGAGGGGTGGGCTAAAAAATGTACCCTCTTTTTAGCAAAAAAAAAAAGCGAGCACGCTACTATAGATCAAGGGGTGCGAAAATTCTCCACGCCTCCAGTGCAGGGGGGCACAAAATATTTTGACTGCCGTCAAGGAGGGGTGTAAAAAATTTTCCCACCATCCCCCCCCCTTGATAAATGATGACCACTCCCTTAGGGAGAAGGGTAAAATAGAGAACTAAACTCCCTGGTGTACATGTGGCTGATCGACCCCTTGAGGTGTGTCTCCCCTGAGGGCGTAGACACCCTCGGCAGGGCTGGGCAACTGTCACCATGTAGCCAAAAAATGGCGACAATGGCCTTGCAAGCAATTGGCGACAATAGTCCCCAGATTCTGGGCTTTCCAAAAGTGAAAGAATTTTTCAAATATTCCCACGAGAACTAAAGTTATAAAATAACTCCCAGAAGTCACAAGAATGCATAATTTGACAATAAGATTATCAAAATTTTCTAGGGAAATTTGCCTCAACCACTTCTCACATTCCCATGAGGCAGCTACTTGCAGTCTTTGGTGTTTTTTTTTGTTTTTTCTTAGTGTCTAGCTGTCTATACCTTTAGTCTTTCCTCAAACCCTTCCTTTTTACCCCCCACCCTGCTCCCTACCTTTGTTTCAGCAGTTTCAGAGTGGGTGGGACCAGGGGGGTGTTCAGCTATTTTTTTCCTCCTCTCTTGCTTAACCTTTTGGGGGTTGGTCAAAAATGGAGAGGGGTTGCATGCCCCTGCTTACCACACCCCTACATTAGGAGGAGGTCTTCAAAACAAAATCTTATCAGGGCCTACATAATGTGTCATCTGTTCTCAAAAAGCACCAGTATGCACCTTTTGTCCTGGCAGTTTTCATTTTTTTTTTATAACAGAATGCCTCAGGATGCACCATTTCAAGTCTTATATTTCAAAATTTTCTTGGGGGCCAATCCCCCAGACATTTAACCAAGCTTGATACAAATATTCTATTTTATATGGTCTTCAATTATGCACCAGAATGCATTTCTTTCTTATAGAGATATTCCGTTTGTATAGGGGTGGACATCCACCCATCCCTCAAGACTTGTTAGCATAAAAGATATTTGTGGATCAATGAGGTAAAACGTACCTATGTAAGGGGCCTCACGAAGGTACGTTTTACCTTGTTGATCCACATTTATTACTCTAGGTTGTATGGACCTGCAACTTAATATTTCCAATTTGATTGCATCAAAATGCACCATTTAAAGTGTAAACATACAAAATTTTGTGGCAGCAGCGCTTCACTTAAATTTTGGATCTACTCTGGTCCTTTGCTACAGCCCATCTAGCATTGGCTCCAGGATTTTCAGATATGCCCAGCCCTGAGCCTCAGGATGGATCGGCCACCTTGTAGGCCCTACACCACACCCAGGTAGCACACAAAAATTTGCCAACGTAGGCCAGACCAGTGGCATTTGCCAACGAAATGCCAACATTGGCCCAACGTTGGCAGGACATCAGCAAATGGTCGGCCAGGGGCCAACCATATGCTGATGTGTGCCAACCAAATGCCAATGTTGGGCCTATTTTGGCATTAGGTTGGCACTGTTGGGCCTACGTAGGCAGGATGGGCAGCCGATGGTCGGGCCAACATTGGCCCAACGTTATGCCAATGTCTCTGTGCTACCTGGGCAAGTTCTCTCTACTTATATTTCCATGTTTTTATAGGCTAAATAACTGGATAACTTATTTTATATTTCCTGATATATGATCCTGATGAAGGTCACTTAAGTGCCCGAAACGTTGATCAGCCTCTACATATTGTAAATACAACCAATTGCTCTGCACCTACCAACATTCAATTTTGAAATAAACCATGTTTAATATTAATTGACCTAGTCTGGTTTTGTGTGATATTCCATGTTTAGTATTTTATATTTCCATCTATGGTTATATCTTAATTAATGATACCAACTGGTCCCGAAATGATAGTACTCGGAGATAACGACCCAAGGCGCGAAAACGCCGCCGGGACGACGCCTGACGGATATCGCGCGAAGTAATTTCCGCACTACTGCCATCTGGCGAAAAAAATTAACATCATTGAGGCATGCGCATGCGCATTAAGGCCACCCGCCAATTCCGAAATTCGTTGCGGAAGAAGATTTCAGGTTTGTTTACATTTTACAAACTTCGACCATGATGCGATAGTAAACTAGTCGCTAACTAACACGAGGACGTGTGTATAACATAGGGTGAATCCTTTTTAATGTGTTGACACAAGAATCAATGTGATTGTTGTGATGATTACACCGATAATATCTTTATGAGCGATAATTGAGGTCTCAAAGGCTCAAACAACAACACAGTGACACACTGACAGTGTGACAAAGGGGCTCCTCCCCCGCCACTACTACACTAGCCACTTCCGTAGCTCTACTCTACTCCCGCCCCCCCCCCTCACAGTAGGTTGAAAGGCAGACCCGTTTCACAGACGATACAGTAGATCTATACTCAGTCTACCCGCTACCCCCCCCCCCCACCACGCACCAGATTTTTTTTTAATTTTTGTACCCTATCATTCAACTACACTACAGCCTACACTACACTAGGTATGTGACTAAAAATTTTAAACACATGAGAGCTCTTGGTTTTTGGCAGTCTTTTCCGCACATATGTGAGAAGCAACATGCTTTTTGAATTGTAATTTTAAGGTCATTTTTGGGTGAGTTATTGAGGTTTTTGTGAGACAAGGTTGGCCAAATTTTCGTCATGAAATTAAACTCTACAAAGAGGAATTGTCTGTGACCTTTAGCTACATAATTGCCATAATTTGAAAAGAGATATATCATAGCAAACCATATATTTCCTGAAAGCCAATGACTTTACAAATACAATGCAGTTTAAATGAAGCTGATATGACCACTAGCGTCAGAGATATGAATTTATGAATATAAAAAGTTGAGAAAAACCATCAAAATTAGCTGAAATTTAAGTTGGCTGATCCTAGAAACCTATGTGCTCATCGATAGAATTCCTTCATATTTGGTAGAGATGAGGTTAAGACTATGTACTTGCTGTTCTATATGTTTTTGTTCGACTTCATAAGTTCTATCATATAATGAATGAGAGATTACTAAAACATTGACCTTATTAAGGTGGTAATTAATTAACTAATTAGAGTTCATACAAAATTGAAACACTAAATGAAAGGAAATCTTGTCTTCTTGGCAGATAAAATATCAGGAACCTTATTCATCAACTATTTCTATAATTTTAAAGCTAATCACTGAGACCTATCCCTGCACACACCTCCCAAATCTGTCACAGTTTTCTAGGACATGGTTCGCGCTCATAGCAGCCCTTTCATTCACGTACCTAACTACACTGTCTACATGCTTTGATTTTAAAAGGGGGAATGGTTCAAGCCCCCAACAACAGCACACAGCCTCAAAATTTCAAATGCATAAAATCTCTTGGTTTTTAGCAGTCCTTTCCGTAAATATGTGAGAAGTAATGTGCTCTTTAAATTGGAATTTTAGGGCCATTTTCGGGTGAGTTTTTTGTGAGACAAGGTTGGGCAGATTTTTGACATGAAATTTAAACTCTACAAAGAAGGAATGTCTGTGACCATTTATAATAGCTACATTTTTGCCAATATTTGAAAAGAGATTTACCATAGTAAACCATATATTTCCTGAAAGCCAGTGACATTGCAGACACAATGCAATTTAAATGAAGATGATATGACTACTACCGTAATCTCCCGTGTATAAGGCGCGTCTAATCCGCCAAACAAAATGCTGCTGAGTCTTATACGTGGGAGGGACATTGCCTTGAGTTTGGGGTGCGCCTTATAGGGGGGGGGGGTAATTTTACTATAGAGCAGTACTAAATTAACAAAAATCTGTGTCAAAAGATAGTATACAATTGAAATTTACCTCAAACTGTACCTTGATCATGATCATTTATAATCATGTATTCAATAGGATTGGTTCCTAGAAGTGCCACCAGATGGAGCCAGTATACCATTTATATACACTTGCTATATGTTTGACTTAAGAACAGATGTTCAAACTATATTTAGATAAATTTATGAATTAAATTCATTCCCTCACATGCTACAACATTGATAGAATGCATGAATGTAGAAAAAGAAACCAAAAAGACTGATGCTACAATGTTAGAGATAAGTTCTACTTTTGGTCACACCTCATTTGTGGCAGTAAAAAAAAAATATATCCTCAGCATCATACCCAACTTAACAGCCGGGAGGCGTGGCGCAGTCGGTAGCGCGTCCGCTCAGAGGCCGTAAGGTCGTGGGTTCGGTTCCCGGCCCGGCCGGAGCACAGTGGTGGTTCCAAACATCGCCATAAGGTGTCGGTTGAGTTCCTCCCTGCTCTGGCCAGGCTGTGCTGGAAAGTCTCTCGGCGGTCATGGCAGACAAATGACTTAAAACAGGCCTGTCCATCTCTCACTATGCCTATGTAGTGACGGATGTTAAAGAACCATTGCCTCGGTAAAAGTGTAGGGGCGTGCTTTCTATCTTCCCATAGATGCGGTCACCATCATCCCCCCTCCCCATTAGATTAGGGTCCGGGCACAACGCCACAAGGGTAATCTCACTTGTGTTGGAAAAACCCGCGGGACCTCTCACCCTTGAGTGTCGGCCGTAAGGAAGGCACGAGGTGAGATAAAAAAATTCAATCAATCACCAACTTAACCTGAACCCTAACTAAGGCCATCTCAAACTATAAGGTGACCCTTTTATGCAGGCCATGCATAAGGTGCGCCTTATACGCAGACCATGCCCCCTGAGTAAGGGGTGTGCCTTCTACGTTGTTTTTTTTTTTCAAAATATCAACTCAGGGGAGATAGGTGCGCCTTCTACGCGAACCAGCCTTCTCTGAGTTGGGGGTACGCTGGCTGTGCCTTCTAGGCGAGAGATTACGGCAGCCCCAGTCCCGCGTGCAGCGACTACAGGGGAGATTATGGTTGGCTTTCTTCATGTATGTCAGTCTTCAAGGTCTATGACTATATCGTTAACCATTTCAGGTATTACTGTATGAAAGAGCAGACTCCATTATGGCAAACAACTACCCGTTCCCGCTGTTGGAAGTGAATGAGTTAGTTCAACATTTCAAACAGGCATTTCCTGAACTTAACCTCACACAACTGGATTTCACCTCACCAACGGTACTGTGTCTAGTTTCACTAAATGTTTTCTGCATACATTGTATGGATACTCTTGACAGAGTTTCTATCAACAGATGGTTCCAGAATTAGAAGCTTTAGAAGTTTGGTTACCAATACTTGGAAAATTACTCTATTGCTTCTTTTTAATATTTGAAAAAGAAAAGAAAAAATAGATACTGTACAATGTACATGTATAGAACAAGCATACATCCCACTTTTTTCTTCTTTTTTTTGGCCGAATTTCAGACAGGAGTTGCCAATAAAATTGGCTTCAGGGAGATTCTATAAGGCACAGCAAGGGACTATCCTTATGTATAAGCCATTATGGTAGTCCAGTACTAAATTGATATGATATTTCCCTGCATTTAACTATATAGAAAAAGGTGCTCCGCCTCCTGTGATAACCCTTAGTGGTGACTTTATAAATTCGAGATATGTTAAATATTCAATTCATTTGGCATTAGAGATGATCTTATTATCAGTTGTATGACCATTGAAGATGCTTTACCTGGTAGTGTGATATTGGGTAGGGTTATCACTCTGGGGGTGTCACTGATTGTGAAACGGAGGTTCTTGATTAGTGCTATGGAGCTGTTGTATTCAACATGAGATAAAAGCTCTGCAATATTCAATAAGGAGGAGCCATTCTCGCGTATAAGCGGTGCCTGATACGCGACGTACCATAAGGTGCAGCTCATGTACATGAACTAAAGCTCTGGTGCAGCTAAGAGCATCAACCTAAAGCGGGGCTGCAGCTTATATTTGGGTATTTTAAAACAGCAATTGTGAAGCCCCATGTGCAACCTATAGTCCTTAAGTCAGGGTGCGGCTTATAGGCGGGTGTGGCTTATGCTGTCATTTACGGCGCTACAGTATGACTTACCATAATCTCCCGCGTATAAGGCGCAGCCCGCGTATAAGGCGCACCTGGAGTTTTGGAAAATTCTCAAAAAAATGAAAAATTCATAACTTTGGTTCTACTGAATGAATTTTCAAAATTCAAAAACCTATGGATAGCTTGGACCACCTTGGGCCCTCCTGGGCCCCATTTTGTCCTATTTTGACCAAGGGGGCATGTAAGATATCAAAAGAAAGGTCTTGGTGTCCCCCTTGTGGATCCAATGAGAACTAAAACCCCCCGTATAAGACGCGCCTTATACGCGGGAGATTACCGTATTATATAGAGGTCAGGTGTGCTTGTCTCCCCCAATAGAATAACATGCATGTTCTATTGTCTGTTGTTACAGAGTGACAGATGGCAGCTGATGTACACAGTGCTGCTGGAGGCCCTCACCGACGCCACTCCAGACTCACTCCTGCAGGTAGGACACCTCCCCCCCCTTTTTTTTATTGAATGCTAAACTGAATAAAATAATGGCCTGTTTGACCTACTGCTATAATAGTATACACCTTATCGAGTAAGAGTTCTCGGGATATTATACATATAATAATAGGTGATTTAACCCTTAGAGGAGTACAGCTTAAAGGACAACATGCACATTTCTTATCAAGGAAAAATTCCACTATATAACCTATATACTTTATATAACAAAATGGAATTGATATGTCAACATTAAGGGTCCATGTGAGCTTATTCTGTTGGCATAATGAGAATCTCTTCAAAGGCCTAAAATAAAAACAGGAGTGGTGCCCCCTTATGGATAGTGTGTGCATAAGGGTACTGATGACATCATCAGTACCCTTATCAGTGTAGGCAACCCTGGTCACTTAGGGTGACTGGGGTGCCCCCTTGAGGGAGAATGTGAAAACACTCACTGAGAGATAAGACAAGAACTGCATCTGTCAGAGCACAGAACAAAAGTAGGAATATTTATAAAAATAACAACTTTTGTCATAACAATTTTCTTTACATAGATATAACAAGTTAAAAGTATGTACCATAATCTCCCGCGTAGAAGACGCGCTGCGCGTATAAGACGCACACCCAACTCAGCACATGCATTTTCGCGTATAAGACGCACATTTTAATACTCAATTTTGTAAATCCAGTACTGTTCTATAGTAAAATTACCCCTCGTATAAGATGCACCCCCAACTTCAGAAAATCCTGTAAGACCCCCCAGCATTTTGTTTGGCGTAGAGGACGCGTCTTATATGCCGGAGATTACGGTAAATATTAGTTTATCCCGAGATTGAGCTTTTCATGCATGGTGACCTTTAAAAATGCACTATGAACTTTTGTCTGCAAAGTACACAACAGGTTAGGAATACCTCTCCAGGCAGTGTTGGTGTACATAAGCAAATGTCCATGACCAGGGAATAAATTTGCATCGTATTCACCGAGGTGAGGCTGTCCGTATTCAACGACGCCTTATAGGCGGAGTTGAATGCGGACAGCCTCACCAAGGTGAATACGATGTAAATTTATTCCCTGGAATGGACATTTGCATTTATGTCATGGCCTAGGGGGGTATTTTGCCTTAAATAGAGAAAAAAAGCTCACATCTGTTCAAAATCCAAGATGGCGGACACCCATTGAATACAGACACATTGTATTCAATGCTCCCCATTGAATACGGCGGTTCTAGTACTAATCTATAGTGACGGTCGTATCAGCCATGACATAAAAACATATATCGAGTGTATTGCCCCAATAGCGCCAGCATGATATGGCATATACATTTGTACCTGGGATGAATATAAAAAAAATATCAGCAAATGGTCAGGTTATAATCTTTTGACTTTACACAAAAACGGATCAAGAGATAGGAGGAAAAAACCCAAAGAATTGATGAAACTTGTCCATCTATTTATGGAGACTGTAGATCTGTTAATGTAGAAGAAAAACTTTCTCTTTCTACAGCCTTCCCTGGATATGCTGAACAAGTTTGAGCACCCAGAAGTTTATGAAGATGCCATACCTCTGTTCACATTGGCAACAATTATGTAAGTACACGGGAATTGATTCTGCCGATTGGTCACTTGCTAATTTGTATCCCTAACTTTCAGCCTGACTTTGGTGTTGAGTGATAAGGGAACTGTCCTAAGACTCAGATACGAACATCATATTCCTATGTCAGAGATTCCACTTTTCCTGACTTTTTAGGAATTCAGAATTTTCATATCATTCATGTATATGTATTTCATGTTGAGAATTAAGAAATTTAGAAAGATTTTCGAATTTTTGGTAATCAATAAGTGGCATTCCTGGTTGTATATTGAATTGTGTATTGAACAAAATCTAATGATCTTTACCCATGGAAGGAAGACATTTGTTACTCTAATACTGAGTGAGAATGATAGATATTAATGTGAATGGCCTTCTACCTTGTTTCTATCAGGCAGCGTGTCTTGGACGCATGCGGATTAGATGACTTCAGCTTGCGAGATATAACAGAACCAAGTAAGTCAGACATTATGTGAAATAAAGAGAATTGGGCACATTTCTAGGCAATTATTAAAGCTTTGAATGGAGGACAGGATCTAGAATATTATAAGTGTCTCATGTAGTATTTCTCCACTTTTAAGCCATTGAAGTTGTAGTTAATAACATTTTGTCCCAAAAGAATCAGGATTATGAATCTGTGTTACATTATATTTTTAACCGGAGAGTTTTTTCTCCCACATCCAATTGTTGAAGCCAACTTCCCTGTTACAGTCTACAAGTACATTATTCTGTCGGTTGTAATATCTAATCTTTCCTGTAGGAACGAAGCGGTTACAACGGAACATGAGTGCTATCCTCAACTTCCTTTTCTTCCGCACTGATCGAATGGAGATCTATGAGTCCATCAAATCCCAGCATGTAAGGGAAAGAATTCTCAAATTAGATTCAAATAGCGTACTTCTTATTGATTCTGACCTCCAGCAACTGTAAAGTTATAATGATGATGAATGTGCCTATATAAGATGCCTAGGCACATACGACAGTAACTTCAAAATCCCACTATGTCATGTTTGGTATAATATACCGGTATGTTTGTCAAAATGATATACCAGAGTTTTTGTAATAATGTTTAATTATTAAATTAATGCTGCCCCACATTTACAAAAAACCCTGTATCAATTTAGAAGGCCATGACATTTACTTTTATTTGCAATTTAAGGCGGACCAGTTGAAAATGCGAGAAGCTATCATCAAGGAAAATATGGACTTGAAGGCAGAGATCAACAAGATTCGTATAGAACGAGCTGAACAGGAGCCCTTAGTTAAAGAGGTGAAAACCACAGACTTTACCATTTCAATACGTGCCCTTAGAGGTTAACTACTTTGTATGGCCTATTATTTGGGCTTTCCATTTTCAAGCATATCTGCTCTATGTATGATGTTAGATTGTTCCATAGTTGTACGCTAACAGACATTTTCTTTGCAATGAGAACAAGAAAAACGCTTTCAAAATAGGTTGGCACAGCAGTGCTACTGCTACATAATGTAGTAGAATCGACACATACCTAATCTCCCGCGTATAAGGCGCGTCTTATACGCCAAACAAAGTGCTGCTGAGTCTTATACGTGGGAGGGACATTGCCTTGAGTTTGGGGTGCGCCTTATAGGAGGGGTATTTTTACTGTAGAACAGTACTAAATTAACAAAAATCTGCCCTTAGAGGTGCACCTTATACGTGGGACAGGCCTCCCTGAGTTGGGGGTGCGCCTTATACGCGGGCTGCGCCTTATACGCGGGAGATTACGGTAGATGTACCATATTGATTTGAATTTCTCCCTTTGTGAAGCTCGAAGACCGGAATGAAGGGCTTCAGAAATACATGGCAGCCATGAGTGAATCCACGTCCAACAAGAAGAAAGTCCTTAGTGAAACAAACTCAAGGATAGCTGAGAAGAAAGCACGTCTGGTAAGACAGACCTAGTCTTAATTCGGAGGGTGAATGCATATGGTCGTTCTCGGTTGGAGGACATCTGTGCTAGGGGAGGGGGCTGGGGCAGTCACAATGCAAATAACATCTAAAGTTGCACAGAAAATACTGTTGTATATGTACACAAAATTACAATATCCATTTAATGAGATACTGGATGATAACCTCTGAATTGGAACAAAACAAATTTTATTATGTTCTTCATAGTGAACCTGAAACATCCTACATAAAAATGATTGTCCATGAAATGTAAACTGTAATAAGGCAATTGTAAGAATATCTTATTCCTCAAAAATGTCAAAAATTATTCTTCATTTTAAACATGAGGTTGATTTAATTCTTGTAAAATTCATATAGGCAGACCTCAAGGCTCGTGTGGTGGCTGCCAAAGAAGAGGGTGCACAGCTCTCCAAGCAGATCGTTCAGTCACCAAAGCGCATGAAAGAGAACATTCAGCGCCTTGGTAAGCAGCTGGAACAGCTCCGTGTGGTGAAAGAGGAGCGCAGCACGCGGCGCCTGGAGCTGCTTCAGATGAAGGAGAACCTGGAACAGATCCACGCCTTCTGTGACCAAGCTTTAGACCTCACCACCAAGATAACCACTGATATAGCTGACCAGAAGTAAGTACTAGCTTAGACCACACTTTATCTATTTGGTTTACGAGCTCGCCGACGTGGAAAAGCCCAAAACCAAAATAAAAATAAAATTTGAAAAATCAAATTTTTCCATTTACTCCGACATCCTCAAGCAAGTATATGACATTGACTACATTGGAATAGTAGGTGTATTTGGTGTCAAATGAAAGATTATCATATCAGGATGCAATGAACGTAGTATTATCTGTATTAGATACCCTCTAAGTCCAAAGATGAGGATAAACAAATAGAATTGCCTGTACTCATATATAAGTGATTGTTAATTCAATTTAATTTCTTATCTTTTTTATTTCGTCCTCTGACTTGTAGTTTTAATTTGGGTGCCTGTAGCCCAAATGGATAAAAAAAAAGTGTGGCCTTATATGTCCTGCGGTATGTTGCCGAATAATGTATTTGTGGTCATTGAATTCTTCCTGAAATTCGGATATTTGAAGGTCAAACTGGCCATTCTTGTTTTCTGCACAGATCCAATTCATGAATTGGAATTTGTTTTAACATCAATGGAAAGGGGAAGGGGGTCTTAAATTCTGAGGAGCCTCGTCCCATCCATCTCTCTTCAATTACCTCTTGGAAGACAAATTTAGGTACCTTTTCGGAAAGTTCTTCTAAACTCAGTCTCATATCTGATAATGGTATGGTAATATAAATCTTTGTCTTGGGCCTTCAAAAGCATCATTTCAACATATCTTGGATGTCAAATGATATTTAGATTTTATCATACTAGAGTAAAGAAATGAATTACTACCGATACCCTGTGAGCTGCCCAATCAAATGTGTAGGACTGATTCGTAATCAGCTGTTAACCAAATACTCTAAGCATCTCCCATTTGTCTTTCATCAAATAGGGAGAGGCAGCGAGAGATTCAAGCGATGCGTGATAAGGTTGTGGAAAAGAGGGAAGAACTGAATGACCTTGAGACGAAGGAACACCAACTGCAACGTATGATATCAGGAAAGCAGGAGAAATTGTCCAAGATGGGTCTAACACACGCCAACAAGAAAAAGTCACAGGAAAATACATTACAACTTTTGAGAGAGTAAGTAATGCTACCGGATCAATTGTATGGTAGTTGGTAGGTTCAGTACTTTTTTGCCTGGCGCGGAGCGCCACAGTGACGTTGCGTAGCAACATCACAGGGCAACTCCTATTATGTTTTCTGTTTTCGTCATTACGTGAGTGACGTCACGATCACCGTGTGACGCCATATGTGATGTCACAGGGCAGTGGTGATGTCACCTGTGGATAGAGAAGCAACCAGCTATTATGTAATTTCCTATCCGTGGGAGTGGCAACTCCTATCTGTGGTCCTTGCCACATTTTTCTTGTTGGAGATGTTATTCAGCATTCCATGAATTTACTCACATTGAACCTTGATACATTGTCATAATTAACTATGATAAGAGCTATATAGATATTTCACGATAGTCGCTGTACGATTACCCAGTTATACATAGTACAATCCAAACTTGATAAAACGGTAAATTCTTCATGTAAATACATCTGTTTAAATTGTCACTACATGCACAAATACCCATGTACCTTACTTGTAATAACGTGTGGGTTTATCTTGTTGGCAGGGAGAGGGACATCATCAGTACAAAGCAAACTGAGGGTGTGGCTGAAAAGGACAAGGTGTTCCAAGCAATACGCGACCTGAGGCAAAGCGACACAAATAACCGTACACAGCATGAACAAGTTATGATGCAGATGCGTGCCAAGTACTCCTCACTGCTTGAACAGGTATGTGAATGATCCAAAACTGTCAAGTACATCATGTTTAATAATGTTATAAATATGCTCTAAAAGTATGATGCAGATATATGCAGTGTCCTGTGCCTTTATCATACCTGGTATAGTAAGGATGGATTGTTCTTGTGAGCCTTTTGTCTGCTGCAATACAGAATGTGTACCAAGATGTAACAGTATATAGGATTAGATGTGAGATTTTGCCATGTGTGCCATTAGAATATATATTTTCCAGATTTAAAATGAGTTTATACAAAAGGAAAACCTACATATCTACAAAGTATTCTTTCATATAACTGTTTCTGTTCTTGATTTACAGCTGGACGTCTACCACAGCCGACTGACGCAGTGCTGGGACAAAGTTGGACAGTTAGCGTGAATTACTCCAGGGGGCACCACCTGATACAGCACATTTTACACATCACACTTCTCCACATACAGACACACACTGCCAGAACACTCTACTTTCTTTCTCTGTATCTCTGTCTCTGTCTCTGTCTGTCTGTCTGTCTCTCTCTCTCTGTCTCTGTCTGTCTCTCTCTCTGTCTCTCTCTCTCTCTGTCTCTCTCGCTTCTATTCCCTTGCCTCTCTTTCTCTTTATAGTAGACATTCTATTATACAGAGACGAATCTGATACACATTATATCATATATTTGTATAAAGAATCACTTGTATATCGTTGTGCATGGTGCTTTTTCGGGGGGGGGGGCACAGATTACTTTATGTCTGTTTAATCTAAGTGTCTGTATACTCTAATTTAGAGTAGGTAGTTTATTTTCAAAGATATATAAGTTTGTTATAGACCATACACCTTGTACGTAAAATGAACGAAAAAGGTTGGGGGGGGGGGGTAAGTTCAACCTGCATATATATAGGGAATTGATGTTTTTCAAATGTAAATACAAGTACCCGGTAGTGATTTTTCAATGTTGTTTCATATTCATTTTAACATTATATTTCCTAAGAGTTCACTAAAACGCATCTTTGTACAAACTGGTATTATAAATAGTCTCCATGCTAAATGTCATACGTTCAGCTGTAGATCCTTTCGAAGTCTAATTTTAGAATGTAAATATTTACTTTATCCTTTATCCTCATACACGCATTGTTTTGTACCTTCATTCTTACCTAAATTTTATGTTACTACTGTGTTAGTTACTACATTGTACTGTTTCTTTTAAATCTCATATGTGCAATATAATCGGTTTGATACTATTTTCTGTGTTCAGATTCATGATTTATATCGTGTTAAGGCTGCTTTGCGGACACTTTTTGGAAAGGTACGGCAAGGGAGGGAGGCTTTTTATTTTATTTGTTACATGATATCTCGGCAATGAGGGAGGTAATTTTTTCTTTTTCCCCTTATTTGAAATGATGATGGAGGTAGCTTTTTAGATTTATTCTTAGTTTATTTAGGGGTTTACACATATGTTGCTTCAAATGCCACTGTGTTGCAAAATATATTCTTGGCTTGGTTATGCTGTTGTGGCTGACATACACCCTTAAACTGCAAAATATGTTTCCAATTAAATCATCTTACGGCATATCAATCATTCACATAATCAATCTAACAATTTTAGGTAGAGAAAGCACACATTTTGGGGTTTCAAAAACTGTTTTAGTTGTAAAAATTGATCAAGTAGAACTACCACAATGGTGGTGCGAAATTTTAGAACATTTTTTTTGTCATTTTTTCAACTGATGTGGATTTTTTTAGGGTATTTTATTATAGAATGATAAAAAGAGTGTATGTGGCCGTTTTTAGGGGGTGCGGGCGGTATCCGCAAAGCTGACTATCAATTTTATGCAGCCTAACCTATACCGTATTATCCCTCGGGAACCTTCAGCGTTTCCGAGAATCCACGAGAGGAGGATCCGCGCATGCGCAGCCAGTTTGGATTCCCGAGTGACAGCGTCTCATTGGTCTGCAAGAGCCCTTAGCCATTTCGAGCTGTAAGTATATAATTTGTTTGATCTGGGGGCGGAATTTCACCCCACAGACTAATTTTATTGTATAGATTGTTTGGGCAATTCTTTGTTTGCCCTTTCTGCTCGTTTAATTGTGTTTAGAGCAGTTTTCAACGACCGGGCCGATCCTCCTCCGAGGCGGCCATCTTGGTTTTCACGGTCGTCAACATTTCATTCAATCTACACCCCCTGGTGTTAAAAGAGTGGAATTTTGCCCGTTTTAAGGGCAAATCACAGCTTTGCCCACCCCCAGGTGGTCATTGCGGGCATTTGGCGAGCATTTTGGCTGTTTTTCGCCACAAAATGTGAGTTTTCCCGATCGGTACGCTGACCGAGCGGCGGAAAACTTTGCCGCTGGGTTCGGCGAGTCTCTCTGTAAGACGGAGACAAGCGCGTGCCCGGTACGTTGACCGAGCGGCGGAAAACTTTGCCGCTGGTTTCGGCGTGTCTCTCTGTTAAGACGGAGACGAGCGCGCGCCCGGTACGTTGACCGAGCGGCGGAAAACTCTGCCGCTGGGTTCGGCGTGTCCCTCGGTTAAGACGGAGACGAGCACCCGCCCGGTACGTTGACCGAGCGGCGGAAAACTCTGCCGCTGGTTTCGGCGTGTCTCTTGGTTAAGACGGAGACTAGCGCGCGCCCGGTACAGGGACCAATTGACCATAAACTGACAAACTGAAGCAGTTGTTTACTGGTTTAGCGATCGGCATTACCGGCAAGAAAGGTCCAAATACTAGGAGGAAACATACTATAAGTGAGGATGATTCTGACATTCAGATGCATGACTCCAATGAGACCATTGGCACGTCAGGGGCTGGTCATGCGGGTATGGAAGGTACTGCGACTACGTCTACTAATGCGAGTACTTCAGGTACTTCAACCCAATCTACTGCAGGTATTTCTGGCACTCAGGGATTTGATTTCCAATCCTTGTTCCAGAATGTGGACACATCGGCAATGATGGGCCAATTCTTGGGCAGTCTACTGATGCAAGCTGTGAAGCAAACACCCACTGACCCCTCGGAAGAGGAAGAAGATGAGGAAGTTGAGGAGGTTAAGGAGGAGCCTAAACCTTCCGGTAAACTTTACAACCTCATGAAAGAGTGTGTGGAGCACGAACAAGAGAAAGGGAAGAAAGGAAAGGATATCAGACCCTTTGTGGCAGAGTTTCTGAACTCAATGTTCAAGGAAAAGAGGACCAGGTCTGACCTGGAAACGTTGCACAGCAAGTACCCACAGCAGGAGAAGGCTGGCCAATTGGTGGTGCCGGAGTTAGAACCAGTGCTTAAGGTTCTAATTAATAAAAGCAAGAACTCTGAGTTTCTTAAACGTGAGGAAGCATTGAAGAAGTTGCAAGTGCACCTGGTAAAGGCCATGCTGGCATTTGTGCCGATCATGGACCTGTGGATATCTCGAGGTGATAAAGACAGTCAGTTGGATGAACTGAGTGAGGCTTTTGGGGACTGTATGAAGTTGATTGTCAGTACAATCAAGGCCATCACTGCTCGTAGAACGGAGGCGCTCAAGCCCATGGTAGTTGCTAAATATGGGGAGCATTTTCTCAAGGATGGTGGAGATGATCCGAAGTTTTTATTCGGAGGTAATCTCGAGGAGGCAATCAAAACTGTGGACTCAGCACACAAGATGGCCGAAAAACTTGAGAAACCAGCACAGCAACATGCAGCGCCAGGGAAAGCTAAGAGTAGCTTCAAACAAGGCCAGCAACAGCAGCGCAGGCGGGGGTTTCCCCAGCAGAGGCATCAGCATCAGCCCAGGGGGTTCAACCCGTTAGCTGGTATGAGGTTCCCATTCGTGATTCCCCAGTTTGGTCACAATGTGGCACCAAGGATGAATGGACCGAGGCCCAGGGCACCAGCGCCAGCAGCAGCGGGTAGTGCAGCGAAGGCAAAGCAAACCTCGGGTTTTCAGAAGTAGGGTCCTTAGCAGGGCAGGTAAGTCCCCTACAGTTCAATCATTCTGCTCAGAATTTTGTCGCTGGTAGCATTGCTAGATATATAGACCGCTGGTCCATGATAACTAGTGACCCGTGGGTCCTGGACATGGTTAAAGGGGTGAAGATACCTTTTGAGGAGTTGGAACCAACTCAACAAATGGTGCCTTTCCCTTATGATCTGGGATCAGAGAAAGAGGAGCATGTTGACAATGAGATTGGCAAGTTGCTCACAAAAGGTGTCATAGTTCCTGTGGAACCAGCTTATGGTCAATTCATTTCTAATGTGTTTGTAAGGCCCAAGCCCAATGGCGAGTACAGATTAATTTTGAATCTGTCAAAAATGAATGAGAGTGTAGAATACACACACTTTAAAATGACAAGTTTAAACACGGCTGTTGAAATGATGAGGCCTGGATGCTTTATAGCATCCATTGACCTCAAGGATGCTTACTATTCTGTTTTGGTGTCAAAAGAGGATAGGAAGTTCCTGAGATTCTACTGGAAAGGAATCTTGTATGAGTTCCAGGGCATGCCCAATGGTTTGGCCTGTGCCCCGAGAATTTTTACAAAAATTCTAAATCCAGTCTTCTCCAACCTGAGAGATGGAGGTCATGAGTGTTTTCAATACATTGATGACTCCTTTATCTTGGGAGATACAGCAGAACAGTGTAGGGTTACTACTGACAGGCTTGGACAAGAGTTAGATTCTCTAGGGTTTGTGGTGCATCCTGATAAATCAGTATTTACGCCTACACAAGAAATTGTGTTTTTGGGGTTCCTGTTGAGCTCACAGACTATGACCGTGAGACCCACACAGGACAAGATAGACAAGTTCAACATGGCGGTGTGGAACTTGGCTAATGGTCCCAAGCCTTACACAATAAGGGATATTGCTGGTATTGTTGGTCTGATGACGGCCTATTCTGCAGGAGTGCAGTATGGGCCGGCACATATCAAGGGTCTTGAGAGAGAAAAGAACCTAGCGCTGGAACAAAATAAAGGGAATTTTGATGCAGAAATGATTGTGGGTTCACATGGTATGGATGACATCAACTGGTGGTTAGAAAACCTTCCGACTGCTTCCAAAAAGATCAGAAACGAGGGTGCTGATTTTGAAATCATCACCGACGCTTCAGGCACTGGGTGGGGGGCTCACAGGGGTGAGACAACCACCAAGGGTATTTGGAAGGAGGAGGAAGTGAACCTTCATAGTAACATTCATGAGTTGATGGCAATCCAATTAGGATTACAAGCATTGGTACCAGAACATGGGGTCAATGTCAAAATTCGTACTGATAACACTACTGCTTTGGCTTATGTCCGAAAAATGGGTGGAATCAAATCGGTTGAATGCAACGAGTTGGCAAAGCAAATCTGGGAATGGTGTGCCGAGAGGGATATGTGGTTGACCATCAACCACATACCAGGAAAGGAAAATGTGTTGGCAGACTACCTGTCAAGACACTTTTCACCAGATCTGGAATGGGAATTGAGTCCAAAAATTTTCAAGAAGGTTTGCAAAATTTTTGGCACACCAGAAGTGGATTTGTTTGCCTCCCGTGCTAACGCTAAATTGCCATGTTTTGTGTCTTGGGGGCCACAACCTGGCGCCTGGGACAAAGATGCCTTGTCCATCTCATGGAAGGGAAAATACATGTATATTTTTCCTCCTTTCAGTCTGTTGGGACCCGTAATTTAAAGGTTCAGGCTGGAGAGGGTACAAGCGATTCTGGTCACCCCCGATTGGCCGGGTCAACCGTGGTACGGCGGGCTCCAACGCACCAATTGGAGAAGACTTCGCTTCAGGAGAGACAGAGGAAACTTGTGTCATCCAGGAGAGCCCGCGAACAAGCTAAGGCTACAAACTACCCCGTTGGTGGTCTATCGTTCCTTCTGAAGAAGAAATTGGTGAAAAGGGGATTTGACAGTCATACTATTCAGCTGGCAGTTAATGCCAGGAGACCTGCCACTAGGAAGTCATATACGACTTATCTTAAAGACTGGTGCGTTTTCTGCGTGGAAAGGGGCATTCCAGTGCTCCAGCCTACTGTTCAGCAAGTGTGTCAGTTCCTTTCAAAACTGCAAAGAGAGGGGAAAAGTTACCAGGCCCTGACGCAGCCAGATGTGCTCTCTCTGCGGTTTGCAATTATGTCAATGGCAAACCAGTGGGACAACATCAGGTAGTCAAACTGTTGATCAAAGGAGCGTATGAAATGAATCCGCCGGGTCCCCGCTACCACACCTTTTGGGACGTCCGTAAGGTACTTGATGTCATTCAACAGTGGGACAATGAAACAGTCTCACTTAAGAAACTCTCAATGAAGTTGAGCGTATTACTACTTCTCGTGACATCCCAGAGGGGACAGACCATAGTAAATCTGTCAATCAAAAACATGTCTGTTAAGGACAAAGCAGTGTTCCGCATGACGAAACTACTGAAGAGCAACCGGCAAGGTGATCCGCTGAACACACTGGTACTTCGGAAATTTGACGAAAACCCTAGGGTGTGTGTGGTACGGTGCCTGGAACAGTATCTAGAAAGAACAAGGACAATTCGATCTGAAGAATCGCAGTTGCTTATTAGTTATATAAAACCACATCTACTGATAAGTCGGGATACTCTATCAAGATGGGTGTTAGGCGTACTTGCGTTATCAGGCATAGACGTGCAACAGTACAAGCTGCACTCAACCCGAGGAGCCTCAGCGTCGGGGCTCCTCAGGGTAGGGGGCAACTTAAACCTGCTAATGAAACGGGCTGGGTGGCGCCAGTCAGTTTCATTTGCACGGTTTTATCACAAACCAATAGAAGACATTGTCGAGGGTAACGCCATTCTGGCGTAAAATGAAGTTACCTTTTGTAAGGCTGGAAAGTTACTCTTGCGAGTATTTGAACTTTGTAAGTTTAGAACTGTTATGGTTATTGGCATCTTAAGATGACATATTGGGTGTATAAGTCAAGTTAGACTTATTATAGGCAAGTTGTTATCATATGTGGATATATATTTTCTTTCACATTACCACTTTAATATTGTCACAGACAATATAAGTTGAATGTAAATACGTTGTTGTGTTTTCTGTTCAGGGTAGTCAATTGCTCTGAAACTCTCGTGGATTCTCGGAAACGCTGAAGGTTCCCGAGGGATAATATTAAGATTATTTGAGACTTACCTGTAAGTTGAGGTATAATCAGGATTATACCGAGGGAACCTGGCGGTTCAGGGAATACACGCCCTACCGCTCCCTCCCTCGGTTAATCATGATGTCTCAGATTAATTAATAAGGGGGATGGTTTTGGAATTTATCCCTAGTAAGGTTAGGTATTAGTTAGTTGACCCCCCTTCACAGGCTCTTAAGGACTGACTGCGCATGCGCGGATCCTCCTCTCGTGTATTCCCTGAACCGCCAGGTTCCCTCGGTATAATCCTGATTATACCTCAACTTACAGGTAAGTCTCAAATAATCTTAATATTCATTCTTATAAGCATACATGCTCTAATAAGCGCACACCCCTCCCTTTTTGGGCCCCACCTGGTGTAAAAGCGGTCAAATAAAGTGTAAAAAAAACCCCAATTATTTAATGGCCAAAACAACGATTTTAGGCTTTAGAGGGTGCACTTATTAAAATTAATTCCTCTAATCAGGTTTTGAGCATTCAAAAGATTTTCCGCACATGTGCGCTTATCCGAACGAATACGGTAATCAATGATTCTATTCAGTAGTAAAAAGTATCAAAAGAAAGGAAGACAACAGAATTACTGCAAAACCCTGTGTATAAGCCGCACCCTCACTTTGGGAGAATGCTACAAGCCGCACCTGGGCTTGAAATGATCATTCCTTAGTATTGTCTATATAAGTATAAGCCCCATCCTAAGTTGCTAGAGGTGCTATAAGCCGCACCAGGGGCTTGAAATGGTCTATAAGCTGCGGCTTATATGGGGGGTTTACGGTAGGAGTCAGTTACTGAAGTCAAATATAAACGAACAATTCATCATGCATGAATGATTTATAAAAAAAAACAAAAAAACGAAGATGCATCGTGGCCATCAAAATAATGAGAAAAAAAGGGGGGGGGGGTGAGGTAATCGGATATCAGTCAATACTTCCTGGATCAGATGGATGCCAATCCTCCAATACCTCACAGACTGGGGTGGAGGTGTCTTTCTGGGAAGGAATAACATGGGCGATTCTGAGTACCAGCTATTGTGGAATTGTAGACTTTGGAATATAAAGCTATACTAGTGTCAACTTTCCACAACATTATTTAGGCAGACTTTGGGGGGAAACCTGCTCATGTGTGCATTTGTGGTTAACTTAAGAAGAGCAGGTCATTGCGGGGAGTTCCCCTGGGTCCATGCACAACATCATGTAGGTCTATCAGTGTTTCTACGCAGTAGCCAAATACCACTAAGTGTGTGTATAGATGCTTTCATTGTGTGTCTATACATGTTAAGTATCCTGTTTTCATAGACACGTGGTGTATTATTCTAACAAGGCATGCAAGGTTATAAAGTAGGCCCCCCATTAAGGTCCTTTCAGGCTTATATATCTATATTGGGCCTTTGAGAAATGGAGAAGGGCCTCCATGCAATCACCCCAAATAGGGGCTGAATATTTATTCGCAACTTTACGGTAGATGTGAGTGGGGATCGGGTGGATACCAAAGTAGGGGGCAAAGATATACCTTTTAAGGGTTACATAATGCTTTTAAGCACTATGTCCTTAGGTCGTCACGATACATGAATGTTTTGCTACACTCATGCATCATGCCGACCCTACAGGGTCGATACACTCCTGTCTGCATCAATGTAGTGCTGGCGATTCTACTCACCAGCACTGTATTGATACATCATGACGATAAGATAATAAATTCTAAGGTATTATAGAACCCTTAAAGGGTTAGGTGTTGCTGGGAGCTGTGGGGGGGGGGGGGATGGGTCTGGTCTAGGATGGAAAGCTGCCCAGACCGACCCGTGACCGCCTGACGTCTAGCTGTGTTACCACATCTGAACTCATACCCCGCTATGATCTATGATGACGCACCAGTGGTCACACACTTTACATGAATTATGGGCAGCCATTACGTCACATAAGTCTTCATTATGGCATTGTGGTACTTGCGGTGTGGTATCATTCATAGACATGAGTATCCTGGCCCACGCAGTCGTTGCAGTTTTATGTCTGTCTGCCTCTATGTATGTATGTCTCTTGTCTCTCTTTCTCCTTACCATTATCTTCCTGTCTCTCGATCGACCCATGATTGATCAAGCCATAGGAAGCATATTTACATGGGGGGGGGGGGGACTGCAGTACTATTACATTACATACCTAGGCTTTCATTTTAATGTATATGGGAGGGGGGGGGGCTTGTTCTGTCCCTTTTTTTCCACGCCAAGGCTATTTTTTTTCTCTCTTTCTCTTCTGTGACCTCTGTAGGGATGGGATTCAGACTCGTGCACGTACAACGGCTTGTCATGTATAAATATACACATCAAATGGTTATTTTAGCATCCCCTTTTCGCACTGACATTGAACTAACTAGTGGAGATGGATTTGTAACGGTGTTCTGGTACATGTATGAAGAAAGTAAAATAACTTGCATATTCAATTCTCATAAGTATAGTGGGGTCTCAGCTGGTTTTTTTTGTATATTACATGTACAATCTAACACTGATTATGCAGTGAACATTGGTACCAACGATATACGAAAGTTGAACTACTGCAATCGTCTTCACAGCTTTTGACTTTCAATTTATATATTTATTTTCAGTATGCAGTTTGGAAACAATTGGTTGTTGGTGGGAGGGGGGCAGCAGAGTGTGATGGTTGTGATCACTGCTGCGGTGTCCAGAGAACTGATAGGACCTGCTCATTCTATCCCTAACGGGGAATTCTACCACTAATTCTGAGGATAATGTGATTTGTGGTCTAGACAGTGGTTTGGTCTATGTTTCATTGCAGGACATAGTATAATAGTCAGGCTTGATAGAAAAAGTAGAATCCATGCTCAGTCATCAACCACGTGATATAATTCCAAAATGTTGCTAGAATAGTCCAAGATGTAGTAAAAAAAAAAAAAAATCAAAAAAATCAGAACCTAAGAGTTAGGTTATGTGCACCGAAACATTGAATTATTCCCACGTGAAGGTGATCGACCAATCCGTCATAACTTTTGGCTTCTGTCAGTGTCGGATTGTCAAGAAATTCTGTCCCGGGGGGGGGGGCACTTAAATTTTTTTTGAGACGGGTGTGTGGCTAAACCCCTGACTACCCTTACCCTTGCTAGGGCACTCGTGCGCAGGTTTTTTCTTCAAAACCCTACCCTTGCTAGGGAACTTCTGACATAACAGTCTTAGATTTTGCTCAAAATATCTTAAGATGACCTTGTTTGGGAGAAAATCTTATTTTCTTTATGCTATTTTCTTGAAAACTTGGAAAATATTCATGAAAATTTCTGAATTTTCCACATGAATCTGGGTATTTCACTAAAAGTTGACCCTTGCTAGGGACATTTTGCTCAAAAGTAGACCCTTGCTAGGGACATTTGTTGCTGAAACAGGAGGCTTGCTAGGGACTTTTCCTTGAAAAAGTTCCCTTGCCAGCCGCACATGTGTGTATACATTACATAGAGAGTGCCCCCCGGGAATTCTGTATCCCAATTCTATGTAGGTCATAGATAAAGTACAACATAGATACCCTCTTGGCAGAGAACGTATTTTTCAAAGTTTGTAAACGTTCTTATTAGGTTTGGGTAGGAACGTTTGTAAAAAAAAAAAAACACAAAAAAAAACACGTTACATAACGTTCAACAAACATTCAAAACAATTTTAATGTAATAGAAATGCTTGTTTTTCAACCAAATAAAACGTTTGTCAGTTACATCTCTTTAACGTTGAAAAACATGTTTTGTTTTTTTTTACCTAATAAATTAAACACTTTCTAGAACATTAGAAAACGATTTTTTTTTGTACATGTTTTGAAAATGTCACTCCCGTATATAAAACCACTGCATGACCCATGGGTATCATATGCAGGCCGTATGAGAACATGTGTACCCTATAATAAGGGCTATACATCCACTTTTCTGCTGGGGTTCTGTCATCCACTTCTGTTTTGCAAACATAATCATATCCTAGTGTTTCACCCCTTCACTCGGAGACTTTAAATACCACATCGCGTGTTAATACAGTGTGTCCGTTAGTGGTCGCGATGCATGGATGCAGATCAGTTATACTCACCAGTGTTGCATTAGTGCATCATGTCGACCTTTCAGGACAGAGGCAATCCCATAGGTTTGGCTTGGGTCACCAATGCACTATTCTGCCCTTAAAATGCTAGGCATGCCCCACCACAAAGTGCTAGTGGGTCCCACTTCCGATGGTTCAGCATATTATCCCACTTCAAGCAGCATTGTTGTTACTCATCCATAATTGTACCTATAGATTGGTGCATGCGTACGTATGGAAAATATGAAAAGGACACAAAAAGAAGTGCAATACTAATATTTCCACAACTACAATTACGGATCTAGTATGTGATATGAATAGGCGGAGACTAATTCTGTATGTTCAATATCAAACGTGAGTCAGTGCTTTTATCATTCAGTGGAACCTCGTTGTACCGTGTCTAAATATTATTTTTGGTTGTATTTTCGGGTTTACATGTGTTGGTTTTGGCCTAGGTCCAGTTTTGAAGATAGATATAGAGAGAAACGCCAAGTTGATTTAAGTTGGAAAAGATTTTTTTTTGGGTCAGCAGCAGATCAGGGGCGGGGGGACGAACAATGGATTACAAGTAACAAGGCAATGTGTCTGTGTGTGTGTGGGGGGGGGTACATTTTTTACCGTTGTTATGTCATTCCCTACACGTGTATATCCTGTGCAATTTCGTTTCAATAAGCTATAAGCCAGCTCATTCAATTGTGAAATTTCATACGTCAGTTTCTGGTTAACTTATCGGGGCCCAGAACAGGTCGATGTCACTGTCATCATGAGTGGACGTGGTCCTATTTTATACCTGAATGTTGTAGTCCCTGTAGCGTTATCACGAGAATCATATAACTTATCCGCTTTTAATCCCCCTCCTTTCCATTTAAAACTCTTTGCAAAATGTTAAGGTCGAGGGTGTGTATACAAATACATGGTCTCTATTTTTTCTTCTTTTCTGATAAAAGTTCCGGCCATCTATCCCGACCATGATTTCTATACCATTGATTAAATTTTTCAGTTGCATACACCTAAACATAAATAGGCATCACACTAAAAGTACCTATTGGATAATATACTGTAAAAGCAACGTGTCACTAATCTTTTAGCAGTGTGAAATAGACTGATGCACAAGTTCCACTCTTAGTATGAATCGTTAGCAGTGCATAATACCTACATTCTACAGCACTGGGGTTAATTTCAGCTTGTTTGACAAAAGCATATAATGATGTCTAGAGTAGAATTTTTAGTCTACTGTCCATCTCTAAATTTACATTGGACTTGTCTAGAACAGTGCCTTTACGTCCCAAGAGTTTCTCTCTTCTTACTGCAATACATTGGTATTAGCTTTAAAAACCACAATCAGTGGACCAAGAGGGAAATTGGCCAGGCTCCTTTCTCTGTGTAGTTTAGTACTGAACATAAATTAAAGATTTTAAAGGGAGTTGTAAGACGCCTATTTAATGCTACTGCTGTAGTGAAAAGGTAAACATGTATTTATAATCAGAGTCCTGGCGTCGTTGAAAGGTATATGCGAATAACATTACTACACTCTGATCTTTATGTCTGTCAAAAAAACAAACAACAAGCGAATGATTTTCACTATTTCATAGCTAGCGATAAATTTGCTCATATATGTTTTACATAGGTCCAACTTTCAACGCTTTTTGTCATTTTCCCCTTGTCCTATTCCTAATGTACAAAAGCCTGGGTAAGCAATAAATCCAAATTAGATTTTTTTTGCAACGGTTTTATTTGGTCCTGGTTTACAGTGCTCAGTTTAACTGTTCGACCCAATGTAAACCAGAGGTGCGTGAAGCTAACGCAACCAATCTGTTTGAACAGTAACTTAATACTCAATATCACACTTAGTACCATACATAGTTGCTTCGAATTAACTTAAAGATGAATGACATATGACATGTACATAGACAATAGAATAGTTTCAGTACAGAAAAGAAAAATACATTGTACATTACAGGTTGGAGAAAAGGGGTGCTGTATAGAGTGAAGTAATGCCAATTCCCCAAGAGATGGTGGGTGAGTAGGCGCAAGTAATCATCTGTGGGTGAGTAGGTGCAAGTAATCATTGGTGAGTGCGTAGGTGCAAGTAATCATTGGTGAGTGCATAGGTGCAAGTAATCATTGGTGGGTGAGTAGGCGCAAGTAATCATTGGTGGGTGAGTAGGCGCAAGTAATCATTAGTGGGTGAGTAGGCGCAAGTAATCATTGGTGGGTGAGTAGGTGCAAGTAATCATTGGTGAGTGCATAGGTGCAAGTAATCATTGGTGGGTGAGTAGGCGCAAGTAATCATTGGTGGGTGAGTAGGTGCAAGTAATCATTGGTGGGTGACTAGGTGCAAGTAATCATTGGTGGGTGACTAGGCGCAAGTAATCATTGGTGGGTGAGTAGGCGCAAGTAATCATTGGTGGGTGAGTAGGTGCAAGTAATCATTGGTGGGTGAGTAGGTGCAAGTAATCATTGATGGGTGACTAGGCACAAGTAATCATTGGTGGGTGAGTAGGCACAAGTAATCATTGGTGGGTGAGTAGGTGCAAGTAATCATTGGTGGGTGAGTAGGTGCAAGTAATCATTGGTGGGTGAGTAGGCACAAGTAATCATTGGTGGGTTAGTAGGCGCAAGTAATCATTGGTGGGTGAGTAGGTGCAAGTAATCATTGGTGGGTGAGTAGGCGCAAGTAATCATTGGTGGGTGAGTAGGCGCAAGTAATCATAATCATTGGTGGGTGAGTAGGTGCAAGTAATCATTGGTACGTCGCTTGTCCAATTAGCACCAAAGAAAAGCTCCCCACGACATGAGAATGTTAGTCAAATAAATATCAATCAATCAATAACCCAGGCTTGCCCTCTAAAGCCCCCCCCCCACACTTGTCGAAAAAAGTTTTTTTTTTCAACGTTTGCAAATGTTTTATTTGGTTAGGGTATGTTGAAAAAACGTTTTTCAAACAATTTTCAACCAAATAAAAACGTTTTTATTAACGTTTTTATGTTCAAAAATGTTTTTTTAACCTGAAATAAAAACGTTTTCATAAGAACGACAAAAAACATGTTTGATGTTATTTTGACGTTGAAAAAAAGATATTTGGAAAACTTAGTAACCAAATAAAAACTTTTTTTTTAACGTTAAAAATGTTTTTCTGCCAAGTGGGCCGTCACAGTATTGAACTGCAGCTGGTATTAATAGCTGCTGACCGAGGCTGTCAATAACTGAAATCAGTATGTTATCCATGCAGGGGGGTCTTGCCAAAAAGGAAACGTGAACCAAAAATGAAAACAGGCACGTTTTTGTATTGATAATCGTTTGGGTGAAACGTGCACGTTATTTTACACATCAAAAAAAGTTTCTCATACAATCTACTGTACATTTTTTGTCAATACTATGATAACGATTCATGACATTTTCGTTTTCCTCAACACTCTCTGAAAAAAATTACAGACTCACTTCCTCGTTTTCTTTTGGCAAGACCCTCGAACAAGTAATAGGGGGATGGAATTAGCACAGAGTTTTGCAGTACAACACCTAAAAGAGAACACTCATTGGTGTTAGCCTTTTGGTGTTTCTTAAACATATTAAACATCCACTTCGCACTAAAACAACTTTCGTTTTTTTTTGACATTTTTACAGTTAGGTTTTAGTTCGAACCTTTGATTTGTCTGTCACTAGCCATGAGTAGAAAAAATATGTCACAGTCAAGGTCACCTCTTTGTGTCCACACAATTTACTCTACAGTTGGAGCCCATGAAGCAAACAAATTGGCGACTTCATTAGCACATAGAGTCGCCCGGGAGAAACTAGAATGAAGACACGTTTTCAGTAGGCTAAGGGCATGGAGGCCTTGTATTGTATTGCATTTTGTTTTTTGGCTATTAAAATCTCACTCAACGTGGGCAGATTTTAAATTTCAGCTATACGTGCATTCACCAATTACTTCAATAAACAATGTCCATGTCATATCATTGGTGAGTCAAACCTTAATTACTGTACAGATAAAGTTTTTGATGATGAAAAAGCCACAGGTGGTGCCCTTTTGCTGTATTTTTAAAATTTTTTAAATTTCATTTAATCGCTCACATCAACAGTGGTACAAATGTGCCATGATCTACCCGATTAATTTCTGCCGGTGCATACATCATGAGTAACATTATTTATCACCCAGGGTAGAATACTTTAGCTTTGTTAAGTCATACTTATAGCGGCTACATCCAGTCTTTTGTTGCCTAATGGAGAAATGAGAAAAATGGAACCCATGTACACATGAATATATACAGATGAGTGATATGGTACAAATTATAGAAAAAGTTATCATGAATTTAAGACTTACAATGGAGAGAACAAGTCAGGGAGAGATAGCTCAAGCAGCATATACAACAACACAGAGAATTTATCTTATTATTGACCAGAAATATTCTGGTTCAAACCATCTGGATTCTTGCTTAACCCTGTCCAAGATAACTCATACAATATTACTTTATTTATTCCGATACCCTTGAAACCCTATACAACATATATTTTAGACTTCTTATTCACTATAGCCAGTGTCTTTTTTCGCAGGGGCGAAAATTGACCAATACAAATTTGGCTGAACACCTTTGGGCCATTGCTTCACACCTCTTCTGATTTTCAGAAACTTATTCCTTCTGCCCCTCGTCTCAGAACCAAGAGATTTCCTGATGATTTTCTTGAAATTTTCTTTGCTGGGTGCCAGTTGGGTGTCTTTTTTAAGGTCATTCCAAAGAAGGGCGCCCGTTTAGAAAATCCTTAAATGACAAAGTATGTTAAATGACTGATAATTAACTTTCATAACGAGGCATTGCGGGATTGTAGAATAACCGAAAAAGTGTCATTAAAACACCAAGCAGCATGTATGCAAACAGATCCTCCCACTGCCTTCAGCTGTTCCTTGTATGTATTTCTACTGCAAACAGATGTTTAACGCCATTTCGACAGCTAAGGTTATATTCATGGCGAGAAAGTCGTTTTTCTTAGTGATAATGGCCTTACTATACCATATGATTATTCATTGTATATATTGATAGAGTTTTCACTTACAACTGTGGGTATAGTTCAACTCAGATTTTGATTTACAGATTTCTACTTAATATCATGGCCACAGTTTTTAGCCAGCAAAATCGATGAGATGCATAAAACCCTGGGTCATCTGTGACCTATATCACACGTTCAATCGTATCTGTTTCTATTTGTGTTTCACATGATTCGAATAAAACCAAGGTCAGATACTTGTTTTCACAATGAGTACCATCTTTTAGATGGAGCACTGCATTGGCAACTGATAGTCATCACTCTGAAAAAAAAATGCAAAGATTGACACATTAACTCGCGGGATATATTGTGCACATACACGAGGTTTAAGGGACGAGTCAGTTATTGCCAGCTTTGCACTCTCAGAACAGGTGTTTAGAATCTAAACACATTCCTAAACACAATCTTGTCCCACTATTTGAAATGCATTTAGACCCTAAACATGTTTAGAATTGAAGGTGTTTAGACAGAAAATGTTTAGAACAAGCAAGTGTTTAGGCTCTGATGTGTTTAGATTATCATTGTGTTTAGATATAATATGTTTAGGTGTTTTGCTTTTATTCAGGGCTAGGGGAAACATCCCTTAGAAGTAATCTAATAGAGCATTTCATCCTTCCAGAATGGTAGATAGCAAACCATTGAGTATTCATCTAGTACATATATGAGAGAGCAATTCCAATTACTTATTGCAATATTGGCTTAGAAGTTTTCCAAATAGAATTATAAGACAAACTTACCTACTATATGTAACAGTTCCTATACATAGAAAACTCCAAGTTCAGTAGGCCTTTCTGACAGTTTCTCCTTCCTGTCTCTGTGGTGGACTGCCTAAGACTGACAGCATATGGGTAGATGGGGACTAACTTGATAGTCTGTATGTAATTTGATACCAGTGTAGAGATGCCACCTTAGGTTAGCCTGTCCCCAATGGGATTAACCATCACATGTCTAAAAAAGTGACACCCATCACTCTCCCAGAGATTAGTTGCCTAGGTTACCACTGAGGTGGGATTGAGTGTCAGGGGATTAAGAGGGGTCCTCTAAACACTGTGGTGTTTAGAGGGTGGAAAATGTCCAATATTGTGTTTACAACCTCCATGTGTTTAGCCTTTATAGGTTTTAAACACAAAAAATGTCATGTGATTATAGACATTAAGCACAATATCACCCTAAACACGTTTAATTTCTAAACACCTTTATGACAGTGTGGGAGGGGAAGGGGTTTGGTAAATATGGCGAGGGTATTTTGAAAAAAGAGGCCCTGGTAGAGAAAGGGAGAGGAAAAAACTTGATAAACCATCACACTTGAGATTCAAAACTAAATATGATTAATTTTAGACCTCGTTACAGCTGTGTCTCTCAAAGTTAGGGCCTATAGTTGTTGTTGTTGGGGGGGGGGGTCTTGAACATTTTTATGTCAATGGGTTTTATGTAATTGGTGAGGGGCGGAAAAAAATTGCCGGCACTGAAAAAATCTATCAAGCCTCCCATTTTGGTAATTAATCTTGCTTGACATAGGCCCCTATATATTTACCTAATAGTTTGTTGTACATTAATTGTTCAGACATTGTTAAATCATACTACGTGTACTTGTATATACAGCTGTTTTGGATGTGACTTCTACTATGAGTCCCATTATTCACAGATGTCTTACACATTTATTTATAAGCTGTCATAGGTCTAGACCTCTTCTGATCCAGTTTTTAGATACTCGACCTAAGCCATATGATCCGCCTGGGTGGAATGTTAGGGTGATATTTTATACCTACGTAACCATTTTCTTTTTCAACCTCCCGCCGTCAGACACGGTCCACAAGTGCGTAGTAAATGTCTATAGTACTCTGGATCATGGACAATAGGCATCATACAGAGTTCTGGCATATTTTAATAGATTAAGGGGACAACAACAGAAGGCAAACATTTATCTTCGGTATTCAGTTGTGGAATGCCTCCCTTTCCTTTGTAGGCCTACTATATATAGTATAGTGGATCGGCTAGAGGGACCAGGGTGTCATTTCTCAATACGGTACGACTAAACAACTCCACTCCAATTTAAAACCCTTAAAATTAGAGCGGGGGGGGGGGTGGCTTGCCACAGACTCGTATGCATGGTTGAAGGGAGAAGGAATAATTTCGCAATGTGTACCTATATGCTATCCGTGGTGGGCATAGAACGTTGAATTATCGTTTACCACTGGCCGCTGTGTATCCCTGTGTCAACTTTAAAGTTCAGCCAGTTACAGATTTAAACCGTGTACCAATGGTTGGTTGATAGCCACACTTCTCAACTTTAATACAACGTAAGTGGAACCACTGGGATCAAATACCTATTCAGGACCCAACTAGCCCCCCCCCCCGCCGGTCAGCTCCAAACTCTTAGCCCCTGAAAATATCGAAAATCCTTTGGCCCCTCTCCCATTTGAAAATCATGCGAATCTTTATTGCCCCACCACACACAGTGCGCCCCAAATCGACTATATAGACTTGATCACATATCAAGTAATAGGTTAAAGCATGGACAACCTGGCCATGATTTCACAACCAACATTTTATTGGCAGAAATAATACTTCTATATGTCATTAGACACATAATCCCTTGCGCGGCACCCTAGTTCCAGACCAAGGCTTTCAACATCATAACTTAGAGATTGCTTTTTTCAAATGCAAATCTGTGTAAAAATATCATTACATTGATATATAACCCAATCCCTGTTTATACATGTCGTTATCGTTCAATCACAATAGAGCAATACTCAGTTTTATGTACACATATGCATAAACGCCCTACTTTGCAAACTAATGACTTCCATTTCATGGAAAAGAGAGCCTAGGCATTAAAGCCTTCTGCAAATCTTTCACCCCCCCGACGGAATACTGTACAGTCACTTTGATACCGTGATGAAATAACAAATCAACAATGATTATTATCTGTACACAAATATAACGACATTCACGTATTAGAAACAATTTCATCAAATTACAAACAAACAAAAAAAAAAAAAAAAGAAAAAAAGGGGGAAATATGTATTACACATATATGCAGGTCAGCATGAAAGTGTTATAATTTTTACACTTATATATGAGGGAAATGGTAGAATGGTCACAATAACCTTGATAAGAGTCACTAGAAGTTTAGTTTTATAATTATGACGTAACTATGGCAGGAACTCTGTTCAATAGTTGCTATGATCCCAGATTGCGATATGATTTGAGAAATGAGCTACCTATATGTGTGATCGCAGCACTTTCCAAGACAAACCCTTCTGTAGTCATTATATAGGATTTAGTAGAGCTTCGTAGCAGTAAAATCACTAGCATTATTATAAGGATCACCATACTGTAGCATCTTCTAAAAAGGACCTCTGGTCTGATTCGTCTGTTTGATAGAGCATACAATATGTAGTATAATTCAATATTTCATGATATTTTCATTACCTAGGATACTACTTTATAATGATCACTGATTATATCAGTTAGAAAACATTCACAGATGACACCGGTCACATTTCACCCGTATCACGTCCCGTGGTTGGCACACCTGCCCCCTTAGGGCTGATCCATGAAGTATGGTGCATTGTATTGATACACCTGGAGGCTCTTGCTAAACAGGAAACGAGAACCAAAAAGTAAAATGTGCACGTTTGTGTATTGCCAAATGGTTTGTCACAAACTCGTTTAGATGAAATGTGCATGTGTTTTTACAATTCAAAAAGTGTTTTTCTATGCATTCTGCTGTTAACTTGTTGTCAATACTATGAAAACGAGTTAGGCCATGCATGTTTCTATCAGCTCTGTCTCAAAAGAATTTAATAGGATCTTCCTCATTATCTTTTGGCAAGACCCTCTAGGTTATACTTGGTGATTACCAGTGAGTCTGCCAACAAACAAGAGGGCACAAAATTCATTTGGATGTTGACCCAATACATCATATCGATCAGCACTGATTCAAAGAGTGGCAATACACCAAATCATTTCTTAATCATGTGTGTCCGACTTGGGGTAGGTAGCCGACCTGCATGAGAGGAACATACTAATACCCCACGCTGTCGGGGGTCTAGTCCATAGGATGTCATCATTAAAATTTAAGCATGATAGGATATGTAGATGTTCCCTAAGTACCTATATACTATATATGATTATGTATAGGCTAATATGCTGACGATTCATACTATGAGAAGAAATTCTATGAAACATCAGCTTCTTTCAATATCTCAATGCTTCTCAGTAAACCTTGTTTATATGTAAACCAGCATCAACAGATGGAGTAATCACAGTCATAGAGCATGCAGCATTATTAACCTTTTGCAAAGAAGGGTGAAAGTGCATGTAGGAATTCGAGCATAATTGTTGGGTTCTTGAATGGCCTGGCAAAGAATACGTCTGCATGGCGAAACCTGGTGTGGACGACGTGGAGCCATGCACGTTAATTATCATATGTCCTGATTGGAAGGCGAAGAAACTCTTGGAGAATCCCCGCACCTTCATAAAAGATTCTCCTAAAGGACCACTCTGCCTCTCAGAGAATATCACTTTAGTTCCTATTGATATTAGCATTAAATCTCGTAATGTAACGATCTAGATAAGAAAGGCGTCTGGGGGGCATTTCTTAAGGTACTACGGTCACTCACAGCCCTACGACTTCAAATGCCAATGCTATTCCTATGGGGATTTTGGTACGACTTGAAGGGTGTAGTCGTAGGCTATTATTAAAGAAATGACCTCCAGCAGTAGGTCCTATATGTCAAAGGTTCTATCATCGATACATAGGGCAAATTTTCCGAGACAACGATTTTTACATATAGTTTCTGTAATACCTTATCCTCTCTACGAGAGGTTGCCTCCGGGAATGATCTCCTCTTTAGTAGGCCCCTCTATATACTTTTTTTTCTGAATACTTTTTGGTTCTCAACGACACCCACACTCCTCAACGATCATATCTGGATGAGTGCGGATCTCTATGTTGCCACTGTTCTGTAACTTGTCCTTGTCCTTGTGGTATAACATCATCAGCGGTTTCAATGTCACAGGAACGCAGCATGGCCGACGCGTCTTTCGGTCGTGCATGCGCATCATGCTCTGCAAGATTGCGTGGTTGGTCGGGTGCAGTTCGTGGCTTACCGGTGACGGACACTTGCCACTGCATGTATGGGCGTTGTATCGTACCGGAAACACTATGTCGTCTGCCCAGCCCAATGTGTCGAAGTCAATATACATGTCCGCGACAGAGCAGCGCTTTTTGGCGGGAGATTTTGTGGTTGTTGTGGAGGGAGCGAGCGCGTGTCGTTTTGGCCTAAGGTGTTCTTTGTAAGTTGTGGAGTTGGACCCAATGCTAAATGTCGTATGCAATTTGTGCCTGGAGCGCCGGAAGTGGCGCTCGAGTCTGGAGGGTCCTGTTCGGGGCAGGTCTGGTTTGAATTTGTCATCAAAGAACTTCTCCCTACTCCTGGAGTAAACTACCAATAAGATGTTGTCTGCTACCAGCCCAGACGATGTTGCGTCCAGCGCGTCGTTGGGCCTATACGATTCAATAACGGGACTTCCGAATAGTATGGACGCCGACCGCGGACGGCGCTGCTTTTGCTGTTGCTGGCCTCTACGCATTGGTCGGCGCGTTTGTTTCAGCGCGATCTCGAGGCTGCCATTTTGGAAGCGTTCTATCCCAGATTTGGTCATATCCCTCAGGACTCTAGTGATATCCAGAACGGTATATCCGTCCCCAGTGTCCCTTCGCCATTTCACTTGATACACTCGCTCCACCTGGCGGGTGCCTTCTGAATCCAGTACTCTGATGCGCACGCGCTGTAGACTTCCGCGTCGTGCAAGACGCGCCACCGTGCGTCCATCGGTCCGACCGTCGTCCCCTCTGGTGGCAGGGTGCCGCTCCAGAGGTCGAATCCGCAGCTCCGCTAGTTCCGGCCCTTTGTAGTCGACGACATCGGATACGGGAAATCTCAGGGCAAGTTCGGGTCGGCGGGAGAAGTGCCTGGGGACTGTAAATATAAGTAAAAACAAATTTGTGAGACATGTTGTCGTCATTAGCGTTCCATTTAAAGGCGGAAACGCATGTCTAGGCCTGACCTCGACCTCAACCTAGGTAGCACATATAAAAGCAGCACTCTATACACATATCTTATACCCACACATGAAATTCTTAACACATTCCTGAAATACAAATTACATAGCTCGTTTATAAAGAAGCAAAACCGACGACAGTTTGGTCGACTGAGGCCAATTTTTCAGCACTAAAGCGGTTTCGCTTCAGTGATGGTTTAAAGGATGTTGCTCCTTCAGGTAAGAGTACATATTCTCATGTTGTACCCTCTCTGCCGACCTTCTCTGACATAAACGCACGCACATTGCCGTGTACATAATATCAACACGCATATAAGCATGCCCCTAAAAGCTTTAAAACGCATGTTAAAGTTTGCTACATTCACCAAGGGCGCCATTAATATAACATTTCCAGTCTTGTGAAACTACAGAAGGCCTACATGAATCTCTGACTAGGGTAACTCGCCCCTGACTCGACAACTAGGCATGTTGATACCTTAAGTCGACTATCCTGCCTTATTCTAAGTTGTCTTCACAATAAATCAGGATTGTTGGTGTCAAGTGCAGGATATTCATATTGTAGTTAATGGTGCAAAGTCAACTGGGGGCCATTATGATGTGAAAGAAATTAACCCAGGGTGGTCGACTTAAGGTACCAACATGCCTACACTGTCATGAAGGTGTTACGACCTTAAACATGTTTAGCGTGATATTGTGCTTAATTTCTAATCACATGACATTTTTTATGTTTAAAACCTAAACACATGGAGGTTGTAAAGAGAATTATTGGACATTTTCCAGCATCTAAACACCATAGTGTTTAGAGGACCCCTCTTAATCCCCTGATACTTAATCCCACCTCAGGGGTAACCTAGGCAACGAATCTCTGGGGCAGTGATGAGTGTCACTTCTTTAGACATGTGGTGGTTAATCCCATTGGGGGCAGGCTAACTTGTGGTGGCATATCTATACATTGATATGAAATTACATTCAGACTATCATGTTAGTCCCTATCTACCTATATGATGTCAGTCTTATGCAGTTCACCACAGAGACAGGAAGAGAAACTGTTGTAGAGGCCTACTTGACTTTGAGTTTTCTATACATAGGAACTGTTTTATAGTAGGTAAGTAACTCTTATGGTCTAAACACGTTCCAAAAAGTGGGACACCATTGTGTTTAGGAATGTGTTTAGATTCTAAACACCTGTTCTGACAGTGTAGTGGTCGAGTCAGGGGCGAGTTACCCTATATCAAATCAACAAATGCATGGGTTTCAACTACATATAATGTAAAGCCTGTTATGGTATTTCCATTTGGTATAAGTATAGGGTTTAGACTCGGGGGGTATAAATTTCCTGTAGCTGTGCATTCATGTGTAGGCCCTCATCTCACCTTATAGTTATTCAAGACCCCGTACCACTACATTTGCATTATATTTTTTGGTCAATTACATTCTATCAAAATGCTTCTATACACTTGTCGACACTACAGGGCCCATGATTTAACCCTTGTTAATTGATGAGCCTGCGTCACAAAAAATGATCAATGTATAGGCATTGAGCAGGAAATAGCCTATATGCAGCACTGAAAACCTAGAAGTTCTGAAACTAGTCAGCGGTGACCACTTTAGGTCCTCAAGTTGACGATACCTAAAACTACAACTTTAGGTAGTCAAAATGATGACTTTAAGTCATCATCCTGACGACCTGAGTCATCAATATGATGACTCTGTACTGTCAGTATTGTCATCCTGATGACTCAGGTCGTCAGGATGATGACCTAAAGTCGTCATTTTGACTACCTAAAGCTGTAGTTTTAGGTATCGTCAACTTGAGGACCTAAAGTGGTCACCGCTGACTAGTTTCGGATCTTCCATGTTTTCAGTGAGGTATATATGAACAGAAATGAGTATTTGGTCATTCATATAGGCCTAGGCAGGGTGTAGCACTGTACATATATGTAAATTTATTATTTGATACAGTTTCCAATGAGAGAGAACCACGACCCTCTGAATTATTAATACACCCTGTAATATGTAACAAATCAAATAGAATACAGTGCATGGTCTGAACTTGGTAGTTACTGGATTGAGATTCTTAATATCTCTTAAAACCATTTCTTTGATATAAAAATCTACGCATCTTAAATATACATGAATTTATCAAGAGAGAATATATCATGATAATTACATGGCATCTGCCCAAACATTATACTTTACATATTGAAGAGTTCAGCATCTGTGATGTGGCCAAAAAACCGTGCCACCCTCTTCAAGTAAAACACATGTTTGCAGGCTATATATATTTTTTATTATGTTAACAGAGGTATTTGGATTAGATCTCCAGGGCCATACATGTTTTCATTGTTAACAACCTTTAAAAAGAAGTACAGAGGTTATCTTTAGAATTGCACTATATATATATATATATATATATATATATATATATATATATATATATATATATATATATATATATACTGGGTGTGTCAACTGTTGAGCACACATCTATCATTGACATAGACAATAACACACATGTTTGGATATAGACTTTGACAACTTTAGAGGCGGGGCACACTTCTCTGTACCTTCCACAATTGGTTAGCTACCTTGTTCTTCTATTTAGGCCCTAGGCCAACTTTGAAATCGTGTTAATGCATTTGTATACCATGCAAATTATGATTTTGGTAAAATGCTTTAGGCATGTATGGTTTATTGGACGAAGAATAATTGAGGCTTTCATTTTTCGGTCTCAAGTTCCCTGTCATCTCCCAATTATATTATTGTACAAAAAGGACATATCCCGATATACTTGTCTACTATTACCCTAATTGTTCTGCCAATTGGTAGACACTTGGCGGACACAATACCATTTATTTTCATCCAATACATATCTGTTGATGGCTATGAGGAAAACAAAAAAGAGTTGCTTAATCTATTCATCAATCTACAATAACATACATGTATACCCCTTTCAACATTACATCCTTGGTACGGCATACATGATATTCGTGAATGGCAGCATTATTCCATTTGACACATAATATCTAAACCTTCAGATGAAAATCACCCCTTCCTTATCTTACCTGTGGGACTCAAGCCCTTTATGGTGTCAGCTCCAGTCGTGCCAATCACCGATCCCTGCGGGCCTGCCGTGGAGGAAGCAACAGGGAGCTTCTCCCCTCTCTCCAGTCTCTCATATAACTCCAGTATAAACCTAACAGAGGCCTTGTTAGTATCAGCTCCCTGTGCCTCCAGTCTCTCCATCAGCTCCTGGGTCCTGGCTGTAATTGTCTCCTGGGTGGCACCTGGAGTTAATGGGCTGCTCGCCCATTGCTGTGGTGATTGCTCTCCTCCAGGGCCTAGTTCTCCAGGGCGGGCAGGACCCAGGACATCAGTGGGATGCAAGTCCTCCAGGCGTTGCCTCCTGCCTGCCAGCACTCCACTGCAGCCTCCAAGGACGGCCAGGAGGAGCACCACGCCAGCACTACAGCAGCAGCCAGCCATGCCTAGTGTGTATAATATTTGTATGTATACAGCTGAGGGTGAGGCTCACCCACTGTTGTCCCTGGGTCTAATATCTCGGGATGTCTCTACGCCTCTACTAACATCATACATGTATACATAGATTCTAGAGTCTAGCTTTGGGGGGATGCTAAACTCGGTCAAGTGAGGACTGTTGCGGTTTTGGAGAATTCTTTCTCTCCCCTCGAGGATAGGAATGCACCATAGGGTCCCTTGAGGCAAATTGCGTGAGTCTAGGCTTTTAAAGACCCTCAAAACCCCTCCCTCCTCTCTTAGCACTCACTGATTCAGCCCCTGTGATGACAGCTTAAAACAGTGACAGGAATTGATGGTTAATGGCGAGCAGAAGAACTGCCATTGCATGCATGGTACACTCTTATCCAGTCTCCCAGTGAGAAAGTCCCGTATATAGTCTGGTCTCTCATAGTGTTACAACCCTGTATCAGTCTATATATGTTAAGTTTCTCCAGGGGGTATCCATACTCTTGCCACTGCTACCAGGTACTTATAATATAGCATGTAGGTACCCTCTCCCCAGCAGCGACATTAGGCAATGGCCATGGGGTGGCCATGGGGTGGATGACATGTCCATACACCCTTAATGCCACACACAAGAGCGTTAATGCTCCTTGATCCCTCATTTATAAGAGACAAAAGAGGCAGGAGAGGAAACAAAACAGTCCCCAATCCCCCTCAGTCTACACCCCCATACAACACACATTGTTGGGCTAAATCAACTCAACCCACGCGACGAGCCAATTGCATACTTTGACCCAAGCAATATGGAATAGGGAGGGAAGGGAGGAAGTGGGTGCTGGTGGGTGGATGGGTTCAATCGTAGGGGGGGGGGGGGGGTAACCCAGTCAGAATGGGAATCAAAATCTGTTGCTAATTGACAAATAAATCCTTTGTTTTCTGGTAATATATCTATTCATAAAATTTCTTTTTGTTGTTAACTATATATTACTTTTACACCATACATGTATAAAAATCAACAAGATATCGGGTTGGCATCATCGAATGGGGGGGGGGGGGGGTGGGGGCATTAGTGCAAAATGTATTTGTATGCTGTCGGAAGGTGTAGGAAACATCTCACTACATCTGATTTTCAGATCTCCGAAGTGTTCATTCCAGAATTGTTATTTAACAACACACTTTAACTTAAAATGGTTTTCTTTTCAGTCGGAATTTAAGGAATTTTCATTTGTCGCACTGTCTTTTACCAAAGTGGCCATAGTAGACATAAGAAAACGTCATATCATCATAGAGTTGGCCAACGCCACATGCATACAATATACACTCAATAAGTTATATAGGAAAATAGAGTTTGTCATTTTCTTCAGTGCAGTTCATTCAGTGCTCATGGTGTTTCATCCCTGCAGGGATTCCTTCAATGGACAACATTGTGATGAGTCTTCTATGATATTTTCCTTATGTCGCCCTTTTTAGGTGTCCTTCAGTGCATCTGTTAAGCTCATTTTTCCCACTAAAAAGATAGTCCCCTCCTACAGTCCAACCTGACCACGCCGCATATATACACACCCATTCGACTTTCGCCATTCTCATAATTAAAAGTGTGTGTATTGTGTCACGCCCATTGCTTAAGCAGTTGGTGTTAATTGTATATACATTGTACATTTTAATGTGCTGCATGATTTGATTTAAATGCAACTGTGGTTGGAAATAATTCCTTTGGAAGTTTGCTTCAGGAACAATGTTTCTTAACATAGATAATCTTTCACACTGCATTTCGCTTGGATATGCACCTATGCCTGCCACATAGACGACTTAATTGCACTTGAAGGTCACTTTCATTTCACGGATCGTTAGACCAAATTATATCCGAGGCTGTGAACCTTTGTAATAATAAATCAAATCGGATTAGCATTACAAGAAGCATGTAGTTATTTATAATAGTCTAAGCCTCTAACAGACTGTTGAACATGTGAACTTTCAGATTCATAAACCTGCATGTTTAATGTAACTCCGTGGGGCTAAACACACCTGCTGTATTAAGTGGGGTATTAAGGCTGGTAAATGGCATGTCTAGGTACTGTTCTATTGGTATGGGTTTAATGTATACAAAATTGCATAAGCTAGGGTAGATTTAGGTCTGAAAGGCATTTCTCAAGATGGTACGACTAGACCCCCTTCAAGTCGTACTGAGATCCCTCAGTTATATATGCCATTGCAGCCCTGTGTCTAGTGGTCGCTTATAATTGCATTGGTACGACTGCCATACCAAACCCTATGTAATTACTGCCTTAAGTGCTGATCATACAAAGTAGTCGTATAGTGGGTTACCCACTCTGATATCAAGGGTTTCGATTTGTACTTGTTATCTCTAGTCCTACCATCTTGAGAAAAGCCTTCTAGGGGTCACCATCAAGTTATGCATATGCTCTTGTACCCAATGTCCACTATATATAGGCCTCTATCATCCGTTTTTATATAGGCTTTGTATGGTCCATTCACGCGATATATAGGCCAGATGGTATGTGCTTTACATATTCAGCATATGGCTATTTATGACCTGTTCACCTTCCATTGTGGAATACATGTTATGCAGTGGAACTACACCGGGAACTACAGCGCTGTCTATCTGATAATATATCATTCTTTTACTGTTACAGATATGACCCCATGAATAAGGGGGATTGCACATGAAGTTTTGATTTAGCCTTAGCCTAATTAGGGACAAGGGACTCGAGCAAGTTCAAGCCTCTCAGATTTCATGAGTATAGCAAAAACCAAGTCTGAAATCAGAGTTCAGGTTAAGACAAGATGGACCTAGTATATGCAATGTAAGTCTTAGGAGATTTTAGTAGGTCCATGTGATACTGAATATTCACTTGCAAAAATGAACCGAAGTACTTTCTTGGATTGGCCAGCGTTAATAATTACAATAAATGTTTAGCCTGTACTCCAGCGCAACAACCTTATGCTCAGTGGATAACCATCACAATCAGCAATGGAGCATTGGCATATTGGGCCATGCTTGTCCATGCTTGGCCGAATATAAGCCGACATTGGCCCAATGTATCCTTGCTACCTAGAATACATTTGTATAGACCCTACATAGAAATTGATAGCGACACAAAATCACAAAAAAAAACACAACATCGTCCAACGTATAACCAATCATTACCTCGCAATAAAACCACAATATGACATACAAAGTTTAATCAGACAGTAGTACTTGGCCTACATTGTATGACAGAAGTAGTTTCATTCATAACAGACTTTTTGCAACATCAGATTTTATTGGAAAATCAAAATGAGCATATGTGCTAACACATAGTCAATTTTAGGGTTTCTCATTGATGATCATCTCACCAAAATTCTTAAACCCTGTGTACACATATCTAATGAATTAATTTGTCGGGTAAAGCATTCTACTCTTGGCAAAGACCACCAAAAGGAAAGAAAGAAAAAAGAAAGAATGATTAAAGAAGAAGAAGAATAGAATAACAGAGATACACTGTTCAACACTGCAGGTTCTGGTTGGAATTGGAGTAGACAGTATGGTGGGATGAGGACCCTTGTGAAATGAGATGTGGGCAAAATTCTATTGCTGCATATACCCAAATTCACAGAATTTATGTGCAGTTAGAGTTGAACGTTATATGCTAAGTTTAGATATATAACTAGATTCCACGAGGCTTAATATTTGAATTCTCCCATCAGCACAAAGGCGCCACCAGGGTTCTTTCAGGAGACTTCCACGAGGTCGACACTGGAGGAACACTGCGAGCTTATTAAGGGAGTGATAACTTTTTAACAACATGGCGGGCGGCATGCGTTTGAGGGGGAGGCATATTTTTTTTCAATCCTAGAGCTGAGGGGAAATATGATTTTACTTGTTTTCAGCAAAAAGACCCACACGTTACTATAGGTTAAAAGCACATTCGTGCGAGATTTTCCTCTGCAGGAAGGGGTCAAATATTTTAACCCCCGAGAGAGGGTGGGGGTGGGGGGGGGAACCATTTTCCTGGGCGTCCGTGCAAACCCCGTACTATGGAGCCCCCAATAGGCCATACCAAAAATAATTTTTTCACCAGAAAACATATTCTTGCAGGTAATGAACAATTCTTGCGGGTACAGAAACAATTCTTGCGGATACTGAACAATTCTTGCGGATACTAAACTGTTCTTGTGGAAACTGAATGATGATAATCTCCTCAAGCCCCAACATGAATGTTTCTGTACCTGCAAGAATCGTTTCTGTACCTGCAGGAATAGTTTCTGTACCCACAAAAATATTTCTCTACCCACAAGAATAGTTGTTACTGAGAAAAAAATATTCTTTACATGTTTTAAACTCTCAAAATTTAAGAATGCTACTGTGTCCAAAGAATTCTTCTGTACATGCAGGAATATATTTTGCATGAAAGAAAAAATCTTTTTAGTATATTCCTGTTTCTGCAGGAATGTTCCTGTTTCCGCAGGAATGTTCCTGTAAGCCTAGGAATATATTTTGCATGAAAAAAAAATCTTTTTAGTATGTCCTATTAGGGGCTCCGTACACTCCCCTCCTCCGGTGTGGAATTGGTCGCATTCTTTCCCATCAGGTGGCACCTCTAAACGCTTCCAGGGGGTTTATAACTTATATAACCCCATAATGAAACCAAACCAGTTTTATTAAGAGGAACGTCTTATATTCTTGTAGTTAAACATGGCTGATTTACCAACACATAACGTAATTGCATGAAAAATCTAAGAACTTATCATCGGGCTTATCTTGCAGCAATTATTCTGCTGTGATGTGAAGTTAGTTCATGATCTTCCCGGCAGGGGGCAAGGCTGTTTCTTGGGCTACCTGGCCGTTTCGTTAGCATGTGGGTCTCTTCTGGGGATTTGTACCTGGCCGGAAGTAGAATGACGTCAAACTGGAGACAAACATTCCTGCCGCCTCAGTTCCTCAGGGGCGTGTTGGGGCCATGCTGTCACACACTTCTGACTGTTTTCAGATGAGATCTCATCTGAATAATAATCTTCCATTTGAGTTTCCATAAGTCTCAGATGATCACATCTGAATGTAATTCAAATTCAGATGAGATATGGCATATATCCTTGATTGGGGGCTCTGCCCCCGAACCCCCGTTTGGCCGGGCACCCCGGGAACCGCAAACATACACCCTTTTGCATTTCGTTAACCTATGTGTAGCCGTATTGGGTGTAAGCGGGACTGGAGCTTGTTCCTGGTGACATGCACTGGTAAGAGCTGATAGGGTGGAATCTGCATGTCCCTGGAAGTGGGTGTTAACCAGGGACAAGATAACCATCATGGTATGTCTTATCAGTGGGGTTTACCTCAACCAGCGAAATTCAAAATGGTGGACACACAGGACGTCCATACTAAGCCCTATAGGACGCACCCTAAGTTAAGCTTCATCTTATGGGACGCACCTGGGGTAAAATTCTGGTCGATTTAGTACTATTCAATAGTGGAAAATCCTCCTGTATAAGATGCACCCTGAGTTGGGCTAAATCCTATCAGACACAGGTAGTGTAAATCCTGTGTCCTTTGTACAGGCCACGTTTTATACTTAAGGATTTACGTTAGCTCTATAAATTATTAAAGAAGTATTCTTCGGGTGTAATGGGCGGCTAATATACATGAGGGGCCATATAGCTATGCTTCATCAATAGCACTTAGTCTTAATCTAAATCAAATTAGTTTCAAAACGGTTCAAAATCCACCCCTAGCTGCTTCTTCTGCCATTTCCTTAATACTCAGGGTGCTACTTAATAATATTGTGTATATACACAGGTCGCTTCATGGCCAAACTATTAGGCAGTTATTTTATGTGACCATTTTTCAGAGAAACTCATCCCCAACTTATCTATTTACAGTTTTATTAAAATATACTACATTTTAATTTACGGCATCTGAATGTGGTCTTCATTTTTCTCTTTACAGAAGCCTGCATGGAGCTCCAGTCATTGCAGTTTTGTATCATACCGTATCATAGTGACATTAACTCTAGCATATATTCCATGTGTAATCTTAAGTGGTGAATCAATGAATCATTATTTTTCGCCTTTGTAAAATCTACCTAATAGGCCTACCTAAAATTAGTGAACCTAGCTCCCTACAGAGGGCGCCAATGTGCTGCTTGCATCCTTTATGTGATGGATATTTCACGATTTCTTCCACAGGCCTGGAATAAGGGTATCTAAAAACCGGTTCCGTGCCTCCCGGCCTGCTCCACAAATAACAATTTAGAGCAGATGTAGTTTTAGGAAAATACCTCCCAGCTCATCTACCTAAAGATAGAAGTCGATTATAACAATGTCACATTTACATGGATCTAGGCTGTAATAACATTCTCTATTTTGGCCAAAAGCAGGAATAGAAGTAGGCCTAGATAGCAAAGTAACATACCGTAATACCTCGCATATTGGCCACTGACTAGTCTGGAGCTGGTTCCATTTACACACACTGATAAGAACTGATAATATGGGACCAGGATGTCCCTGGAAGTGGGTGTTAACCAGGGACAAGGTACCCATCATGGTATGTCTTAATATCAGTGGGTTTTACCTCAACCAGCAAAATTCGAAATGGCGGCTCCACTCGGCTTCCATACTAAGTCCTAAAAGATGTACCTCGCATATAAGGCGCACTCTGAGTTCATGAATTTAAACCCTGAAGTGTCGTGCCCCTCTTTAATTTATAGTAGCATGCAGGCCCCCTCGGCCCCCCTCCCCTTTGATAAATAATGACCACTCCCTTAGTATAGTTTTATAGTTTAAAATCCTCGCCTGTAAGGCTCACCCCTTAATTTTAATAACTTATAGGCTAAGGCAGTAGGGCTCCATCCTCGTGTATGAGCCGCGTCTATTATGCGAGGTATCACGGTATACATTATAAATGGTAAAGTAGATCAAACACGACACGGTATGATATTTTGCTATCTTATGTAGTCCTACATCCATTTACATTCCTTCACATGATGACTAGTGCAATGGTAACAGTCAAACACCAAAATTAGCCCATTCTATAAGGGCTTAGTACTGAGGCCTAGTGGGTCCGCCATTACTTGATCCAGCACTGGGTGAGATAAGCACTGATAACAACCAACATGAAGGGTACCAGGTATTACATAATGTACCCAAATATTCTGCAGTGAATACAGGGACTTATCTGATTGGTCAATAATGCACCCCAGGTCAACCCTATACAGTTCTCTGCATGGTTTTCCAAGAATTTGTATACATTCGGTTGAGCTGTCTTATAGGGAGTGAAGTTCTGCTCTATTTATCAACTAGGGGCTAAAGGTAGCCCCTCGTACCGATCACCATGGTTACCTTTGTTGTCTGCATTAGTATTATATCGCGGCAGAGATATCCCAGGTAGCAAGGATACATTTGGCCAATGTCGGCTTATATTGGGACAATGTCGGCTTATATTGGGCCAAGCATGGACAAGCATGGACCAATGCTCCATTGCTGATTGGGATGGTCTACAAATTCACTACCCAAGGGAGTGGTCATTTTCTAAATGTGGGAGTTAAGTACAAAAATGATGGGGAATATCCTTCACAGAATGGCAGAAACTGTACCCAATCCCCGGTACTCAACCCACACTCTGGTCATTATTTTGCCACACCCCCCATATTAAAAAAAAAGAGAAGAACACAGACAGAGCAAAAAGAACTGCCCCCCCCCTCTTTTCACGGACCCCAAAAAAGGTCAAACCTAAAGGTCAAGCTGAAATAGATCAATAATGGTCACATTTCCGCCTGGCCCCATTACTTCCCATGGCCCTGTTACCCACGGTTTCACCAAGGTTTGAAGAGTGTGAGAGACTGTCCCTCTTTTCAAACGAAAATTAAATACAGATGCAGAGGAACTGTTTCTGTATTTTGTTAAAAAATAAAAATGAAAATGAAAGATCAGCTGTCATAATGATGAAGACTTCATTGGATAGAATGGGTGCTTGACTGTTGGCGTTTTAAGGGTTGCATGATGGCTAATGAATTGTTAATTTTTATTGTGAAGTGATTACACACCAGGAGGCCGTTTCACCGTGTTTATTACAATAAACCCGGAAGTCCATATATCAAAAATGGACGTCCCTATTTCACATTTATGTCAATATCTGAACATGTATACAGCCCCTGCCCCCCTCCGCATTTGAAATATGCTTTACATTGAAAATGCAGAGGGGGTAGGGGCAGTAGGTATTCAGATATTGACATAGGCCTAAATGCAAAACACAGACGTCCGTATTCAATATACAGACGTCCGCGTTTATTGTAATAAACGCGGTGAAACAGCCTCCAGAAAAGTCTTGGTGAGGGACTTGTTAACGCTGTAATTGTACATCGCCCAGGCAATTAGGGATTGGGGGCAAAATTTTTCGACCCCTTGACTGGGGGGGCAACATTTTTCAACTAGTCTGATTTGGAGCGGCGGAGGTGCAAAACATTTTAACCCTCAAGAGAAGGGGACAATTCTTTTTGTCCATCTGTGTACGAACCCACCCCTGTACTTAAAATATGGTCACGCCCTAACACATAGGAACAATGCCCCGATACACTATGGTGCCCAGGGCTAAGTTACCAGTTCTCCCTTGCTTTACACGAAAACATGCAGTAAACCAATCTACCTTTCTAGGGACTCAACCCACATTAGGGAGCTGTGTTTTATGGATTATTTAGTAACTGCTATCTATGAGTAGACTAGAAAGATGGTTAAAGTCCTGTCCAGATTGTCCTTTCACAAATCGGTGAGAAATTTAGGATTTTCCTAAAGATTGTCTATCCCGTATTATATTGTGTCACAAAAAGACTCTACAATTACCTTGGGGTGAGGTGACACTGCTAGGACATTCTTTTCTATGATGGAATTTAAACAGTTTCAAATGCATTATATAAACGTGTAGGCGAGCTTATTCATATGAAAACTTTTGCTTATAGTCGGGAATCAAAAATGCATTCCGAAATTTCTTTCTGAGAAAAAAAAACCCACCTGTGAAACAGAAACATTGGTACTAATGGGCAGAACTCCCCAATTTTTTTATGGCAATATTCATTATGTCCCCTATAAAAGCAATCCCTTCTTCAACAATTTAGATGATAGGTGCAATTAGGATACGTCAGAAAGAACTGTTATCATGGTTGTCATGGTAAATGGGGAACTATGAAAACAAAACATACCAAGCTTTATATTGTAATATCACATAAACATAGGATACATATGTAAAAGAAATCACTCATTTACTACCCTATGGTTGTATATTGAACTTAAATAACGACAAAATTAATAGCTCCCACACTGGCAAGCAACCAGAGACAAGCATGCCTCTGGAATGGCTTCTTTTGACATCAACACAGGTGCCAAAACAAGTCATTGTCTTCCATCTCATGTTGTAGGAATTGGGGTCTGGGGATACAGTCAGTCGGCAATAGTTTTGAGAAGATTGGAGATAAGAGATAAGATAAAGGTCCAATTGAGGCCTCCTTCCTCTGACCCTTGATTTACAAATCTCTCTATTTTTCTTAAAGGATTTATTTCTTTTACTAAATTGGCTCGATTTTTTCTACATATCCTCAGGTTTAAAAATACAGGTTTATTTTTTATTTTTTGGAGTTGCAAGCCGCGTAAGCGGCCGGGAGCGTAGCGACCATGCAACTCCATTATGTTTTCGGTTTTGCCTATGACATCACTAGCAATGTCATGCAGCCGCCGTGACGTCATCCGTGACGTCATCCGTGGCAACTCCTATCCGAGGTCCTTGCCACATTTTTCTTGTTCTGTTCCCCTTTCATCTAACCTTGAAAGATTTTGGGATTTTGAGAAATTTTCTCTCATGCTCTATGGCCCAGATGTTTAGAGCCCCACTGTCCCTGCCCGCATCACCCTCCCGGCTGGGGAGGTTTCAAAAACGACTGATGACTGACTGGATACAAGCTAGGTACCAAATAAGACTGGCAGTGCATGCACTCGCATGATTGCACTAAATTCAGTGCATCTGAGGTTGGAGGAAGTAAGGAGCTTCTGTATTCTTACAATGTCCAAACAGTATGACTCATGCATCATCCACCAATTTTGCATGTGGAACTGATGTCAACACATCCTAGGAGCCTTGTCCTTTCCAATGTCAATGTCAGTGCTTGAGGAGCACATCAAATGTTGTCTGCTTAGAATACTGAGTGATACATGATGATGAGTCCGACCCTCTTAATGCATGGAATGAGCCTGTCAGGGAGGTTCCTAACACATCATGCACAGGAATGCACTTCTTACTCCTTCCTGTGATCCTCGCTTCCTCTGTATCATGACATTCTCCACTCAATACAATAAAATTGTTACCTGCCCGGCCAGCATGACCACATGGGACCCATATGGGATCCCTTTGGACTTTCTCGGTTGGCTCAGATGGGTTAAAGCTGGTAACTGTCAGGGCAGCCTGCTGGGGCCCATGTAGGCTAGCCCAGACGCCTCATTTCACTGTATGATCTGAAGGTTGATAAATCTAATCCGAGCTTATATTGGGACAATGTCGGCTTATATTGGGCCAAGCATGGACAAGCATGGACCAATGCTCCATTGCTGATTGGGATGGTCTACAAATTCACTACCTAAGGGAGTGGTCATTTTCTAAATGTGGGAGTTAAGTACAAAAATGATGGGGAATATCCTACACAGAATGGCAGAAACTGTACATAACCTCCGGTACTCAACCCACACTCTGATCATTATTTTGCCACACCCCCCATATTAAAAAAAAGAGAAGAACACAGACAGAGCAAAAAGAACTGCCCCCCCCCTCTTTTCACAGACCCCTAAAAAGGACAAACCTAAAGGTCAAACTGAAAGAGATCAATAATGGTCACATTTCCGCCTGGCCCCATTACTTCCCACGGCCCTGTTACCCACGGTTTCACCAAGGATTGAAGAGTGTGAGAGACTGTCCCTCCTTTCAAACGAAAATTAAATACAGATGCAGAGGAACTGTTTCTGTATTTTGTTAAAAAATAAAAATGAAAATGAAAGATCAGCTGTCATAATGATGAAGACTTCATCAGATAGAATGGGTGCTTGACTGTTGGCGTTTTAAGGGTTGCATGATGGCTAATGAATTGTTAATTTTTATTGTGAAGTGATTACACACCAGGAGGCCGTTTCACCGTGTTTATTACAATAAACCCGGAAGTCCATATATCAAATATGGACGTCCCTGTTTCACATTTATGTCAATATCTGAACATGTCCTAAAGGTCAAACTGAAAGAGATCAATAATGGTCACATTTCCGCCTGGCCCCATTACTTCCCACGGCCCTGTTACCCACGGTTTCACCAAGGATTGAAGAGTGTGAGAGACTGTCCCTCCTTTCAAACGAAAATTAAATACAGATGCAGAGGAACTGTTTCTGTATTTTGTTAAAAAATAAAAATGAAAATGAAAGATCAGCTGTCATAATGATGAAGACTTCATCAGATAGAATGGGTGCTTGACTGTTGGCGTTTTAAGGGTTGCATGATGGCTAATGAATTGTTAATTTTTATTGTGAAGTGATTACACACCAGGAGGCCGTTTCACTGTGTTTATTACAATAAACCCGGAAGTCCATATATCAAATATGGACATCCCTGTTTCACATTTATGTCAATATTCTCACTCTCCCGAATTATATTGTGTCACAAAAAGACTCTACAATTACCTTGGGGTGAGGTGACACTGCTAGGACATTCTTTTCTATGATGGAATTTAAACAGTTTCAAATGCATTATATAAACGTGTAGGCGAGCTTATTCATATGAAAACTTTTGCTTATAGTCGGGAATCAAAAATGCATTCCGAAATTTCTTTCTGAGAAAAAAAACCCACCTGTGAAACAGAAACATTGGTACTAATGGGCAGAACTCCCCCATTTTTTTATGGCAATATTCATTATGTCCCCTATAAAAGCAATCCCTTCTTCAACAATTTAGATGATAGGTGCAATTAGGATACGTCAGAAAGAACTGTTATCATGGTTGTCATGGTAAATGGGGAACTATGAAAACAAAACGTACCAAGCTTTATATTGTAATATCACATAAACATAGGATACATATGTAAAAGAAATCACTCATTTACTACCCTATGGTTGTATATTGAACTTAAATAATGACAAAATTAATAGCTCCCACAGTGGCAAGCAACCAGAGACAAGCATGCCTCTGGAATGGCTTTTTTTGACATCAACACAGGTGCCAAAACAAGTCATTGTCTTCCATCTCATGTTGTAGGAATTGGGGTTTGGGGATACAGTCAGTCGGCAATAGTTTTCAGAAGATCGGAGATAAGAGATAAGATAAAGGTCCAATTGAGGCCTCCTACCTCTGACCCTTGATTTACAAATCTCTCTATTTTTCTTAAAGGATTTATTTCTTTTACTAAATTGGCTCGATTTTTTCTACATATCCTCAGGTTTAAAAATACAGGTTTATTTTTTATTTTTTGGAGTTGCAAGCCGCGTAAGCGGCCGGGAGCGTAGCGACCATGCAACTCCATTATGTTTTCGGTTTTGCCTATGACATCACTAGCAATGTCATGCAGCCGCCGTGACATCATCCGTGACGTCATCCGTGGCAACTCCTATCCGAGGTCCTTGCCACATTTTTCTTGTTCTGTTCCCCTTTCATCTAACCTTGAAAGATTTTGGGATTTTGAGAAATTTTCTCTCATGCTCTATGGCCCAGATGTTTAGAGCCCCACTGTCCCTGCCCGCATCACCCTCCCGGCTGGGGAGGTTTCAAAAACGACTGATGACTGACTGGATACAAGCTAGGTACCAAATAAGACTGGCAGTGCATGCACTCGAATGATTGCACTAAATTCAGTGCATCTGAGGTTGGAGGAAGTAAGGAGCTTCTGTATTCTTACAATGTCCAAACAGTATGACTCATGCATCATCCACCAATTTTGCATGTGGAACTGATGTCAACACATCCTAGGAGCCTTGTCCTTTCCAATGTCAATGTCAGTGCTTGAGGAGCACATCAAATGTTGTCTGCTTAGAATACTGAGTAATACATGATGATGAGTCCGACCCTCTTAACGCATGGAATGAGCCTGTCAGGCAGGTTCCTAACACATCATGCACAGGAATGCACTTCTTACTCCTTCCTGTGATCCTCGCTTCCTCTGTATCATGACATTCTCCACTCAATACAATAAAATTGTTACCTGCCCAGCCAGCATGACCACATGGGATCCATATGGGATCCCTTTGGACTTTCTCGGTTGGCTCAGATGGGTTAAAGCTGGTAACTGTCAGGGCAGCCTGCTGGGGCCCATGTAGGCTAGCCCAGACGCCTCATTTCACTGTATGATCTGAAGGTTGATAAATCTAATCCGAGCATGTGATGGCTACTGTTCCCATCCTTTCATAGCATTACCAATATTCCTATATAATGTCTATCAATCCCATATACTTGAAAATAAAAGAAAACACAAAAACATGAAAAATTACCTTGTTTTATTACACGACTTCTCTGATTTTGGGTGCTTTTTCTGGATATTCCCATGCACATACCTGTCGATATTGCACACCATGATGCATGCATCATGACTTTTGTAAGGTGTGCGGTTATCCAAGGATAACAGGCACACAGTGCTGTTATCCATGGATGACATGCCTCCTTACATGTCCTTACATGTCATATGATACATGTTAAAACCTATGAAATTTTTCATTGCCAGGGAAGGGGTCGAACCTGCAGTCTCAGATCCCAAATCCAACTCCCTATGCAGTGCGCCACAGGCGAGAAACGGTGTGTGTTTGCTTGGTTAGATTGTAGAGGGAGGAGGGACGAGTCCCGCTCCGGGCTGTCCACTGCCATAACCGTGAGACGCGGGACACATTCAAATCAAGCCAAGCTGGACGCCGAGGTGTGCGGCCCGGTGGTCTAGTGGTTAGTGCATTGTGCTCAGCTGCTAGGGTAGGCTGGAAGAGTCCTGCTCCGGGCACCTTTTATACGCCCAGGCTTGTATTAGTACTGTCTACTACCTAAACCTCCTTACTAAGTGGCAAATTGACCAGGCCTTAACACAAGGATATACGGTACTGTGGGACGCATTCCGACCAAACCAACAGCTGCCTGGCGCCGAGGTGTGTGTACCGATCATGTACACACACTATGGCAGTCTTCGAGTCCCGGGGAGGGGGAACAATTTTTGTTTTCAACTTGAATTTATTGATATTCTATTGATTATCTATTGATATTGTGTTATAAAATAAGTAGTCAATGGATAATTCATGACTTGTGTGTGTGATAGCAAAGGATAATTACACTCAGGCTGCACCCTCATGTAATTATCCTTTGCTAACACACACTCGTCATGAATGATCCATTGATTACTTGTTCACCATTCTTTTTAAGTGGGCTTGTGTCTCCACCTGAAAAATGGTGAGGATGTGTTTGGAATAGATCCATCAACCTTCTGATCAATAGTCCAGTTCTCTTCCTACTCAGCTAACTGGGTAGCTGTGATAGTTTTAGTTAAAATCCTAGCTTGCACTATTAGTCATCACATTGAATAGGGCTAAGTCATGATGCCCAGACATGGTATATAATATGATAATCAATGAACGATTTATCTAAACCATCATCGCATGAATCTATTTGATTCATGATATTCATCTGATTATCCAGGTGCCAATCCAGAATAGGTGGTATAGGCGGGGAAGTACAACTAAGAAAACCTGCACTGAGGGGAGCACAGCTATGATTCAGTGCCATTTTTCCTAAGGGCTTAACCAAGTCCCATTTTCAGGTGTTTGCAGGGGTTCTTGGGGAGCACGTTCCCCCTGGCATTTCTATTCAATGTGATGAAGTAATAGGGCCTCTCACTCAGCTACCTCTCTTCCATTGAAATCACAACTCTGATAGTGCCTCCCTCTCAGATATCCCTCTAAGACTTTAACTATAACTATCACAGCTGCCTGGTCAGTTCAGTAGGAAGAGCACTGAACTATTGATCAGAAGGTTGATGGATCTAGTCCGAACACATCCTCACCATTTTTCAGCTGGAGACCCATGCCCACATTATAATATTTTTTTTTATCTTTTTGTGTTTTCATTTCTCTTATTTTCAAGAGTAATGGGATCGATAGACATTTTTAGGAAAATTGGTAATGCTATGAGAGGATGGGAACAGTAGCCATCATAAAAAAAATTATGCTCCTCAGTGGGTACAGAATATTGCATCAACATTGAAAAGCGGTTGATATTGTGTTGATCAACCTGTTTTCAACACCTTTTCAATCATTCCATTTTGTCAACGTTGCCATGTCAAGTAACTATCAGCGTTGAATCAATTTTGAAGCAATATTGAAACAATGTTGAATCAACATAGAAAATAAACATGAATCAGCAGTGATGTTGAATCACAGTTGATACAGTTATGTTGTGTCAACTTTCAAATTCAACCATATTTCAACCCTGAATCAACTGTTGATATGCAAACATGGAAACATTGACTCAACGTTGAATTATTGTTGATGTGCCCAGTGGTTCAGACTAGACCCATCAACCGTCTGATCATGCAGTGAAATGAGGCTTCTGGGCTAGCCCAAATGGGCCCCAGCTGGCTAGTAAATTTCCCCAGTTGAAAGGGAGAGGTACATTGTCATTATCTCATGAATAGATACTTTATTTTTCTTCCACTGCATCTGTGTTTCAGGTTTAATGCTGATGTGTCTGTATACTGATCACTGACTATATCAATTCTATGATAGTTTTCTCCGGTGTTCAATATACATTTTTTTGTGGTACAAATTCTGTATTGCAGAAAGAATTTATGTACAGTGCATGTACCCTTTTCCTTTCTTTTTTTTGTGTAACATTTCTTAAATAAACTGAGGAAGAAACATTTATCAAAAAGGCAATCACCTCCACAGACTTCTTGATCTTTCAATATGTATAGCAGTGTACTTTACTGTCAATCTTCCCAGCAAATTGTCGTTATCTGTCGCCATGATTGGTCATCAATGGTGACTCCTTTCTGAGTGATAACTCACTGTGTCATCTTTCGCCACTGTGTGTCAGTCTCACATGGCATGGCGATTTATCACAACAGTCGCCAACATGATCTCACTCACTGCGTGAGTATGTGCCACCCCTTGTCATCCCTCACAAAGCATGGTGACTTATCACCACCATTGCCAACATTGGTCTCACTCAATGCGTGAATTTGTGTCACTCCAAGTCAATGCTCTCTGAGGATTGCATCATCTGTCACTCACTCTCACTCACAGTGGCAACTTATCTCCACCATTGCCAAAGTTGTTGAGACAGCACCACTGTTCAACATGTAGCCTTTCTAGGAAGTGTGGGCATGAAGTAGAAGTCCCATACGTATCAAATGTGCTTTGTTTCACACTGATTTCCATGTAATACTTCAGAGTTGAATCAAACAAGATTATATAGAGAGAATATCAATTGAATTTAGATAGAGGTATCTCTAAAATGAAAGCAACTATCCATAAACACCTTTTCTCTGGTTACAGGAAAAATACATAGGGAAATATCTACATGAACACCTTGTCTGTGGTTAGAGGGAAGATACATATGGCAATACCTTCTCTGGCAAAACATACTTTGATCTGGCAGATGTGAGGCTGCATGATTACCAATGTCGGTGATCATGAGCTTTTCATCTAACAAGGTGAGTGATCACCAGCGTCGCCATCACTGGTGAGTCTGAGTGATCACCACTTTTGCCATCCATGCTGAACCTGCGCTATGACGTGGTGTGCGTTTCATCTAGCGAGGTGAGTAATCAACCGCCTTGCCATCCCTGGTGAGTGTGAGTCATCACGATCCTCGCCAACCGTGGTGAATATGCACTATGGCATGGTGTGTGTTTCATCTGGCGAGGTGAGTGATCACTTGTGTCGCCATCCCTGGTGAGTGTGGGTGATCAAGATCCTCACCATCTATGGTAAACCTGTGCTATCACGAGGTGATTGTGGTGAATGTGTGTTGTGACGTGGGGTGGGTCTCATCTAGTGAAGTGAGTGATCACTCATGTCGCCATCCCTGGTGAGGATGAGTGATCACTCATGTCGCCATCCCTGGTGAGGATGAGTGATCACCATCCTCCTCATCTGAGGTGAGGTCATGTGATCACCACCATTGCTAATCCTGGTGATCTTGTGCTATAGCGACGTTGTGTTCCATCTAGCGACATGTGTGAGCCACTTCACACAGGTTGACAAGGAGTCACGACAATTTGCTGGGTTCACTTTTATAAGCTTTGTATGACACATAGCACTATTAAACCTTTGCATAACAGGGCTCCTGATGTTATTAGATCATTGCCTAGATGATATAAGGCAGTCTATCTGATGTTATATAGACTATCTACTTTGATGGTATAGTACATAGACTTATTTTAGTAAGAGTAAGAAAGCTGGCAAAATGGTGGCAATATGAATAGTATCTCATCGTTGTGCAATATATATCAAATTACATACAATACTAGTGTAATTACTGCATATTTAAGGAGTATAAGAGACTACTGAGACACTTGCCACGGCATAGTGTGAACAAAATTTGTACGCTAGTCCTTGCTTTATGTCCTCGAACAAGTCTTTTTTAGTTCTTTCTTTGAACTTCTCTTTGTCCTCAATGGACCTAACCTCATTATTAAGTCGATTCCAACAGTGGGCTTGACTGCTACCTAGGTTACCGGAGACCCAAAATATCCTTCACCCAAGTTATGTTTTTCAGATGTTCCTTGGGGACTTTACATAAATTACTTCAGAGAAATACGTCCCTCCGGGTTTAACAGAGAGGAGACGAATGGGTAGGTCAACCCTAAAGGTAAAGAGGTGTACAGACACCTAAGGCAGACTTGACACCTTTGCAGAAGTTAAGTACTGATGTTGCCAATACATGTTGCACTTGAGGTCAAACCTAGGTTGTGGCCCTAATATAAGCCCCTTTGAAGTAGCCGACAAACCCTTCTCGTTCCTAGCTATCTATTTGTCAGTAGTCCCCTGTTATTGTAATTTGTTTCTGCCAAATAAAACATTATAAACTCAACGCAAAAGTCGATACAAGTTAGTCTGACATTGGTATCAAGGAAACTTAGTAGCGCGGAATATGAATCTGTTGCCTGAAACTATTAATGCTGGAAACACTAATTTGAACATTAATTTGGTGGTCCGTTATTATGAAAGAGGAAGGAACTGATAGTCAGCATCTCAATCGATTGCCGCAGTTGAAATAATTATGATCAGGTGATCAGAGAATGATTTTTATGATAATTAGACATTGTCTAAATATTCATCCTTGAAATGGCTTTGATCCAATACAGCTAAAAGCCAAAATTATTCAGTATATGCAGTTTATTATGATAGCACGGAAATGTGTTATCCAACCTGCATACTTCTTTTTTTTTTCTTTTTTACTACTCTCTCAGCCCCAATTGTAAATGGGCTATAAAGACCACTGTACTGGGTATAGGCAACCCACATTGGGGCATTGGATTTGTACTGACAGCAACTAGCCTACTACTGTTTTAAAAAAAAATCAAAGCAATTTACTGTAAAAAGCCTGCCAGTCTAACAGTGTATTGTTAACCAAAAATATTGCTGGCAGATCACTGGTAATTAATCATCTAAGGTTTACAATCAAATGGCAACATCTACTATTGGGTCGTGAGAAGATCTTTTGGATTCAGCAACGTACTCAGAAGCTTTTCCGTCATATATCATCTAGGCTAGTCTATTCATGTTTGTGCCCATACATGGGTTCTTAATATTTTAGGACGTCACACCGTAACTTTTTAGAAAGAATGCTGCGTCACTCTGTCACGTTTTATGTATATGAAAATGTACTGGGAACTTTTGATAGTGTCGCCATCTGTCACTTTTTAAAAGCCATGCATCATGAGCATCCCATTTTAAAACTCCTGCGTCACAGCGTCACTTTCCCCCCATGTATAGTGAACAAGTAACCAATGGATAACTGATGACGAGTGGGGGTTATCGACGGATAATAACACGAGGCCGTAGGCCGAATGTTATTATCGTCGATAACCCCCACGAGTCATCAGTTATCCATTGACTACTTAAGACGCGTCTCGCTGTTATGTTTGTGTATAAAATACACATCCTCGCCCGGCAGCGGACAGCGACAGCGCACACGGCAAAAAAAGACGCGTCTCGCTGTTATGTTTGTGTATAATACACCTCCTCGCCCGGCAGCGGACAGCGACAGGGCACACGGCGAAAAAAAAATGCGCCCAGAACGGGGCTCAATCCACGTACCTCACACGGCTGAGTGCAAAGCGCTAACCGCTAGACCACCGCGCCTTCTCCGTTCACAGCCTCTCGCGGTTATATTTGTGTATAATACACCTCGTCGCCCGGCAGTGGACAGCGACAGCGCACACGGCTTTGTATCATATCCAGATTTGGTTCGAACCGAGCGTATCTCGTCAGTCCCTGTGGCGCAGTGCATAGGGAGTTGGATTTGGGATGTGAGACTGCAGGTTCGATCCCTACCCTGGCCTGGAAAATTTCGTGGGTTTTAACATGTAACATATGATTTGGAAGGCGTGATATTATCCATGTAAGGTGTGCTGTTATCCATGTAAGGCGTGCTGTTATCCAGGATAACAGCACGCCTTCCAAAATCGATGGTAAAGCCTACAGGGTGTGCAATATCGACAGATATGTGGATGGGAATAGACCCCAAAAAGCACTGTGTAAGCCAGAAATCGTGGTATAAGCGAATATATGTTTAGAGTTAGCCTGTACTTCAATCATGATTCCAAAATATTTATCTACATGTACTAGCTAGCTACATTTTCCGGCCAAGTTTTCTACTTCTAATTCTGTATATAATCAATCATGTCATCCTGCCTAGGGCAGACCAGATCATATAAAGGCAGGACTCCTATTTTGGCTTTTCGGATGGAGCACAACACTGGATGTGGGACGAGTCAGGGCCTTTGAATTCAAATTGACAGTAATAAATAGTTTACATTCCCAAAGCAACTTACAACTTGAATGGAAGTATCCTTATAGGGTAGATTAACCAAAAGACGTCCGCTCCTATACACATCCTGCATTGACCTTGTTTGACAATTAATATATGGTAATCAGTCCGATCGGAGTATTTGATACACCAGATCAAAGCTATATATAATAACAAGTTGTTCATCTTCACACTACATACACATATAGCTGGTTCTCTTTATATTAATAGTTCATTATTTATCTTTACATAAAATTAAGGACATTTTACCCTGGAGCCGTCCACTTTGTACCTTAAGCCGTCCACTTGATACTACTTTAACTGACTAGGGTATACAAATTTAAAATCATACATCCCCGAGATAACACCTGATTATCCACCTGCAGGGTGGTTCATAAAAACTTACGATGTCGTCAAGGAAAACGACCAGAGAATTATGTAATTCGTCAATACTGATACTTCATGGAAGTAATAGAATTACAGCCTGCATATAAGATTGTAAAAGATTTGCATTTTCTGCAAATAACTCCAGAAATTCTTTTCTAGAAGGATCGTTTCTAAATTCATCGTTTAATTCTAGATGGGTAGATGGGTTGGCAACTTTAATTTAGATTATCTTATGTTCATATAGGAACAGTTCTGTTGTTTTATACTGACCTTAAAAACAACAGCAACCATGGACGGTTCATGGTGAAAGGGTGGGCGGTTCATGATGAAATTGGTATGTTCTAAGAAATAAGTCCTAAACTGAAATAATTTAACTTTTTTTGTGCTTTTGCTCATGCATTCATTTAGCAATGATATATATGCTTATGGCTAGAATCGATAAATGGTATTTGTGAGCAATTCTAATGTTCAGAATCTTCCACCAAAGTTAGAGATTTCTGTAGAAAAACATAGTTGATCATGATCTCAACAAGTCAAACACAAGCTCTTTAGTATGATTTTATGCAATGCCACTTGATATATGTACTCAGTTATTATTCCATGGGTTACTATGAGACCTTAATTTTAAATCTAGGAGGGATTTACACTTATAAAGTGATGTGAAAGGTATAGAAAAACTAGGTGGTAGGTGGAAGACTCTAATTATGTGGTTGTCTCAAGGTTAAGCTACCTGATAAAACAACCTCCATTGCGTGAAAACATTCATGTCGATCAAAAGCAGAATGTGTAGATCAAATGGGTCAATTTTCACATACAGCCTTATGTGCGTACCTATATGTAGCTGTTGTTAAAACGTTTTATTTGGCACGATAATAATCGTACATGTATGTATGCTTTTCATGAAGCATCATTGGAACACGCACCTTGGGACCGACTCCCTAGTAAAAATTAAATAAAGATTTTCCAACATAGCAAACTAGTAGTTATCAAAAGTTAGATAAACATAAAACGGCATGGCTTGGTCATGTTGGGTGAACGTAAGATATAAAGGTCGAATCCCACATGGCGATCTACACCCGAAAGATTCTGCTATTTGGGAACTCTTGTAGATGGTGAGCCTTGACTTCACTGCAAATTACAAGGGTTCTAACAAAGAATTGCACATTCCAAATCCCACAGTTGCAATTGAAATGACCATTCAGCCTTGCAATGTAGACTCTATGAGAAAGGCAAGCTTATTTAAGTTGCAATGGCTTTCTCATTGACATTGAATTTGCAAGCTATTGTGGACAAACAGAGAGCAGAGGGAGAATGAGACTTTGAAGATTGAGCTTGAACTCTAAGTATGAGCTCAGAACTGCATGAACACATATAGCTATTTGTCCAGGATTTTGTCCAATTTCAGTAAATTGCAAGACGATTTTTTTGTGGGCAGATGAGGGGAAAGGGCCCTCCCTGCGAGATTTTTAGTACTGCTTTTGGCCACTAGGGGAGGTACAAAGGTTAAAAACATGGAAAATAGTTCAAAATTTGTTATTTTGTACTTTTTTACACAGAATAAGATGGTTTTGTCAAAAACATTCTATTTTCTGGCACTTCCTGTACATTTGGAATGTAAATGAAACGTTTTGAATCCAGAACAAGGCCTAAATGAAGGTTCTCATAGACAATATATTGCCATGGCAACCAATATTACATTCCAAGTAGAAGAAAATTAATGTTAACCCATAGAATGATTCATGAGGATTTATATGCCGAAAATAGCATATATAGAGATAACCTTTCTAGGTCTAATTCTATAGCCAAATGTACGGAAAGGATCAGTCATTTTTTGATTGATTATCTAAATAATCATGCTAATTAGATGCCTGATTTAATTAAATCAATCAATGATAGAGCTTATCAGCTGTATTGATACAGTTATGTCATCCCATATTCAAAAAGCAATATCTCCGAGACTAGAAGGACTACCTGCAAGTTTTATACCTCATTTTAAAGCTGGCGACTTCAATTTTAAATGTCATATTCTACCTTAGAGGGCCCTTTCCCCTCATCTGTCCACAGATCCTGAAATTTGCAGAAACCTTTCACTTAAACAAGGGGAAATATCTAAATATAAAGGTTTTAACTTATGTCCTTATCTGCAAGGGATTCCTCAGAATTAAAGCTCGTTGTAGCCATTATAGGTCTTGCAATATGAGGAGAAAGCACCGTATTGCAACAGATACAAAATTGCAGAAACCTTTTAGCCAAAATTGCATTGTGGGATTTGACCTGAATGTACAATCATTTAACTTGGTGTGACATAGCCCAATAATTGTATGTAATTCAATTGAATTCAATAACAATTTACTTGTCTCATAGAAAATTGAATTACAGTATATATCATATTGTATATATGAATGATAATAAAATTATAAGGCTGAAAGATGTAAACTAAGTGAAGATTGCATAGCCTGGTTACAGAGTTACCTAACATCAAGGTACCAACAGACAAAAGGCTGAAAGATGTAAAGTAGGTGAAGATTGCATAGCCTGGTTACAGAGTTACCTAACATCAAGGTACCAACAGACAAATGCCAATAATCGAGTATCAGCAAAGAAGGAAGTGAACTAGGAGTACCACAATGATATAGCAAATGCTATATCACAGAGACATTACGTCCTATATGCAGATGGTCTTGCATTAATAGTAATGTAATATGTAATGATGAGTTGACTTTAGGGGGTGATCAAAGCATGAGCCGGAGGTGGATGCTTTTATCAACCCCCTAATGTCAACGAGTTCAAGTCTAATCATTACACATTGCATTTATACCACGATTTCCACCATAATATGAAGAATTTACCTTAATTTCGATGAAAACTTTTGCATCGATCAAAACGGAAGGTGGTCTCCACCATTTCGGATCGTCGTCTTCCTCAGTCGCTGCATCCTATATACAAAATGTTACGTTGACATATCACCGCCAGGCATAGCGGACACTGGCGGCGTATGAATACAAACCACTAATCCAACCTCCAGGAGGAGAGAGTTCTACCTGTTGGCTTCGCCTTTGCAATCATGGTGATACAACCTCTGATGTCTCTCTTTGAAGAGAATGATTTTGTCAGGGTGAAAATGGGAGAGGAGTGGATAACAGGTGTTGTAACCGAGGTTATATTTAAAGGATGGAATGAATATGATATTACACTTCTATCTGATGGTACAGTAGTGAGAGAAGTGGCAAGGAACATGAAGAAATCTGATGTTGTAGTCCAGACTTTGACAGTTGATAAATTGTTTAAAGAAATTATATATTGACACCTCCACAACCTAAGCCTGAAGCCGGTCCGTCAAATGCACCCATACCCACATCAGCTCCAAAGCCTAAAAGGTTTGCAAAATTACGTGAAGAGTATGTGGCAGCTATAGAAACGTCAGCAAAGGCAAAGAGAACCATAGGTCAGATCCGCTGGGGAGTGAAAATTTTCCGCGGTAAGCTCGTCTTTATTTACATATCATCGCTGTCACAATCTGACAGCGAGAAAGTAGTCTGTGCGCTATGTACATAGGGAGGGGTTATTATTCCAGGATTGTAGTTGACATGATATCCACCAGGTGGCAGCACCTTCTATGGAGTTTAACATTGATAAGATGAACTGTACAAAGTAGGATATAGTTTTTATTAATTTCAGTCCATTTCTCCAGCTATATTAGAATACATTTAGTTAATAACAATTGAAATTTTTGTTTGTATTTACAGAATGGCTTATCGAGGTTGGAGAGCCCCCAGCTTTTGAGGAACTAGTGCCAGATACTTTAGCAGGTCTGCTAAGGAGATTCTATGCAGAGGTTCATCAACAAAATGGTAAAGAGTATCAGAGGAAATCCCTGCTGTGCATAAGAGCAGCTCTACACAGACATCTAACAACCACACCCTACTCAGTCAAGTACAATATCATGTCTGATGTAATTTTTTCTCAAGCCAACAGTACACACATTGGTCATATTAAAGTGAACAAAAAGGCTGGACTTGACCTGTCAGCTAGCTACCAGCCTATAACTGATGCGGATGAAAAGAAAATGTACAGTAGTGGGACTCTCTCTAATGAAAATCCCAGCGCCTTACAGTTTAAGGTATACTACGAAATGGCACTACATGAGGCACTACATGAGGGCCAGGGAAGGATTACATGATCTCAGAAAGCAACATTTTGTCTTTGAGAAGGAATCGAACAACAATGAATATGCTACCCTATCCTTCAATGCACTAGAGAAAAACCACCAAGGTCTCAGTGACAAGGGTGAACATGGGATGAGAATGTATCCAACTGGAGATCCTGACTGTCCAGTCAAAAGTCTGAAGAATCACCTCTCGAAATTGCATCCAGAGCTTGACTCGTTCTTCCAGACTCCAAAGCAGAAGAATTTTGCTCTCTCTACTACATGGTACAAGGAGACCCCTAACATAAGTGTCAAAGCTCAACTAAGTAGGATATATACTAACCATTGTATCAGAGCCACTTGTATCACAAAGCTGAGGAAACAAGGTGTCCCATCTAAGGACATAAAGGCTGTCACCGGACATCGTGCTGAGTCTTCGATAGATTTCTATTCGAAGACTCTAGATGATGTCCATGAGGACATGTCCTGAATGCTAGCTGGAGTCCCCAAAAAATCAGTTGGAGTCACCAAAAAACCTGTGGGAGGTCTCACAAAATCTGGCGGAGGTCCACAAAGCGATGATATTTCGATATCTCAGACGAATGTCATAAATCTTCAGTCTGCCCATAACACTGGATCGATCTTCTCAAATGTGTCGTTCGGGAATTGCACAATAAATGTAAATGTAAACAAGTGAAGACTCCCCAAAAAAAAACAACTGATTTTCTAACACGTTTTCTACTCACAGACTCTAGGTATTCCCATATTACAGTCCTATGTGTTCAAAGACAAATGAAGTCTAATTTATCATATGACATTTATGTGATTTGAATATATGTGTACAGGCAAGGAGAAAGGGGGCTCCATGCTAAAAGTCAACTTTAAAATTCAGATCACTGGCTTTTCAATGGTATTGCAAGAGAAGAAACTCCTGTTAGTTTTAGAGTAATGGCATGCTAAAAGTAGGTGGGTGTGACCATTTCCTCAATGGCAATAAGCTCTATGCCTAATTGATCATGAGATACATCTATAATAAGCATAATTTATGCTAATTAGCTAAACTAGCATAATCTTTTATTCTTTTGCCTATAACTTTGGATCTAGAAATGGCATTTTCGTTCTGTTTTCATCATAGTAAACCTAGTGAAAGATTCTTTCAAATAGGATAATTGATTTTCCTATTTAGAATGAAAATCATGTTTCCATGGCAACAGAGATCAACAAAAATGCCTATTTAGGCCCAAAAACGTTCTTTTAACATGCCTAATTTGGGTATATTTTTTCTATTCTAGCCCATACTGGTGCCCCCTGGTGGCTAAAACAGGTACTAAATCCCATAGGAACCTCCATTTCTGCTTGCTGGCTCACATATACTTCTATTTATACAAAGAATCTGTTAAAATATTGTTAAAATAAATTTTTTGTTTGTTCTAACTTCTTGTTACAGTTTTTTCTCTATATAATACAGTTTAAACATCTAGGCGGGAAACGAGTTCGGAAGCAAAAAAATCTTAACCGGTCCCAAATGAACTTTTTGTATCTCTCTATATTCTTATGTGCGTCCTTCCGGCTTGCTTGAACGAAAACAAAATGGCGATTTATTGCTGCATCGATTCGAATCTATTTTGGATTAATACAGCGAATTAAGAAGAGGTATGCGTTCAATTACTAAGTTACAAGGTAAAACTTTTTGTTATTTATTATTCTTCCAACTGACAAACCTGTGCTTTAGATACTTTTAGAGAAATTTGACAAAATCATACACTGTCAACTTGCTGTCACCATTGTTTTCAATCTATGTCGACTACAGTTCTTATATCGCTAGATATCAAAACTCATATTATCAACTTTAGGAACTCAAATCAGTGCCTAAACTCGATAATCGTGGTATAATGTCTGATAAAGGCCAAGAAAGGATTGTGACTGCAAGAGGACCTGAATGCCATTGGGAAATGGTACTACGCAAACAAACTCACTATCAACACAAACAAAACGGAGGTGTTATGGAGCTACTCACAATGCTCTATTCCATACTTGACAAACATGGACCTAAAGGTGAATGCAAAAGTATTAAAAAGAGTACCTACCTTTAGCTACCTAGGAGTGATCATCAATACTCACTTGTCCCTGAGACCACAATTGATGAAGTTGATCAAGTTGATGAGACTGAGACTAGTACATCTCAGACGTCTGAAAGCAAGAACAAAGCTACTGTGGCTACATCATTGAAGGAGGACCTGATTGGGCAATACAAAAACTACAAACACAGAAGAAAGGTGCACTCCGCATTGCGGAAGGTGTGAGAGACCCAATTGATGTTAGTGTGGATGATGAATGGGGTTGACCATCTGTTTGTAAACCTTCATCATGTATAATTTCTAGATGAATTTACGCAGAATCGGCTCTGTAGGACATTAATAGTTGCTACCTAGAGAATTGTTGTAAGATTTCTTTGTCTACTGGGTCTCCTCATTAGCTTAGCTTGCTAGGTTAGCCTTTTTAGAAATGATTCCTCTTGAGCAAACCTTGTATTTCTGATAGTATAGCTAAACGGGTAAACATATCAGTATCATTGAATGAATTGAATAAGTTACAGCGACTCAGAGATAATGGAATTCGTATATGTTGTAAAACTAGAATTAGAGGCAACAGTATAATTGACCTTCATATGAGAGCTGGTCTTGAGATGCTAAACACCAGCAGAGACCGCCAGTTGCTTGTTTAAATGTGGAAAAGGTCACAGAATGCTGCTAATCTCCTTGTAAGAGAGGCTCGTACCAGAGGAGATATGAAGGTCCGGTTCAAAACTTGCAGAGCACGTAGCAGTTTCTATCAGAAGTGCCCTTTCTACCGGGGAATGAAATTGTGGGACAAGCTAGATCCAGATGTACAGAAGATCGAAGACCTACCATCATTTAAAACTAAACTAAAGGCCTTGCTATAGCCTAACAGAATACAGTAATTCATGCTGTAGTATAACAGTATGCTATGATAAAATTACAACATTACTATGAGCTGATGCCTGTACAAGACTGTGTATCGCCCCCTCCTCACTCTTGATCCAAATTAATATATGCCCGTTGCTTCTTCCTTACTAATTGAAGGATATTCTATAAAAACTAATATCACATACCACATACCCATGGCAGGGTTGACACCATTTCTTCCGTCCCCCGGCCAAGTGTACGCGGAAGAACGCCACTCTTAAGGGCGATCTTTGTACAATAAATATTATCAATCAATCAATGATCGTTGAATCAGCCATAACAATATTAATGGGAATGGCCCAAACGAAGAACAAATGTCGTACTATATGACAAAATGTACATTGGTAAAATGTACTTCCTACTTATCAGTACAATCAACTTATTATCCATGTAATGACAGAAATCACACAGAATAAAGGTTAGACGTCATGATAACATTGTTAGGAATGACTCTCCCAGCCAGCCCATTTGAGTCTTGCTTTTGTATGACTATGAGTGGAACAGAAATTGACACTTTAATATCATTGACACCCTTTCACATCAATATCAAATTAATATCGCTCTCCATCTTGAATGGTCGTAAATCTTGCAGGGTTCATGCGCCATGGGACACAAAAATATCCACAATAATTAAGGTGCGACAAATGGCATGTACACTACAACAGCAAGCAGGTGATTCACACTTAGGACACATGGATGCCCCTCAGCAGTCCTATTTCCCGAAATTGACCTATCCCTAATCAGGTCCTTCCTGGTACACACTCACAAGTAAAGGTCTAGAAATGACAATAGGAGGGACACCTGTCACAGCTAAAGTCACGAGGGCCACCACACCGTCACGACACAATTCTTTACCTCACGCTGGCCTTAAGTTCTCATAAATCACCACCCAAGCTTGCAGTTTCCTGCTTTTGAATCCTATTCTACCCTCAAGGCACTCTTTGAATCATATGTGTGATATGACTACATTATGTAGAAGCTTTGGTGAAATAAGCACCATAAAGGTCTATGTATGTCATGGGTATATATATATATCAGAATAATTTTGATATCCATTTTGTTAGGGAAAGGGTTACACTGAAAGGTTTTTATCCCAAACTCTCTAATCCTATAGAGGAGGATAGCAAAGATTGGTTTAGAACAGTCTTGCATTCCCTTTACAGTTTTGAAGTACCAGATGGAGGAGGCAAAAAACTCACACTCTACTTTGTATTAGAAAAAGTGTCACATTGAATTCAGTCAACATAGAGGTGATGGGAAAGTCATGGCCCTTGAAGGTACATTCATATGGAGAGACCGATTAACATATTACACAAACCACAGGCACACAGTAGATCCCTCCATAACCATAGAGTCATGTCACACAATGTATATGGGGCTGTATGTCACACAATGTATATGGGACCGTGGGAGGTGTAAGGTAATGTGAGTCCATGCATGGTCAGGTCATGCTGACCCAGAATTATGAACTCTTACCCACAAAGCTTGAGGTTTAGGGACGGACCAGTCACCCTATAGGGGCAATTGACCATCTGGTGTCTATTTGTATAAAAAAAGGACAACAAGAAACAATAGAGAAAATGTGATAGCTATTCATATCAATAGACAATATCGATATTTCCCTGAGATATACGTCTCTGCTTTGCAGTAGAGTGCTTGCATAATAAAAGTCTTATCCCACTCAAGAATCTTAAAGTAATTGGTAGATCTATAGGACGTCTATGTAGACAGTTCAATATCATGACAGACTTTAGAAGGTATATGCACTTGACTCCGTGTCTAAATAATCTTATTGGGGGGCTTAATGGGTCCCCTATCAAGGCTATATCATTGCCCCGATTATGACAATCTTTATTACCTCATTCCTATCATTCTTACATTTGAAAATTAAGATATTTCAATGTAGGTGATTACTTGATCTTATCATAGAAATCCATTGATTCCTTTGTACATGCACCCAAGAACGAACCTCCATTGATGATCGTGCAATATCTTTTTCTCTATGTGAACCAATAATCCACATACCCTGTTAATCAAATACTCCCGTAGGAACTCAATAAGGGAAATAAAGCCAACCAGTCTAAGTTCTTCAAACATGTGACCCGAATTACAATCGTATTTTTTTCAAGTGGCTGGAGGGCTTCCGCTCGCCCAAGGGCCCATGGTAAACTTTTGTTTAAGACGGAGGGAGTAGGAGGGGCTAAGCCCCACTGGATGTTTCGGAGGAAAAACTTGAAAGCTAAACCTCCAGGGTATTGGTATGGTATGATGTGCTAGTTGCAGGGTATACGCTTTATTAACCAAATCAGTAGCGTATGTATACACCTGTGCATGGTAATGGATCTAGTATGGTAAATAAATCACCCAGAAAGCCCCCCCCCCCAGATAGTAGGAATGCATTACTAGCAGCAAACCTATACAAAGATAACTGTCATCCCTTGTAATTACAATCACTCAAGGTGCAATTGGCTCAGAGTGAGAAACAGGTGCCATGGTGATGGTGGTTGTGTGAGTGTAAGATTAACTGGCCCTATATGATCAACCAAATTAATACACTTACAGTATTTAGGATGCATAGATCTGCAAAAAGAGGACTGAAACTGATTTGGTACATTAAGTATGTACGTAGGGTGTAAGGGGAGTCATTCTCTAGAGCTACTACACCCTCCCACCTGTAGGGGAACCATTGACTATGGGCAAGGATGGACAAGATAGAGGGAACTAACCAAGCGGCAAGGGGGGTGTAGTGGAAGGTGGGATGGTTGTGGTTAGGGTGATAGTGCACACCTCTACTTCCTCTGTATGTATATGATCACCATTGAAGACGTTGGTGACTTTGCTTGCTGTCCTCGATACAGTGGAGGAACCGTGGAATATATAAGGAAATAGCCATGTGGGTTAGGACAGAGGGGTAGAATCCACTGCCCTTTGATTTCGGAGTACAGGTCCAGAGGGGATTTACAAGAAAGGGAAGCATCGCCGACATCTTTTGAAAAAAAGAAGACATAAGAGAATTACAGCAGGAGATTCATCCATACCCACCAAGAAACCGGCGAGTAAGGTAAAGACCCTTTATATTGATACAACTATTTTGTAAGTTTCTAGTGCAGTTTGATTAACATAACAATAAGAATAGCTTTGCTCTTGTTAGAATACGGTTTAGACCTACTCCCATTAGCCATATACACGCAAAAAAAGGATGACCTATACCCTAGATTTAAGGTCACTAGTTCAAGAGAAGGAGGCAATAGCAGGTGTTCCATTTTCTGTAAACTATGCAGCTTTTGTGGAGATTGAAAGGTTTCAAACTTGGCCTTCCTATTTATTTCCCGTTTTATGTTCCAAAACCACGTGTATACATGTACTCGAATTGCCCTTAAGATATTGAGCGTGCTTTGTGAAATAATAATGTCACAGACATGCAGGGATATCATTTATTTCTTTTAACATGCATGAGGAGTTCTGAGGAGGGCATCCAATCCAATTCTGGAGGGCAAATTAACATGTATGTAGTGAATAAAAGCAGGGTTTATGGTTAGATCTGATTAATTTGTTTTATTCTAGAATATAATATATCATCTTTTATGTCCTAAACTTCGTCAGGAATTTTCACCAAAATATTAAAGAAACAATGATGATTGAAGAAAAGCACAAGAACTAGGTACTGCATTAAAGATTCAAGGAGGGGGCGGGGTTCCTATACCATGCCTGTTGGTTATCCTGGTAAACCAAGGTTCTGCCGGTGATGTCCAAGGGGTTGTGTGCCACAAGCATTAATTTAATAAGTTATGACACAAACACGAATTTATGGGGATAATGGGTGGGTTGATATATAAAACAGAAAAAAATATTATCGATATAGAAGCTTGCCTTATTCTAACATCCATTGGATACAAAAGATTAGTTCAACTTCGAATCAACATTGCTACTGAGAGATGAGTGTTGATCAACTAGTTATCAATGTTTAACATGCTGTGCTCACTGATTGTTCCAGGAATATGGATGCATCTGTATGGCACATTCAGTGGTAGTGATGAAACATTCATTGACAATTTCCTGCTACTTCACACATGCACATAAAAAGAGATTAACAAAACCTACGTTACTACAACCAAGGTATGAAAAATGTTGCATAAAAAGCAGGGTTGTTTTGCTTCCAGCACCTTCAGACAATATGTAGAAGACCCACGGTCGGAGGTCACTGGCAGGAACCTGACCTTCCTGTTATTTAACCCTCTAAAAACAATCTGATGGCTCAGTGCATCAGGGTTGTGGTTTGTCAGAGCTGCATACATGTATCATGTCGAAGCTTGGGAAGTATGGCTCCATTAAAACGATATCAAACAAGACGCGCGGCCAGGTCCATTTAAACGACCAAGGGATATAAACAAAAACAGCAATTATCTGCACATCGATTAGAACTTCTATACTGTACACTCACTGTAGCCGGAACGGTCAAGGCAGGTCATTCTCTGTCTCTCTCTCTGTCTCTCTCTATCTCTGTCTGTCTGTCTCTCTCTCTGTCTCTCCCTCTGTCTCTCCCTCTGTGTGTCTCTCTCACTGTGTGTCTCTCTCTGTGTATGTCTCTCTCTGTCTCTCTCTGTCTCGCTCTCTTCTTCTAGTCCTATTTTCTTTCCTCTTTTTCTATCGGCCCATCTAATTTCTGGAAGTTGATTCACAGTCGCATTTAGCGGTCAGATTTTCAATTATGTACCAACATAATACCCGGGACACAGTCATAATACCTATAGTTGATTAAATGATCTTGAATTCAGTTTCAACTATCGCAAACAGAGAAGTAAAAGTTTGCTTTCATATTTTGCCAACTAAAACACAGGTCAAAACATTCTTGGTGAGAAGAGGTTTCGGAAAATGGTTTCTCACCTATACAAACAATGCTTTTCGTAAGCGTACACTGACGGCTGGAAACGGACAGTTAATTAGTGTTCACAAGAACTGCTTTGGTCACAATGACGCCCTACTCAGCTTAGAGCTAAAGGAAAAATGTAAAACAGTTACAAGCACAAGTCACACCTCAGAAGCACCTGAGTAATAAACATTTTGTCCAGCAGCAACTACAGCACAATTTAGCCTTCCACAGATCTGGGAAATGGACCTAGAGGCGAGCTTTTCCACGAAGGCATTTGTCAAAATGTTACGACTGAACACGGCCAGTACGATTTGATTTTCCTGAGAATTCTCCCCTCAATGTCATTAGAGCCCTGCATTCAGTGGTCACTGATAGTTGCACTTTTATCATAGTGATAGTGCATTACCTACGACCCCCCACTCTAATTTTGAAGAAATTTGGAGAGGCTAGTATCATTTTGAAAATGCCTTCCTTATGTGGGGCGCCTCATCTATCTTGGGACATTTGTGTGGAGGGAGGATGAGGGCGCGGGTCATTATGACATATTCATGAAGAGGGAAGATGTGCATGGAAAAGGTGTCATTGTGTAATCATTGAGGATATCGAATCCCTTGATATCAATAATTGTTATCAGTTTGTTGAACAGAATTAATGAAGGGTTACTTGTTATGTGGCAGGCTACAGGATCAATTAGTTTTTACTATATTACCCACTTGGCATAAACACGTTTTTTTAACGTAAAAAAAAAAGCGTTTTTATTGGTTTCCTTATTGAGTTATTTGGTTGAAAATTGGTTGAGAAAACGTTTAAAAACATTTTTTTGCCAAGTGGGTAGGCTTTCTTGTTTCCATAAACAAGTGGTACCCAGGTCACAGGTCATGCTGGCATTTCCACAACGATGACTGGGCCTACAAAGTGTCTAATCAATCAATGCCTTTAGATAAAGCTATGCATCATTGTCACATCCCGTGTTAGATCTAATGTTGCCAATATCCTCAGGGGCACGTGTCCACAATAACCCCTTCCTCTGGCTCCACTCCTGATCCTTGACTATGAAGTACTAGGCTTCTAGTGAAACGAAGACTAGAGACGCTGAATCTATTCTGAGATAATATCAAATTTTTGTAATATAATATGTGATATTATAATGTGCTTTTTCGTGAATAAGACGATCACAAAGGGCCTGGCAAGCCGACTCAGGTATAGACTCCAAAAATGAGTGAAGAGGTATCAAACATCTCAAGTGGACTTGGCCATTTGTGCTCGGTTTAGGCACTCTTAATGAGCATAATTGTCTCGACTTAAGTATGTGTAAATATGGAAGGTTGAGTAATGTTTAAAAAAAGTCTTTTGACTCTAAACAGAATCCTTTGATTGCATTTGAAAATGAGCCTCACAAAAGTTATAAAAGAGACGGTCCATATCTTACTACCAGGCACTTTCCTAAACATCCGTACCACAAACCTCTCATCTTACTCAACATAAAGAGACACGATCTTTTCTGGTTCCTAACTAAATTGTGTCGATAAAGACGAATTCATAGCCATTTAGTGGTTCATGGTGTTTTATTCAATTTCAAGGTCGACTACAATTATCTTGCCTCATACTAAAATATCTTGTATATACCTCATTCGGTTTCCCAAATAGAGAAGCTCATGTTTCATCCCAAACCGCTTAGAATTGACATGGATACCATCAGCCTCGATTATCCAGACCCTACTTCCGCTCATACCTGACTCCATTTATGGGCTCATTAAACAGTCAACCAACTGGAACCAGTTGTTTTGTATGGGGAAAGGGTAATGACATAACTCCAGCTGAAAGAGTAGTCTAATTAGCAGTTCAACATGCACTGAAACTCAATGGGCGGCCCAGGCGGTATATTCCAATACCACCTGGAGGTCAGAGGCTGGGATACCATAGCCATCCAGTTTCCACAATTTCTGGTAAAATTAAGTCGTTGAACGCTAGCTATGGGTTCCTCGAAGGTTTTGGGGCACTGGTGCCTCCAGGCCTGCCACATACAATACAATATCCAGGTATACAGCCCGGCCTATACTTCTCGGGGATCTTTCTTTTGTGATAGTTTTTTTTAAAACAGCAGCCTGAGGACAAAGCTAGGAAAAGAACAGCGAAGTACAAACAGGTGGCTGAAGCCTCATGGGTGTGTGGCAATGTGAAACTGAGGGAGTGGTCATTTTTTAACAATGGGGTGGGGGGGGGAGGTGGTGGATTGGGGGGGACAAAAAAATTTCAGACCCCTCTTAGGGGTGGGGGGAATCCATTTCGGCCCTTTTGAGCGAAAAAGTCTGCGGCACTAAAGAATAAAAGGGCAGACGGAAATTTTTTCGCCGCACACTCCCGGAATTTCACCAAGCCCCCCCTCTTGTTAAAATATGACCACTCACTTGTAGTGCAACTAGATTCATTTACATAAGCACCAGTGTTGGTATAATAGATGTAGTTTAAACTCAATTGTGATTAATTCGTGAATTTGTTCTGTTTCACAATTCCTGTACTGACTATAGGTTAACATCATAAACTATATATGCTGACTTGGCCCGAGTCATGCATAAATTGGACCAAAATTATGTTAACAGAACAGTAAAGGGTTTCTTTGTTGTAATAGAAACTAATTGAAGAATACCAAATATGTGTGTATTTCCCCGAATTCCCATGGTTTACCTATCATCCCTGCACGGGTAGAATTTACTTGTTGATGCCCGGTGGAGGGAAGAACTCTATATTTGGTTATAAAGATCGTGCATATATCTCTATATTCAATCATTATAAGTCTAATGGATAAAGTGTTAATAATAAAAAGCTATTCCACCAGAGAAAAATTTAGCAAATTAACCTGAACAATGCACCATTTGGGGACAGGAATGTCAGAGATTCCCTTAGAATATACATGAAGGTAGAATCCCACGATGAGATCTATCCCCCGGGTCTATCCCTCAAAGGATTTTGGAATTTATGAACTTGGGAAGCCTGCCTATACTGCAAATTACAAGGAGTCTAGCACACTATTGCAATTTCCAAATCCCACTGTTGCAATAGAAATGGCCTCTCAGCCTTGCAATATAGACCCTATGCAACAAGTAAGTTTGTGAAAATTGCTATAGCATTCTATTTAATATTGAGATTGCAAGCTTATGTGGGCAATCCCAGTGTACAATTAGATTAAGACTGAACTCTATTATACCTCTTGCAATATGCAGAGAGTACACCAAATTACTACATATGTCTATATTGCAGAAACTTTTCTCTGAAAATTGCATCGTGGGATACGACCTATTATGAATAATGGCAAGTCGTTTGCTCCCTGCAATAAAGGTCATTAGGATTAGGTAAGATCGATGCAGTATACAGATACACTGAAAACCTAGAAGTTCTGAAACTAGTCAGCGGTGACCACTTTAGGTCCTCAAGTTGATGATACCTAAAACTACAGCTTTAGGTAGTCAAAATGACGACTTTAAGTCGTCATTCTGATGACCTGAGTCATCAATATGATGACTCTGTACTGTCAGTATTGTCATCCTGATGACTCAGGTCGTCAGGATGACGACCTAAAGTCGTCATTTTGACTACCTAAAGCTGTAGTTTTAGGTATCGTCAACTTGAGGACCTAAAGTGGTCACAGCTGACTAGTTTCGGATCTTCCATGTTTTCAGTGTAGATGAGTATTGGTATGCATATAGATCTATCTAATATCACTAGTCGGGAAGGAAATAGATATTTTGTTAAGAAATCTGATACATGTGACCAATGACCGATCTGAACAATGCATTTAAATCAAATGGAAGCTGTAATGTGTATCTGAGAAACTGAGAAATAAGAATATTTGTACAGGAAGTCATACGGTGACCACTGGAGGTTAATTCAAAAGATCCTGGGATCGCAACCTCAGCGATCTTAGGAATTATTCTGCCCTATCCTATTAAGCGATCTTAAGATTAGACTGCGTTCACTTTTCCTAGCCAGCACTAAGATCGCATCGATCTTAGCCTCAGCCCTCCAACACTATTCCAAGAAGTACTGGAGCTTAATTAAAAAGATCCTGGGATCACGACCCCAGCGATCTTAGGAATAAATCAGCCTTATCCTATTAAGCGATCTTAAGAGTTGACTGGGTTCACATATCCTAGCCAGCACTAAGATCGCATCGATCTTAGCCTCAGCCCTCCTACACTATTCCAAGAAGTACTGACTAGGCACAGGGGTAAGAGTCCCAAAATAAAGGAATAGCTGTGGAGTCACTCTTCTTCACAAGAGTGCTTATACCATCGTTCCCCGTCCCCATATGGGCTAACAAAAGAGCACAGGAGCTTAATTCAAAACATCCTGGGATCGCAACTCCAGTGATCTTAGTGTAGGCACATATCACAAGACCTGGCCAGTCTACCCTATCTAATGCAGTGGTTGCAGGCCTGTCAGGAATAGTAAGTCCTGGGATCACTTCACTATTCCTTTTCCAGCACTAAGATCACTGCGATCTTAGTGAAAGAATTGCATAGTGGTTTCACCTGAGTACAAGAGCACTTACAGGGAACACTCCTTATTGAAAGAGTGAATAGCCTGCTGCATATACATAAACAGGGGAGGGAGGATGTTTACTGAGAGTCCTTGAGGGCCCTTAGGCCTACTCATGCATTAAGGGCACTCTAAGGTAATTCTTCCTTCTCAAATTTTGAAGTGAAGTCCTACCCCACTCCCTTTGGTATCATCTTGCTGCAAGCCACACTCTGTCTTCGGGGAATTTCATCTGTCTCTCTCTATTGAGGTAAGATATTTCTATTTTATCCTGGTTGAACATTTGCATTAAAGTTACCTTATTTACAGATGGAATCTAATATATTTTTTAGCCTATATGGGGACGGGGAATGATGGTATAAGCACTCTTGTGAAGAAGAGTGACTCCACAGCTATTCCTTTATTTTGGGACTCTTACCCCTGTGCCTAGTCAGTACTTCTTGGAATAGTGTAGGAGGGCTGAGGCTAAGATCGGTTACGATCTTAGTGCTGGCTAGGAAATGTGAACGCAGTCTGAGCTTAAGATCGCTTAATAGGATAAGGTAGAATAATTCCTAAGATCGCTGGGGTTGCGATCCCAGGATGTTTTGAATTAACCTCCAGGGTGCAGTTGACCCCCATACAGTATTCAAGAGTTGTTCCCATGAATGTATGATTTATGCTATTAGAATGTATGATTTATGCCTATTAGAAGCATTGTGCCCTCCCCCCAGGAGCTTAATTCAAAACATCTTGGGATCACGACCCCAGCGATCTTAGGAATAAATCAGCCTTATCCTATTAAGCGATTTTAAGAGTTGACTGGGTTCACATATCCTAGCCAGCACTAAGATCGCATCGATCTTAGCCTCAGCCCTCCTACACTATTCCAAGAAGAACTGACTAGGCACAGGGGTAAGAGTCCCAAAATAAAGGAATAGCTGTGGAGTCACTCTTCTTCACAAGAGTGCTTATACCATCGTTCCCCGTCCCCATATGGGCTAACAAAAGAGCACAGGGTGCAGTTGACCCCCGTACAGTATTCAAGAGTTGTTCCCATGAATGTATGATTTATGCTTGCCTATTAGCAGCATTGTGCCCTCCCCCCAGGACAAAGAGAGAGAAGGGAAGAATTACCTTAGAGTGCATGCACTTAATGCATGAGTAGCCCTAAGAGCCCTCAAGGACACTCAGCAAACGTCCTCCCTCCCCTCATTATGTATGCAGCAGACTATTCACTCTTTCGATCAGGAGTGTTCCCTGTAAGTGCTCTTGTACTCAGGTGAAACCACTATGCAATTCTTTTACTATAAGATCGCAGTGATCTTAGTGGTGGAAATGGAATAGTGAAGTGATCCCAGGACTAACTATTCTGGACAGGCCTGCAACCACTGCATTACATAGGGTAGACCAGTCAGGTCTTATGATATGTGCCTACACTAAGATCGCTGGGGTTGGGATCCCAGGATGTTTTGAATTAAGCTCCTGACTGGGCACAGGGGTAACAGTCCCAAAATAAAGGAATAGCTGTGGAGTCACTCTTCTTCACAACAATGATTATAACATCTTTCCCCGTCCCCATATGGGCTAACAAAAGAGCACAGGGTGCAGTTGACCCTGTACAGTATTTAAGAGTTGTTCCCATGAATGTATGATTTATGCTTGCCTATTAGAAGCATTGTGCCCCCTCAGGACAAAGAGAGAGAAGGGAAGAATTACCTTACAGTGCACTTAATGCATGAGTAGCCCTAAGAGCCCTCAAGGACACTCAGCAAACGTCCTCCCTCCCCTCTATATGTATGCAGCAGGCTATTCATTCTTTCGATCAGGAGTGTTCCCTGTAAGTGCTCTTGTACTCAGGTTAAACCACTATGCAATTCTTTCACTAAGATTGCAGTGATCTTAGCACTGGAAAAGGAATAGTGAAGTGATCTCAGGACTTGCTATTAGATAGGGTAGACTGGCCAGGTCTTATGATATATGCCTACACTAAGATCGCAGGGGTAGAAATCCCAGGATCTTTTGAATTAACCTCCTGCCACACTATCGCCATACTATGCGATACATGTACAAAGTATGGTATATAGGGCGGGGGAAGTGCTCCTCGGAAATACTGTATTTGTATTCTAACTTTTGCTGACTTATATACCCATCGTCCATTTGGCCTTTGTCGTCACCAGATGGTGTACCAAAAAGGGGTTTCACCTCCCCCCTCCCAATCCAAAAAAGGGACTCGGACTGTGTTTTAGCCCTCCCAAAATTGAGGAATGATATAGGTTCGCTATACTAGAAACATTCTCGTTTCATCTGATGACTTCAGCTAGGAGGTCTTTTTTTCAGGAACTACTATCACTCACGACCCGACAACTACAAAATGCCAGTGCTATTCCTATGGGGATTTTGGTATGACTTGAAAGGTGCAGTCGTAGTGCTTTAAGAAATGACCTCCAGCAATACGACTGTGAGCACATTTAATGGTTTTGGTTCTTGTTTCGTATTTGGCAAGACCCTCAAATGCTCAAATTCAAGGATTAACCCTTAATCCCTATCTAGGTCGAATCCCTCGATGAGATATATCCCTCAACGGATTCTGCAATGTAGGAACTTTTGCAGATTGTTGGCCTAGCTTATATTGCAAATTGCATAGATTTTTGCAAGGCACTTTTCACAACCCACTGTTGCAGTTAAAAGGGCAATATATAGACCCTATGAGATGAGTAATCTGTTCGCAAATAGTTATGCCATTCTCATCGATACTGAAATAACAATCAAAGGTGGATAACTCCTGTGTACAATTGCTGACAAAATTGGTAAAGGATTGAATCACTGAGTGGAATTTCTGGGAAATATCTAATTATCCATAATTTATATTGACTCCTAATCTGCAAGGGTTTGCCTCCCGGGTTTGCCTGTCATTGCAACTCCCCAGAGCTGTTGCAATATGCGGGGTGGGCACAAAATTGCAGCAGATTGCTATATAACAGAAAACTTCTGGTCAAAATCGTGTCGTGGGATTCAACCTATACAAGTGAACCATGACAAGAATCCTAGCTAAGTATTTCTTTATAGGCGCGGGGGCATCAGTCTGGCAAGCTAGGAGGTTTCGGTAGGTCAGGATGGGAGGATGTAACCCAGTGAATTAGTGTGAGGGTGGGTGAGCTAGTGTAAGGGGGTCACACTTACCGTATTCTCCCGCGTAGAAGACGCGCTGCGCGTATAGGACGCACCCCAAACTCAGCACATCCATTTTCGCGTATAAGACGCACCTCTTAGGGGTGATTTTTGTCAATCCAGTACATTTCTATAGTAAAATTACCCCTCATATAAGACGCACCCCCAATTTCAGTACATCCTATAAGACGCACCAGCATTTTGTTTGGCGTAGAGGACGCGTCTTATATGCGAGAGATTACGGTAGAGTCCAAAACTTGCACCAAGTGCCAGCATGAGTTAGACTCAAGGTGACTCAATCTCACACCTTGTGTACAGACTCAGACAGGCTCAAGTTCACACAATGAGTGAGACTCATAGTGATTCAAACTGGCACATTGTGTTAGACCTACAGTGACTCAAACTGACACATTGTGTTAGACTCACAGTGACTCTTATTGGCACTATGTGGATACTTTTTATTCAGGATGGAAGGCTCTAATATATTACTTTTATTCTTTATTATTTTTGAAACATCAATTTAACTGCTCCTTCCTCCACAGTAGCATTCATGTCAGGGTATATGTGGTTCTTCTTTCACAATAGCACTCATGTGCTATCTTCCTCCTTAATGTGAAACAACAGCCCTACATGAGAATGGTGGTGATAGACACAGCATGAATACTGTATAAACATATCACTAGCAATAACCATCAAGCTTTAGAATACAGAATTTAGAGAACTACCTACCTCACAGCCTCTCTCCAGTAGATGTCTGTTGTAACTGCTTCTATCATGGACAAAGAACCTTTGATTTTGAAAATGGACCAATCAGAGAGGAGCATAGCATCACACCGTACTCCAAGGACCAATCAGAGAAAAGCACATGGTATCACAGTATACACTGAGTGTTAGTTTGAGTGACCATGTTTGAGGATGTGTGACTGTGTGTGAACATGTGTAAGCTAGAGTGAGAATTCTTTCCCAAACCTCCCTTATATATAGACCCTTATTATCACCCAATGAGAAGTGTTCTAGCTTAATTCTCAGAATTCCTACCATCTTGTCATGAATACACAACATCTTTCTGTTCTCTGTAGATACTAGTTTCTTATACAGCTTAGAACATAGGCATACATTAATCCATAGTTATATAAATTCTAGGTTCACTTTGTTCAGTGCTATGTCCCATAGAAAAATCAAATGACCCATAATAATAAAACTATAGTAGCAAAACCACATTCCTAGATATCAATATGATGTTTTAAAACAATGAAGAAAGCTAATGGCTCTGTTGTGGATGTTCAGCAAAATCAATGATCTCCATACATGTCACCTTTCCATGTTACAAAACAGTAGGGGTATCTAGAGCTCTCATATAGTCTGTCAGTGCTCATACTTGAGTGAGGATGAGTGACATTAGTGGCACCTAACACTAAACTGGCTCATCCTAGTTAGACTTGGGTGAGTATGAGTGAGCATGTGTTAGACATGAGCTAGGTCACGCAGAGGTGGCTCAATCTAACACCTAGTATCTGAGTGCAAAGTGACCTCGCTCACACTCACACAAGCTCACCCTAGCTGACTCTAATTTGCTGGGAACTTTATCCCTATATAGGGAGAAAGAACGCGAAAAGACAGAGAGAAAACGACTGGGATTTTGGCTAGATACAGGACCACATACAGAATGGTATCTAGGGCCATTCACATACTTTTTATCAAGAGTTTTCAATAAAGCCATGGTCCTGGAAAAAAAAGTAATAAAACTGAAAAATCCTATCGCAAACATGCTATTGTATTATGTTGGTGGCCTAAGTACTTTAAAATCTGGAGAATAGTTTGAGCCATAAACTTGAGGCCCTGAGGGTCGAATCCCTCGACCCGATCTAACCTGTTCCTTGTGTCTAGATGCAATAGTACAGGTTAATATCCACATGGAAAGATAGACCCATAAACTGAAAGATATGGGATGTGACGCCCTTCATTTTAAATTGCAGAAACCTTCTACATGAAATCAAGGAAACATCTAATTATCTACCACAGTAGATATCAATTCATGGCCCAATCTGCGAGGGTCTCCTTCTTATTATACCTACCTCCCTGTAGCTGTTTTAGCCCTTACAATATGCACGCAGGGCACCAAACCACCACAGAGTGATAAATTGCAGAAACTTTCCTGTAAAATTGCGTAATTGGATAAGGTCGAATCCCACGTTACACATTCCACAGGAACGTTTCTGCAATTTAGCACTCTGTAGTAATTTTGTACCCTGCCTGTATATGGCAAGAGGTATAACAGCTACAGGGAGGTATATTGGCAAGGAACCCCTGGCAGATTGGGCTATGAATTAGGATCTGGATGATTAGATATTTTTCCTTGCTTATGTGGAAGGTTTCTGCAAATCAAAACATTGTTTTTAATACAGGAAATATCTTTCAGTTTTTAAGTATATCATTCCATATGAATGTCAGCCTTTAGTATTGTATTTACACTAATATAAGCACAGATATCCATATATTATATTCTCCATATTTCTGTAAAGTAAATCACAAACAGAAATATTATGAAGTAACCACCCCCCATTTACAGGTTTGTTCCTCATTAATCAAAACAATTTAGTCCATATTGCAGGGCTGAGTCAGATCGAGATTAAGTACAATGGTAAAGGAACAATATAAATTAGAATAATGGAAGTTATTGTAATTACCCTATCGCTACCCGTGCACTTTGAAGTATAAGCAGGACTCCTATAATCAGCAAGAGACCAAAATTACAGTACTTCTTGAAGGATCTTAAGACAGACATTCATATCTTTATTTAGCACTAAATTGACATGCTTTTATTCACATTTATATTAAAGATAAAATCTATTGTCCCGATTAGGGTTAGACATCCTTAATTTTATTTACACTGATCACTAATTGGTCGGAGGGCATTAATTCAGTTCTTAAATTTCTGAGCCAAGCCCAAACCTATGCTGGTTTTTAATCAGGCCAACAGAAGAGAAAGCTCTCAATGGTTGGGCAGAATTTTGAACACTCTCCTTTTTAGCATACTTATAAGAACTGAGTGTATGTATGGCACCATGAGTGGCACAGGTTGAGACTTGGCAATTAAGATTTTGGGAACATTATTAGTCTAAACCACATCTACATGTATAGGGTTTCATGCAGGTACAGTCTTTTTTTCAACATATTGTGAGGGCCGAGGTGCAAGGGTATCATATAACTTGGGCAGGACCCGTATTATTATCCTACCTATGGCCAAGGTACTTGGATTTTAAGGATTATTGACAAGGTGTAACCTTGTTCTTCCCTTCTACTAACTCCCATCATTTCAAGGATGAACAAGTCCTTTCTATGAAGGTGTAACACTCCAGGGTGCTGCGATATCTAAGCTGTGATTAGCTGTTGTGTATCAACAGATATGGAATGACAGGTGTTTAGGAGGTAACATAGAATAAGTAATGATAGCGGTAACTCTTCCTATCATTGTCCTTTATACTCTCACAGTTGAGAGTCTGGGCCTAAAACTGCAATGTTTTGGAGATGGTTGGTAACTGAGGGAGTGTCCTAAGCCTCCTGTGGTATTTCTGCATGCCTTTAGGATAACACAATAAGAGCAGATGTCTTATTGCAGAATGTTAATTGGTTTTAACATGTTGTGTAACCTAGTACTGTTTAATTCTCATTCAATGAAGCGATAACAGTCAGGCAAGCTACTATATTTCTTTGTGGGGCCCCTTTAAAATAATTAAGGTAAAAAGCTATCGGAACAGAATGTTGGAAAGGTATGCTGAGTTAAATCATTATCAAATTCCACTCTTTTGTGGCAAACTGTGGGGTTATGTAAAAGAACTAAAAAATTGCAACGTAGGTTCCCTATACGTATTTTCCTCCTTACTATCATACACCCATACCGGCCGATAATGGCAAAAGCGTAAGATAATCCCAGCATCATCTCTCGCCATACTTGGTGGCGACTAGACTCTGTAGGATCTTGTCTTCAAAATGGCCCTTCCCCCCCTTGATTCAAGCTTGCATGGCGCCCGTTCAAGTTTGGACCAGCAATACCTGACTTGTGAACAGTACTAATGAACGTTGTTAAAAATTCACGAAAGCATACATTCAGCCAATCTCTATAAACTTTGGAGGGTATTGCCCATGACATCTAAAAGAATAAAACGTGCACGTTTTTATATTGCTAAATATTTCTTTCAAACTCGTTTATCTATAGGTGAAACGTGTACATTTCTTACTATACCCAAAGAGCGTTTTCCACACATTCTCGTGTCAAACATTTTGTCAATACTGTGAAAATGAGTAAGACCACACACGTTTCCCACAGTACTCTCTGAAAAGTTTTTTTTTCATCATTATCTTTTGGCAAGACCCTCCAGACCACTGACAGGCATCATACTGCTATTGCTCGCCGAGCCACGCTGAGCAGGCTATCAACCCATTTCTTTTTATTATGTGAAAGGAAAAAGAAACAAGAATCGTTGTATACTAAATTAAATACCTTTATGTCAAGAGGAAGGGGATTTTCTTGCGTGTATACTAGAAGCCATGGAGATTGATTGGGTAAAGCATACACGGGAGGGCCAAAGGGTGAAAAACAAGAAATAACTTGCCTGGAATATCAGATCATATGACTGTGCAAATTATAGAACGCGACTGTCTAACACATCATAGCTAGCGTGCGTCAGACCTTTATCTTCAGTGTATTGTCAACAGCAACAGGCCAAATGCTATTTAGAATAGATATAGAGAATAGGAACTTTTATCAAAGACAATTTCAAGAATAAATATTGGACTGAGATCAGCACAGGTCCCATGTGCTCAGGTACTGGTCACCACTTGTCCCAATGCAAGTATTGTATATGGCTTGTAATCCAAACTTCAGGATAAGAGAATATAATACGAACTGTCAAAACGTAAGATTGTGCGTTTTTTTTATAACACAATAGAATGGCAAGATGTCATGGGCACATTTATCACCATTGTTTTGAAGAATGGTTTAGATTTGTGTAGTCATATTATATGTCACACAGTATATGTGGTGCTTGAGCATATTTAGGCTGAATATTGCCCCTATACTTGAGAGCTCACACCGTCACTTCTTAGGAAGCACAGCGCGTCACTCCGTCACTTTTTATGTATATAGCAATGTACTGGGAACTTTTGTGTTTCCGTGGGTCGCCTTTTAAATCCGCTGCGTCACAAGCATCACTTTCTAAATCCCCTGTGTCACGAGCGTCACTTTTTACCCATGTATAGGCACAGTAACAATTTGAATAATGCAAACAGAAGGAAATCTGCAGAAAAAACGCTTGGTATCTAAGTAGGCTTTTTTTCCAAACTTGTGATGACTAGACACAGCCAGTATGAACTGCAATCGATTCTAGAAGACACGAAATATCTATTTTAAAAGGTAAATTGTGACTGTGGTAAAGTTACAATCATCCTCATAATCTTGGTCCTGAAGGTTATTTCAAAATAATGCTCATTTACAACTCTTTTGAAATAACCTCCGGCAATATACACTATACAACAGCATATTATACTTTTATTCTTTGTCGTGGAAAAAGCTGTTATCATGAGCATATAACCGCTTTTAAAACTGCTATCACATCTTGGTATGACCAGTTGTAGCATTACCGACTTGTGAAACATTTGGCCCCCCTGAGATCTAAGGAGGTACGACTTGAGACCCCATACGACTGCTCACTGTATTGTACAAGCGGCTTCGGGCATGACCTGAGCAGCTCAAGTCATATCATGTTAAGGAATTGCCTTTTGGTCAGACAGGCGTCGTAACAAAAATGTTGACTTGCTCAGGGAGTGAGTATTCTTTTATTTCTGATACAGTCGCTCCATAGACCCAGGTAATTTGAAAGTTACTATGTTGCTATATATATATATATATATATATATATATATATATATATATATATATATATATATATATATATATGAAAATTATATCACACACATCATAAGGTCGGTCCTTCCCAAGGGCATATCGATCCTAAGTATCTATGCTATTGAACATAATGCTTATGATATATAAAAAAAATGTTGTTGATATACCGACGGAATCCTTGTGCCAAAGTTACCAGAGTTATTTTCACAGAGATTCGTTATACCACCGTACTGCCACCTGGGAACATCTTGTAAAGACTACATTAGTTCCCTGCTATATAATTCTGGTGATTCACTGTTCAGTTTTATTAGAATACCTGGCAGATTCAAGTCTTATCTTTTACAGTGTATGTAACCCACATGGGTAGGAATTATACAAGGTTATGTGTCTTAACTATCTAGAGGAAATAGCCATGATTTCATCTGTCCTTGTTTCTTTTCTAACTAACTGACCTATAGGAGAATCCTCACTCCATATAATAGACATATATAAAGAAGACGTAAGGTGGATGGGTGCATGATGAAATCGGGCGCAGTATGGGGGAGGCAGTCAGTACTGTTCTATATCATCACCTCCACCTTATGTAAAAATATACTGTCGGGGCCTGAACCCAAGGAGTAACAACAAGGGCTCTTATACAACAGGTATATAATTCACCTCTCAGATATGGAGGAAAAATGTATCCCAACTTCCGGGAACAGATAGGCATCTTCGGTATAGGCCGGTAATATATAGAGCTCTTTCGTTTTCCTGCTGATTTAAGATGCAGTAAAAGTTGTCCCCATAGCAAGACGACACCATCAATAATTCTCATTTAAAAAAAAAATATATTGCCTTTTTACCTAGTGCTAGGAAGTTTGAAGACTGCCTGCACAGAACAATACCAGTTTGTCGAGTAGTCACGTATTGATATGAGCCTTGCTGAGTAGGCATTACCACATGACATTCTGTAGCAATATTGACACTGAAAATCTAATTCATAATTCTAAATGAAGTTACTCAAATAACTCTTTGAGGTAAAACTCCTAATTATACTAGGTTTATCGACCTTGATGATATCTCACATTATCTTTCCAAACCAATCCAGCCAAAAAGAGTTTTCCAACATGGCATATCAAAACAAGTAAGTCAAAATGGGATGGACATAGGAGTTTCCTATAATGCAAGTGTCCAATGAAATATCACCAGTTACAGGTTTTGAAGATGTACCTTATATATGTGGTGTTGAGATTTTAAACATGTTTTAAATCTAAACATTATGGTCCATCAGGTGCTTAGTGAACCAAGTGTTTATGATTTAAACATTAAAATTCTAAACACTTAAACAGTTACCCCAAACATGTTTACATGTTTAGACCTTAGACAGAAAGAAAACTAGGTGTTTAGCTTTAAAACATTTAAATTCCTAGGTGTTTAGAAATATAATATACACCAGGTGGCAGCAGTATGCTGATATGGACTTTCTGCAGACAGTTCCCTGTTACTGATGTTGAATCATTACCCCAAAGCACAGATTCACCTAACAAAACTAATACACAATATCTACAAAAAAGGTATAAAGCAATTTTACCTTTGCACCATAATGATGCATCTGGTGCTTGGACACCCATTTTGTGAATTTCAAAAGTTCATGACTATAGCGTTATTCACTTCATCTCACTGTTGTACTTGTCACTGTGTCTCTGAAACTGATGTAATGCGGATTCAGTACTACAGGGATGCAATAGTTGCACAGTTAATTTGTATCCTGTACCCTGAGGAATCCCTCCAGAGTGTGGGCATGAATAACACTGGGTCTGCAACAACCTAAATGTATTCCCAAGGCAATTCCTAAACACAATATAAACTCACTGGAAAGCACAATCTAAGTAGAATTCTTAAATTCAGAAAAATATATAAACCTAAACACTTTGAAATCTAAGGACATTGCCTAAACACTTTATATTTCTAAACATTTTACATGTGTTTAGGAGGATATTGTGTTTACAAAAACGTTGCAAGATTGTATTAAGAATTTCATTTAGAATCTAAACACCTTTTTTGCAGTGCAGTAATCAACCAAATCGAATTTCTTTGTCTTTTTCCTCACATAAAGCAAATACATATATGACATCGCCCAACTCGCAACGTGCAATTTGGGATGAATGGACAATACAGATTTCTGTTCTGTCCTATATTCTTTTTTAAGCGTGGACCTTAACACTTTCATGCCCAGAATTATTTGAACATTTTGCATTATTTCACAAGTGTTGATAAAACCATGTGTTATTAGATCTTCTCTTTTGATCTGGGTTCTGCATTACATTTTCCGAATACTCAAAACTCAGTGAAGACTTTCAGTTATAAGGACATGGTATTTCTGGTCAGGTTTGCTAACCATAGTTACTGAAACATTCCATTTGTTGTCATTTGATATTATCTGGTCTCACTTGAGCTATATATATTTCCATAAACCTTGCATCATTTCGGTATCATATCAGATCTTAGCTCCCTGGAGGGTTGCCCTCTAATGAATGACATAATACGAAAGCTCGTTTTCAGGTGTTGACTTCCTGTGCTTTATATAATGAAGATAAAGCAAAATAGATGGTTATATCATATTCGGGAGGTCGTTACCATTCTAAAGAGTATGACTATACTGACCATACAGACTCGTCATACTTCATCACATAGACCTTAAGTCGTCATTTTGATCACCTCAAGTAGTTGTTTTAGGTATTGTCAACCTGAGAACCTAAAGTCATCACCACTGACGAGTTTCGGACCTTCCAGGTTCTCAGTGTATTGGAGAAAAATTACTTTTACATTTCTTTCGCCTGTAAAAACCTTGCCTAGATATGATACTGAGGCAGGTCTGCTCTAGCTCGGGGCATTAGCTATACCTTACCACACCAGTGGGGTGTTTCAGAAGCCGGACATGATAATGAACATTAAATATGTGTAGAGGCAAGGAGAAAGGGGGCTCTGTGCTAAAAGTCAACTTTAAAATTCAGATCACTGGCTTTTCAGTGATATATTGCAAGAGAAGATACTCCTGTTAGTTTTAGAGGAATGACTTGCTAAACTTAGGTAGGTGTGACCATTTCCTGAATGGCAATAAGCTCTATGCCTAATTATTAATGAGATACATATATAATTAACATAATTTATGCTAATTTGCTAAATTAGCATAAATTTTTATTCTTTTGCCTATAACTTTTGATCTAGAAATGGTATTTTCATTCTGTTTTCACCATAGTAAACCTAGTGAAAGATTCTCTCAAATGGGGTAATTGATTTTCCTATTGAGAATGAAAATCATGTTTCCATGGCAACAGACATCAACAAAAATGCCTATTTAGGCCCAAAAATGTTCTTTTTACATGCCTAATTTGGAACCTTTCCACCCAAAATAGAACGTTTTATCTAAAATCATTGAATTCTCCATAAAAAAGTACCCTATAATAGTTTTATTCATATTTTTCCTATTCTAGCCCATAGTGGTGTCCCCTGGTGGCTAAAACAGGTACTAAATCCCGCAGGAACCCCCATTTCTGCTTGCTGGCTCACATATCTGTTTCTAAAACTGTAAGATTCTAAACTTACAACTGCAACCATTATCATCTCTCGCCAGTCATATAGTTATAGACACAGTAAGATAATGGTAATGCTTTAGAAACACATGCAGTTATAAGCCTACAATAACTATTAAAACTGCTATCATATCTCCTTGTGACCGGTTGTAAACATTACCTGCTTCTGAAACACCCCACAGGTTTGCTAGGTAGAAGGCTGTAAAACCATTAGGGCAGTGTGGTAAATGCCATAGGGGTATCTACCCGCCCACTTGCATAGAATAACCAACAAAGTGTGGCCTAACATCCCAATGTGGTGTACCACAAGGCACTATTCTCGTCCCACACCTTGACCTGCCCCTATCTTTCAGTACTTATATTCTTTTTGATAATGTAGTGTTAAGGAGCACCGTGCCCACTTAAGTATGTAGGTTATTGTTCTGTAAAATTGTTATACCCAGCCAGCATGGGGCACAGATGGGATTTTTGTGGGTTTTCTGGGCTGGCCCATAAGGGCCGCTGATGTGGCCCAGGTGGGCTAGCCAAGAAATCTCTTTTCCCTGTATGTGATGACTACTGTTTCCCCCTCTCATAGCGTTGGCAATATTCCTAAATTAATTCCATCATAGTCAAGGGGAAAACACATTTTGTTTGTATTCTATATAAAGTGGGCTTGGGTCTCCACCTGAAAAATCGTGAAGACATCGGGGGACTAGATCCATCAACCTTTTGATCAAAAGTCCAGTGCTCTTGCTACTGAGCTAACGTAGCAGCTGTGGTAATATAGTTAAAACCATAGAGGGATAGCTGAGAGGGAGGTACAATTACTTCATCACATTAAATATAGGGCTAAGTCTTGATGTCCCTATATTATAGGAATATAATCAATTATTCATTTAGCTCCATTTCTAAACCTTCATCACATGAATTTATTCATCACCAAAACAATACATGACATCCATCTGATTACCCAGGTGCGGTTCCAGAAGAGGTGTTCTAGGGGCAGGGCACAGCCAAGAAAACCTTGCCTAGGAGGAGCACAGCTATCATTTGGTACCATTTAACCGAGTCTATTTTCAGGTCTTTTCAAGGTTAATTCAACATCATTTTGCTGCACATTTTCATGCAAATTCTTGTGTTGAATCAACGTTTTTTTTTAACATTTATTCAATGTTGGTTTGAGTCGACGAAACAGAGTTAAGCTGAACCACGTTTGCCGTTTTTTGAAATGACGAAATCTAACGTTAAAATAACCTCATAAATTTGTTACCTGGGGTGGTATCTCCAAGAAAAGGGCAATGGAAATTCAAAATTGTTTTTACTGCTTTGTGATTTCAGATCAGAGATTCATTCACAACTAAGTAACTATTTTAAGGATAGACTTTAGTGTATACCCCCGTCCTTTTTTACATTTTCTGGACATTCAAATGCATATAATTTCATGATATTCAATAAAAGATTCACATATCAAACCTTAATGATACCTCCTCATCCTGATATACAAGCTGTCAGTTGATAGTGAGAACATTGTCCAACCTGTAAGAGCACTTAGGGGTAATGTGAAAGTAAAAATCAAAGTAGAAAGGTCAACATGTGCTAAATATGCCATTTGGGGATATTTTGTAAATTTTTTCGGGAGACTAGCATGTGTATCTGTCTACTTTTCTCTTTTTTGGTCATGCTGAAGAACTTATTGTGTTGATATGATTCATGGCCAATAAAAATCTTTCCAAACTCAAACTCAAAAACTCATTTTGACCACACTCTTTGTTCCTTTCAATTTTCTGGCATTAGAAGGTTGGTTGCTACGGACGAAACAAAAACCTTCTTTTTCATTTTACTCTTTTTTGACGGCCATATTATAGGCCGTTTATGTATGGTTTACAGCTTTTATGCATTAATTGTTATATTGCAAAGAATTGATGTATTGCAGATATGTGTAGAGGCAAGGAGAAAAGGTGCTCCATGCTAAAAGTCAACTTTAAAATTCAGATTACTAGCTTTTTATTGTATATTGCAAGAGAATATACTCCTGTTAGTCTTAGAGGAATGGCTTGCTAAATATGGGTAGTTATGACCATTTCCTGAATGGCAATAAGCTCTACATCTAATTGGTCATGAGATACATCTAAAATTATCATAATATATGCTAATTAGCTAAATTAGCATAATTTTTTAATTCTTTTGCCCATAACTTTTGATCTAGAAATGGTATTTTCGTTTTGTTTTCACCATAGTAAACCTGGTGAAACAAACCTTCAAATGAGATCATTGATTTTCCTATTTTGAATCAAAATCATACCCAGTAATTGATTTTTTCGGCGCATATATAATCTCGTGCAGTTAGCCCGTGCTGGATTTATAGACATGTTTAGGAATATTGTCAATGCTATGTGAGTATGGTAACAGTAGCCAATCTGTGAAGCAGACAGATACCAGGTTGAGTCCATCTGAGCCAGCCCAGAAGGCCCATAGGAATCCCATCTGGGTCCCATGTGGGCGTGCTGTCTGGGTATTTCTAAACAGTCATGAAATAATTACATAGGTCCTGCAGGGCGATTCATAAAAGGTGACAACCCATCTAGAATTAAACGATGAATTTAGAAACGATCTTTTTAGAAAGATATTTCTGGAACTATTTGCAGAAAATGGACCTCATTTATAACCCTTCAAGCCCTAAAGGATAAATGATTTTTGCGAAGGAAATGTTGTGTTTTAAAGATTATGTTTTTATCATTGCTATGAAGTATTCTGTATTGACGAATTTCATAATTCTCTGGTCGTCTTCCCCTGACGATATCGTGAGTTTTTATAAATAGACCTCCAGATCTCCTGTAGCAATTCTGTATGGGGCCAATGCGTTTTAAGCATAGATTTAATGATTGAAATCAGGCAGAAAGAAGTCTGTACATTCAGTTTCTTCATATCACTGTTAGTTAAACTGATTATGCAAACTGACTCGAGACTGGCCTAAGAGAATAGGGTTTGGCGGTTGGTTAATGGCATAGACCATGTTGATCTACGGAATTCAGGCATAGATCAGTTTAAGTTGTCTTATTAGTTCACAGAGAAGTTTCAATTTGTGTGGCGAAAATTTAGCGCAGATCAGTGTCAAAGTGGTACAAGGTGGGTGGCCCACAATTTTAGCTGAGATTATAGCCTTGTATACAGAGCAGACTCCTATATATGTGGTTCTGAAATCTAGTGCTGGCTGGCCATAATGAGCCCCCTCCCAAAAAAACAAAAACAAACAAACAACAAAAACACAAACAAATAACAACAAACAAACAACAGAATTTGTTTAGTGTATTCTATCCAATGTGGCCCACACCAAGGGCTATAATGTCCAGAACCAGTGGTCACATTGCCAGCCACGTGGTGGACCCTGCTAGGGCTACTTGATAATGTTGGTAGATTTAATCACAAACCATTTATGTAATAATTGACACTAAAGGGATAAAACTTACGTGTACATCAAACACTGCCATGAATGGCCCATTGCACATCCCACAAGAAGCTGATCAGCAGGGCTTTCAAAAGGTCTGGCCCATAATCATCCTAGAAAGATATCAAGTGAAGAGTATAGCTAAATGACCAAATTGGATACTGTATCACTTTAGCTATAAAGTCAAGGGAAATTAGGTCCATGAAACGCAGTGTTTGCTCTAGCACATTATTGTTATGTACCGTGTGCACCTGAAATATGGGCAGTCTAAACTCTATGGGTGACATCATTGTCAGGAACGATGAGTGGTGACTAAAATGTCACAAGGACAGGGCGAGGTTTTGCTGCCAAACAAGGCAGCCCAAAACCTTCCTACTTATATCGACCCATTGCCTGAGAATAATGTAAATCATTCGTCAATGGCATAATTATTTGAAAATAAAAGAAGAATATTCTTTACATAAACCAAGACGCATTCACACTCTGCGGTTTTCCTTTGCCGGAAACCCATATCAGGCATGCGGCTTGTGTTAATCGGGATTATTGTCCCTTTAGTTTGAGCAGTTGCAAACAGGATAGTACTGATAGGAGGGCAGAAAGAAGTCTGGTTGGTGTCCTTCCAAGTTGGCCTTCAACACTTAAATGAGATAAAGATAGTACAAGATCTCATGTGCTAAAGAAACTCATTTCATTTCCCCCCGGTCATTTATCCTTAGAATACCCCTCTAACACAATCATGTGCAGATTCCTCCACTTGCAGTGAGCTGTTCCACACATTTCGGCGACAGCTAACTTGCTTTAACCTACACTTCTCAGACCATTACCCCCTTTCTCAATTTGACATAGCTCAGTAATTGAAAACCAAATCATTTCTTTTTTGGCTGACAATCAGGGCAATCACTTTGTACTCCTCCAATTAATACATTTCTGTCCCTGCTATGGTAAGGGCCGCCCCATAAATTATTATATCACTTCCAGAGAGGGTGGGATTGGGGTGTCCATGGGTCCTATACATTTCTATAGTATGATATGCAGTGCCTGTAGGATTACAGTTTCCCTACATTGCATGCCATAGTCGTAAACACCATTGGACACTCCCTTTCACTAGATGGACCCCTTGTAAATGTATATTACTGACACATTTGAAAATGTAACCCTTTCTGAAATAAACGAATTACCAGAGGGCATACTCTACTTCTGGGAATTGTGAACAGTAAATAGATAAAAAGTCACCTATCAACTAAATCAAAACAGCAAAAAAGAAGAAAGCGCAGAAACAGGTCCTGCATGGGAGTTCAACCACATCAGGATGGAATTTCCTAACATGCTACAACTTGATTTATTCAAAACATACTAGAAGCATACTCTAGTATGTTTTGAAATGTCATCAAAATACCGAATCCTAGTTGCAAAGTTGCCGTAGATCAATCGATATTTTCACATAGAGTTTGTTATTTTCACAGAGATTCCTTGTACCACCATACTGCCACCTGGGCCTTCTTGTAAACTGGCTCTCTGCTATATAATTATGGTGGTTCACTGTTCAGTTTTACAAGGAGCTGGTAGATTCAACAGTTATCTTTCGCAATAGAGGACTGCATTACAGCCTAGTTGTACAGAGCAATCGTAGGGTTTCCACTTGTACCACCATATAGACCCCTATATAGATCTCAGTGCAATTTCCTGACCCTGCCTTTTGCATGCTAAATCGAATTGCATGGGTACGACTGCTCTGTGATCTCTAGAGGTCGTAGTCGTAGAGGCTGTGTCTAGTCGTACCATGTTAAGGAATGTCCTCCAGATGGTGAGCAAGATAAAGGTAAAAGAGGGTGTCGTCTGACTTGGTACAAGTTTTATGTTTAACTTGAAGGTGGATTCCTACTCCCCCCCATCTACCCTTACCCTTGGACTTAATTCCATTTTAAATGACCTACTGATGGCTACTGTGTCGTGTCAGCCTCAGCTAGCGGCAATTCCCAAACACCAATGGAGCAGTGGCCCATGCTTGGACCAATATAAGCCGACATGTATCCTTGCTACCTTGGTTGATATTAGGGAGTGATCATTTTTTTAACAAACGGGGGAGGGGCTGGTGGGTTTGAGGGGGTGTCAGAGTTTTTTCGACCCCTTGACCAGGGGGGTCAAAATAATTTCACCTGTTTTCAGAGAAAAAGCCTGCGTGTTACTATAGGTTAGAAGGGTGCATTAGCGTGTGATTTTCAGCCCTAGGGGGGTCAACAAATTTTGACCCCTTAAGAAGGGGGGGGCAGAATTTTTTTCTACGCATCCACGCGCAAACCCACCAGCCCCCTGTTGTTAAAAATCAATCACTCCCTCAGTTCAATGAAGAGTGGGAGTGACATTGGGGTGGATCAGCGAGCCTGGTGTTGTGTAGACTCCTAAAGTCAAATTAAGTAAGTTGTTCATCTATATAATCAATCATATGTTCATGTGGTAGATATGCGCCAAGTTGGTCACTGCATTCAATATAACATTATATCCACCACAGCGTCTACCTTCTTTCAGGTAGGCCTATTTTCAATTTTGTTGAATACTGGCTACGCTGACCAACCGAGGTATACATCTCACTTCTGCCACAAATTGACACCCCCCTCACACCACCGACAACTTGGGGAATGGGGGAGGGTGTATGTGCCCAGTGGACCACATTGACTTACAACAGTTATGCGACATGTCAACATGTGGTTTTCCATTGTTTTTCCACCCAAGTATGGTATAAGAAAATCTATCCTTTACAATACGATCGATATAGCCTCTACCTTTCTTCAGGTATTTTCAGTATTGTTGAAAAGCCGCTCCTAACTTCAGTTTGAGGTGACGTGTACACGTATGTATATACTCTAAATAAATATATCTGTTTTATGTAAACCCCATGGCTGTACTAATGATCGACTTATTGAAAAAAAAAAGAACAAAAGCCCAATGCAAAATAATTGTATATAGATCATTATCTCGTAACGACAATAAAAAAGTACTAGTGAAACCGTCTGGTTTTCCCCGTCTTAAGTAAAAAGCTGACTCAGAAAACTTAAATCTATTCAAGAATTGGTCGTGACTTAAGTATGGGACCATCCACGGAGTGCGTCACTCAGACGGTGTCCATTTAGTCATACCTTTACCATTGTTTGCCAGACTGACCAGGCACCCAGCCACTCTCCACCCCCTTCCGTGTGACATAATCTATGCATCGCCGTATAAGAAATATATGATGAAGTGGTGTAATGAAGGAGAGCTAGGTTGAAATCTGACAGTATTCGATGAGGTTAAGAACACCCTCTTATCCCATTACACTTCTGTGTACTCGTGTTGTGTAAGTGTCTAATATTATGAGATATCAGACAAGTTTTAATAACAGTTTTCAGCATTCTTTAACAGAGAAAAAGTGTCTTTGTCTATAAGGATGGCACTTGGCAAAGTATTGTTTTATCAGATAAAAAAAAACAACAACTAACAAACCAACATCACGGTGATTCCTTTATGGGGGGAGGGGCAACACGTCCTTTTGTGCCACATTATATATCACATTAAGTGGTTCTTTAAAGATGGCTTTCCTAAGGCCTGAATTGTCAAGTACAAGACTCTACTCCCTTAAAAACAACAGAAGGGGGATTTACTTAGATATCTATTGACAGCTTACGAATCCGTTACCGGCTAAATAATTTCTCTTGTCTGCGTGCCTCTGTCCTGTAGCAGTTATCTACATTTTTTCAGGTCTCAACTCAGGAGCTACGGAAGTTCTTCGGCTTACTGTTGGTATTTTCACACTTGGGGAATTGGTAGATACATGTATTTGGCTAGAAATACCCAAGTCCTTTGCCTATCCCAATGCACTAATGTATTATGAGGAATGCCCTGAGGCACTATTATATTGTGTTCACTTTCCATAAGCTTGACATCACACTCAGTTGTATATCTTACTGGGTAGTGGTTGGTGAACCATGACGAGGTTCCCAAGGTCAGGACAGATGATCCCTCTCCCCTCCTACCAGCATCCCCTGTGGCGACAGACAAAGGTGACTCAACAGTATTGTAATGTTAGTAGGATAGGCATGTAGAACGGATAAATTTGACAATTTCACACGTACCATCAAACCCTGAACAGGGTGAAGCCTAAATGGTCAAAAATCCAAACGTCAAGCCCAAACAGCCAAAGTCCAGTGGACACATGCAGAACGTTGAAACAACGTTGATCATCCATGAGCAATGTTATTTCAGCGTTGATTCAACGTTCTGTGCCCACATGGGAACAATATTATTCTAATTGAGGTCTCTGAAACTGATTGGGGGAGCAGGAACGTTTCTGAAATCATTCGGATAAAAAAGATACTCTTGACTTTCTGCTCAACATTATTCATTTGTTAGCTGCCCATCAGGGTAAAAATGCCATTTTTAAAAGATTGACACATGTAAAGTGTACTTGGCTACGTGATGTACGATGCGAAAGCCCAAATTAACATCTCTAGCATAGACCCTTTCAGGGTAGTGCACTGGGGCCGCGGTGTCAGTACATTTTTTTTATAAGAATATGCAGCTGAAAATAGGAGTTCATGACAAACCTATCTACAGATAATGCTTAATTTATTAGTAGACTGATTCTATATATGGCCTAAATGCTCAGTACAAAAACATTTAAGTATTTGACCGGGTTTTCTCAACCTGTATACAGTTTGAGGTTCACATACGGTCAGAACCGCTCTAGGGTGATTCATTAATGATAGAAGATACGCACCAATGGGGGTTCCCCTGACCTGAAGTTAAGGTCACAGCCTCCCACTATACCTGCCCCTTTAGCATTATGATCTCATTAGATTAGATTACAAAGAAAGTAGACAATGCTGGTATCAATTATAGGAAGGAACAATGTGAGGCATAACGCGTGGTTGTAGGCCGTGTAGACCATATAATTCCTGCCCTTACTCAGGTCCTCATGTCAACAAAAGTCTTTAAGACCCAAAAAATTGATTTAAGGATATCACACATGAGTTTGCACTGGTTATTGATGTAAAGAATTCTTTTGAAATAATTGTATGCAAGACAACGAACCAGTAAATGTGGTCACATATATATCTTCGGCCCTTCACTTTACAAACAAAATTGTTTTAAATATTCAAAAGTACTGAAAGAAAATCCCCCAAAACTATTTAAAACAATCTGCAAAAAGTCTGAGGCCCTGTTTTGCTGAGGAAGGTCGGCTGACCGGAAACCAAACTTCTTTTTTGGCCTAAGGTCACCAAAACCTCAGCCCGAAACCATACCACGCCTTCCAATTTGCTGTAAACCATGTCACTGTAAAATCAGAGTTCAGGGTTTACTTATGTTTAGAAGTTGAACACACTTCCTTGTCCCACTTTTTTCTAAATACTTCTTCTTGGCTAATGTGTTCAATTTGAACACATTTGATTATGAAGTGTTCAACAAAGTATTCAAATGCAAAACACTTTAAAATGTCAGTGTTTGTGTGTGTAAACAAGCCTTTAAATCCTGGTGTTGAGAATATTTGGTGTGTATCATTAAACACCTTTTTTTTTGTAGATGGCATACCAATGTTTCATCTCTTTATATATATATATATATATATATATATATATATATATATATATATATATATATATATATCTTTTTTCAGTGAAAGGTCACTGGTGTGGGGTGTGTAAATTTATGCTTGGGGCGTCTTCCACGTAAGCCTATGTGAAAAGTCGACCTCTCCCCCAGTCCAGACCCTTGTCCTACCTCTTATGAAAAAAACATTAAGTCCTATATCCCTGCAAATTACTATAAAATAAAGGGTCATGGTGAGGGAATGTCCACAGAAAGATCCACCGACTCTCCACTTGTATTAATAATCATCAAAGCAGACCGTGTTTATAGCTTACATACACTTATCATTTGTGACAAAACTTTGGAAATCATAGCATTAGGAGAAAATCCCTTTTTTTCAAGTTCATGTCTTCAGCTACACATGATGTATGAACTTATTATCTATGATGTATGATGTTTCTTGTGATCCAAACTGTGTCAAACTCCCTGCCAGGAACTTGCGCGGCAATGTTAAAAAACAGTTAAAGGTATCCAGATCCAGGTGTTTGACGTATGATAAGTCACCACTGTACAGGGGGTGTGTCCTTTGGGACAAATTGGATGCAAATACTCAGCAGATAGGCAGTAAGAAAGAATTCATGAACAAAATCTGAATGTATTTGGTGTATAACCGTCACTTGATAGACTACGCAATTATTTTTGAAAGATGTAATATACATGCTGCCTGCGGATAATCGACTTGTGCAAATCATGGTGATACATACAGCCCCTAAGAGGCTTTAGTTATGTCTTTAGTAATATCGTAATGATCTACACCCAAAAGATGTCTGCCTGATGTAACTTTGTACAACCTGATTGAGCGCTACACTATTTCTTTCCTGTTGCCGTGTTTTGGCCGATCTGAAAAACGTACATGTATGATTTCTGCCAATAAACTTGTTAAAACTCAAACTCAGCTACATTTTGGTATTTTGCATGATATAATACTCCAAATAGCTACAGAAACATAAGATCTCAGACATAGGATGTCAGCAATATGGAGAAATTCAGGATAGCCCTTAACCAAAATAATTGTGTCTTGATGCATAGAAAATGCATTATTGGATTTTTTTTAAAACATAATCATCCATAATTTTCCGAATGTCAGCAAATGTATTAAATATAGGGGAAGCGTTCTTTTTTTATTCTAATTAAGGTCATTTTAGAGGGAAATATAGAGTCTTGGCTATAGCATAACCAGATTCTTCAGAAAATTTACCCTAGACTGCCTTTCGCTTAATTCTGCACTCTTTTGGTCATAACTCCTTAGATGTCATATTTAGAGCATTCATGGGTATATCCCTTTATTAAAGTTATGATTTTCCCCGTTTCATCATATCTAAACACTCGAACATTGAAATGTTTAGATGTTGAATATTGAAACACATGGTAACCACAAAACTTTCAAATTCCATTAATCTTTATCTAAACTTTAAAATCAAAAACACTTTTCTTTTTACTGTGTTAAGCTTTCAATGGATGATATTGTAGGGGTGAAAGGACCATAAAGCTTTTCCCCTGATGCAAATTCCTAGTGTTATCATGATGAAAATCTTGACTGCATTGACTCTGGACAGCTGAAAAATATCTGTCAACGAAATTTATTTATTACGTTTAATCATCTTTAACCTCTACCTTTTCAAATTGGAGTTAATTGCGTTTTGACACCAAACACACCATACACATAACCTTGTCTCCAGATCTGATTTCCGCATTAGAATAAGTTTTAACATACTGAAAGCAGCACCCAGTTTAAGATGACTTAAATTAGCAGTTTTGCTCACGGTTACTTCTACCTCTCTTCGTGTGTTTTAAGCAACTTTACTTTATTGTGTCATATAAGCTTTTTGTACATATCACATTACAAATATCAGCATTGCACGTATAATCCTTCATGCATGCATAGTAATGACAATACTGATATAGTAAATAAAGTTACATGAGCATCAATTACATGCCGGAAAAATGATTGTTAATTGAATTCATAGGTAATCACACCAGGTGTCACATATAGAAGTAGACTTATATGAATACAAATCATTTGACTTTGGAAATAATATAATACATCAATGAAATGATATATGCAGCGATAAAGACAAAAAGAACTGAGCCAATTCAGAAGGAAGAGGACCTCATCCCCACTTTAGTAGTGTTGGGTTGATTCTTCTGGTCCTACCTAACCTGTTGGCACAATATATACATACCAAATATTTAATATGAATTTGGCAGCTACCAAAGAGCTTTCTGACTGAGAACAATCACTACATGGATACAAACATATAAACAGGATTCTATGTCAACACATTAGAAAGAGTGTTTACACATCCGAGATAAATATATAATTTAGAATTCGCAAGGAAAAGGAATACCACAGCCACCGTGATAGATAGGAAAACCAAACACAATGTCGCCCCCTGGTGTTTCGAAAGAATGGTTTAGCTGCCTTTCAATCCATAAAGAATGGTTTAGCTGCCTTTCAATCCATGTCCTACAAATCTCATCTCTTCCTTGGACGCTACACCATCATGGCGGTGCAAAAATCTATCTTGTATTTACAGTAAGTCGTGATGAAGGCAGACACTGCATACCAAACATTATGTCCTAAGTAATGGAAGAAATATAAATAAATCTACTATGGTCCATGACCACGAGTATTATTTCATCCTTTAAAGAGTGAGAGTGAAAAAAAATTGTGGTAAATTCATATGTATTTTATATGAGAAGTTGGGAAAATAACAACTTCACACACAATAAGGACTACTGTACATGCACTGTAGCCTTACACACTGTAGACAGCCTGTGTTGTGATGTGTGTATACACACCCCAAGCATAATATAGAGATAGGCATACTTAAGGACCATCGGTGCGTGCTCATGTACCGTTACATCTGTCAAGATGTGTCTCTGACAGGTAATGTTACTAGTAGCGGATACAGGCAAAGGAAAGGGAGAGTAATATGTGTGTTACATGTTACATGGTCTAGAATTCTGCTGAAGCAGGTGGGGATGTATGCCTTTGGATTATTAACCTGTAATCATTATAGAAATATCCTTTACTAATTAGCATTGAAATCCACAAGAATAATTCGTGGAGATAAGTGAGTTTAGTTGGCTCATAGGACGTGCGTATAACTTGTTCGTCGCTTGATCAAATGTGATGGACTCAAAATATGTTTATTACAGTTCTTTAAATGAAAACAAAAGAAAACCTATAGATAAATCTTAATGGTTGGTCTTGTTTACTGCGTAATGAAGCATGAAATATGATTATGTATTTCCTGTTGGCATTGTGTCTTGACTAATGTGGGTTAGGCTGATATATATCCATCTCTACAGGCAATTTCCAGATCTACAAAGGACGTCTAGACAAGATACAGAACCAGGTTAGAGCGTAAGAGAAATGGAGATGCTCATACAAGTATTCCTAAAAGCTCTTTTATTTGGATTGAAGATATTTCAATCTCAAGCCTCTAATACAGGCACCTCTAGTTTAACATTTGATTCAACGCTGGATATAAAACCTTACAGTAACCACAAATTTAGAAGGAATGAAGGTAGACGAAAGGAATAAGGGTTAAAAACATATAATGGGAAGGATACTGATGTCATTCAAACATGTTTGGGAATTTGAAATAATATCCATGGGAGTTGCCAAATACACTCGAGGTCACTGTTAATAGACTGTGTATGGGTTCGAGGGGGTTTGCATTAATTGGTTAGTCTGTTAACGTAGGTCATGGTAGGGGACTAAAAGGAAAATGGCTCCTATATATATAATATATATATATATATATATATATATATATATATATGCACTTACTATCACGTGCCTTAATATGTTGATGTAAGAAGGGCTTTATATACTTTATTTTGCAACATGTATATTTTTTTGTGTTTTTTTTCGGATTTGTATATTCAACTTTAAAGTATTGTCGCGACATTTTGTCTGATCCATTATGTAAGGTATAGTTCAATGAACCTACTTCTAAATCGTGCATTAGCAAATTCACGTATGCCATGATTAACTAGTGTTGAATTCTCAAAGGGACGGGGGGCAGGGGTTGTTCAACTCCCATTTTGGACCAAATTTGATGCCTAAACTGAGTAAATGAACTCTTAACTAAAGTCAAAAATGAGGGGCGCCCCGTCTATAAATCCACCACTGACAACTGATTGTTGACTATTAAATTTTGATGAAGCTGGTAAAATGATGAACCAACTGACGGGTTTTTTCTTCAGCAATATGATTAGGCTTGGTCACAGTTGGTTTGCATGAATTATTAATATAATATGTATAGACGCCTTTTTCCATCACTTTAACGAAAACAGCTTTCAAGGTGTGTTCTTCTCTACATGTCTGATGTAGAGACAAGTAGATGGAAGTAATATGCGATGCATATATTCGTCATAACAGAACATCTATAAATAGTCGAGAAAAAGTTATAAATTGTAAATCAAAGAAAAAGGTTACGTGCTTCAAACATTATGATGAAAGCAAGCTTCGGATCGAGCGATCGAGTTGGAAAGAAAAGAAATCGCATTATTATGAAAGCAATTTATAGCTGCCCATACACGAGTTGCGAACAAATTGTATCAAATGAAAAGAAAAAAAAACAACATTTTCGATCCATGCAAACCTATAGTAATGCAATGCCTCAGGTGTAGATCATGACTGAGACATTTAAAGTTAAATGGCTTAAGCGAATTTAAACTATTTTGTCTGCACTCAAGAGTTAATCAACATGGTTAGGTTTCCAAATCTTTCTTGAAAATAGGGCGTGTGACCATCCATTTGGGCCATGCCCCTCCTTTTCAAAAACCATTTAACATAGGCTTACTACGATTGGGCCCTTCAAGTCGTACCAAAATCTCCATAGGAATACCACAGAAATTTGCAGTCGTAGGACAGGGTGCGATTGTAGTGCATTACGAAAAGGCCAGACATTATTGAGGGATTGGTTATAGGGAGCTTATATGGACGATCTTTTAAAACCTTATCGAATAGTGCTCCATTTCCCTGGGCAATCATGACTCGAGACCAATCCCAACTATTTTTATGTGGTGAGGGGAAGAGGATTCAAAGGGGAAAATGATTAAAGTTGATTTGGAATCATGATACTATTATATTTCAAACAATTTGTGTAGGTGGTCTGGGAAGTTTATAAAGTTAGGAAGACTACAAAGTGCTCATGACTTCTTCATGACCTAAGGGACTTTAATGTTGGTCGTCGTCCAGCCAGGTCGAGGTTATACTTGCCACAAGGGCAATGCAGGGAAACCGCTGGAGCGAACAGAGACTCCTCTCCTTCAGGGTCTTTGGCGAAAATAACATGTGTCGGGAAAGTCCTTTTGTGCATTCTTGTGTCCTAGTTTTTGAATGGGTGAGAGAGAGAGAGAGAGAGAGAGAGAGAGAGAGAGAGAGACATTATATTGCTAATGCTATCTCTTTGCCACAGGTCATCAACAGGTATATATTATAGCTAGTGAATCAATACAAGGACTGATAGCTTATAGAATGCATAGTAATACTAATTCAGTGATTCAGTCCCGAGTAGGCGGCCAGAGTTGGCTAACGTACTTACAATTTCACTCACCAGGTGGAGTAGGCTTCATCTTATTAGGCCTGTTCTTGCCATCCCCAATGCCGATCAGAGGTGCATCTGGCCAGAGCCCATCGATCTCCGGCCAAGCCGGCCAATACCTTTATTGTATATGTACGTTCATATTGGATTGTGCCTTTCAAGTAATTAGAGATTGTGCACACTTCGTTCCCACAATCATTACCCTCCACCGACCTCCCTTATGTCGACTGCCCCGACCCTTAAATAATATCAACCGTTCACAGCAGATTTTCCAGGCTCACACCATGATAATTGACAGCGAGCAGTTAGAGACAAGAATCTTAACATCAATACAGAGACGTAGTGTTGATTGGGGGTGTTCGCCACACCCACCGTGATTCATCGGTTTGAGCGTGCCTCAACCTAAACGTGCCTATATTTATAAAATCTATATGTAAAAGTATAGTTTTGCAGACTTTTGGCTCTTATAATATGAAGCACATTTCCCTTTTATCCCTATGCTATACTACCATATAGAGGTAGATTTTGGGAAAATTTTTGCATTTTATTATGGGGCCATGGCAATTTTTGGGGAGCCCAGAGATATTCAGCCACCCCGTCACGTCTCCTACGCCCCTGCTTTGTACGTTTGACCTTTACAGCCCTAAAAAGGCCTCAGTTTAGAGATAGAATCCGCCCTTCTATATCCCTAGGTTCCCATTACCCCATAAACATACTTTCTATTGGCCTGGGAATGGCAAAGAGGTCCCTGTATAGCCGTCTTAACGCACATCGTGACTTGGGCCTCAACTAAAAATGAGTTCCCTTCTGATGTGTCGTCTGGGTCCCTGGGGGCTTTGGCTAAAAGCTTCAACGTAGAAACAGACTTGACCTAGAGCAAACCAGGAATAGTATAACAATGTCCGTTATGTCCTGCATTAGGTGTATAAATCATCATGTTTGTTTGAATTGTTGAAAAGGGAAAGCTGCGACGATTTCCCATTTAGAATTGCAGCTCCATTTATAAGAGCCATATCAAAATTGCACATCAAATTAGATAAATACACAGCAAGAAATACATGCGCAATGTTCAGCTTATCGATCCATGAATTTATATTCATAATAAAATAGACTGAGATGTGTCCATGAATATTGTGCAAAAACCCAATTTCTTCTTTTGCCGAACGAGTATTTCGGCGTGTAAATTAGCGATATTAGGCTGATTTTCAGCACCCTCTCATTTCTTGACACATTCGGTTGAAGAAGGGGGGGGGGTTGTTGTGTCTGCATGGATTAAAAGTATCTGTATTTATTGTCCAAGATAGGTTTATTTGATGAGGAGTCAATGATGACAGGCAGTCAAGAAAGATAATGGCCAGTTCTTTTTGGAACATGTTGGCCATTCTTGGTCTAGTCTGTATGAAGGTGTGCTTTTGGTATTAACATTGGTTCAGCGATCTACCACTAGAGGACAGGGCCCGATGACTTGGTGCTCATGGCGACTTGGATGTAGTACAGCATGTCTTCTACTAAGCTCTCTTTCCTCACTCCCCATACACATTCTCACCTGGAGGTTATTTATTAGCATCCTATAACTTTACCCTCCAAATTTCCCATAGGAATAGTATGGATCAAGATATATTAAGTCGTCGGTTTGTGTGTGACCTTCTGTCACCCTAGCCTCACACACCCCTGTCCCACCTCACCGCCTCCATACCAGCCACCCACCCATACCTATCATTTATATTCTATTCAACTTCACCAAGCTTTATCCATGTTCTTACTACTTAATCACTTCCAAGTCTCCCATTTCATGTTCCATCAATTGTTTATATAACATGTATGATTGTTAATGTACACTATCACATAATGAATTTATGCCCCAAGCTTGTCTGCTCTCAACTCTGTGCCTAGTGTAGATCATACAGTAATGTGATATACGCTCTTCATGAGCTGTACCCAATACATATTACTGTGGTTGTGTCAGCTCCGCCAAATGCGACGATTTCTACCTATTGGTGTCTGGTACTGAACACCAATAGTGAAGTAATGGGTAGGGAGATGTGAAGGGATGCAGTTAATGACTAGAAATGGTGGAAGGGGTGACCTATACAGTCTTAGAATACACATGGTATTTGTGTTTAGATATTTCCGAGTTAGCGTACTTGTTCAATGTCCATTCCTTAATGCTATTGCCCTGATTAAAGACAAATATTACCTAGTGGGCACATCAGCGTTGATTCAGCGTTGCTTCAACCTTTGCAATGTTTGCATATCAACAGCTGATTCAGGGTTAGAATATATGAATTTGAAAGTTGACACAACATAATCCATCAACTGTGATTTAACATCTAACCAAATATCAAGTTAAAATATTACGAGTGATACGTTCTGAATTTTTACCACCAGGTGGCTTCTGTGTAATACTGCTGGCCTCTGCTTCCAAGATTGTTGCAGTGTGGCCGACAAAAAATGGTAGGCATACGTTACCATAAACATGGATTTTGCAAATTATTATGTCCTAAGTACGGTTAGGCAAAATCAAGTACGATTAAATTTAAACATAACATGAACTTAGGCTAATATGCTTAGGATCAATTAACGGTATCGAGCATACTGACAAAGTAAATAATTGCTTTATCATTTTTGAATGATATATAGATAGAACTTATGTCAACACCGCATTCACTTCTTTTGCATTCTATAAATCCACAACACAGTGATCATAGGCCTCATATATTTTCGCCCTAGGCTTAGACGGGGCTTAGACAAAGAGGTGACGTATACCAGGTTTGGTTTCGAAGAGGCCTGCAGTACAATGACTTCCCTGTTATTAAGTCGCTCCTTTTTTTTCTCCTTCTCACTCAACACAATCCCTAAACCACCACTCCTGTTTTAATGAAGTAAAATGTGAGGTAGGAGAGTAAGAGTGAAGTTAGAGGCATAGTCTTCGCTGTATTGTCTGCATTTTACTAGGCCACTGTAAATACGAAATCTTGAGAATATTGTTAGCACCATGATACAATCCAGGTACACCCACTTATAATCGTGTAGACTTTATATATATATATATATATATATATATATATATATATATATATATATATATATATATATATATATCAGAAAATTAAATATAGCTTTTTATTGGCGCAAATATCCGTAATTCTCCCCAGATCATTTCTATCGGGTGCATAGATCTGTCTTTACCGGGATCATGATATGTTAGTGTGATTGCGCCATCTAATTATGCAAGATAATGTCAGATAGATCTACATTGTAAGGTTCCACATCTTTAAGTTCTTGAGTACCATTTACAGTATAAATGGTACTCTTATAGAAAGAGTTTATCACTTTAAATATCTGGGTGTACACTTGGACCCAAACTTATCCTTTAATAGACACATTCAGAGGCGTAGGAAGCAAATCTTCATTGGGGGGGGGGGGGGCCTGGCGAGGGCACTATCGCGACCACCTTGAATTGTCGGCTGATGCATGATGGCGTCTATATATATGCATATTTAGAATTCATATAGAAAAGTGATTTTTGGTAAATTTTGGATCTGACTTTCCCATTCTCCCTATGACATCACCATAATAATCTAATTTGAGATGTAAAGTTTTAGCTTCTTTTCCACTGTGTTTATGAGTTCTTGGAAAATATTGGGGGGGGGGGCCCAGACATATTCAGGCCCCACCTCTTTCATGATTGGGGGGGCCCAGGCCCCCCTGGCCCGCCCTTTTCCTACGCCCCTGCACATTGACAGTATAAATGGTATATTTGCCCCATAAACTTTATATATTTGCCAGATTAAAATATTACATTACTGTCGATATGATATGATTTTAATGTACAATATGTATATACTGCCTTATTTGGATCACAGTGATGTACTTACTGGTGGAAGTAAAACCTAACTAGAAAGGTTGAAAATTCTCAAAAATAAATCATCAAGACAAATGCGTATCAAATGCGTATCACACACTGCCTGTGATATTGGCTCACAGGCAGACTGGCATCTGCAACTGATTATAAGAAGGATTGCCCACCTAAAACAGTTCGTCACTGTATAAACAGCAAAATAATGTAAAAATTGTAAAAGAAAGACAAATCATACACGTTTACATGATGCTCTGGTATTTAAAGCCTTATTGCCCAAAAACGAAGTATACAGGAGAAGTGTCTTTTATAGGGGGCATTGGTTTGGAACAACCTAAGTTCAATTGAACGATATATATCGGTACCAGTCTGGGGACATCCATAAATTACGTCACACAAGAGGGGTTGGGCGGGTATTTTCCAATCGTGAAAAAGTGTGACAGGGGTTGGGGGGTGTCAAGGATTGTGTGAGGTCACATTTTCAAAAATTAATTTTAAGGCCCATATTAAAGACATAGTATGAACCAAGGTAAATGTGATAGCTAGAAGGGAACTACAGAAGGCCAGCACTTAATGAGAGAGGTGATATTACTGAAATTTGGTGGGGCTGTCCCCCCTCCACGCTAATATTCAGGTAAGCTTTCATTTTACCCCCGAATCCTTGTTACTCAGGTCAAATTCTAATATATTCAGATAAGATAGTATTATTGGAAGCTGAGCTGAGTTGACAGTATGGCTGAAGGGGGGGGGGTCAGCCAATTGTGATGGTAATTTTCCAGGGGGTGTTGGCTGTGTGTGACTAAGTGTGAGAGGGGGGTTGGGGGTGTTGAAAATGGCCGAAAAAGGTGTGACGTAATTTATGGACGGCCCCTCTATGAAGATTTTGAATTAAAGCAGAAAAATGGATGTCATCAACTAACCATCTAGGTGTTTAGATATTATCATATGGAACCTAATTGTTTCACACGGATGTCTGTACTGGTACTATATAGTATTGTTTGTTTTTTATTTATTTAGAGCGTGCTAATACAGTATGAAACCTTTATTCATCCCCCCTACTTTGGTGTATATTGCTTTATATTGCTTCAAGCAAAGGGAAATGTGACATACCAACCAAAAATCCCCCCCCCGACAAAATGAATATTTTTGAAATTTCTTTTCTCTGTGTTTTTTTTGAAAGAAAGATCGCTTATGTTAATTACTGTATATATAATAATATGTGGGATTTTATATGAAAGCATGCACATTATCTTGTTTGTAGAATAATTTAGCATTCTCTCTCCTCTTATTATGTTATGTACAACGAATTACAGGAGCTACCTTGAATTGAAGCATGTTTTTTCTAATGTCGCGAAATATTGGATACATATAATAAAAACTCTTTTTGCATACTGACAAAGAAATGGAATCCATCACCTGGCACTGACGTTCTTATGTCAGGATATTTAAAAAAAACAGACACTGAAGAATTTTACTTCATCAAAACAGATGAAATGTGTGAGGGCAGAACATATGAATAAAAAGGTGTAAGTGGCCCATGTATGACTGGAAATATTATAATCTATATGCCATATCAAGTATACTATTTATGTGAACCAATTGAAATTGTACTTTACCCCCTTGGGCTTAAGGATTCCCTTCTTTTCTAATTCCAGACATTACCCTCACAATGGCTAAGACATTTGTCCAATTCAAAACGCTGCTAGGGCAGAAGTTCATCCGGCGCCGCAGGAGTGCTGTAAGTGGTTTCTTATATATAGTGTTATTCATTCTTAAATCACAATTTTATTTTGATAATTTTCCCTCTCCCTCTAGAAACACAATTATGGTGTTTCGTGCCAAAAAACAATCAATTAGGTATAAGGTGCATCCTTATTATAGGAAGCACCCCAAGTTCAGAAACATCATATAAGGTGCACCTGGGGATTTGCCTTTGATGATTTTAGTACTAATTTGATGATAGATTTCCCCTGCATATAGAACTCACTCCGAGCTTTTGCTCATCTCATAAGGTGGAACAAAGGTTCATCCTCGCCTTATTTGGGGCCGCTAATATCCGGACTAGATCCTCGTCCAGATAGCGGATGAGATTATATGATAAAGGGGATCTGAGAAATGGGACATCAAAAACGAGTCGAAACACATACTTCTAAGACATGAGACAGAAATATTTCTGCATAAGATTTTCTAGTACACAGGACTGACTCTTTTCTTTGCCTTTCACCCAAAAATTAAGACACGAGACTACAAGAATCTGGGAAACTACACTAATATTCTATAATCTGGAGAATGGGACACCTACAACAATTTGAGAAACGAGACGACACTAATCTTCTGTCTTGTGCCTTAGATATATGTCCCGTTTCATATGTTCTGTTTCTCAGAAAATGTCGTCTGAATAAGCACCTTATTCGGGCGAGCATCTCGTCCGAATAGCACAGGCCCTTATATGGGGGATTACGGTATTCATTTTTCAAGGAAAATACTCTACATACCGTACTTTAGTATCAAACACAACAATATATCTTCCCTCACTGTGACAGAAGTGTTCTGTATGGTGATCCAGGAATTTTTTTTAAAAAAATAACGTTGTTCACTCGCCGATACAATTATTTTCGTAAGGGAGCAAAACTGGTAGATACATCAAAGAGCCTCTGTGTCCTGTTTCTATACTTTTCAAACCTGAGAGCCACCATCCATGTTCACAAACACAAAACATATTATAGTTGAGACTGGCAAAAATGTTTCTTAACTTAAGTTTTATGCTGATACGATGGAAGTTAACACGATGGCAGGGGGTTTCCCCCCTTTCTAGCATATCAACAGAATATTATGAAGAGTTGTTTGATATTATCAATAGAAGACCAAATACCGGACAGCCTATAGCATTGTCGTCTACACTGAAGCAAATAGTGCCATCCAGAGCCACTATAGAACCCACCTACTGGTATGCCTAGATGTGCCTAAAGTCAATAGACATGAGGGATATAAATCTTAAGAATGCCTGGAATACTGGCATCATAGGGTTTTTAAAGGATGTATTTAGGCATCTAGGCCTACTAGGCCGAGTTATACTTATTGGTGGCAAAGTAACTCCTCTGAAAATAAGGTATATGGACTTTCAAATGCGTCATTTGATTTGAGAGGTATTTCTTATATGATATGAATAAAAAATAAACGAGTAGTTAGTCATTAATTGCATGTTATGGAATTACAATGCTGCAAAATGTAGGCTCATAATCCCAACAACATAAGCCCAGTTTGGTGTCTCCTCACACTTTGACCCAATCATGCTAGAAAAAAAAGAAAATAACAATAACTTGCACATATTTGGTAGAATCCCTACAAAATTAGGTATTTCATAGAATTTCAAAGACACTGAAAACTTGAAAACTGTCGCAATTGGATTCAAACCCAGAGAGGGCCAACACCAACAAGAAGACCTAGTACCACTTAGTGGTCATGGTCCTTCAGTTGAGTGTTGTTTAGAGGGTATATTGTGCCAACTTATTGGACAACGATATCTCAAAAGGAGGCTACACTATTTAAGCAGATTTGAAACCTGTTTGTTTTATGACAGGACACAAGGGATATATGTTTGATGATCAGATAACCTCAGGGCCCTGTTTCTTTACTTTTCAAAAAAGAATGGCACCATCCATGTCCACTAATGCTAAGCTAAGAGTGCAGATAGAGCAAAACAAGCTTTCTGTTTCTTAACTTGAGTTCTACTCTCCTGTTCTATTGGCTAGAACTGGATAGGACAACTTGAGAAACGCTAATGCAATGGTGCCATCCACCTCTAGTGCACCTCTCACTGATATATCGTTAGGGCCTTCTGCCTATTTATTTGTGTGTTATATCATATGTTTAAATCAATTGAAATATGTGGATCCTGTTTTATAGTGGGTTTTGGAAGGCACCGTTTGCATTAGTGTTTCTTAAGTTGCTCTCTCCAAAATGGCTCAGTTCGAGTTCTAGCTGAGTTAATTTTAGGCAACTGCCTAGACCCAAATGAATAGAGCAGGATGTGCCACTGTTTCTAAACCTTAGGATATAACTCAAACTCAGTCTTATCTGCTCCAATGATGAAGGCAAAATGATTGCTTTTCAAACAACTTTGCCACCAACCCTTATAGGTGGTCAGCAAAACATTAAATAAGAGAAATACACACAAAAACCTGGATGATTCCTTTAATGATAGATTAGCTGAAATTCAAGGATTTTGATGGCACCATTGCATGAGTGTTTCTAAAGTTGTCCTATCCAGCTCTAGCCAATAGAGCATTAGAACAGAACTAAAATTAAGAAACAGAAGCATGTTTTTGCTGGGTCTGCACTATTAGCTTTGCATTAGTAAACATGGATAGTGCCATTCAGGTATACAATCAGGGCCATGATGGCAGCAAGGTCAGTTGGAAAACAACAGATTTACTTCTGTCAATGGAACAGATGGGACTCAGTTTGAGTTCTATCCAAAACTTTAGAAACAGTGGCACTTCTTGCTCTATTCATTTGGATTCAGGTAGTTGGCTAACACAGACTTAGATAGAACTCGAACTAAGCTATTTTGGATAAAGCAACTTAGGAAACACTAATGCAAATGGTGCCATCCAAACCAACTATAGAAACAGGGCCCATAGGAGAGACAAATGTCTGTAACGAGCCCTTTGCTCCTACCTATGGGCCCTGTTTCTATACTTTTCAAAATGAATGGCACCATCCATGCCCACTAATGCAAAGCTAAAAATGCAGATGGAGCAATAGCTGCTTTCTGTTTCTTAACTTGAGTTCAATTCTCCTGCTCTATTGCCTAGAACTGGCTAGGACACCTTAAGAAACACTAATGCAATGGTAGCATCTACCTCCAGTACACCTCTCACTAGTATATCATTAGGGCCTTCCACCTATTCATTTGTGTCTTATATATGTTGAAATCAATTGAAAAACATGGACCCTGTTTCTATAGTTGGCTGTGGATGGCACCATTTGCATTAGTGTTTCTCAAGTTGCTCTATCCAAAATGGTTCAGTTCGAGTCCTATCTGAGCTCATTTTAACTCACTGCATAGACCCAAATCAATAGAGCAAGAGGTGTGAGTTTTTCTAAACCTTTGGATAGAACTCAAACTAAGTCCTGTCTGCTCCATTGATGAATGCATTGTTATTGCTTTTCAAATAACTTTGCTGCCAACCCTTGTAGGTAGTCATCAAAAATTTAAATAAGTAGTATAAGCTATGCATGGAGGATCACCCCTGATAAATCGGTTCCCCTTTGAATTGAGTAAATATTTTTTGTTTATATTGTTTCTAAAGGCTAAAAATGGGATGCAGAGTGTTATATTGGGCTTTTTCTTCATAAATAAATGATATATAAAGGAAATAAGAAATTGGGTATGGTGGGTCAACCTGGCTGGGTGCAGCCAACTTGGATCGCCATAGATGGTGGGTTGGGGATTTCCCACAGTATAGAGTGTGAGGGAGGTAGTAGCAGTGTGCGAATGTTATATATAGCTATATGTAGGAGTATGAGCTATATGATTTTATATATTTTGTATGAAATTTGTGGTATTTGTTGTGTGCGAATGGGATGATATTTAGCAGTATATATGCCTGGACACGTTTCACTTGACCTTTGAAGACTGAGAGTGAGGAAGACGAATCAACCACTTCACAGGATCAAGTTGGAAAGTCAAGACCACCTACTGGTATTAGTTTCAGTCTTTGTCATTGTACCGGTATAGCAGTCACCGATAGGATGGAGTTTTTGGACAGTGAGGCCAGTCAGCAGGCTTTCCCAGACAGACAGCCTTTTGGGAAATCCGTCTGTCATGATGTGAGTATCTTATTTTGTGTTGCAGAAGGCATGTGATGCAGTTAAAGTGTGTGTTTTGGGGAAAACATTGCTGTAGAAATGTTGTTTTGGTTTGATTGACCTCCATTTTGAATTTCACTCAGTTAGCAGTAGCTTTCAGAGTGTAGTTTCGGATTTACATTAGTGATTAAAACAATATTCTTTAGATCGATACTGCTTGTAACTATGTGATTTTAATAAATAAAAGGTTAGAAATGAAATTTATTTACATTTGCAATGTTTTATGACCACACATTTACATGAGCCCACAGTTTCTTTGTTTGTGTTGAGGGCGCACCATTGATGACCCGACATCTACATGAGTGCGTTGTTTAGTATAGAGGGCACTGCTGTATATCATTATCAGTTATGAAAACCTTTCTTCTCGTTCAACATTAAGTTCCCTGAAATAGAAATTTTTAACATTTGACATAGTTTACAATGAAAAATAGTTTTTTTGGGATGATATTTTCATGTTGATGTCAAAGAGTGCACATAGATTGAGCAATGGACCTTGACCCCATATGTGTAAGTCCCAATGGACGGGTGGGTATATATAGCTTGACAGACGATGTATTGAATGGGTATAGGGAGACAGTCAGTAGATTCATCATGGTGATAATCTACATTTGAATCCAAACAATTTGGTTCGACCGATGACACTTCCCAATGCATAATGCATGGGCTTGTGTCTGGACAATCCTGAACAATGGGAAAATGATTTCTCAGCAAAACTTACCATGACTCTCAGTCAACATTTGTGGGTGCAAACTATTACAACTCTCGGCCTTAACAGCCTCAAGCAATGAGAAAACGATTTCTCATCACATCTTACCATGAGTCTCAGTCAGCATTTATGCGTACACACAATCATCACAGTTGGCTTTCATTCTATTTCCAATGGGGGAAACTGAGGGGAGGGGGTTAACAGTTGCCTGTACAGGAATACAGGGACACCTTATGTGGGGTTAACCCTTCCTTGATAGTCCCATGTGGGTAGTTTCCCTCGATAAAGGAGAGCTATGCCCCTCCCATATCATTACCGTTGATGAAATAAACACTGTCTCCATATACCCTTTTGTTTAAAATTTTTTCTATAGGGTCGAAAATCATAGAAGGTTTGCATATGACAAATTTGGAGGTATTCCAACCCCCTACTCTTCGAATTTTAGTTTCCCCCTCTATTTCTTTGGCTCAAAGTGTCAGGCTGGATGAGCTCTTCATGGTACATATGGGTTTTGATGGTCCCATATGCATATTTTGGGCTCCAGGGGGGTAAAATGTGCCCAAAATGACCAAAATTGTCTGGGCGAAATTGTGTCTGGGAGAATGACATTTGAGTTACAAGCCATGTTGAGGGCTTAATTTCCTACAGAAACAATCCTCATACCTCTATGAAAATCTCAGGTCCAGACTATTTTTGACCTGTAGATTAAGAAAATCACAATATCATTTATGTCAGATGTGTCCCTGCTATTGTAAAAGAAACATACTTATAAGAATTCTTTGTCTGGGCACATGTCTGGGTGAATGACATGTAAGGCCCCATATGCACACTTTCTATGATTTGTGACCGTAGGAATCTTTGGAGGAGGAGAAGGAAAACATTCCTCCATACACCCAGAAATCTACCAGGAAGGAAGAGGACATGGAGATTGAGGATAACATTCCGACGATACTAATCCCCAGAGGGGTGGAAGAGTTGGGTGGTAGAATAGGAAGCATTGCTAAACATGCCCTCAGAATGCAGGAAGAAAGAGTTAAGGCTGCCTGCCCCTGTGATTTAATGATTGACCATCACCACGGCGAACCACTGTCTAAGAGAAGGAACTTCGAGGGGGTCAAGTTTGACCTTAACCCCTTGAATTACCATGCCCTCACTACCTCTCCGAAGCCGACCAATGGAGGTAAAATACCAACAACACCCAGAGTCCCATTGAGAGGAGTCAAACAAGTACCTCGATACAATTCCAGGTTGGTCAGAACCACGAGGGTGTCTACCTTCTATGCTAACCTGATAAAGATAAGCAATGACCCCGAGCCATTCACCATTGACCCTCGTGGATATCTTTTCAAGGGGTCCTCCAAAATTGACAAAGAATCAATCAGAAAATCCCAGAGGCTGTTCTTAAACCTTGGACAGAATTTGTATATAGATAAACAGCCAGATTAAACTGGCCGGGGTCAAGAAGGCATGATTAGAGTGGGCCTCTGGCACACAAACGCCATCAACAAATTACAAAGTGCGAGGGCCTGGTACAGTGTCAAGCTAGACTTTGATGCTCTCATGCAGATTAAACGGGTAGCTGATGAAGTTAAAGTTGCACTCAGTTTGTGCGATGACGAAAACTTCTTTGGAACTTAAAATTCCTGACGGTGGAACCCGAGATGTGCGTTGTTAAATCATGTCGGTGGTACGTTCCACCTCACACACAAGATGAGCCCAGACCGGACTTGAGCCCCTACAGGGATGGGATTCGGATGTTGTTTGAACAATTCAAGAAGTTTGTAGAATTTCTTGAGGGTCAGATGACAACCAAGTTTCCCTCGTTCAGCAAGCACATATTTTGCTGCAACAGGGATAACCACAACATCAATTACTGCTGCTTTTGAAGGGAGTTGTGTGGAATGTTACCCCTGCAGAGGGAATTCCAAAGACTTTTGGCTGACTAGGTATAAATGAACTGAAGAATTTTATCTTTTTTCTTTTGATTTTAATTCATATTATGTGATTATAAATGTGTTTCTTTAACTTAAAATGTGAGCTCTTTTGGATTTGATGTTGTTTTTTAGCTTTTATTTATAAGTCGTGTTTGATTGTGTATTTCCAGTCTTATGGGTTGAGGCACGGCAGCACTACTGAGGCAGACTTGATTGGAGCTACAGCAGAATGACTGATCACAGAGGCTTATTGCAAAACACAATGCTTATTTACTACTTATATGTACCTTTTCAATGAATAAAACAAATATGAACACATAATTTATTGGGGTTTTTTTGGTTTTTTTTTCATATTTAAGAATAAAGAATGTGTCAGGTGTGTCCCCTAGGAGCTGGGGCATCATAATCTATGCTTCTTTTTCCTTAAATATGTATACCTTTCCTGCAATCACTACTTGACTAATCACTGAGAAACGATGAGAAAGGTGACAGTGATGATCTAGTTGTTATGTCAACAATAAAATTACTTTAATGTATGTAAATTATATCATTTTGGAGCCCAACGTTTTTTCTACTTGGCAGGACTATCTTCTCATTCAAGATTAGCTATACTTTCTGTTTTATGGGTAGAATCCATCGACCCACTTGATATTGAAATAATTTAAATGCACCACTTAGCCACCAACCTTTTGAAGTGGTATTTAGAGCAGGGGCTGGAAGTCATGTATACGAGGTCGTGGAATACCGCTTTGAAAAGTGCTTTGAGGGTTTCTGTGATTACATTTCCACAGCCTGGAGTGCTTGAGACGAGGATCCTAAGAAAACCTTCTTGGCAGCCATGCCTCCCACCAAGAGCTTTCGTGATTCTGTGAAATCACCTGAGAGACGTGAAAGACTATTTCTGCATGGTTTCACCCCAGTCGTCAAAGTGAACCTCAGAGCTACAAACAATGGGTGCCATCTTGCTGAAGTAATCATAGGGACTCGCATCTCTTTCCTTTCGCTGCGGCTGTTTTTGAGGAACACGAATGTCCACTTGCACAAAACCGGCAAGTTCCCGCTCTCGACATGAGACACATTAGTCTCGGGTGAAACTTGTCTTGGGTTGTTCAAATAAAATTGGGGAAATATCTGCAGACTGTGATTTGATATGTCTCTGTTATCCCTTTTGAGTTTGGCGAATTGACATTCGGACAGGTCAATGCCGCCAGCTCTTATGTACTCCTCCCTCTTCATGTGTGGCCTTCCTCTTTTTTTCTTGTGTCTTTTTAGTTTCCTCACTGACGTGGAACTTGGGGTTGCCATCCTTGACATGGTTGAAATTGCACACAGCTGGGTTGTGACCGTGGGTCCAGCAACCGTGGAACTCGTAGCCGCGATGACGTTCTCCCTCAGCAGCTGCTGGAACAAATCCATCTAAACGGTATGGACCCACGGGGAATTCTTGTCCAGAGTTTAACTTTTGCTGGATGTCAACACCATCTTCTACTGATAGCCAGTTCATCCATTGATACATGTCTAGGTGATACCAGCTGACCTCAGGCTTGAATTGGGTCTCCTTCCGTCTGCGGATGGGAAACTCCTCACCCAATGCCCAAAGGTAAGCCCATTGAAGTCGTATCCTGCAATGTTCCCACACGGTTTGTCAGGGGTTACCAGGGATGAACGTTTCCCCCACTTTGGCATATCTTTTGAATATAATGCTGGGTCCTCTAAAGGCACATGTTTTGAGTTTGTGAAACAAATCCTCTTGTTCTGGACCGAAAATAGCAAAGTATTTACTATTGGCTTTGGCGTGGTGAAACAGGAGCCTACTGGCCACACCGGGGGCTTGCATGTCAAAGAAATACTTTTGCATTTTTCAGCAGCTTCCATAAACTGTCCCATGTCCAAATTGGCATAGTGCACCAGGAAATGCTCGAACAGAGTCATACCCTTGTCTCGCCAAATCTGCTGCAGCTCGGCATACTTTTCATGACCGTCTTTAAGGGCTGTTCCTTTGGATCCTTTGTCCATCCATTCGGTGTATTCCATGTGGGGCACATTGTTGTTTTTCAGTTTGGAGTGAAATGCTTCGTACAGGGGAAAACTGGGGTAGTTTAATTTCTCCACATTGTTGATCCATTGTTAGGGAAAATAACTCTTGGACTCCTGCACATTGTAAGCTTTTAAAAATTTAGAATAGTTACATCCAGCAGCCAAGTGGTTCATGATGTCTAGGAACTTAAACTTGGAGATGGCAATGGCTGTATATTGAGTGGTTTTCTTTACCACATAGTCACAGTCTGTAGCCAGCTTCAAATGCTTGGGAAAATATTGTTTGATGAGGTTCATGTTGTATTGGGATGAATTGAATCCCAACACTGGCATCACAGACATGTATTTCTGAAACTGCTGAATCAAAGACTCTACCCAATTAGCATGTATGTGACTTGCACTTTGATAGTCCATTCCACCAATCTCGGTGTCAGGTGTCTGGGGCTCGTCCTGTGCATCGATCTCTATTTCTTCCTTGGTGTCCCTCTCAGGATAACCTACCTCCATGTCTTCCTGCATGGTTGCTGCTGCTGAATATGGGTAGAGTTGCATGATGATGCGGCATTAAATCGACTTATGTCTTGCTCAGTCACCTCAGACATGGGAAACTCGCTTTTCATTGCTTCCAATTTCCGAATCACCTCAGCCCATCGACCACAAGCCAATTCGCTTACCTTGGTTTGAATTTCCTCCAAGTAGGTGCACATTTGCTGTACCAGGTCGTCAGGATCGTCATGAACAAAACACTTTGGTTCTCTGTATCCGTCCAGGTTAGAGGCTATGCTGACAAATACAGGGATGTGTTTGGTCGTCCATTAGGCAGAACTGGGTGTTTGGTCATCGCCAGTTTGCTTCAGAACCGATTCAAATTCATAAACTGAAAACCATAGGTAGTGACAGAGTTCAGGGTCTACAACGATGCCGAGAGTCTGCTGCAACTCTTTTAGAAAATTGACATACTCAGTGTGTATATTCCTCCTGGAAACTCATATTTGACTTGGGTGGAACATGACTTTTTGTGATTCCTCACACTGGTTGTTCTGGTGAAAACCCTCCGACAGAACTGGCAAACAAATTTCTTGGCGTATTTCTTAAAATCTGTGATTAAACTGAAATGGTTTTCAAACATGTTGAGGTATATTTCATGCTCCACTTGAGTGTCGGTGGGAATCGACGTCAAATAGACTTGGGTGCACGATCTGTCTTCGTGTAAACTGTACACAGAAACCTTCAAGTTGAAGCATCTTTCAAAATCTGGGAGATCTTAAACATGAATCCCTTTGAATTGATGTGCTTGCACAGGGAGCTCTGTGTTGCCTTGGTCCTCCTGATATCGTCTCCAGTCATTGTAATAGGCCTTGGTCCTTTGCTCCAGTGTTTGATGCCCTCCCCTGGACCAGGCAAGACATCAGAAGACACACAGGTGATCCTTGTATACTGTATTCGTGGACAGGTGTTTATCCATGAAGACAATGGCATTATGGGTGACAATGTACTATGGAAGTTTCCTTCTTGTAGCAAACCCCATTAGACTACCCATGCGATACACAAAGTATGAAACGTTGGTCACATAGATTTTCTTGGTGGATTCACGAATGTTTAGCACATGGTCTACTATTTCCCGGGCATCCAGTTTCTTCAAAAGAAGTTCAATGTCCTGAACTCTGTTTATCCTAAACGGACGGTCCAGCATGGTGTTGTTGTAGTACGCTGTGTAGTATCGATACTCCCATGTTTCCACATGTCTCAAATAATCCCGAATGCAATGTTGATTTTAATGGTGTGAATCTCAAGTCTTGTTATCGTATCCAAGTGTGATCTAAAAAGCTCCATTTGACCATTGGAGTCATCCACTGGGAAATTATACAATCCCCTGATGTTACCAGAGTCTTGGGGAGCTTGAATTGTGTCTCTGTTTTCCATGTAGGTGTCTCTGAACCTCGTGTCTACCATCTGGTTGCCGTGCTGATCGTGTGCCACCCATGGTGGATGAACATTTGTATCCTTTTCCCGTCACATCTTCAAAGTGGGATCGCTCAGTCGGTCAGATCTAATGTGAGAGTGCTGCTTCATGAGATAAGCATGTAACTTGTGATGGGCATCAAACATCTAGGAGCCATCACAACATTTTAAAAGGGGTTTATTGGCCTCTAAACCCATGTCATGTTCTGAAATAAGGTGATCTGATAAATCAGAGACGCATGTAAGCTTGTCGTTGCATTTATGGCACATGTGTTGTCAAACTTTCCAAGCCACAGGACTCTGGCAATGTCGTCGATAGCCTTTCACTGTGGGAAAATGTTTGCGACACTGCCTGCATTCAAACCTCTGGGATCTAACAGGTGGATCTTCATGCGTATCAGCTGAGGCATTATAATTGTGGACTTGATCGAGTTGTTGATGTTCCATCCTTTCATTGATTTCTTTTTCTCTTTGCAGAATCTTCTCATGAGCCTCGTCCTCCAATTTTCTCTTGCAGCGTGCCTCATGGTTGTGTAGAGAATGCTGACTCTCCAATACTGCATGACAATATTTACACGGCCATGTTTGACCCATGCATTTTTCTTCATGTCTTTTCCTAACCAGGTTTGATACGAATTCCCGCCCGCAGTAATTGCAGGTTTTATCCGGGAAAAACTGGAAAAAAAATTTCCAATTTCTAATTGTTTTTTCTTTTATTTAACAGAGGATGCCCTGGCAAAGGCGCATGGAGTGGACATAAAAGTTTTTAGCTATAAATATATTTATTTTTCATTAGGCTAGGGTAAGCACACTCAGGATGTGATCAGGTATCTTAGAAAACCATTCCAAAGTGTTTTAAATGATGTTATAAGTAGGTTTAACTGAACTGTATTTTACGCTGCACACAAGGTGCTATTGTAAATGTGTGTACCAAGGTGTAAAACAGAAAAATTGTGACAAAATGTGACTAAGGTTATGAAAATCCTAGGCTTATGTGGGTGACCTTAACTCAAAATGTGCCTTATATACTCCAGTATTTGTAGCATTTAAAACAAATGAGACTTGTATTGATCTCACTCTACTAGACTGTACCCTATAGGACTATGTGATTTGTCATTTTTTCACAGTGCTATTGCATATCATAGTCACTGGCATGATGTAACCTTGTAGAGAGTAGATGTTTGGTTGTCCTATTCAGTCAACGTGAAGATCATTACTGATGATAAGATTGTATCTACCTCCATTTATATTGGGAAAAAGGTGCTCATAAATTATGCATGAGATCATTCCTCACTTGACCTCACCATGACCTGTCCTAGGGGGACTGTGTAAAACATATATCATCCTTGTAAGGTATAGATGTTTTCTATGGATCAAAGCCTGAACGATGGTGTACAAGAAAAACTTTGTTTATTACAATTTTCATTCACAGTGTAAACGAATTGTTACTGCATGAAAATCTGCATCCCGACGATTTAGACTTATTGGCTTCTTGAATCTCATCCAATCGCTCCTGTAGTTCCCTCAAAGCATTCATTAAATCGTTGATTTGCTCAGCCATGATCTGCATGTTCTTGATCATCCCCTCTTCAAAGGAACCTGATGATGACATCAATCCAAACTCTTCTCCCCGACTCAGCAATTCATCCTTGACCTGTGAAGAGTTAAACTCTGTCTTGTGATTCATGTTATCAGGCATGGTAAAATCGATGCTCTCTCACTGGAGGTTAACTCTCGACTGATGTGAAAACATAGAAACTGTATATAAATATACTCACCAGAGCCTACCTTGCAACTGTTGCAATCGCTGCAGTCGCATACTTTCCTCCCATGTTTAGGCTTCTCCAATGCTTTCAAGATGTATCGACCACATCTGCTCTCTTCATGTCATCGTACAACACCCTTAGAAACTGGTGATGTGAAGCATTGGGAAGCATTTGCCACATCTTTAGAACTTTAAACGTGTGTTTGGAAGGCACGTGTGTCAAAGGAACGTGACCTGCATATTAGTGAACTTATCACAGCTCCCCTCCATGTAACCTCCAAGGTTACATGCTCACTACCCGCCGCCCTCCCTTTGATCTCACATCTTACATGTCACACTTGACCTTTGACCCGGCATATATACTGCTAAATATCATCCCATTCTCACTCAACAAATACCACAAATTTCATACAAAATATATAAAATCATAATGCTCATACTCCTACATATAATTATATAACATTCGCACACAGCTACTACCTCCCTCACACACTATACCATAGGAAATCCCCAACCCACCATCTATGGCAATCCAAGATGGCCGCGCCCAGCCGGGTTGACCAACCATACTCAATTTCTTATTTCCTTTATATACAGTAAAATTCCGTTATAACAAACTTTCACTGTATCCAAATAAAGGTAATGTAGTAATGATTAAATAGCACAGGAACAATTGTATGAATTCTTCACGATTTCCAATATTAAGTTCAAAGTAAAACTATACAGGATAAAAAAGTTTGTTTAAATTGAATAAATAGACCTAAGTTGGGGCAGATTGATTTCTTGAAATAACATAGGACATGTAGGAATGCTATCCACCTCCCATCCCCCACCGTCCTGCTTTTCCTCAGATATTTACCCCCCCATCCCCCCTAAACCTACACAGATGGTGCCAGGTGGCGGGTGTGAAGTCCTCACATAGGCCCGGCCGTGCCTCTGATGTCCACCCCCTCTCTCCCCCATACACCTGGGCAGAGGGTGCCAGGGGCGGGTGTGAAGTCCTCACATAGGTCACCCCCCCACACCCCCACTTAGAGGGGACTAGGGGTCAGGTGTGAAGTCCTCACACAGGTCCGGGCATCCTTCTGATGTTTACCCCGCCCCCCACACACACAGGGGGCTAGGGCATGAAGTTTTGACATAGGTTCTGGTGTGCCTTTGATATTGACCATCATTCATTTCAAAATTTCATTACTTTTCCCCCCTAAAAAGACATCTTATAGCAAGAAACATTCATTGTAAATGAAACTAAATGATGTGAAATTCGTTATACAGGTATTACTTTACTATATAAATGTATGGGACAGAATTGGGAAAAGGGATTTTTTTTGTTATAAGCGAAAATTCGTTGTAACAGGATTTGTTATAACGGAATTTTACTGTATCGTTTATTTATGAAAATAAAAGCCCAATATAACATTTTGCAACCCATTTTTAGCCTTTAGAAACAATATAAACAAAAAATATTTACTCAATTCAAAGGGGAACCGTTTTATCAGGGATGATCCTCCATGCATAGCTTATATTACTTAAATAAGAGAAAGACACAGAAAAACTTCTATGATTCATTTGATGATAGATGAGCTGAAATTCAAGGATTGTGATGGCACCATTGCATGAGTGTTTCTAAAGTTGTTGTATACAGCTCTAGCCAATAAAGCTGCAGAACAAAACACAGGTTAAGAAACAGAAGCAAGGTTTTGCTATGTCTGCACTATTAGCTTTGCATTAGTAAACATGGATAGCACAATTCAGATATAGAATTGGGGCCATGATGGAATATATGGGACTAAAGCTAGTTCTATCCAAAACATTTAGAAACAGCGGCACTTCTTGCTTGATTTATTTGGATCTAGGCAGTTGGCTAACACAAGATCAGATAGAACTGGAACTGAGCTATTCTGGATAGAGCTATTTAAGAAACACCAATGCAAATGGTGCTATCCAAACATACTATTGAAACAGGGACCAGATCTTGCCTTTTTTAAGAATCACACTCCTGGTCAATTCTTGCCGGTCACACACAACTATTTTCAGTAATCTACTGATGGTTGACCAATGCGACAATTTCCTGGTGCTCAAACTTTCAAAACCTGTTGTGCTGAATATGGGCAAATGAGAAAATCTTTCAATACATGCACAACGTGCTAGTGCAATTCAGCATTTTTTTATTTAACCCCAATCTTACTACCTGGGGTCCAACCGGACCCCAGCCATCTAATTTCATGTAAAAACATAGAAGTACTTTTCTGAACTTCACTAAATTTTATCTAATTGTCACAAATATTGTTTTATTCAAAATGCCTGAATATTGTAAATGGATCCCAAGGCTGCAAAACACTAATTATTTTTCCACTGTTCGCCTATATAGCATATAGGCAAAAATAAAATATTCATGCACATTTCTGGGATTAGCCACTAATATTTTCTTGTAGGCACACATTTTTCCCTATCAGCTGTAGAGTGCGGACATACCCAGATTTGGGGGTTTTGCAGTGAATATCAGCCTGAATAACACTCAAATCGATTAATATACACCCTAAGGTTTAATTTGATGCCTGGTTTGCCTACCCACTGTCAGATTTTAGACCAATTATCTTTGTACAACACCCTTCAGTGCAGAGCTAAAATGTGTCTCCTGCTGCCACCTCCCGTCAATTGGTGTACTGCAACTTGAAGGCCTGGGTTGGAATCTTGGTGGTCAATCAAATAGCTTGAAAAGCTTTGATTCACAGCCCCAGTAATGTCTCATCCAGATTCCCTTACTTTTATGCCCATCTGGATCCTCAAAATGCAATGAGAATCGATTCCTAGAGTGGTTATCAGTCTGAGCGCTCTCCTCAAATTTTATCGATTTCTCATAATGACAAGCAGTTATGGTCTTTTCCCAAAGAAAAAATGTACACAGGGCTAAGAGATTTGACATGCTGATTGCTAGAGGACACCACATGAGGCACTGAGTGTGTTTTTCTCTCTAGGTGCTATAAAAAATACAAAATTTTGGGTAAAATGTATGAAAAAACCTCGGAAATATAATGTTATAAATGAAAATATTCAACAAAATGCATCTTTACTCCATATGCAATGGCATAGATAGTCCTATTTACACATTATTCAAGTCCCCCCATGTAAGGATGAAAAAAATAAACCAGATATGGTGAATACAAGGACATTTTATTAAGTGTCAGTAGACATTCATTGGCTGTATAGGTCGGAGAGAGAAGAATGATGTTTTTACGCAATGCATGAAAAGGCCTCCCATACAGCACTGAGGTTGATAGAACTAGATGGAAACAGCTGAGAAGGTAAAATCCAGGTCATTCTGATCCTAAAAGTCATTATTTTGGTTACCATGCACACCCTGGAGAGAAATTTCAGGCCTGCAGATCAATGCTAATAAATTTCCGAGAAATCACTCCGAGGCCAAAATGCTAGTAACATGAATTTTGCTTTTTTTTCTGTGATTATACCAACTTTCTTGACATTTCTCTCCATAACATTGTTAATCTCACTTACCCCATGGAGAATAAACAGTGAGATTTGGTTGATTTGGTAAAAGACCCTACATTGCCCGTAGAGGCTGCAAAACACTAATTATTTTTCCACTGTTGGCCTATATCTAGCATATTGACAAAAATAAAATATTCATGCACATTTCTGGGCTTAGCCACTATTATTTTCTTGTAGGTACAGATTTTTCCCATTAATTTAGGGCCATGAGATGTGGTACAATGTAATTAACTTTTCTGCTATCGGCCGTAGAGTGTGGACATACCCAGATTTTGGGGTTTCGCAGTGAATGATTTCAATAATTCTCTAATTAAATAGAGTGCACCCCCTCAACTTACCATCAAATATCAGCCTGAATAACACTCAAACTGATTAATATACACCCTAAGGATTAATTTGATGCCTGGTTTGCCTACCCACTGTCAGATTTTAGATCAATAATCTTTGCACAACACCCTTCAGTGTGGAGCTAAAAAGTGTCTCCTGCTGCCACCTCCCATCAGTTGGTGTACTGCAACCCCAAGGATCTTTTTTGCTGGAAACAATAATCCGCTGGGGTCCACACGGACCCCAGTCAACGCCAATATAAAAGCATACATTATGTTGGCTCCATTAGAACATGGACAAGGGGTCTCTGGCTTTGCATCTTACATCTATTACACCTCCTCATGATCCTGAACAGTATCAGGCTAATTGTAGACACTTTCTTAATGATAATTGTGTCAGAATGTGTGGTATTTTGATATGTGTAGATGTCAGATCTTGATGATTGTGTTAATAATCTTAGACAGATTTTCAGACTATGACCATCCTATTTTTGTTTTGATTGGGACCCTGGGGTGTCAATATGTAGGGGAGAACATTCTACACAGAATAAAAGATAAGATGAGATCCTTTATGTCTCTGTTTTAGCGCTGGCCTGAAATCTATTAGAGATGTATAAGAATTAAGTAAAATGTGTGTCCCTCACATAGGAAAGGCTTTTATTAAAGGACAAGTTGTCATGTTGGAACTTCTGGGAGCTAATGACAGTATCAGAGCCATCAGTATTCCAAGTGGTTGCTCTGCTGCAAAAATAAGGTCTATCACATTACTGAGGGACACATGGACCCCACTGGTAAATGACACTTTTTTTATTTATGAAAAAACGACCCAGGCTTTTTCAAAGAAATTTCCTAGGAATTAAGTGTTAAATAGACATATCTAAACTGGTGATGGTGACGTAATTACCACTTGTTAAGATGCTTAATATCCTAATGAATGATCATGCAAAAGATGAAGTTTGTATCTTTAACCATCATTGTGTAGGAATTTCTTTCTAGTCTGGGTAGTATTAAATGTGATCTTTTTAATGTAGTATGATAACGGTTAAGGAGCAAATGCTAAGCTATAGCTCTCAACCCAAGTCATTCTTGCACTCCACCCATTTCACAAGACGAATCAAGACTGTTTTGGTTAACTTATTGTCTTAAAAAGTCATGATATATTGACTTGATTTTGCACGATTATCATGAGACTTTGTATTCATATTGGATAGAGCAGAATGCGCCCTGTATGGCATAGTGCAGAAATACAATGTCTATGCATTATTATTCTCATCCTCTGTAGATAACAATGCTGCTTTGATATAACTGAATTGTATATACAAGGTTGACCTGGTACAGACCTTCCCACAGGCTTGTACAAGACTGTTCACGCAGAACAGTGGTTAACAATTGCCAGCTTGCTGGCTTGTCCTCAGAAAACTGGCACTTTGTGCCTCTTCTAAGATAGCAGGCGGTGTCCCCTATATAAGACAGCTGTAAAGACACACCTAGCTGTGAGACAGAACACGTATAACATTCCAGGAACGCCTCTATGACCATTACCAGATCTACACTGCAAATAATTTGTGACCCCAACCTAGAATATAGGATTTTACTTTTAGATTTAAATACCTATCAAGGTGTATCTTACTCCACAGAGGTCAAAGAGAATCTCTTTAGCCGGAATGATTCTCTGTAAATTGGCTGCATAAAATGTATTCGGGTCCTGTGATATGCAACACATGAAATTAGTAGGACCTATACATATATAATCCGCTGATAATGCCATTAAAATTACAGTGAAGTTGGCCAATCAAAACGTATTCTGCTCTGTAGACTGTGGGTCCAAAGCTGATGCACCACAGGCCTAGACTTGTATTACAGATTCTACATGGTGTGGAGGTATTCATTACATTTAACCCCGTCGTTTAAACATGGTGAATAGGTAACACAGACATCCCTGCCTATTCAAATACCAAATCACTCGGCAAGTAATTTCAACTGTACAGGCCCCCTTTGGTATGTATCTTTTATATGTACTGTCTGTATTATGGGAGAATACAGAGAAATTCAAAATTCCAATACATTTTACAGCCAATTGCGAGGCATTGCAGTACGGTTGAGACTCAGAGGGGCAGCAAGTTGATTAACGTTTCTCCATTTCAGAGGATAAAAGTTATGATTGGATAAAAAAATATCCACAATATAATATAACAGTAAAACCTGCCTAGTGCATCATGGGGGTACTCAATAGATATAATGTCAAAACGGCTACGACACTCGTCTGTACTTGAAATGATAATGCATTACTACATTTACACTTCAGCATATATAGACAAAAAGAGCAATTGCACCGACCCTATGGTAACATCTATCTTACCTTAAAAGACAGGTGTAATAAGTGACTTAGGTGGGGCTAACCACTGCTATGGTTCACCTAGTGCATGCGCACAAAGCATTGCCTCATGGCAGTCTGGTCTGCCTGACTCCTTTGACATACGCAGTCCGAAATGAATTGTATTTCCCATGCCACAGCCAAAGACCCATAGGTAACTTTCTTGAACATCAAAATAAGCCTCAGGTAGAAACCACTGGCGTATATCCACGATCTCATACATGTTTTGCTAAAAGGGCTGTTCTATCCCTTTAAAAATGAAATGAATGAGAGAGAGAGAGAGAGAGAGAGAGAGAGAGAGAGAGAGAGAGAGAGAGAGAGCCTCGATATACCTGCCCCAAGCTCAGAGCTGTTCCTTGGGATTCTTCTGAAGTTTGAAATGACCTTTGGGTGTGGTGGTTATACAATGCCAAGTCCCATTTGCCGCTTCTCATTGGAGCGTATCGACATGCCCACATTCCTCCCTCCCACCCCTTGAATCCCTGCCCCATCTCTGCTATGGTACAGACATCTAGTTGTTAACATTACCAGCAGCGCATGTCCGCAATATCTTGCAGACCGAGGATTGAGAATCAGCCTGACTGACATCTCCATAGCAATCACCCTACCAAAACACCCTTTCCAGCCTGGAGGCGACTATACAGGACACCATGGAGGAGTGCCTACGTGACTAAGGTTAATGCATGGATTGCACAGGATTTTGGTTGAACAGCTAAATGTCCTGCGACTATTTACAGTAATACTGAAAGTAGTCATTGCCAATCTTTAAACACTGGTTGGGCCATACCTTGTGGGTTTTATTTGCACGTACTATGGGTTACAGATGATAACACACAGATACAGAATGCATGCATTGATATAAAAATGATTTCGAAAATGAGAATCTAGATCAGATATTATTAAGGAAACGCAATGTAGACTGATTCGCCGTTCTCCTATCTAGAACAAGGTGGGCATAACGTACCATTCAGGAAATGACACTTGGTCGCCATTTCCATCTTCCTGTCGCATAGTCGTGGATTTAACAGAAGAACCCCTGGATTATAGGACACATCCATCAATATTTGAAATAGAAAGTGAGCTGAATTTCGGTGCAAATCATTTGACTGGTGTTTTGGTAGTAGGCCAGCATAGACTTTATATATTCTGACCTGTAAAGGATAAACCACTGCTAACACAATGACCCGATCATGGCGTCAATACAAGATGCTTCTGAAAAAGAAGGCTTGGTACAGCAGGAAACGGAAACCGGTAAGAGCCGTTATCAAACACATTTTTATTCATTTATTTCATAATTATACGTTTATTGCAATAGAGACGAGCACACTACAATACATATTCTTCGCAGAGGTATATATCCTAGATCCTGTTACCTGTCTTCCAAAGGAGGCATTGTATCTTTATTGAATGTAGAGTTTGAGATAAGGTAGATTTAAATGAGAAATTGGTGCTTTCATTAATGGCAATGAAAGTGACCCCTCCATGACGTGCCTTTATGCAGTTGTAGGGCTTCTTATGTTAAGATGTGTGTCACCAATATTCATGGATTCACTGAAACTTATAGGTTTGCTCTCGATTTGAGGGACCTTTGCAGTCTTTAGGCCAAATCCCACAACGTGAAAATAGTCAGGAAATCATTGTGAAATAGGATATGTGGGTGCTTAGCCGATATTGGGGTGGTAATATCATCTAGGGAAGACCTATAAAGGCTAAGAATCCTTGTCAAAGTGCTGGTATTTAGGGAGTATAGTACATCAAAAGTTTTTGATATTTTCTTCACAAAGGGCTTGAAATCCCTGTGATTTAAGAGGAAAACAACAGTTTCTAGGAAATCAGAAGAGGTGTGTCTTTGATAAATCAGGAGCCAAGTTCCACATACTACAGTCATAATGGGGTACTGCTTGGGATTTATGCAAGCTACATTTGTTTATGCTATGCAGGAGACCATTGCAAACCACAGAAAATATAGTCAGAGACAACTGTGATTTTAATATCAAATACTCTATCTCTGTGAATCATTCTAGCAACTCATCTGTGCAGTAATGAAAATCACAGAGATTCCCCTGCTACTATCAGCTATAGTCGGATTTTGAGTGGTAAGAAGTGCAGTGAGTACTCTTGTGATTTAGGAAATTGGCATGAGTCCAATGTTGCCGATATCCAGAATCACATTTCAGACCCATTTTTTACGTAGTGGGATTTGGCCTTTTAATCAAATTTGCCTGTGGCCGTAAACATAGCAAATCATTTCTAGGAATGCAGGTGAATTATTGCACTGTGGGTTAATTAATTATCATGTATTTCACTGGGAAATCACTTAATGCCATTCATTTGCTAAATGATATGCAAAGGAATGACACAGTATCACAAATGGAATTTCTTTTAGTATTTACAATCAGGTAGAATAAACGGGTACGTTTAGCATTAGTTCACCAGTTGCATATCACATTGATTCACCATATCATCCTAATTCATGATGCATGGATGTAGGCTCTCTGAACAGTTTGCCAGGGCTACAATCATTGTATTATGCAAACTTGATCAGTTTGATACATTCCCAAAAGGTAGGCATGTTGCACCAATTCAGCGCTGGTATGCTCACTCACCGGCACTGCATTGGTGCAACATGCAGACCAATGTTGCCTTAAGGCAACATGCGGGCTAAGGGCGTGTAATGTAAAGCATGCTCAATTCAAACAGATATTCTAATTCACTAAAGATGAATAGACATGTATACCCCCAGTCCTTCAACTACCCCACCTGTTAATAAAGCCAGTGGCAGTGCTCAAGGCCATTTAGATGAATACCTCTTTATTTGTAACAGTAGCAATCCCGGAAATCAAGTGACTCATGTGGGCCACCTTTAGAAAGGAAACACAGGACATGAAATGGAGTGAAGATTACCTTGCTGTTCAACATTGTCGTTAGCCAATTGACCTTTATAGATACTCGATTAACACCTTGTATCGTCAAAAAAAAATGGCACTACTATACTACTCATAGAGGTATAGTAAAAGCTGATCAAGGCATTACACGAAATGTTTGTCCACATTATTTTAAAATGTCGCCAAAACCTACATACTAGTAGTAATATTGGTAAAAGTAATAAGTACCCAATGACAAACTTTGCCCCTGGTCAAGGAAATCCCTGCGGCAGATACCTCTGGTGCAAAGTCTTTGCAATGGGCATATATCATGTGTATGCTCTGATAAAACCTGGAATGTCTGACCCTCTAATGTCATAAAGTGAACATCTACGTGGCAATGTGTGCAGTCTATTGATATGAGTCAACATGCTTGAACGATTAATAAGTTCTCATAGGGCTTTGTGCCATAGCTTCTGTTCCTTCAGGCAATGGTCATTATACATAGGCATAGTTTGTGCAAAGTACATAAGCACCATAGAAAGGTTTTCAGGTGAGGGCGTGGTAGCAAATTATGCAAAATATCAAAATCAGTGTGAAAAAAACGTAATTATTTTACCCTTTAGCTAATTAGTATGCTGATCATTTCTGGAAAGAGAGATATTTTAGAAACTACCATCCGGCTGGTATTCACACGACCCTAAATCTCATCTCTCCACACGTTGTCCTGGGGTGGAGATCGAGTGGGCAATAAAAGGGAATAAGCAATAGACCCTGACTCCAGCACCCACGTCATGTGGTGAAACCTTTGTCGTGAAGACTGAATGTAGAAGGTAGGGCCAGGCACGCATCACAGAACAGTATATAACCAGATGGGGTCAGTAAACCACGACATCTTTTCTTGAATTCGAAAACTGGGTCTTCTGTACTTTGTTGTCTATCACGTTAGAATTTAATTCAAACATTAGGAAATGAATCGTCCGCATTAATACCAGATTTGAATGATTGTTTGTATTTTGCTTCTAAATTAGAATATCATTACAAGTTATACATAATATAACTACAGATATAGAGAAAGGGAGCTATTCGTGACCTGTTTTATTTATTGCTCTCTGTAGTACATAGTTTAAAACGTTCTCCGGGAGGGTGTTGCTCATTTAGTAAAAGGAAGAGCTGGCTAAAAATGCCCTCGTTTCCAGTCCTTTTTTTTCATGTAGCTATAACTTGTCCCTTTTGTTGCTCAGAAGTGGTAATTCAAGTACGGTGCTAAAAATGGTTTTTTTTTGTAGGTACCTAGTTGGGAGAAGTTAGTCAGTATGATATACTATAGAGTATGTGATGAGAGTAGGTACCTGATAGTGCAGCTCTCTCTCTCTCTCTGTTTTAAACAAGGCAGGTGCCTTTTCAGACTAATGTGGTGAGTGCAAGTTGAATGGTGAAGCAGAGCGTGACTTCTTTTGAAAAGAGGGTACCTACTGACAGCTCTTTTTACCATAGGAGCAACACGCTCCAGGATATGTGTTACCTTACATTCCTCGTGCAAACCTGTCCTTCTACATGCCTATCCCACTGTAGTCATGGTGGTGGGAAATAGGTCATTGGTTTTCGAGTAGTTTAATGTGAATGTGATAAACAAAAAAAGTGTCTTTCTTTTGAATGTAGGGCGATTCTACATATATAATTTATTAGTATTAGCAGCCGAATATAGCAGGGTGGGGTGTGCTGCTGGTCTGGAACGTTGTCTATTGAGTTGTTCTCGTGTGGGCGAAGGGTGTGGACCCGGATATGGAGGTGTATTAGTAAAATTGGTGTTTGGATAGAAGGTATATTAGGTCTTAGAGAGGTATATGAGTATATTCCACAATTAAAATGGTTTAATTTTGGGACCTCTACATATTGGATTAGGCGGATTTCCGAGAGAAAAAAAAAGTACTCGGGAGATATAAAATTAAAAGGAAAAATAGGGGATAATTGTAAAAACAGGAAAGTTACATCATGGAAAATGCTTTTAATCTTGTTATTGAAAGTAACAGGGAATTAAACGCTTATAGTGTGTGTCGGGTGATGACATCCCTATCCAAAGACCTGGGGCGTGTGGGATTAGTGGTGTAGATCAAAAGGGGTAAAAATAAGACCAAGGAGTGGTGCTCGCGGCTCGGTGGGAGCAGAATAAGTAATCAACAACTGAATACACCCCTGTAGGATATCAGGTATATGCCAGGGTACATAGTACAACGAGGAATACATCCCTATAGAGTTTTAAATGACCAGCGGCACAGTACACTCCTTTATGGTGTTAAGGTCGAATCCCACATGGCGAAAAATGGCTAAAATATCTCTGCTATTTTGAATCTGTTGCGTTTATGGGACCTACTCCAAATTCGCAAGGGCTACAACTACAGGAGGGTGTATAGAACACAAGGACACTGTTGTGTTTATTCATGTACTCTTTAGGATATTTTGCCTTTGTTGGTGTTTATATCTCTGTGAATTAAACATTTTCTGGCCTATAATCGCAAAAGAATGCTTGAGTTCTATACACCCTCCTGTAGTTGTAACCCTTGCGAATTTGGAGTAGGTCCCATAAACGCAACAGATTCAAAATCGCAGAGATATTTTAGCCATTTTTCGCCATGTGGGATTCGACCTTTAGGTGTCGGTAAGGGTGCATAGTCCAACGGGGATAGGATATCAGTTATTGATTATTGACCCTAGAGGTCCTCACCATTTTTCAGGTGCAGACCAAAGCTTTCTTCATGTAGAACGTTACTAAATGATAGGTTTGAAATTATGCTTTAATTTCTTTTATTGTCAAGTAGAAGACTTATTTAGGAATATTGCCAGTGCCATGTGAGAAGGGGAAGAGCAGCCATCATATATCACCAGTTTAACCCCTTCCAAAAATAGCAAAATATATATAGCCAAAAGAGGTTTCTGGGCTAGCCCACCTGGCCCCATCTGGCAGCTCAGACATTTGCCAGTTTGAGCTCACATCTGGGTAGCCCAGAAGGCCCAGATGAATCCCATCGTGGGCCCTTGTGGACGTGCTGGCTGGGCGGCTGTTACAGCCAGAGTTTTTTCCCCATGTGTAAATAGGTTATATCCCCAGGGTGATGAATGGTCCTGAGAATATATACTACTGAAGGAGGTGATTATTTTTCCCATTCAGAGCTCCACCTGCACATTTGATAAAGAATTACCACTACTAAAGACGATTCACTATGGTCATGTAGAGATCTATATCTATTTAAACCCTACTGAAACTAATGTTAAAATGCTGGGTCTTATTCTATATATGTCGGGTAGGTAGCTCAACTGACTTTATATAGTTTGGACGCACTAAACTCAGAATCTTTTGAGGGCAGACTAGCTTCACATCTAGGCTATACCGTGTATACTTCAGACATGGATGACCTGACACACCCACCCCCCCCCTCCTGGTGAATACAATGGGGGAGCAAATGGGGTGGAACCTATACCTATGTCATTTTGTGTGCCAGTAATGTAGATATAGACTAACACCAGTGGCCCTTTTACTATACACATACAAACATTGAATGATGCATCTTAACGCTGGGCATCTTAAAGGCAGCACCTTACTTGCATTACATGTAATGCCATAATGCCAAAAAAACAACATTTTTGGCCCCAGCCATCATGTCATCCTCAGATTCCAAACGATCAGGCAACCCCTTATTTGAATTAGTTGCATCATATGGAAGAATCTCTCCATTTGATATGGTCCAACAGTGACCTGAACCCTAATTCTGAGTCTGCTGATAGGTAGTATCTCAAAATTAACGTAAAGCACTAAAAGTTGCAAGCCATATCAACCATTTAATTGAAAGTGACCATTGACTACCACCTGGTTCTGAAATTTATTCGGAATAATAGTGTAGGGGTAATAATTTTCAAGTAATGGTATAATTGGTATGATTGAGAAATGGCCTCCTTACTTAAGACCACCATAAGAGATGCACGTGAGAGAAGACAGGAATGATTGAAACGGAATTGCCTACCTCAGAAGATTACAGCACGCGACATGCTAAAGCAATTCAAGAATGCTGATCTACACTTTGATTTACACTGTCCAGCATTCTTTCTGTTATTTTTTTCTTTTCTTTTTGATTTGTATTTCTTGTTTATTTTTACTCTAACAGCCTACAGAACCTTCTTTTTGAAGACATGTATGGCCTTCCCACCAGCATCTATCCTTGTCTTCCCATAGGCCATTCGCTGCGAGTAACAACAGAAGTATCTCTTTTTATTTAGAACACTGAATTGGTCCTTTTGGGTGGGGAGTACACTGAAAGTTTTAGGTTAGGAGATAGCCGCCCCCACTGTACACCACTATGAATGTAATATATGATGATTATGCTTGCACAAGTACCTAAAAGGCAAGTGTGCAAGCATAAGCATCACACATTGCGTTTAAACAATGGTCTTTATCTTTAGGATGCATTAGAATGCATCAGAATGCATTCTGCATTCACGGACATACAAACACTATATGGTATCCATAGGGTTCCAAACATAACTCATCTAACCCAGCACCATTGTCCTAATGGATAGGATGAAGCCCTTTGGATCAGAAGATCCCTGGATTGATCCCAGCCCATGTTGAGCTTTTTCAATATGAACCACTGTAAAGCTATGTTATAGCTGCTGTCACATATAAGAACAGTATAGAACGAGAACACGGTCAATATTCAATTGTCAACTCAGTGCCTCTTTCCTGTGATATAAGCACTCAGATTATCCAGTTTGGGCACCAAAAATCGTTCTGAAATGTGATAACTGTGGTATAACTGTATAAAGAGTCACTATCTGTAGTACTTCAGTTAGAGGCTGTCCATTTTACTGCTATTATCTGTTATCAGTATTTAGTGAATATAAGAAGTATAATTATTGGTGCGATCTCAGCGCATAGATACTGTTACTGAAATGCCTTTGAGCTAGTTGTAGAAATGAAGTGACCCTTCTTGATCTACTTTTAACCAATCAGAGGCCAGAATTTGACTGGAAGTGACGTTATGACCTACATATGCAGCCATGTCTACATATAGAGTCATATTTTCTAGGCTTCTGATTGGTTAAAAATATAAACATAGGGATAAACATAGTACACATAATGTACTATAAGACAGGTCTGTAGCCAGGGGTGGGGGAGATGCATCTCCCCCCACAGCCCCACAGGCCAAATGAGGTCCCTATTTGGAGCCCAATAATCTCTGACAATTATCACATTTCTATAGAGGAAAATGTTTTAGATCAATATTCTGATTGTCCTTACACTGAAAACACGCCGCTATTGGTAACTCGTCATATATGATGAGTTTAGGGTCATCAGGTCATTTATGACCACCCTGAGTCATCATACTGACAACCCTGGCTTTACTTTAAGTCTGCCATGAGAGGTCATTAGTGGATGAGCTGCAGCATAAGCCCTAGGCTGGACATAACATTTGGTTTGGTTTAATTTACCTTCATGCAATATATATGAATATGGACAGAAAAGGTATGGCTCTTGAAAAGCATATCACATTTTCAATGGCTTTTTTGTACTCTCATTTCTATTTGTTGCTTCCTGTTGATAATTCCTGGGTATTTTGAATGTCAGAATCCTTTGCCACAAGGGAATAAAATAGGGGCTTTTTGTTAATTAGGGCATTGATGTGGCCCAGTCTAAAAAGATTGGAAATTACCCCAACATCAGCTGACTTATGTTTAGCAGGGTCCATATGAATTTAGAACTTATCTGTGAAAAAGTTGACAGATCTGCAGGGACAATTTTCCAGGTAGCACCTACAGATGGTCCCTAAGTGACAAATGAATTGCTTGCAATTAACCCTCATCACAGGATGGTTTGATTTTCAGATGCAGTGGGCAGTGGCATTTCATGGGGAAAATTGGCTCTATAAAATATTGATAGTAATCCAATTTGCTAGTTCCAGCCATAGAAACTGTAACATAGTTTATCATATGTGGTTTCATCAGAGCTCTGATTGAACTATTTCACTTAAGTGGGTTGATAGGGTGGTTCATGACATTCCAACTGCCAAAGTTATGGTATTGCAGGCTGGTTGCCTGATAAGGGTTGTGTTAGTCTGGTAAGAATGCATCATCATTTCCAGTTTGGAGAAATTAATTACTTTGTCTCTAGTTTTAGCACTTACTGGGGTAGGGGGTCTTTATAGTGAAGTTTCAAAGTAAGGGTATCAGCAAACAAAACTTTCTACATAATATGGACTCTACGCCTTCAAATATTTCCCAGGGAATGCCCACTAGACCCCTGAGCTTTCATCATCACAACCCAATATCAAACAAACTGCAGATATATCATTTTATGGGTCTTGCATAGCTAAAACTGAATTGGCCATTGAATATCCTCAAACATTCCAGCACCAGAACACCATTTACCTCTAGATCTTTTATTGTTCTTTTCCACACACCCCAATCATAGTCAATCTACTATCCTTTTCAAGATTTGCAGGTATCATAATGCATAATTGTATTCTCCAAATTCACCATAGTTCACCATTAATTTTACCTTCTAAATTTCATTTTTTTCCTGGGGGTACATGCCCCCCTAACATAAGCCCAGTTAATACACAGCTTTTTCCATGTCCAGAATCAAAGCTAAAACAGAAAGGCCAAACATCAATTGTCTTCTCAAGATTCACCAGAATTCACCTTGTGCCTTTTTGATTTCAACTCTTTTTTGACTTGGGGGTACATGCAGGTACATGCCCCCAGACCCCCCGCCCCAGACCTGCTAGTATGTTTACAACAATTTGCTGACAGATTAATTGCATCTCTATTCATAAGTTCTCGAAAGTCACGCACCCAATATCAAGGTCCCCTTTTGTCGGCCAGGTCGAACCCAAACAACAAGTCTGGCTATAGGCCTGATATGTAGTGCGTAACAAAATTGACTGATACCACCATTTCATAAGGAAATTTTGAAAAGCAAAGCAAACATATGGTAAATGAGTTATTCTTACAGCTCCAACTGCATGAAGAACTACTTTTACGGGGAGGAGGTGTTTGACATTGCTCTTCTAAATGTCCCATTCTAATAATAAGATCACACATCAGGTCTAATATTTTGTTCACAATCTGGACAGTACTTTGAAGACCATCTATCATATTGAATGTACAACTTTCTTTCCCTTGTAAGCTTTTTCTTCCTTACTGAGTTTGAGAAGGGGGAACTTTTGGACTGTGTTTCTTGGGTCCTGTGTCAGAATGTTTGAACAAGGAAATTAATACAATGAGCTCCACAGGTTTTAGCATATCAATTTTGCTCTTGTTTACTGTCATACGTTCCACACCCTGTTGACCCAATTCCCCAATAAATTAAATCTATCAAATTGTCTATGTGTCTTAATATGTTTATGGAAAGGTTTCTACTGACATTGTTAATTTACACGCATATTAGTTGTATGGATACTACAAATAAGTTTGTTTTTTTACACAAATAGCCTGTGCTGGCTAGTATGAGTGAATGAACAGGGTACATGTATCACCTTGAGTTATGAAGGGTTGATGTAACAGGAGGGCATTCCTCATGAAATATGATTTCCTTATGATTCCTTTTGACCCAAAACCTGTTTCTCAACTCCTGTGACTTTTCAAAAGCCTGTGCTTCATAAGTTGTGACTTTGGTGAGTCACAAGTCGCAAGCTCTTATGACCACAAAAAGCTGTGAGCAAACCCCTAGAATAAAATAACTTTTCAACAGTGAATAATTTGTGAAGAAGAACTGTTTTCAGTTCTGAGTTCCTTATGGCATTTCCAAATCATTTGAGACAGGGTTCTCCATGACAACCAGAAACTGCCATATATGCAAATTTCCCATTTTTCCATGGCAACCAATGTTCCTTTTGCATTCCAAAAGTGGATACATTTGACTCTGACATACATGTTCTGGCCCTGTGTCATGGGGGCCTTCTGTCAGGGGGCTTTTGTCTAGGGGGCCTTGTGGCAGGCAACTTTGTCAGTTCGACCCAAAGTGCAGCTTAACATCGCAAAATGATACTACCTTGTGGCATGATTACAATTTTGTGACAAAAAAGGCAACACACCTCGATTCCATTCCTTACCCCTCTTTGGGAAATAAATGGATACACTTCATCGAACACGATACGTATAAAAATCAGTATTCAGTACTGATTATCAGTGAATAGACCTATATATATATATATATATATATATATATATATATATATATATATATATATATATATATATATGTTAACATGTTCTTATAGCATACCAAGTGGGCACAAAATATTAAATCAACGTTGACAACTAATTGATATTTGTTGATGGTGTTAATCAACCTATCTTCAACACTTTTCCAATCATTCGATTTCAGTCTTGTCAACCATAACCATTTCAACATCAGATAAACAGTTAGCATATCAACATTGAAATAATGTTCTCAATTTAACGTTAATAAATCAATGTTGAATCAGTGATATCAATTTCAAAGTTGATTCAATGTTGACATATGGCATATAAGGACTATCAGCATTGTTTGAACATTGAAACAACATTGAATCAACATAGAAATACAAAATGCTGAATCAGTGCTGATTGTTCGATGTTGATTCACAGTTGATTAGATTATGTCTTAAACATATTTTAACCCTGAATCAACTATTGATATGCAAACATTGCAAACGTTGATTCAAAGCTAATCCAATGTTGGTGTGTCCACTGGGTAGGAGTTCATGTGTTCATGACCTGGTATAGCGAACATGGCATTGTTTCTCCCTATTTATGGTTATAAATGGTACAGGCTATGTGCGTCATTATACACAAAGAAAATAATGTCAGAAGACTATAGTCTGATAGAAATCTTGTAAAAATGACTGTTTTTCAGTTTATTTAGGAGTGAGTATAGTTTGATTTGAGGTTAATATCACCAATAATGCGACCAATAGAATGATCAGCAGGAAAAAGAAATAACATGTTTTATATGGAGAAAGTAAAGAATTAAAGCTTGAACGTAATTAAAGGCAAATATAAGGTCAATTATATTCCAATGACTTAACGAATTTTCGTTCTTCTCTACTTCTAGGCTCTGATGTTACTCGAGGTGCTATGGCCCATAACCTTGTTTACCATAGTCATCGTGGTTCGTCAAGGATCTCTACCTGACCGAAGGGCTGAATGTGAGAAATCTTTCATCAAAACACAGTAAAACGCTGCTATGAAACAATACAAAAATTGTGCTAAATGCAGATAATCTTCACCCAATTAACATCGTGGAAGTACACACTGGCCAATATACACTCCTGCGAAGTCATAATACATGCATTATTTTCGATAGTAGTATAGATACATTAATTTTGATAGATTTACCCTACTGCATTGTGTTTGTATATTTAAAAAAAATATATCTTATTTTCCAGTGCACTTAAATATGTCCCACCCAAATCTTTGTACCTCGACAATACATTTAATTTTACAGGTCATTATGCACCTAGATCTATGCCTAGTGCAGGAGCTCTTAAATTTCTACAGAGTCACATATGTACTGTGAACAACAGGTGTCTGCGCCAAGAACAATATGCACACAAAGGAAAACCACAAGGGTAGGTGTAAAACAAAACCTTCTTCAAACCAGATGTGCAGTACAGTTTATACTGATACAAAGCGTTTGATCAGGCCATAATCAGCTGATAAAGTGGTGTTCAGGTTATCCGAACTAGCCTACACAACATGACTGGTCCTGGCAGTTTATCGTCATTCAATAAAAAAGAAAATTTTGACTTTAGGCCTCTTTTGTGGAATAGGGTGCGTCGACTTAGTTAAGTTGTTCGCCAGGTCCAAGAAACAATGAAACATGCATGTGATGATACTGAAATTTAAGATTTTGAAATCAGTGTTCAACAGAAAACCACAGTGCCTACTCTTGTGTACCAATATTGATATTGAAATCAAATCTGATCAATGCCAACTTTACATATGACCCTTGACTTTAGCATAGGAGTTAAGTTTGAATGTTATACCACTCTCTGTAGATAAAGGTGTATACATTTTCATGTCCACTTTAACCTTAAAGCCAATAGATAGTGATTGATTTCCAATGCTTTAGCTGTAGGTAAATTAGTGAGGCTTGCACTGTAAGTCTCCACCTTTGACACAACCCAATGTTCTTGCAGCACGGGAGGTGCAGCTAACCGTCCTCTACCTCAGGGCCAAATGCCCATCATACAGGGATTTACTGAGGGAGGAATTACAGAACAGGTGCTACCTATAGTACCAAAGGTCCTAAAGCTCATAGAAAACCTACAGTCAACTGTATCTGATCCAGATGTGGGTGACTATCTCTCAGGTAAGTGCTACAATTATGGTTCTAATGTTCTACAGGCACTTTGCCTAGTTTATCGACACCATAAAGCCTAACTTAACCCCCTCGACAAAATATACCAGTAGATCAAATAGATCACCATGGCATTTCTTAACACTGCACAGCATGAGATGCATTCTATACAACTGTCTACAATGTCTAGTCATTCAGGAGGGTCTTGCCAAAAATAAAACACGAACCAAAAAATGAAGCGTGCACATTTTCGTATTGCCAAGTGTATTTTCGTCAAAGCAAACGGGTAAAATGTGCATGGATGCTTCCTTCTCAAAGTGTATCTCCAAAGGGAATAGAAACCTTTTCCACACTGAATCTATAACATATAGCCTGACTGCAGGCACTCTGACTGTGTCTATGTTGAGAACTACCCCCTGAGCCTGTACGTCAAAGGTATATCTTTTGGAAACATCAATTATTGGACACATTTGATCATAGTATTATGCTTTAGTCTAGACATAATATTAATACGGGACAAAAGTACTGAGAGAATCTAGCATGTAAATGTAACTTTCCACCACTCACCCAACAGGTGACTGCTCAGGGGCTGCATGGTCTATTTACGATACGTTTAGCCGATACCCCTCTGGTCCTTATTTCAATACAACTGACATCTGAAAAGTCACTGGTGATTTGGCTACCTTAAGGTTGAATCCCACTTGGCGAAAAATGGCTGAAATATCTCTGCGATTTTGTCCCTTGCATTGTATGGCCCTTGTGGGGGCCATAAAACGCAAGGATTGATCAACTAATACTGAATCCCACAGTGGTATTAGGTCGAATCCCACATGGCGAAAAATGCTTCAAATATCTCTGCGATTTTGAATCTGTCGCGGTTATAGGACTCACTCCAAATGTTCTAGGCATATAAGTACAGTAGGGTGTATAGAACACAAGCACCCTTTCCTGATTTTAGGCCCGGAAATATATGATTCACAAAGATATAAACATCAACAAGGGCAAAATATCCCAAAGACTATGTGATAAAACATAACAGTGCCCTTTTGTTTTATACACCATACAGCAGTTATATGCCTTGCGAATTTGGGGAAGGTCCCATAAATGCAACAGATTCAAAATCGCAGAGATATTTGAGCCATTTTTCGCCATGTGGGATTCGACCTTTAGGGTCAACTTTGCAGACATCCTTGCGTTTTATGGCCTCAACAAGGGCCATAAAACGCAAGGGACAAAATCGCAGAGATATTTCAGCCATTTTTCGCCATGTGGGATTCGACCTTATGTGGAGAGGGCTGCTGTCACCAGAAATACCTCTCTATGGCTGGCTTCTATGTCATTACAGAACAGTCAAAGCAGTTTAAGCACTAATCTAGGCCTGAGTGAAACAGCTTTAGGTTTTTTTTGGCAATGCTGTCGTCAGATATATTGAAATAAGCCCCTGGTGCATTCCGGTCCAAGGCACTAGGATATATTTCTCAAAGTTGGTACAAGTCAAAGGCTGCTGCAGTGAAATTTGGAGGGAGCCAAAAGTAGGGAGTCAGTAGTTACCCCGATGAATACGTGGGAAGACCCAACAGTGTCCTTGTGTTCTATACATCCTGTTGTACTTATAACCCTTGCGAATTTGGGGTAAGTCCCACAAACGTAACAGATTCAAAATCGCAGAGATATTTCAGACATTTTTCGCCATGTTGGATTCGACCTTTAACATCACCAAATACTAGTATAGTACATAGTGCATCAAACTGTGCCATCTGCTGTTCTGTGCAGTAGGATGGTACTATAGGAGTCGAAACCTTTGTATATAACTACACCACTAGGAAAGGGGGTCTAGGCCTATGATAATATTTTATTCTACTTACTACCGCTATAGTACAAAGGAATTGTTTCAAGCTGGTCCTCTCGCCACTTTGGGTTACGTGATATTGTCACTCACCCAAGATTGACCTAAGAGACAAGAAGTCAGAAACTATTTCATTCACAGACATAACAGTTCATATTGCTGGAAATCAACCACCCTCATTTTTTGTTCATCTTTTTTTTTCAATAAATTATAAGGTATGCCTTACAACAAATTTTTTAGTGTAATTGTGTGTCAATTGTCCTAGCTAATATTGCCATGCTTATACTTGTATTGAAACTTGTCATTATGAAGAATATAGTAAACCCATAGCACAACATTTTCTTTCAGAGGGAGGATTCCGAGTTCAGCACTTTGTCAAAAATGACACTGAAATAAAAACATTTCTGGTGGATCAGAATGTTGTACCTCCCGGTCTTATAGATCAATTATTTCAAGCAGAAATCAGGACGGGCGGTTCAAACGTAAGTAATTTGAATAGTGTAAAATGCTATGATAACCGGTGTAATACTCTATGAAAAAAATGACTGTTGATTTAGTTCTACCTAAACCCAACTGCAAGATTTTTGAGGCTTCTGTGCGGTCTTTCCGCATTTTCTATTTACATCATATCTCTAACTAACTGTCACCATCACTGAGAAAATTCTTCCTGACAAAGTGACATGTATACCCATGTCAACTTGATTTGACACAGAGAGCACAGGTCATTGGGACATGTGCACATATGTCACCATGACAACTGTAGCACACAGTAATCCTCATATGATTTGACATGCCTTAAAATGCCATGTCATCTGTGAGTTGACCAGGGTCACGGCCATGTCGAAGGCACTTGACATGTGATGGTTTGACATACATAATTGTTCTAGGATATTCCACTAGATGGAGCAAACAACCATTTTGGTACCGGGACTAATCACTACCAAGAAGTACTACCAACACTTGAGACATTTGATGTATCTGTGTCATTTTGTTTTCATGAAGAATAGATCACTAAGGTCTGTAAATACTATCAATAAATGGTAGTGAATTCTATTTCGTTGTTAAATCTGCATTTGTTATTGAATATCAAAATAGACACCCACCATCCTGAATACTCCAACTGGAGTGGTTAGACACCTTATGTGTGGGTCAGTGAAAATACCAAAGGACTGTATTCTAACCCACAATCTATAATCTCAGTATCTACAGTACAGGGAGACATATGGCATTGCCATGCACCTCCATGCCCTTGTCTTATGGACTGCATAGAGGTCCTCAGTCAAGTAGGAGTTCTGTAGATAGGAAAAAGTGCCTTAGTGTTGCAGGCCTGTGGGACTATGATATCCCCTGCCTTCTATTATAGGCCTCCCTTGATTGAACCATTGGTACATAGTTATTGACTGCTCTTGACCCTTACATAATTGTCTCACAGTATTACCTAGCACTCAGGTGAATGGATCAGAAATATGTGACGTGTCTTTATTACGCATGTCAAATGGAGTTGACAAACCAAATATGAGAGGGTCAACCTCATTTGACATGCCTTCATACATGTCATCTGGGAGACAAATTGTGACCTGTGCAGTATGTGTCAAAGCGATCAGTGTTCTTTCCTCTGTGATCTGCACAATGTCATTCTGAACGCCACAATGTAATTTAGACATTTAGCCAATATAACTTTCACAAGATTTTCTCCATGATCTATTCCTCCGTAGAACAAAAATCCGTCATCTAATTACTACGACAGATGTTATCCACTACAAACACAATCTGTCTCCCTATTCGTACCCCTTAGCCTCTTGACTCGACAGAAAATGCATGTTTGTGATGAACATTAATCAATGTGTAATATCTCAAATGGTTGATGAGAAAATGCAACAGTGTTCCTGTGTTCCTCCTGTAGTTATATCTGTTGCGATCTTTTTGGGTAGTCCCCAAAAATCACAACAGGTTGCAAATCATAAAGATTTTGGATCGCCATGTGGGATTCGACTTTCACTTTTGCACCATACGTTATACTAATGGAATATAGCATAAATATGGCAGCACAAGGGTGGTATATTGACGAATATTGCACGAGGCCGTTAGGCCGAGTGCAATATCGTCAATATACCACCCGTGTGCTGGCATATTTATGCCATATTGCATTTATACCACCTTTTCCTCCATTTTGTATTAATTTCTTACCTGATATCCACAGAATATAGCCACGAGAAGGCATTTTGTAAAAGCAAGCGATACGGCCTGGGTCAGCGCTCTGCGCGAAGCCATTGTTTTTGTTCCTTGCCGGGAGAGGTACCGCTGTGTATACAGTCACTTTTCGTATAGAATCCAACCATGACAAGTTTTCAAATTAAAACATACATATCCTTAGACACTGTAGATCAGTACTCCATGCTTGATATGTCAGATATCTTCAAAATAAATAAGAATCCATTGATTTTCCAAACCGGTCCGAAATTTTCGGCGTCTTCCTCGTACGACGAGCAGTTGACCTATATCTACATCCGGGCCACTGACACACTTTCGTCGGACAAGAAGGCGGGTGGGAATGGCCGGACCTCGACTCGCGTACGTTGGGAAAATCAATCGATTCTTATTTATATCGAAGAAAATGGAGAAAACTAGCACGCATTCCTCTTCTATGGATCAAAAACTTCTTGGGATTTCGATATTATAACATGTCAAGGTTGGAATCAAGACGAAAACTGAGTGCAAACATAGGACTAGGACATCAGGTTAGAACTTAATTTTTTTCGCATTGAATTTTCATCACCGTTCAGTGTGGCGCTATGGCTAAGGCCTTCGCCTACCACCACTGCGGCCGGGGTTCTATCCTCGTACGGGTTTGGACGATTTTTCACATTGAAACTATGGCGAGACTGAATTTGTATGTCTCCCAAATTTCCCAAAATATTCTAAGTCCAACTTGACCTCGAAAAAGTATATCCAAAAATCCCAAAAATGCACATGTGCGTATATGCTCTCATAATGCACTGGTAGGAGAGGGCATAACAGTAAGGGAGGTGCCAGAATAGTGGTATAATTCTGCATAGTTTACCCCATATAGCCCCCTTCCCTCACTCACTGTATTCCAGAGTCCTGCAGGGCAATTGATAAAAAGTGATGACCCATCAAGAATTAAACGATGAATTTAGAAACGATCTTTCTCGAAAGATATTTCTGCAATTATATGCAGAAAATGGACCTCATTTATAACCTTTCAAGCCCTCAAGGATAAATGATTGAGGTAATAATTATTTTGAATGAAATGGTGTGTTCCAGAGACTGTATTTCTATCATTTCTGTGAAATATCAGTATTGACGAATTTCATAATTATCTGGTCGTCTTCCTCTGATAATATCGTGAGTTTTTCATTAAAAAAAATTATGAATCGACCTCCTGGAGGTCGATTCATAAAAACTCACGATCTCATCAATCAACATGTCTGGATGGTAATTCCTCTAATAGCACAATGTATTATTATTTTTTTTTTGTATTTACAGCAGCAAAGTCACATTAAGGGCGGACCAGCACCAACGATCTTTGATTTAAAGAAGGTTCTCTGTGACCCTGACCAGTTGAAGAACATCATCCACCTACCTGATGGATTCACGCACCAAATAGGACTAGTTTCCAGGGAGCTCTGTAATAGCAGCCACACAACCCTTGCCAACTTTGCTGGTGTACTCACCGAGGAACTCAAGACAGGCAGCCTTACTGACGACGTGAGTTATATATGAACCTTTTTCTATGAAGTAAACATTTCGTGCATTGTATAGTTCTTCATAATGACAAGTGTCAATACAAGTATAAGCATGGCAATATTAGCTAGGACAACAGTCTTATACACGAGGCAGTTACTGAGTCAATGTTTTCATACATGGCCAAACCCACTTGGCAGAAAATAATTTGTAACCTTTATGAATTTTTGACAGGGCTTGGATAAATAAGAATTCTTGTAAAAGGTGTTTTTTCTTATGTCTACAAACGTTTGAAACGATTTGAACGTTCAAAAACGTTAAGAAAGAAAACGTTTTTACGTCAAAATCTTTCAACCTTAAAATACAAACGGTTTTTCTGGAGAGTCAAAAGACTTCTTCCATGCATTTTATTTTCATTTATTTCAAAGGTCAGGAAAACTTGTAAACTGGATAATAGTTTTCTTTTTGTTTATGCCAGGGAAAGTTTTTTCCCTGTGCAGCAGATCTATGGTGTTTGTATACATTGCAAAATGTGGAGGGCATTAAAAAGTGTTTGTTGCCCATAATTGTCTTGCAAAGGGAAAATCCGATTAACTTTCCTGTGACATGTGACAATTTTCGTCACATGATTCTAAATTCTACAAATCAAATCTCTTAGTGCTGATTATTGTATTATACTGTTCAAATTTGGTTTTTCATAGGTACTCGGAAGTATCAACTCACTGACGACGTATACACCAGACAGAGCTGTGGAAGACTTTGCGAAAGTAACGGACGCAGTGACCTCATCACGAACTCTAAGCAATCTAATCAAAGTCCTGCCCATCATTGGAAACATCGGCCCGATTGCAAGAAACATCAAAGATATCATAATGAAGCCCCCTGAGGGCGGGAGGTAAGTTTCACAGAAATCTCTTTATCAACATACATAATTATACTTTTTTGTCACCCATCCATCACAAAAAGTAACTGTGATTTCTTAGAGAGAAAACTAAGCCATCTCTAGTAGAACATCTATCAGGCTTTGGCAAGGGACACGACAAAGCAATTTATCTACAACATCATTCAAACCACCGTGTTCAAACAACAAATCAAAATGGAATATTCAGGTTGCTATTTCAATTTATTATCATGAAAGTAACTTTAACTTTCATTCTATGTGTATACATATCTGTAATACATCAAACATTCTCTTTGGCTAGGCACATCATTATATAGAATGAAAAAAGCAAAGTATATCGATTGAACATTTCCACCAATTTATCTCCATCGTGTTGTGTTCAGATTTTCAGACGTGGTAGATCAGGTGATGCCTCTGGTAGGGAATGTTTTGAATGATCATCGGTTTGCTGAAAGCGTAGGATGTGCAGCTAAAGGAATAGAAAGGATAGTTTCCTTTATCAAAAAGGCAACTGGAAAATCTACCTGTAAGTCAAGGTCTGATGGGATAATGTCCCTGTGGATTTTTATTTTATGAATCTGACTAGCCATGCTTAAGTAGGATTTCTTTTTCTTTCTTTAGCATATGGTGATGGGATATATCAAGTATTCCATGATCCATTAGGGTCAAATCCCACGATGCAATTTTCACTGGAAAGTTTCTGCAATTTAGAATTGTGTTGCAATCTGGTTCCCTGCCTGTATATTGCAAGGGATATAACGGCTACAGGCAGGTATAAAAGCCAGTAGCCCCGTGCAGATTGGGCAATGAATAAACATCTAGATAATTAGATATTTTTTCTTGCTGTTCTATTATACAGAAAAAGAGGGGGGTCACATCCATAAACGTTCAGGTTCTAGGTCTATCATTCCATAGAAATTACCCTAAAGTATTGTATCTAGACATAATGACAGAAGTACATTAAAATAACAACAGATATTCATATTAGTCTTCCTATTTATGTCTAGTAAATCACCAATAGAAATATAATTAAGTGCCTCCCCCGTAGCAAAAGGTGGGGTCCTCATCAATTTAGTCAAAATTGCAGGGCTGAGGCATCATTCTATTTGAAACTGTGGGATTTGGCAAGATTAAAGCTCCTATGCGTAACCTTGCAATTTATAATTTTAGCAAGGGTCTAAAGTCTCAATTGCAGGGGGTTTGGAGGGTTCGATTGCATCGTGGGATTCGACCTTCTAGTTTCAATTTATCTACAATCTGTACAGGAGAACGATACCTTTCATATATTATATGATATTCATAGAACGTTAAATACCTATTCATATAATGTTTTCTTAATCTGGGCAGAAAGACCTTTTACGAAGGTGTTTGTCCTCCTCTAATTTTTACCCTCTCTTTATCCACTATGTTTCCATGCTTCCTCTTTATCCATTTAGTAATTTTCATCTTTGGTGTCTGTAGGTGCTCACATATTCATTGATTAAAAGTGATGTGACATTTCTAAATGTAGCGATAAACTCGTTTTTGAGTTCGTTTTTTCTTGTGTTTGTTTTTTTGTGATCATGCATTTCAATCTCGATCTTACAGTTCAGTTGGTGGACGCCTTGGGTGCAGAACGTGCCCTGCTGCAAGCAGAGGCCAACAAACTAAGCGGGGCTGTAACATCGCTGATCAACTTAGCACTACGGAGTGAAATCAATCCCACCAGAGTGAGTAAAGGATGGTCTGCACGTGATGATTTTCGCTTTTCCATTTTTTTTTATTGTTTAAATCGCAAATTCCGACACCGGGAGTCGTCACTCTTTTCTTCTCTTTTTTCACTCATATTGTCCGTGATATAGTGGGACCACCCGAGGCATGTTCAGCTAAAGAAATCCAAACAAAGCAACCTCTAGTTTTTCACCCCCATCATTATTAACATTTTTGATCATTTGGAAAAGTGACTTATTGAATATGAATGGCGTTTTTGAGTGTCTTCCTCTAAACATTACAGTTGCGGAGCCTCTCTGATAGAGTGAGGATGGGCACGATTAGCTGGTACGACCTAACATGCACATCTGCGGACAACCTGACCACCATCTTCAGAAGTAAAAACCCAGACCTGGACCACCTCCGTAGTACCATCTGTAGGCACAACCGATTGCCGGCAACCAATATCTTCTCCCCACTTCTCTATTACCCAAGAATGATAGCAACGGTATAGATTACAACATAAGTTCTCTCTCACAGAATCGTATACATCATTTACAAACCAATTACATAAGTAAATTCTGCTGTCGTCCGAATCAAATACAGTAAATGACAAAGCAGAATACTCAAAAGAAAATATGTCTTTAGTTACATATTTTATAGGCCCATTTTTCAAAAGATTTTTTTTTCGTATTCCTTACTTATGACTAACTGCTCTGTCTCACCAAAGAATCTAATTGGACACTATTCGAAGAATCGTAGACGGACACTATCATTGTAAAAAAAAAAGAGCCTGTTTGTATCTTACAAGTACAGTAAGTGCCAAAACTCGTAGCCATTTGCATATTTCAGGCCACATTTATATGGCGAATTTGTGAGCCGTGATTTTGGGACATATGTTTCCCTGGCTGATTGTGACTAAAAGCATCTACTGAGTTATTGATTCCAATGCAAACGGGAATAGAATTGCCTTTCGTCTTCTCTGTCCACAGGTAGATGACATACAAAGGTCACGAGCAGTCGGTGCCCTCGATGTATTTGGTATAATAAATGAGGTTGCTTCCACGAGCGTTTGCACTGTTCGGATAGTAGCAAAGGTTCGCGACATTGTCAAAAACTGGCACAACCTGACCTCTAACCTTGGTGGAAATATCAGAGATGCTTTGGCTATCAAGTTTGTGACTAAGGGTGGCGCACACTATGGGTAAGTGACATCCGAGGTAACAAGGATACATTGGGCCAATGTCGGCTTATATTGGGCCAATGTCGGCTTATATTGGGCCAAGCATTGACTATATAGCATGGCCCAATGCTCCATTGCTGATTGGGTGTGTTGGGGGGGGGGGGGTATGTGGTATAACTAAAGCATTTGTAGCTTATTGCAACTTGATTGTTCCATAGACTATAGAGATATAGCCCTGTTTATGTGCCGCACCCAGAGTTTAAGGTGAATCTATGAGCCACGCCTCGGGTTTGTTGAAGATGGTCTATTACATTATGGTAGTGGCTTATACACAGGGGTTCGCAGTGTGAGGCACATCTGAAGCTTGACTTTTTAAAAATGCTCTACTATACTTTTATATTATATGAAGTGTGGAATCCTCGCCTGTAAGGCGCACCCTGGCTTCAGATAGATTCCATGAGTCGAAACCTGGGCTAATTCTTGCATAGGCCCTATAGACATCCCTGTGTATAAGCCGTCGTTGTGCCATGTAGGTGTTGACTTATGGAACTTAGTTTCGGTTATTTCAGCACAACTTTCACTTATGTCTCATATTCGTTTTTTGTTAAAGCCAGTCTATCATGTTAGGTGACTCTGATACATGTGGTTTCTTGCAGTGCACCTGAAATTCTTGGATTGATATCTAATCTGATTGGGAAGACGGAAGAATTCAAGGCCCTAGCTGATGCCGTTCATCTTGCTATGCAGATTGTCGTCACAGCAGAAAATGGTACCGTTATAATTATTGCATCACACAAGTTACAATTATTGAGTATTTTCCTTGACAGGAGTGACAGCTGCTTTTACCCTTCTTTTTTTTGGCAGACAATTATTTAAATGATCTGATGTGATATTACGTAACATAGGAGAAATACAAGCGTAATGCAACACACAATCATACATACAATCTAAGTTAGAATAGCACCCAAGTCTGATTATGTGCATTTGTTGCACATGTACCGTAATTTAGATTCAATGATAACTCAACACACGATCGTCATTCTCCCCCAATGGCAGACTTCGTGGAAATAAAAGACGTGGTCAAGGACCCAGGAGCACTAGCAGCAGTGTTGATTGGAAATGACCTTACAGAAAAACTCGTCGATAAATTCCTTGGTAGCAAATTGGACCTGGGAGCGGTTAGTCCTGTTTGTTTGTTTTTTTGTTTGTTTTTTTTTTCGTTCAAAATATTTGTTGGTATGGCAGACAGGTTTCCTTGCATCACAACGTCTTGGGGATTTAATTAATTCATTGGTCTTCATAAGACCTTTACGAGTACAGCCCTGATTCTGATTTGAACTAAAGTAGGCCTATAACCAAATGAGGACACCTCAGTGTCGGTTGAATGGTGGGAAAATGCTAGAGTTAAAGATTCTTACGATTTCTCTCAGCATGACTGTATACGAGGTCAGTTTCTACATATGAAAAAAGAGATTCTGAAACTAACAAATACAATTTACTCTCGGTGTAGTTGCTGTCGCTAGGAGGTGATGACGGAAAAGTAGCGGGTTCGCTCTGTGCTGGAGGGTCGTTCCTCTCCAGCCTTGGCTTTCTCAACCTAGGACCTACTGATGGATTTAATCAGATACAGAAAATCCTTTGTGGAAAGACTGGCCTTGGCGATGTGGTTGACATCACTAAGGTTGTAAGTGCACAGGTATGGAAAGTCCCTACGGATGTTAGTTCCTTTTTTATAACAAAATTAATGTACCTTGTGATAACACCTATGTCCTACTATACGTCTAGGAAAGCAAAATACAATTAAGTCCATGGATGAATGCAATTGCATGATTATCAGAATAATGCCCCCAAGGCCCTTGTAGACTTCATTCTTTACCCGAAAAATAAACATACTTTAAGATTGATATCTCTGCTAATATTCCTTTTCTAGATCGGGCAAACCATTCCTGCCTATGTGATGCATGGAGAATGGTGGCTTGAAACACTGAGTGATGCCGATAGCATCTTAAACGGGATGGGAGCCATGATGGATTTAGCTTCTGGTCGAAAGATGTTTGATTCGCGAGTGCTTCTCAAGGTGCTCTACCACCTCATTGACTCCTTTGGAGCAGGTGGAAGGGCAGACATGAACAAAGAGTAAGAGCCCTCAGGAAGGCATTTCTCTATAATGTTAATCATTACTGCTGTGAAATGGCCTCGAGGCCTTTGACTAAATTAGAATACTTTCTCTGCCTTCTGAACAATGAGAGGTCATTCGGTCCTTTAATATTGCGTACTCTCTACTATTTTTTGTCAAGGTGTAATGTAAAGTATGTTGCAGCTAAAAGACGATAATTGTGATGCAGAGCCTTGTAGCTGATAAATCTCTAAGCAATTCTCTTTGTTCCATAGGGCACTTTCCCTCTTTGGGCTGATTCAGGACCAGATAGCAGAGCCACCCTACTTCTCGGATGACCTCTATGATATAAGTGTTGCCCTACTCTCCACGTCCATCTTTCAGTCCAGTGCTCAAATCAAAGGTACGCAGGGGGTACGCTTTATAGCCATTCACTAGTTTCACTTTTTATCGGGATTGACCTCTTGGTTTGTTATATTGCTTATGATTTAGCATCTAAAAGGAAAGTAATATGGAGGGAGGGCTCACTCCAGCCACCTATGTAGACTGACGTAAAGCGTTAGACACTCTTCAGCATCAATATCCAGTTTTGGTAGATTTAAGAAGGCCTGTGATAGCATCTATCCTGGATTACTTTAAAATTAAAGGCAAATGTGGGACTACCACAATGGGATAGTACGTATAGCAAACAGTCGCATTCATGTTGACTCCCAAAAATCTAAACAGATCTAGATATTCCGTTTGAATTCTAAATCATATGAACTCCTATATTATCAAGAACGATTTATTTTCATAATATATCCCATCTTTTCAGCTAATCTGGTGGACTATACCAAAAATCCAACTCGTGTATCACAATTTCTCAGTAATCAAGGTGAAATATCCTCCTTGGTCACGCATTTATTACTCAGATCAGACTTCAAGTTCAGTTTGGTAGGTATTGATGATCCTATTTGGCTGTTTTTCCAAGTTTTATTTCCTAGATTTAAAGATTACCATAAGCATTGAATCGATTCATGTACAATAACATTTGGGAATCATTCACGAATATAAGGTCGAATTCCACTAAGTGAAAAATGTGTCTGAAATGTCTGTGAATCTCTATATTGGCAGACTTGGCCTCTTGCCAATAATCAAAATCACAAGGGTTCTCCCCCGAGCTCTGCCTTACCCAAATCCTACTATAAGCCTATATTGAGAAGGAATTCTTTGTGATTTCCATTACTGCACAGACAAGGTGTTAGCTTAAATCACAAAAATAGAGTGTTTGATATCAAAATCACAGTTGTTTCTGACTTAATTCTTTAGTTTACAATACTGATGTAGTAGCTTTACATGCATAAATCACAAGCAGAACCTTCATATAACTACAGTATGTGGAACTTGGATCCTGATTTATCAAATACATACCTCTTGTGAATTACAAGAAACTCTTGTCTTACTCTAAATCACAGGGAAATTCAGTATATCACAGAGATTCCCGGCCTCTTGTGAGGAAAATATCGAAATCTTTTGATGTGGCCCACTCCTCAAATAACAACACTTTGGCAAGGCTCCTTGGCTGTTATGACCCTACCTTAGATAATATTACCACCCTAATATTGGCTAAGGAACCATATCTTCTTAAATCACACGGATTTCATGCTGTGGGATTTGGCCTATACATGGTTGATAATTATATCAAATTGCATTAGATAATGCTCAGTGCCGAGATATACCTGTGTGTAAGTATCTGCTTTTACAAGGTCTATTCTGTCTTTGTTTTCATTCAGAATTATAACATAAAAGATGTAAAATTCACTGGAGAGCAGCTATGTGGACCACTGCTGGTTAAGTCCTTCCTCAAGTTTGAGAACGCCTCAGATAGTGACCTGGGCACCTTCGCCCAAACCTTATGTAGCATGCCTCCAAACAAACTTAAAACTGTAGTACAGACCGTAGTACCTTCACTTAATATGAAGGACCTCGTTAAAAACGTAAGTAATTCACTGTTGACAATAGATTTACCTTTGTAAAATATTCTTGCCGATCATCTCTATTCAGAGAGGAAGGGGCTAGCCTTTGGTCCCTTGTAAAGAACTAGCCATGTTGACATTTTCTAACAATGAAAGTTCAAATCAAACAATAAATTGATTATGATTTTGTTACCCTTTATAAAAGAAATATTACATTTAGGCATGCCACACCCTTTTAATAATATTTAAAGTTTAGACTCTGTATTGAATCCGCCAATGCATCTTGGGGGTGTCAAATATCCCTTCTTTGGTGTGTTGTTAAAAGGGGGGCCAAATCTTTTGACCCCTTGACTGGGGAGTGTCAACACTTTTTCCAGCCCCGTTGGGGAGTAGGGCAAAACAATTTTCAGCAAAAAGCCTGCATGTTATACTAATGGGAATTGTCCCCGTTGTTAAAAATCTCTCCATGCAAAAGGTGGTTGCTATTTGAGACAAACACAGAGGTAGTAAAGGGTAAACAGTTCATTATGAGATATAACCTTAATATAGGAAATTTAATCTCATAATGATGAAATCCTACATGTATAATTCATATAATATGCATTATGCTTCCTTTCCATCAAGTTGCTGAATCTCAGTCCGAGCTACCTGCTAAGGTCATCTAACCTGACTGAGGAAGAGACGAAGAGGTTTGTTAAACAAATAAAGCCCTTAGGTAATCAGTTCAGCAGTCTTATCACTTCTGTCAAGGATATCGAACCAGGGGAGAACAGCACACTCTCAAGCAGTGAGTACAAATATTACCGCTTTCCCTTTTCATGCAAGTATGAACTCTTGAACTCCTATAATTGTTTGCTTTTTATGTGCTCCATAAGTAAAGCTATTCTCTATGATGTGGAATACAATGAAATCATATTTTCCATGTCTTCTGTCATTGCCCTCCCTCTTGACATACTTCTTGATCTAGGTATGTTTATGAGCTTCTGGTGTGTAGCGTCTACTTCCAATGAAACAGGGCTGTGATTATGGAATCCCTACTTTTCAGCGGCTTCTGTGCTACAGTCGTATGGCATGAAGTTCTGTGGGGATGCTAAAGCCTTTGATTTTGCTAACTATGGAGCCTCCTTCCTGTCTGCGGACATGGCTGAGGAGGAAGAGAAGGAGAGGAAGGAAACGCGTCCAGTTGAGGTGGTGGAAGAACCTAAGTGGTCACCGACGCAACTAAAAGAACTGGAAGAGCTTAAGGGTGAGCTTTGAGCAAATCCTGAATAGTCTTTGATTTTGATTTGATCCGAGTTCATGAATTTGTTGGGAGGATCCCCTTAACTAAACCTGGATTTTGGTACCCATTCTACCATTATATAGCTATCGTATCATTTCTATATTTGACATTATGTGTGTAATCCCGTGTGAGATCTAGACTGTCTCTATTCACTATCGTATGTCCTACATTAATAACTTTACTTCACAGACCCCGTGTGTAAATCAATGTACAAAAGCTTAAATCAGATATCTGGTATTGGACCCATTTTATGGAGGTTCATCAAGCCAATGACCCGGGGGAGAGTTCTTTATACACCGAACACTACAACCACTACACGGATTATGAAGAAGGTAAGACTTTTTATCAGCGTGATTGCGTTGTTTCTGTAGTTTTTGTAGGCTTGTAAGGGAGTGATCATATTTTTTAACAACAGGGGGGCTGTTTTTGACCCCCACCCCTCTAGATGGGTCAAAAAAATTTGGACTCCCTGAAGGGCCAAATATGGCATGCGAACGTGCCCTTTTAACCTGTAGTAATTTGTGGGCTTTTTCACTGAAAACAAGTGAAATTATTTTGACCCCCCTCGTCAAGGGGTCTAAAAAATTCTGACCCCCTGGTCAAGGGGTCAAAAGAATTCTGACCCCCCCCCCTCAAACCCACCAGCCCCCCCCCCATTGTTAAAAAGTTATCATTCCCTAATACTCCGACAATTATAAAGCATATGCTATGTCAATTTTAGTTCATCTACAGAGAAAAATTGAACAAATTTTAATGTGTAATGATATAATTATGTAGTATCAGCACCAATCAAACAAGTCGTGGACAATAGCCTTTTCTGAGCCCATAACCTGCTGGAAAATCTGAGAAAACCATAATACCATAAAACTACTAACAGAAATGTATCAACCATGAAAAATTGATCATGCAATAAAAATACCCTTTTTTCCCTAGGCACATTGGTTATTTGACTCTGTCGGCCAAGTGAAAGACGTGGCTGAAATGTGGGTCAACTTTGCTGAAAATGGTGGTCTAGGACAATCCCAGAACAACGGCGGTGCAAAAAAGTTGGACATTGTCGTAAGCATAATTATAATAGCTTGCTATCATCTCAGGTACACTCTTAGAAATAAACTGTAGATTTACGGTGAATCACTGGCAACAATAAATGCCAGACTTTCATCGTTATTTTACAGTCATGGTATTTTGCCAATCCCCGTAAATTTAATGATCCTTCCCTGTTATTTTTTAACACTGATTCATCATTATTGTATGATGATTCTCTGTATTTGATACATTATTTCCTTGTTATAGCAGAGCCTTTTATAGGCCTACCCCAATTGAACATGTATCACCCAGAATCATCACATTTCCAAGCTGTCCAGGGAGTATTAGTAGTATCTATCATCCTTATTTTACAGTACACTTGCATTTCAGGTTATGCATTTTGTAGGCAATGCATGCAATGTTCATGCAACTCTGCTCATTGAGAACCTTTCCACAACGTCAATACCCCCTGAACATTAAGATGGAATCCCACCATGGATTCTATGTTCTGAAGCATGTAACTATATAATTTGAACATAGGTGCTGTTTCTTTTGTTTTTAAGAGTTTAACCACGAGGACTCACTTTTATATACCCACTGTCTGATAAGGAAATTCCCGAGGGCCTTGCTATTGGATCTTTGCACCATTTACAGACTTGGATTTAATGTATATCTACCTCAATAAATTTTAACATTGACACAAAATATAAACATTGTCAATATTGCAGAAGATGTTAAGGAATCCCCTTGTCAGTGCTACTATTCAGCAGACAACAGGAATCAGTGGGGCGCAAATTGCCAAAGACCTGGAGGGCACAAAGAGCATTTCAGCAGCTGACTTTGCACGAGTCACCGACCTGGCTAGGACAGTCAGCAATCTTACAAATTGCCTAGACTATGGTCTGGAGGGATATAGGACAGCACTTGACATGAGGGACAGGGCAGACTTTCTGGCTGAAGGGGACAGACTGCTAGCTGGTATGTGTGGGCTCGTAACTGAAAGATTAAACACATTTGAAAATGAACCTTTAACCTTATTCTTTGTGCAATGGCAGTCTATCAAAAATCTTTACCACAATTGATTATATTACGTTGCTTCCTTTATCGATGGTACTGTGGAGACATTTAACTCTATATAGCTGAAAGAAATTCATTTCTATTGGTGTCTGAAAAGATAGCCAGTGGGTATACCCATGGGCATGCACTAGTTACCAGATTGAGTCTGCATATGTGTTATCCATATAAAAGAAGAGCGAGACAGCGAATGTCTTGTGCCTTGTCATCTCTATTTGCTGTGCATAGACCCTGATCAAGGTCTATGTATAGCAAATAGTTCAACGGATATCTGACAGAGAGTAGCACAGGGTCATTACTATCTCACCCTTCTACTATGGTAGGTCTATGATTAACACACACGCAGACTCCACCTGGTAACTAGTCAATGTCCATGGGTCCACCATTTTAAATTTCACTGGGTCTGCTAAACCTACTGATATAACACATGCCATGATGCATACTTTGAGTCTTGATAACGGCCACTTCCAAAGACAAGTTTGTACCCATTTTCTTATCTCTTAACTGTGCAAAATTATTATATATTGGTAGACCCATCTCCACTCCCGCATGCAGTTTAATTGCCATGATCTTAATTATACATAGCATATGGACCTATTTCTTTTTCTTGCAGCTGTGGAATTTAAGAACATGTCGGAGGAGGAGGTGGATAGATTTGGAAGACCTGTTGAAACAATCAACATTCCCAAACATGTTGAATATGTGCTTCGCTTCAGCATGGAGAGAGTTGTCTTACCAGGAGGACTCTTCAACAAGTAAGTTCACCGAAAGATTATTGATTTTTTTTTGTCTTGTGAAATGTGAACAATGTATTGTCACAAATAAGTCTGTTCTGAAAACAAGTGTGGGTCAATCTAATATGCATTCATTATGGTCCTATTTCTACCAGGGTGAGACAGGCGGGTCCAGATGATGACTTCCTGGACAACCTGCGCTACTTCTGGGGTTTCGTGATGATGCAGGACTTGGTGGATCATGCAATCATCAAGCTGCAGATGGAGTCTAATAACGCTACAGCCAACCTACCCAAGGTACATACCCAGGCCTTCCCCTACCCCTGCTACGACCAGGATGAGTAAGTGATTTTAACGTTTAGTCCTTTAGAGGTCGATAATGTATTAATCAATTCACCACAAACATCAGCGATGGTGCATGCTGCTTAACTTGGTGCTGTTGCATTGTTGCATCGATTGTAGGTCATTCAGCCCCTGCCATCCAGCACCTGCCATCCAGCCCCCGGTCCATCCGGCCCCCAGCCATTTGGCCCCCAGCCATTCGGCACCAAATGCATCATAATTATCATTTTTCGTCATAACTGCATCTTTATGTCATCTCATCCCTTTTATACGTCATTTGTACATCATAAATACGTCATTCCGGTGTTGTAGAGCTTATCACCTTTCCAGAAATTAATTTCCGGAAACATCATTCCTGCATTATAAATATGTCATTCCTGCATCATAAATACGTCATTCCTCCATCATAAAAACGTCATTCCTACATCATAGCAACGTCATCACTACATCATAACTTCCAAATACCGTAATCTCCCGCGTATAAGGCGCGTCTTATAGGCCAAACAAAATGCTGCTGGGTCTTATACGTGGGAGGTAAATTGCCTTGAGTTTGGGGTGCGCCTTATAGGGGGGGTATTTTTTACTATAGAACAGTACTAAACTAACAAAAAATCTGCTCTCAGAAGTGCGCCTTATACGTGAAACAGATCTCCCTTAGTCAGGGGTGCGCCTTATAGGCGGGCTGCGCCTTATACGCGGGAGATTACGGTACTGGTCACATGATGTATTTATGATGTATTTATGACATATTTATGATGTATCTATGACGTATTTATGACGTATTTATATATAAAAATTATTCTCCAACTCATTTGGAGGTTATGACATAGTTATCACGTATTTATGAAGTAGGAATGACGTATTTATGATGTAGGGATGATGTAGGAATGACGTATTTATGATGTAGGAATGACATAGTTTTGATGTATGAAAAGACTGTTCAAGTAACTTGGCAGTTAAGATGCATTTATGATGTATTTATGATGTATTAATGTCGTAGATATGATGTACTTATGATGTAGTTATGATGTTGTTATGAGGTATTAGGGGCTGAATGGTTAGGTGCTGAATGGAAGGTGCTGGATGGTCAGGGGCCGGATGGCTGGGGGCTGAATGGCCAGAAACCTGTTGCATCATGTCATCCTGTTGGGAGCGCATCAATTGGCAATAGAAATTTGTGATATTATACCTGTATGTGTGATGCATGGATTCAGTTGAAGTAATATCGCTACCTGTATCTATATTAATAGTATCACACCTAATTATGTGCAGTTTAATATGAATTATATCAAGAGGTTATGTAATAAAACTTATATTTCACTCCACAGCTTCATGGTATGGTCCAGTTTCGTGGTGGTGGTCATCCTGCTCTTCTCGTGGCTCTGTATGATGGCCGTGGGCATCACCAATGCAGTATCAGAGAAGGACTCAGGCATCGAGAACGTATGTTGCCACAATCTATTCCTCATATACTACAAAAGGGTTTAATATGGCACATTTATCATGTGCCATGGTAAATCATGGTAACACCCCCCGGGTAACACCCCTCCCGTATTTGGGGAAGATTTTCATTTTTCTAGCGTTAAATTTGCTCCAAAAGAGCAAAATTGATTTTCCAATCTGCATCCCCTCTCCCCCAACCCAAGGGTCAAGTGGGTCTAAATATATATATATATATATATATATATATATATATATATATATATATATATATATATATATCTTAAGACGACTACCACCACATAGCCATGCCTTTCTTTTTTGCACAACATTAGTATTTGAGCGAGATGGCAATGCCCTTATTTCTTAGCCCTAGACGACACAGTACTTTTATACCTACTAAATGTTGCACATCCATTGCCCCACCCCAACCCCAACCCAAAAGGTGAATATTATACATTTTTTAAGGGAAAACCTTTCAAATTACATTATGCTTACCTTTTTCTTCTCCCACAGACAATGATGGTGATGGGGATGAAGAGTAGTGTGAACCGTGTAGCCTGGTTTACTAACACCCTGCTCGGTATGATCGTCCTATCTGCCTTTGTTACTCTCCTTATGTGGGGTGGCAGCCTGATAAGGCATTCAGACCCTATCTTCATCTTTATCTGGCTTTCCAGCTACAGTGTCTCCATCGTCATGCTCTGGTAAGTTAAATTAGCACATTGAATTCAGATAATCAGTATTCCACTACATTGACTGCACACTCTCAGCCGCAATTGTAAACGGGCTATCAATACCGCTATAGTGAATACAGCAGGATCTAAATCAGATCATTGGTGTTGTACCTAGAGCAGCTACTACTGTATTTCAGTATAATAAGCACTGTACTGTAAAAACCCTTGTGGCGGGCTGACAGTGCATGGTATATAATTATATTGATCATCGCTTTGAAAATGGATCAAGCTGCTATGTAGGCCCACAATTGGAATGTATACATTCCTCCTGATAATTCATCATTAAATATGACCTCCTGAATTCATGAGAGAGAGGTCAGTCAATGATATTGTGCCATTTTTAACTAGAATGATCCTAATGCGCTCTTTTTTTGTTGTTGTTTCTTTTCAGTTACTTGGTTAGTGCGCTGGTACATCGTACCAACCTGGCCTCGTTGTTTGGTCTCCTCGTCTACCTGATGCTCTGTATCCCCTTCATCATTCTTCACTCAAAAAACGTCGTCTTCCACTTAACCTTCAACAAGAAAGTCCTCATGGTAGGATTTTGAGATATTTCCTTTCCAGGACCATCTAGGCCTATTGATACAGTGAAATATAGCATATATGGTGTTTTACCATTTGAGGTACATCACGCCCGAGGTCAAAATTGTACTGTTATAAAAGTACCGTGAATATATAGGGATTTAGAGATCTGCCTCCCATAGGAAACTACAGGTGGTTTTTTTTATAAATTGATTCACTCACTTAGTATCATGTTAGCTTGCTGAGTAGGTGAAGTATTTACGTGTATTGAAAATTTATATGGTATCAAATCAAGATCTATCACCATAAGTCATGGCTAATGACTAATACTATGAACTAAATATCACATATATATTACCTGTGAATTACTGTATTGTTGTTTCAGTCATTATCAGTGACGTCAGCCTTCTGCTTTGGTGCCAATGAGCTGATAGTAATAGAGAGGAATGGCCTTGGTATCACTTGGGATACAGCCTTCTGGGCTAGTGGACGAAACTTTCCCTTTGCCTGGAGCTGTATTATGATCTTAGTTGACTCTGGCATCTATTTCCTCATCGCTTGGTTCATCAGCAATAAATTCCCAGGTTAGTAAATCTCATACCTTTATTCTCCAGACATCCTCATGCTTTGCTCCCAATTTGAAGAGAGGATGAATAGATCTATGATGATTCCTTTTAAAGCTGTTATAAAATCTGGTATAGCCTTTTCTGATTTGCATTTCACAGAATTGTATACCCCTCCCTATATATAATAGGGTGCAATTTATTCTGGTAATAGCTGGCCCAGTATATGCACAATACAGGACATCAGTTTGGCCCTTTGGTGGGAAGGGAAACCACATGGTTTATTGGTAATGGTCTTAGCCTCCAGGTGGCAGGACTGACTGGCCTGCTCCTCTGTCACTCATCCAAATCAAAGTAACCACCAATAGGTCATACAACTTGTCGAAATAGCAACGGAATCCATGTCCCAAAGTTGCCAGAGATCCGTCATTATTTTCACAGAGATGTTGTTATTTTCACATAGATTCCTTGTATCACCCTACTGCCACCTGGGGCTTGTTGTAAAAGCTACAATGACTCACTGCTACCTAATTACGGTGTTTCACTGTTTAGTTTTACAAGGATCCCTTGTAGATTCAACAGTTATTTTTTACAGTGTTGATCTTTAGTAATATCCTTCTATGCATGTTTGGTAAACAGGTGCACATGGAATAGCCCAGCCGTGGTACTTTCCCCTTTCCCCCTATTACTGGGGCTGCAAGAGGATAAAGAAGAGTATTTACGACCCTAAAGCTCAATATCGGGCTTCAGCAACTTCAGATGATGGTGAGTTATCATGCTAGAGACTAAGTCTTCATGAATATACATTATATATATATATATATATATATATATATATATATATATATATATATATATATATATATATATATATATATATAAGTAACCCATCACCCGACCACTATGCATGTTGGTCAACCAGCCACCTTCCGACAAGTCATTTTCAGAATCCATGGGGTAGTTCTGGGAAATGCACAAGAGCTTCTTATTGCAGTTAATGAGATATCATGAATTAGTTTGTCTAGGCTGGTCGACCTAAGGTACCAACAATAACATGCCTAGTGGTTGAATCAGGGGCGAGTTACCTTGAATAGTGACTTGACGAACAGTACCCAATAACTATATGAACCCCAGAGGGCCGCATAATCTTTTAATTGCACCATGCACTTTGGTCATTTCTCCTAGTTGGTCGGCATGATGCACCAATGCAGCATCGGTGAGTTGATCACTCTGACTCACTGAGGCTCTATTGATGCAACATGATAACAAAAGAATGGGAAACTGGAGGCATTATACTGCCTGGTATACTGAATTTTATGTACATAAACACTTAAGCATCAGTAATAGTAATACTAGTAGCCTCAGTAATGTGAAATACATTTTGCCACTTCCATCATCTGTAACAGGGAACAATAATTTCCAGATGAACCGCATGTTGAACGACAGTAATCACCAATACATCGACTAATTCATAAGGGTTATTGCATTTTAGAGTCACTGTCTCAAAACAAACGCCAGGGTATGTGTGTTTAATTCAGTTGAACACATGGTATAATGGTTATTCAATGTTTACTAATGCTGTAACCATATTCATTTGATTAATGCAAATATCATATCAGTAGAACATCGATTGCCCTGTCAGGTGAGGGGCAATTGGCAAGGTAATACTTATTGAGTGGCCTTTTCTCTACAATTTAAATCTCTAGAAAACAAAGGACCATCCTATTTTTATGGTGACTTCTGTTTATAGACATTATATTGAATTGAAAAGATTCTGACATGCTTAGTATTACATTTGCTACTGTAAGGCCAGGGGCAGCAGGCCTATATCCAATGCATTAATCAACTGACATCACAATTGGCCAAATTAATCCTAGTCTTGACTGCAGAGAACTGTCTATCTAAAAACAGTTGTTGCTTATAAATAGGCCTATATGTCATTTGACACCACTTATATATTTCTCTTGATGATTAGCACTACATGAAACTATAAATATCATCATATTTACTATTATTCATATTATCATATTTAGTATTTTCATGTTGGTATATTGCAAACCTTCAGCTATACACAATGGAGTGGTTGTAACCACAGACACTTTTATACTGCCTAAAATATTTCAGGATAAATAAGAAGAATTTCAATCAATCAAATACTGTACACTTTCCTATCATAATGCAAAAAAAGGAGAAAGAGAAACATGAGGCATAACACACAATGCATCAGAGAAGCCTGCTGCATTAGTTTATGATAGGTGTTACTGCAGCCTTGACTGTGAGAAATATGTATTGTACGCCATGCCACACTGTATCAAGCTTCAAAGGTATCAAAGCCTAACATGTTCTACATGATATCGATGCAGAAAGCAGACATGGTACAAGGATTGGGAAATCTGTAGGTAGGTCCTCAGTACTGACACAGAAGCACATCATAAAGCAAATCCAGCAGCCCTACTATACGATGCCTCATTTTACTTTGTCTCTTTTAATGTGCGGTAAAACAGTCTTACATCCATAGCAAGTTTGGCCTCTGGCAACAGAGGCGAAATAGACTATGGGTATTTAGGTCGAAGATCCATTATAGACGGTCTCACTCACAATCGGCCAGGAAAATTGTTATATACTGTACCAATCGGCTACATCTTGCCTGTAATGTCAGAAATGGCGGCAATCAGGGAGAATGTTGGCCAACTCAGTCGCCAGTTGTGAGTGAAATCAGCCAGTGGGTTCAGGGCCTTATAATTGGGCATATACATTTGCCTTGGGTGGTTTTGCACTCAGACATTGTCTGCACTGACCAACCAGGTGAAAAGGGAGGTGCCGCTTGCTGTCCTTATAAATACACTTGTCACACTGAACTTCACTTTTTATTTTAAATTTTAATGTTCAATAATGGTGCTTGTTGTCGTTTAGCCCTATCAGCGGGTGTCTAATTTTGCCGTCGTGGCTCACCTGTGTATCAGTCAATGTCCCAAGTGAAATATTTGAAATTTAATGTGGTCACCTTAAAAGATCAGGAGTTCATTTCTTAATAAACTACGATCGCAAACAGCCATAGTACTTGAAATCTCAATGCTATTCCTATGGGGATTTCGGTCAGACTTGGAGAGTTTAGTCGTAGTTTGTTAAGACATAACCTCCAAGCTTTGATCGCTTTGATAGTATATCATTAAGGTCTTTCGAGAAGTGAGGTATTGCCTATTCCAATGCTCAGTTGTAGAAATGAAAATAAAGACCAGGCCCCTCACTGGAGTTTACTTTTGGTTCAACAGCAAATAAGAGTACTGTTTGATACATAAAGTACATGTATGCTCTTAGATGTAAAAGTGTGAATGTTACCTTTTGCTTTGGGGCTCATTGCCAATCAGTAGGATTACCAGAGAAAAAGGTTGAAGAACGGGACAATGAAATATACACAAGCGTCACACTTGACTAGGCCTTAAAAGATGTGTTTCAGGCAGCATGGTCCAAACATTGTAGTCGGTAAGTGCAGATCTCCACCAAAACCCCAAACCCTTTGAATCATAAAGTATTAAGATTAACTATAAATGATTGACATTACCTAACTAAAGAAATTGGGATAGGAGCAAAGCCAATGAGAACACTAATTTTGGAAATTAAGAAAGATCTTGGTTATATAAAGATAAATCTGAAGGAAGGTATAGGTACAATTTGCTTTAATGCCATTTCGTTCTCAGGCTGTCCTTGATCATCCTTAACAAGGTTTCTCAACTCAGCCCCTCCACCTAGTTTGGTCAAATAGCTAAGAGAGTTAGGGAAGAAAAGATAGGGCAAAGTCTCTGTTGAAGGTAAGGCCTGGTTGCTTGAAACACGTCTTTTTTAGCTATCCTTCGCTATGACCTTTATGCGTCCTTATTTCCTCTTTTGCAATACTACAGCAGCTATTCCTTTGGCCATGGGCATCTACTGCAAACATCTGGAATAAATGGTCGAATTGCGGAAATGTGAAGAGATGAAACGATTTACTAATTTAAAACATGTTTCTTGTTCATGTCACATATGGCGGATAATTAATTAAAAGAAAAAATTTCATGTAATTAATTGTACGATTACATCTAAAAAGGGCCTCATCAAACACTGAAACAAAATCTCATTATGATTATAAAACAAAAGACATACATCTTTCCAGTGCAATCACTATAGATTACCATCGGTTTTTAACACCTGGAATATTTATCATTTGCAATAGTGCCAGGGGAGACGGAGCCCAAGGATCTCCCAGTGGGAATTTCAATAGTTGGTATGAGCAAAGTGTACAATGAGAAGATGAAATCCTGTTTTGGCAATGCATATCAACGACTCACCGGAAAGAAGAGGCTGCTGGCTGTTGACAACCTCTCTGTTAACTTCTATGAGGGACAGATTACCGCATTCCTGGGTCACAACGGAGCAGGAAAGAGCACATGCATGTAAGTCAAAATCCATTTTGCAAGCGCACCCCAATAACCTCCTTGGTAAACCTATAAGTCAATCAAGCTGTTTGAGAAGATCATACTTAACTGGTATATTCCTGATTGTGGTAGACTTAGTATTTAATTGTAAGCCTACACATTGTTTCTGAAAACTCATAAAACTTTACTTTCAGTGCCATATGCTAACAGGACTGATCATGCCTATACTGTCACTTTCGCTGCCATTATGCTTTCAACGCTGATCACACCTACTTTCATTTTCACTGCCAGATTCTGACAAGCATGATCACACTTTCCTTCTACATGGTCTACCCTTATGAAGGTACATTAATTGTATCGAAACGTCACTAACAAAAAATCATCTTCCATCTCATGTACACGTTGGAGCCATTAATAAATCTGATGAACAGTATCCACTGTTTGGATTTGTGTGAACCACCATCATTAAACCTTTCATTTCACATACTGACAAGACTGATCATATTCACTTTCATTTTCACCGCTACATGCTGACATCCACTTTTATTTTCACAGCCCCATTTTGTCAGCACTGATCACACCTACTTTCATCTCATGTACACGTTGGACCCATTAATAAATCTGGTGAACAGTATCCACTGTTTGGATTTGTGTGAACCACCATCATTAAACCTTTCATTTCACATACTGACAAGACTGATCATATTCACTTTCATTTTCACCGCTACATGCTGACATCCACTTTTATTTTCACAGCCCCATTTTGTCAGCACTGATCACACCTACTTTCATCTCATGTACACGTTGGACCCATTAATAAATCTGGTGAACAGTATCCACTGTTTGGATTTGTGTGAACCACCATCATTAAACCTTTCATTTCACATACTGACAAGACTGATCATATCCACTTTTGTTTTCACCGCTACATGCTGACATCCACTTTTATTTTCACAGCCCCATTTTGTCAGCACTGATCACACCTACTTTCATCTCATGTACACGTTGGAGCCATTAATAAATCTGATGAACAGTATCCACTGTTTGGATTTGTGTGAACCACCATCATTAAACCTTTCATTTCACATACTGACAAGACTGATCATATCCACTTTCATTTTCACTGCTACATGCTGACATCCACTTTTATTTTCACAGCCCCATTTTGTAAGCACTGATCACACCTACTGTCATTTTCACATTCTTTTCACAGCCACATGCTGACAGGACTGATCACACCAACGGGAGGTACAGCTTACATTGGAGGCTACAACACCAACGAGGGATTTGAGGAGATCCGCAAGACGCTAGGCTTTTGTCCTCAGCATGATGTCCTCTTTGATTAGTGAGTTCAGCTGACTTCAGCGGTACATCTGCATAGGAGGGAGGGGTTTCTATAGTGGATTTAGATGGCACCATTGACATAAGGGTACCATCCAAAATGGCTGATTTCGAGTTCTACAGTATCTGGAGGTTAATTCAAAACAGTGGTAAATTAGCACTGTTTTGAATTCATCTCCAGAGCTTGCCTCAGCCAACTTCCTAGGTCCAAATGAATAGAGCAAGTGCCACTGTTTCTCAACATTTGGACAGAGGTACCTTTGGTCCCCATCTGCTTCATTGGTGAATGCAAAATCATTGTTTCTTAACAAACTTTACTGCCCACATCTACTGCTATTGCACTCATATGAATCTAGGGTTAGCAGGGAATTCTAATAAACCAGCACACACTGTACAAATCAGTTAAACCCCGTCATGTATGCGCAGGACCTTCAAATTCAAATTTGACTATTCTTAGGCCAAGAAAAATAAAAGGTGTCTTTCCAGTAACATAGCTCAAAGAGGTAGGGTCGGTAGGTCGGATTTCTTTCTTTCTTTTTTTTTTACATTTATATAGGAAATGTTAGGGCACATATCTAATGGATGTATCAAATTCTCTGATTTCATTTTAAAATAATGATGGGAAAATGGCAGCTATGAGAGAGGGGAAGAACACGAAAAGGATACAGGAAAAATCCTCAAAAAGGAATGAAAACTTCTTTAAAATATGAAAAAATGAGACAAAATCCTTCAAAATCACAAAAAAAAGAAAAATTTTCCCTGTTTTGCTAGGGTCAGTCGGGTTCCTGGAAACAAACCTTTTTTTATTTATTTGGCCTTACCTTGTTTATTCTAAGGCAGCGGGATTTAGAATACCCTAACAAACCTGCATTTTTTTAGCGTGGACAGTGACTAAGCTTCCCTTTGTCCCCTGCTTTCTTTCAGTATGACAATCAAAGAACATTTCATGTTCTATGCTCAGATGAAAGATCAAGGTCAAGATGCTGACGAAGAAGTTGAAGAGTAGGTTTTTAGTACTTTTCTTAAAGATATTGCTATTTCAAATTAATGCTTTTGATAATAGTCAACTATTTTAAACCAATTGTGGATTTAGTGCCTAATGAGTAAATTCCTTATCACTCGTTTTACACAGGATGCTAAGGTTGACTGGACTGCATAAGTTCAGGCACATTCCCGTTAGTCAGCTCTCTGGAGGACAGAGACGCAGAGTCTCGGTAGGCAATGCTTTCATTGGAGGGTCAAAGGTCATCATCCTGGATGAACCCACTTCCGGTGTTGATCCCTCTGCCCGCCGACAAATCTGGGAGATCATCGCCAAACATAAGAAAGGTGAGACTTAAAAAAGGCTACATCATATGCTTACTCGGGTGCAGAGTGCTCACTGCTTTGGTGGCCCCTAACGTATTCCTCTCCGTAGGGTCGGCATGATACACCAATGCAATGGTGGAAAGTAGACTCGCCAGCACGGCATTGCTATATCATGTTGACAATGGAACATAAGGTGAGGCTCCACTACACGATTCTTTGGTACATTCTCACCTAATTTTATCCCTATAGTGCCTAAGGTATAGGATGTTGACAGGATGTTGACATTGACATATATTGTAAACGAGATTCAAAATTGTAAACATGAGATTTCAGGGGTTATTTTATGGGTGATCTCTCTCCTTGTGTGCCATATTTACCAACTAACCTGCACCTGCATAGACTCTGTGATTGGGTGGGAATTCAATATATAAACATAAACACAGCAAAATATAAATAACAACACAGCAGTCACACAGATCGCAGGGTCTTGTACTGTAAAAATCAAACCTGTCTGATATAGGGTTGCAGAGAGTCATCAGTGTGAAAGTCTGCAATATTTACATTAGGTCAACTTGATTTAGTAAACAAAAACATCTTTTGGTGACAAAAATGTGCCTGAGATTGTACACAAAGCCTTCCCCACATAAACAAAAAGCTCTCTCAATCTTCTATCTACACCTTGAAATAATAACAAATACTACTCTATAATTTGTGTTTGTGTCTGCTTTTGTGAGAATAGCTCCGATTTTCGGCAAAAATCGCGTAGTGGAGCCCCACCTATAGACTAATGTGAATTCATGGTGAACTGGGGTCCTGTCTGGGCCATGCAAAAGGCTTAAACACTGCAGAATGATGCACTAAGGATTGTTCATGGAATTATACCCACAATGCGAATGTCGATGACTTGCATCAAAAGAACAATATGACAAAACTAAAGATGACACAACAAACAGCTGCTATGCCTAATGTACAAATGGGCAAAACACCAGGACAATGATTGTGATCGAACATACTAGAGTGCTACGCAATGCTGGTAACGTAAAGCTGAAGGTGACCCAAGTAAAGAGAGTGGGAGACATCTTCTCAAAGAGTCAACTTAACAGTGGTAAAGAATTATAGAATGCTGTAGATAGTGAAATCCAAAACCTAACAGACTATGGGACTTTTGCATATAGACTAGACTCTCTGTTTTAATGTGTGAACACTCTGATGTTCTCTCATTTGCAAGTAATTCATGTTTTGTCCTTTGTGTCAGTCATACATCGCTTGTGTATGGCTGGTTGGCAATGTTGAAGAGCGTTATGTGAATTTTGTCAATAAAATCTTAATCAATCAACATGGACCTTCATGTACCATGCAGTAACCTTGCTGTTGAAATACTCTTGTGAACAGGCAGAACCATCCTCCTTTGCACCCACCATCTGGATGAAGCCGACGTGCTGGGGGATAGGATTGTCATTCTCCATCAGGTAGAGTATATGATTATCACATCTGGGTAAACTGGAATCTTCAGCATATGACTATAATAGGTAGGCTACTGAAATGGAGAATTAAGTATACATACCGGCAATAAAAACGGTACAGCAACTATATATATATATATATATATATATATATATATATATATATATATATATATATATATACATGCATAATATATTCTCTTGGATCTTGGTGGAAGGTAGTGAAAATGACATAATTGGAATTTACACAAATCTTTGTCAGAATCTATAGCACAGTGGTAGGAAGCAGGCATTAGATGTGGAAGATCTAGGGTTCAAGGCTTCACCTTGATGGACTTTTTTTTCTTTCCCCTTTTTTTTTGGTAGCTCTTTGGTAGTAGAAAAACGTAAAACTATGTAGAAACACGTATTTATTATATATCTATGTATCTAGAACGTAGATAAACCTTAACATTTGAACGTCCACATACCAACCAAAAATATGTAGTTGCAACCAAAATTCTATGTAGATATACCTCTTACAACGTCCATATACGAAGTTGTGTTTACTGGGAAAAGCCTATCATGTCCCATGTCGAATTTAAGAAAGCACCTATGTCATGTCACTAATTGTTTTGCCTCATGTCACTAAGGCCCATGTCCCATGTCGATTTTAAGAAATGGCCATATCACCATGTCGAATTTAGTGGTCCATACCCATTATAAATCTAATCAACAATGTTGTACGTTAGATTAGCGTTGGATCAATCCATTGATGTCATCAAATTGTCTTGCTAACAGTACATTGACTTTGATCATCACTGGTCTTCAGGGAAGGTTAATCTGTCACGGGACATCTCTGTGGCTGAAGACACAATACGGCAGTGGTTACCACCTTACCATATCTAAGCGGACCTCCAAAGGCACTGTCAGGGTAAGGCTATGATGTCCAAATAACACACTAGTGCTAATTTGAGGGAGATGTTCTAAATATATCTATTCCTTTTGAATGAGAGGTCTGACCTTTATGCATAAGTCTAGCACCCATGAGATTTATGAATATTAAATATTTTGCATAATTGAGTGCCTCATGTTTTGCAGGGTGAACGCGAGCCACTAGCACCTTCAAATCGGCCTGGCACTGGTACGCCTACATTTTAGTTTTACTTAATTTGGCGTATGTAAATCACGAAAATATCATACTGAATTCCAATTACTACTTCATTTAAGTGATATATAAGGGCAACTGACTAATGATTTTATTCTCCTTACTCTTTCTAGAGGTATTTCTCTGCTCAAGGGAATTTTTATACTGGTATTCAAAAAATTCCTGCTGTGAGTGAGTGTGGGAAAAATCTGAGTGTAGTGTTGTGAGACATCAGATCTACGTCCACCTCTCTGGCAACTGACTAATGATATAAACGAAGTTGTAAAGATTATAATGCATCTTCAATTGAATCCTCCTTAATTGTAACTTTGAAACACTCGATTTCATACGTGTGCGATAACAATGGTGGGGTTATTTCCTAAAAGGTACCTGGAGTTCGAAGCGAGTGATCGAGTTTGTGCGTGACTTTGTACCTGAAGCGCAGATCGCTGAAGAGATAGGCACCGAAGTCACCATCGTGCTACCAAGAAATCGCACTCAAGCACGATTTGAGGTAGGCCTTACAATTAAAGTGGATGGCACCCATGGTATCAAAGTAGCTAAATTTTCACCAAACTTTCATGATAAGATTCAAATGATATATACTTTCCAATGGTGATGAGAAAATATAGGGGTCCCAGGCAATTTTCAAAGATATTCATCCATGAAGATACTTTGAACATACTATAGGTTTCTACAGCATTTCATGTTAATATGTGTAGAATGACGTTAAAGAGAAGCTCAATTTTTGTATAACTTTCCCAGAATATTCTCATTAACCTTCTGCACCCGGGCACTTTTGTACTGTTTTTCCACATCAAAAAAAATCTATGAAAATAATAGAACTACATCATGCAGGTTATATACGGCTCCTATACCCCACACAACAACTGACTTGGTGGCCTAATCAGTAAGTGTACCAGGTGTACACACAGAAGGTTGAGAGTTCAACCCAGCTGCATGTCATGGGTCCTTCTATGGTTTTGTAGTCTGCCTATAAGCCATAGAAAAGTACATAATTATGAGCAGAAACCTGTGCACAGGACGTGTTTGACATGGTAGCCATCCACCTTAAGATTAATAGGGTCATTAAACCCTGACCTAGGCCTTTTCAGCGTTGTGAAGGTCCCTTTCTTAATGAATGCCTCCATTTTTTAGGTTTTAAGAACAGAGGCCTAAACTCTACATCCTTATATTCCAGCAACTGTTCCTGAAGTTAGAGGCCCGGGCCCGCGACCTACATATTGACAAATATGGTGTAGCTGATAGCACCCTTGAGGAGGTAAGTCATCATTCTGCTCTTTATTTTTTCCTGTCTAGTTAAAATGGATCCAATTACATATTAGACTATATCTTTTCATTTATTGTTATTTACCTTATAACATGATTAATTAGAGATCGTGTTTGGCTTGTCTCTGTTGATCTGAAATGCCATTGAGTTTCAGCATCTACCTGTAAATTGATAAGATCATATAGATTGGGTATATAATTAACATTATGTATTTATATACTTTATTACTATGAACATAGTTTTCAAGGTGAGTAGATACTTACTTTATGATGAATTCAATTAAATTTGATCTTATTTACTGTTTGTTTATGTTCATTGGGTGCTTGGTAAGATTGTTTTTCCCTTTACGAAAAAAAAAATCAGAATCCCATCCTTACCTATGTTTTATTTCAAGTTCATAACCACATCACTTCTCTTTTGATATAGGTTACTATGTTTTTCTAATCTTGAGTTCAAGTTTCCCTGAGTTTTTGTGTTGCGGAAACTTTGCACAATAATGCACGACTATCACCATATCTGTCTAAAGTATATCAATTTCATTTCGTATACACTTACCGACTTATGTTATACAATGAATTTTAGAAACGAGCTATTTAAAAAAAAAACCTTATCGTCAAATGATGACTTTAATGCATTCATGTGTTATCGTGCCAAATGAGATTGTTTGTCTAACCCGACATGTATAACAGTCATAACTCTATTTAGAAAGTTATTTACCAATTTAACCTAAAATCGATCACCAATGGACCAACCAGTCCACGTGTTGGCTGGCACCTACCACCCCTGTCTAGGTATGTTCTATCGTAATAACATGCAGGTAAACATTGCATATTACAGGTATTCCTCAAGGTCACTAGGCTGGCAGAAGAGGGGAAGTCTCTTGATCCAAGGCGTGTGAAGAAGTCAGTGATGAGACGAAACAGACACCGTAGCTGCTCATCGTCAATTTACAGTATGTGCAGATAAGACTTATATAGCAGATAATTTCTCAATTCAAATCCGCATATAGGTGTTTTGATAATATTGATTATATTATAGATCTATAATAGGCCGGGATAATAGGGCTAACATGTAATCAAATCATTGACCTGTTGAATTCTCTTTTTACCCCGGCTATTACTGCATTTTTTAGATAATAAGAAAACTCAGAATAGTAGCATATTATCTCTATGAGTACGAGGGAAAGGTTCTCTCCAGTCTCGTGGCAATCAAATATTGCATGCAATACGACAAAAGGTGCGTCATCCTTGGAGAATATGCATTGAATCTCAAAATATGATTTTTGCAGGTGGGGAGAGCGAGACATACGACAACCTTGCCTTTGATGACTCTGACATAGGCACACCAAGCAGTCTAAGTACTGATGGCCTCAGTATAGGAACACCTTCCAGTTCTGATAGACTCAGCTCTAATGGCACTGGAGTTAGGGGGAGCAGCAGTGGCTACACATCGCCCACACTCTCAAAGGGAGATTCTGACGGCTACAGCACGTACTCCAGTGGCTCTAGTGGTAGTGAGAAGGGGTCGATACAAAGTTAGTTCTCAAACTCCAGTACATTTAGATACAAAACAAAAGCTTGGGTCCAAAAATTTGCAGAGAAATCTTCCACTATGTGTTTTATTAAATTCCAACAGGGACACTCTATTGAATATGTGCTTTTACCCCTCTGAAGAATGTGAATTTGAATTCAGATTTTTGCATCAATTTTGTCAATTTTGTCAACTTAAACGATGCCTTGATGCTGATTTCAATAAATTTGTCATGGCTATTTCTGAATATCTGGTCATCTCCTTCAATCTGAAACTCAAATCTAGGTCCGTTTATCCAGCACTTTCTATTCCAGCAGATCGCTGCCAAATGATCACACTGCACAATATGTTTCTTTTCATTTCTCACTTTTAGAGGAGAAGCTCGTAGATGCTATCAATGGCAAACTGGGTAGCAAAAGACGCAGCACAGGAAGCGCCCTCAAATGGCGTCAGTTCAAGGCTCTTTTCCTCAAGCGATTCCATCACCACCGACGGGACCTGCGCAGTCACATCTCACAGATTGTACTTCCGTCGCTGTTTGTGTTATTGGCTATGTTTGCCACCTGGTTTAAACCTAACGTGGGTAGGTTTATACCTTTCCGACTGGACACTTCGAGGTATGGCCCAAATCAAACCATGTTCTTCAGGTAGGTGCTAGCTGTTCTTTGATTAATGGACAACGTTAAAATAAACATCTAGTAAGCAAATAAGTGCAGTTGTTCAAATTAAAAATCTATTTGTTCAAATATAACATGGAACTTTCTAATTTAGATAAAGTAAGCTGTAGGGAATATAAAAGGGACATGGTGTTTACAACTCAAAATGTCCATAAATGGACTGAATTTTACTGCATTTTGCTGTAAAACCCAGCCTTTGTTCAGGTTCTACCTCGTTTTCTTTTGCGATACCCTGCTGGTTATTTACTTGCTTCTGAATTCTTTTTTCAGCACATACAATTCATCTCCACTCGCCGAGGAAATGCTCGAGACTCTGAGGCCCAGCCCAGGGGTAGGGACAATCTGCATGCCTCTCGAGCCTTTGAATCCATATTCATGGCCATCGATAAGAAGGTAGACATCTAAATGACCTTCTGTTATTTTCTTATATTACGTTTATGAGAAGTGCTGTGATCTTAAGCCACATTAAATTTTATATGATAATACAGTATTTGGGGAAGATTGGGTGCAGGTAATATGCAATTATCCTGTGAAGTTTAAAATAATGTTGGTTGTTCCGTGTTTCGTTTTCCTTGCTTGTCTCAGAAAATAGTTAACATCCCTTTCCCCTGCTATATTCAGGAACACTGGGGAAAACTTAATGACTCAATATAGTAGTTGGAAGGCGCTCCTCCTTCAATTAGAAATGTTAGGTTACTAGGATCTTCAAAATTGTAGGTGACTAACATTATAATAGAGAGTTTAAGATTTACGAAGATACTCGGATGTTTTGAATTAACCTCCTGAGGTACCTGAAGCTTAATTCAAAACATCCTGGGATCGCAACCCCAGCGATCTTAGTGTAGGCATATATCATAAGACCTGGCCGGTCTACCAGATCTAATGCAGTGGTTGCAGGCCTGTCAGGAACAGCAAGTCCTGGGATCACTTCACTATTCCTTTTCCAGCACTAAGATCACTGCGATCTTAGTGAAAGAATTGCATAGTGGTTTCACCTGAGTACAAGAGCACTTACAGGGAACACTCCTGATCGAAAGAGTGAATATTCTGCTGCATACATATAGAGGGGAGGGAGGATGTTTGCTGAGTGTCCTTGAGGACTCTTAGGGCTACTCATGCGTTAAGTGCACTGTAAGGCAATTCTTCCCTTCTCTCTCTTTGTCCTGGGGGGAAGGCACAACGCTTCTAATAGGCAAGCATAAATAATACATTCATGGGAACAACTCTTGAATACTGTACAGGGGTCAACTACACCCTGTGCTCTTTTGTTAGCCCATATGGGGACGGGGAATGATGGTATAAACACTGTTGTGAAGAAGAGGGGCTCCACAGCTATTCCTTTATTTTGGGACTCTTATCCCTGTGCCAAGTCAGTACTTCTTGGAATAGTGTAGGAGGGCTGAGGCTAAGATCGATGCGATCTTAGTGCTGGCTAGGAAATGTGAATGCAGTCTAATCTTAAGATCGCTTAATAGGATAAGGTATAATAATAATAATAATAATAATAATAATAATAATAATAATAATAATAATAATAATAATAATAATAATAATAATAATAATAATAATAATAATAAGATCACTGAGGTTGCGATCCCATGATGTTTTGAATTAACCTCCAGAAGTACCTGGTTCCGGCTGAATGCAGCTAAGGGTATAAAAACAATATGTAATTACACACTGAAGTAATTAGCCTAAGTGCAATCTAAGGCTACAATAGGTACAGTGAGACCTAAGTGATAATTGTGCAAGGCTATTACAATTCTTCATAAATCTATTTTTTATGTACTTGATCTATATTCCCTCTACACGATTCAAACCGCCTAGCCTACAAGTTCTGTACTGCTAGATGGGAATACCCCCCCCCCACGTGACCTATGACGTTACTAGTACACGTAGCCGTTCCCGTTCATATCTTAACCTCCATATTAAACAACATTGCCAAAACTAAATGGGTCGTCTGTAAGACCATAGCGATCCGACAATTTTCAGCATACCATGTCATTTTATTTATTCAATCAGTTACTGACGATCACCCTTCTATCGTCCTAAAGGAACTGTTCGACAGAAACTCAAGAATACACACAAGAACAGCTGCCTCCTGAGAAGCTCGCTCTGTATAAACGATATCCGAATTGCTCATGTGCAACAGGTATCTGGCGGTGTCCTAAGGAGGCTGCAGGTCCACCTCGACCCACCCTACGCACCCACTCCCAGGACTATATTGTCAACCTGACCAACTACCCTAAGGGTGTAGAACAGTACTTACTACGTACCTTTGACGTTTTTGGATCCAGCGAGTAAGTGCCATTTTAATATCCTTTGAGAAGAAGAGACATCATGGAGGCATCCAAGAGGGCATATCACGTGGTCGCATCCTTTCTGCATAGCTGTCAACATGCACATCGAGCATTCAGCATACATAATACTTACAATGATACTTAAACTTCTCTTATAACCAAAATTTGGGGGTTTTTTTAGCCAGCAGGGCGGGTTTGGAGATTGCTTAACATAAATTATGTAAGCCAGCTTTGTGGCTCTTTACACATTATATTCTAGTTTGAAATTATTACCATGAAATATACAATTCCACAGTGACGTTTATCCAACACAAGTTTGTTTTTAGTGTTATATTAATGTAATATATGATGCTTATGGAGGCACAAGTTGACTGTAGGGCTAGATAAAAGCTTGAGGGGAAGCCGAGTGCTTTTATCTGGCCCTAAAGTCAACGAGTGCATCCATAATCATAACATATTGCATTTATACCATGATCTGCATTTTTAGGATGCATTAGAATGCATCAGAATGCATTCTGCATTCACTGACATGCAAACATATATATGGTATCCAAAGGGCCCCAGACATAAGACTCATCCAATTCAGTGGCGGATTTAGAGGGGGGCGCCCCCCTCCTTTTTCCCAGTACTTAAGAGTTTAACTACATATTTTGGACTCAAAGATTTGCACAAAAATAAGGGGTGCGCCCTCTCCTTTTGGGTCGCACCCCCTCCTTTTCCAAATCCTGGATCCGCCACTGGTCCAACCCAACACCATTGTCCAGCCCCGTGGCCTAATGGATAGCATGAAGCACTTTGGATCAGAAGATCGCTGGTTCTAGTCACACCCATGCTGAGCTTTTCCTATATGAACCACTGTCAAAGCTATACCTGAGCTGCTGTCACATATAAGAATAGTATAGAAAAAGAACACTGTCAATATTCAAGTGTCAACTCTCAGTTCCTCTATCCTGTGATAAAAGCACCCAGTTTGGGCACCGAAAATCATTTTGAAGTGTGATAACCATGGTATAAATCTGTCTATTCTACAGGATTGGTGGAATATTTGGTGGCTGGACATTTGACAATGAAGGTTCAAAGACGGCAGCCACTGTATGGTACAACAATAAAGGTCTCCACGCCCTCCCAGGATTCTACAATGCCCTCAACAACATGGCACTTAGGGCCAACATGAAGAATGCTACCAATATCACTGGCAAATATGGTAAAGGTTTAAAGCAATGTTCTTTAAGTATGGGACGATAGTATTTAGTTCAGTTCAATTAAAGTAGGTTCTCTTAAATAGATCATACTCAAATGACCATAGCTGTAGTTGGTGGTTTACCTGCAACACTCTATTTCTATGTACATTCAATTGAACCTGGAGAGCAATTTTAGAATAACAATTATTGCTAACATTCTGAAATGATCTCCAGGTATGATTAGATAAACAGACATCAATACCTTACTTGTCTATCTTATTATTGTAGGTGATTTTTCTGTGTTTAAATTCAATTCGATAAATAAATTGCACTTGATGGACCCTATTCTATTGGAGTAACACGTCCTACATTTCTTTTCCAGGAATAACTGTTCACAACCAGCCCTACAACCAGAGCGCATGGCCCATATCATCAGCAGGACTGTGAGTTCATTTCTCTCTGCAAGGATCTGTATTAATATGCTTTTAGTAGGTTTGAACTTTTGTTTAAGTACGACAGCGCCACTATGTGCATAAATCCATCTTGTTTTGATGATATTACCCACTTATCTCTTTCTATCTAAGTTCAAAACTGTACATGAATTAAATTCCCATTTTCCTTTCGAGTGCCAAACTGCTATGCTACTTTAAATAATGGCATAATTTATCAAATTCCAGATTGATGAGTTTTGCTGACACTGGTGTGTCACTGACCATCATGATAGCGTACTGCTTTGTGCCGGCCAGCTTCATCATGTATGTCATCAACGAGAGGATTCGCCAAGAGAAACGCCTCCAGTTCATCACAGGAGTAGGCATTGCCCTCTACTGGTGCAGCGCCCTACTCTGGGATATGGTGGGTTTTGTCCGCGCTTTGTTGAGATATAGAGTTTGCTCAGCTGGATAGATAATCGGCGTTGTGCACCCCATGGCTTTGTCTATAGATGGGTGTTAATTCTTCTTGGTGTGCGGTTTCATATGGTCGAATCCCACATGGTGTTCTATGACTCCAAAATATCTGTGTTTTTGGTCTCTTGCATTTCATTGCCTTACTAAGGTCATAGTACACAAGAATTGTTCAACTCATTCAGAATCCAAGAGTAAATTATGCCCAGTATGCAGTAATAGTCCTTTAGTATGTCCTATCAGGTCAGCAGGGCCATAGAATGCAACAGACCAACTTGTGGGGTACGACCTATTTTGGCTGGTTGCCTACCGTCCTTTCCTTCTGTGTGGCCACTCTCTTTAACAGGTCTGCCCGGCACAGACTGTGTGTTGTGTCTTGTATGGAATTTATCTTTAGAATAAAAATATAGGACTTTTTGTTCGAGCTGTGCATCCTTGGAATAGGGTATCTGATAAATGCCAGCAATCTTAACATAATTTTGGCTACAAAGCTGAAAAGAATTAATTCAATAACCTTCTAATAGGTACCTTAAACTGTCTCTTTCTATATATCTAATCTTTTGGATTTGTATCAGCTATTGGTGGAAGTGCAGAATGTAGAATACAGTGATAATGCTTTAAAGCATATAACGTCATGATTATTTTCATCTTACAGCTTACCTACACATTGACCGTTCTATTGACATGTTTGATTGCCATGGCCTTTGGTCTTCAAGTGTACACATATGGAGAAAATCTACAAGCATTGGCCGCCATGCTTATGCTGTTTGGGTACGTTATACAGAATCTCGAAATGTTATAATTTAAAGTTTTGCAATATGTTACAGAATTTAATGATGACTAATGCATTTACACAAGGTGTACTTTTAGTATAGTTTAGAGATACTTTATCATGCATATCACCGTCTTCATATATGGGTCTGAGTCTTATCAAAGCAACCAATGGCTCATGGGTGACCTGCTCTGAATTTCTTCTCGAGTGATATGGTATATAGACCCATTCATCCTATAGTACCCCCCCCCCCCATCTGCGAATATCATAGCTTTTACTCAGATTCCAATTTCTACCGATCTCTTATTTATAGGTGTATGAAGGTGGGTGAGCTCATCATTTGGAGTTCTTAATACTTATCCATTTTTCATGCATTAGTTATTAAGATGACATTATATCTAATACATTGTTTCCAGGTGGGCCACTACCCCGTTGATGTACCTGTTATCCCGCTGGTTCAAGAGTCCCTCCGTGGGCTATGTGGCTGCCTTCATCATCAACCTATGTATCGGTATTAACACCACCGCCTCCATGTACTTCCTTTCAACGCCTATCTTCAATGATAGAGCTGTGAGTCTGATAGATTCTTTGACAATTTGTTCTACGTGTATATGCTGAGAGCACCTACACTATCTATCGCAATGAGTCGATCTTGCCCAGAAATAGTTTTATTATGCTGATTTAAGCAATGTTTCCTGTTGCGGAAAAATACTTACCTTTAAAGAATTCCCATAAGTGAAATAATCTTCTACCCATAAACAGGTAAATGTTTTTATTGAGTTGTTAAAATTCTACTGAAGATTATGTTATGAAATTACTTTTGGTTCAATGATAGATTATGTTAACCACTCACTCTGTAAACACTTTACATATGACTAACAACAGTCAAAATCATTTGATATGCTCCATTTCTTTTCTCAAAGGAAATCCTACTGGCACGGAGAATTCTGACCAATGGGTTGCTCGTTTTCCCCCAGTTCTGCCTGGGTGATTCCCTAGTGAAGCTTGCCTATAACCAGATTATCACAAATATCGTGAAAGTCTTTCATGTCGACTCGTACACCAGTCCCTTCTCACCAAACCTCCTCTTCTACCACTACCTTACCCTTGGACTGGAGGGGGCTGTCTTCTTCATCGTCCATCTAGTGATGGAAATCAATCTGTGTGACAGCAGAAGGTTGGTGCTTTGCTAAGATTAGAGATATGACTATCAACAGGAACAGAGGTTATCTCACAATATTGATTCAAAAAATATTTCACAATATTATTGTGGAATGCCCTCCTGATTGTTTGTCATGGCTTTTTGAATGAAGACGTCATTGGTTGTGCCAATGATAAAGAGGCATTTGTCCTAATCCTTTTCTTAATGTCTTGCTGATATTTGACATTATAGAACAGCCTTTTATTGATTGCAGGCATATTAAGCGACGTGCTAATCACAAGGAGGATAGTGATGTGAGCAGGGAACGTACCCGTGTAAACACTGGAGGGGCTGACAATGATCTCTTACTCATCTACAAGCTTAGTAAGGTATGTTCTTGACCTTTAAAGGGATGCATGGTTCCTCAAGGTCCTTGTTTCTTGAACGTCATGAGGCACAAGTGAAGTACTGGTGAGCTTCACTGGTGCATAGCAGTGAACCGCCTGGAGTGTATCACATGGTCACCAGGGTGCAATAATTAATGTTGTCCTTGAAGGGCAACTCCTGGGTATGAAGTGATAAGCAGGGGCGGATCCAAAAGGGGTGGTCTAGGGGGGGCACAGCCAAGAAAATTTGGTCATGGGTGGGGGCACAAGTGGTTTTCGGGCCATGTTTCCTATAGTTAAGAGTCATAGCCTGGACCAATTCCGGGGGGTTCTAGGGGGGCACGTGCCCCTTAGCCCCCCCCCCCCTGGATCCGCCTCTGGTAGGTAAAGACATTGAAGACACTGGGCATAATACGTCATTATACATGTTTACTACGGCATTATAGTATGATAAACTACATATTAACAGTTTATCTATTTCTATTAACTAGCTGTACAAGAAAACGGGAGGACAGAAAACACTGGCAGTGGATAACCTCTGTGTTGGTGTCCCCAGGGCTGAGGTAAAAATCCTTCTATTTCTATAATTTGACTGTAGGAACGGTGTATATCAAAAGGAAAGATTGCACCAAGAATATGAAGTTCCAGTAGGATTTTACATGCAATGTGCAAACCAATGTATGCTATGTATGTATTTGCCACAAATGAATAGTGACTTGGCCTTGTATAAACTAGGTTGTCCATTGTAAAACTATACGATTTTTAAGCGCAACAGAGTGTATGTGTCCCCGCCCTGGTGAATGAATTATTCGTGATTGTGTATATCATATATGCGACCTGACTACATAACATGCTATATTACTTAATTCAATTGATCGCTACTATTCAGTGTTTTGGACTGCTCGGAATCAATGGAGCTGGAAAGACCACATCATTCAAAATGATCACGGGTGAAATCCAACCAAGTAGTGGAGCAGCGATGCTCAGCCACAAAATGTGAGCGTCTTTTTTCCTCTATTACTACTCTCGTGACCTTAGAAAAATGGAGATGTTTATCACTGCAATTTTCCTTGCATACATTTTTCAATTCTTTACTTATCAAAAGATTTTCTCGGTTCCCATGCACGATCCGCTTTACTAAAACCGGTATTCAAAAACCAATTACCTCTGGTATTATCAAAAACATTATAATCGTGTTTGTTCTTATCTAATTATTGAATAGGAATATAAGCTTTCAAATAATCATAGGTGCCACCATTTAAAAAAAGCTAATTAATTGCATAGAGCCATATTCAGTGTGGGCTATCTTTGACAAATAACATAGCACTAGAAAAGAAAGACTGCCCGCTGAATTTGACTGTTTTTCAATTTGCAGCATCTCAGAGGATGCGTCAAACTTCGGTCAAAATGTAGGTTATTGTCCCCAGTTTGATGCCCTAGATGACTTCCTGACAGGAGAGGAGATGATCTACTTCTACTGCAGGCTGAGGGGTATTATGGAGAATGAGATCTCTGGGGTAAGCTAAAAATAAAAATCCAACTTTATCACTTGGGGGGGATCTCCCAATCGCATAAAAAAAACAACAGTGCACTGTGGCACTAATGATGAGTATTCTACTTGGAGCTGCTGGATTATATCACTTTGTAGTTGCCTATATATATTGGAAAGCCAATGTGTTAGGTGGTTAGATCTGTTGTTTTTGCTCAGTGGCATAACCTATATTTTCTCTTGTTGGCTACAGGTGTGTGCCAAAGTGGTAAAGAAGTTCAAACTGGAGAAGCATATAAAGAAGCGAGTTGGCGCCTACAGTGCTGGAAACAAACGGAAATTGTCAACTGCTCTTGCCCTGCTGGGTGATCCAGATCTCGTCTTACTAGTATGTATACTGATTTATATGTGTGTACATAATTTATATAGACTACAGATATCCTGGTAATTTAATAACTGCGGCTTTCATTATTGCTCTCTCTGTCTCTCTCTTCCTCTCTCTGTCTCTGTCTGTCTGTCTGTCTGTCTGTCTGTCTGTCTGTCTCTCTCTCTCTCTCTCTCTCTCTCTCTCTCTCTCTCTCTCCTATGGTTGAGACAATGCCCAAAAGTCAAAATAACATATCATTTCAAAATTTAATAAACTGCTTTTAGCTAGGCTTTTAGCTTAATATTACCCTTCTATGACATCATAGGATGAGCCAACGACAGGCATGGACCCGGGCACACGTCGGCTGGTATGGGACAACATCATAGAAGTCATCAAGGACAAACGGTCCGTCATCCTGACGTCACACAGTATGGAGGAATGTGATGCACTGTGTACCCGTATGGCCATCATGGTCAATGGCACCTTCCAGTGTATGGGCAGCAGTCAACACCTGAAAAACAAGTAGGTCTTTTGGAGTCGATCTAAGCCCACTCTTGGCTGATGTTCCAAAATGTGTGCTACTGTTCTCGGCCTACATTCTTGTCCCCACCCTGTAAAGACAAGGAACTACGATGTCCATACATGTATGTATAATGCCTATCATGGCCAGATAACATAAAGATCACAACCAAAGCAACCACAAATAGCCTATTGAATAGGATGTACTTAGTTTTCGGCATTTATACTAAAGTATTACATTAAGATGATAGACTTGATAGAATGAATGGTTTGATCAATATAAGAGAACCTAACTGTGCAATTACTGTAGATATGAGTCAACCAGAAAATAACATAGGGTAGGGTAGCAGAAGCATTATATCTACACTAGGCAGCACTCGAGCAGGGTTGGTGGGTGACTGGGTGTAGTAATATTGCTCAATTTAAGTTTCAAATCTAGCATGTGGAAAAGGAGGGGACGCGCCGCTCCCTTTAGTGTAAACTGAGGGGCCTATATAGCCTCGCTTTTGCCCAAACGTTTGAACTGAAATGGGCAAATAAACCCTTAAAGTTCTACAGGCAAATGGGCGGTGCTCACGCCCCAGTCCCATCAGCCTCAATATCCGTCTCTGCAATTAACTTGTTCCAATGTTAGGTATGATAAGCAGGCAGACAGCCAGCGCGTCTAAATAGAAGCAGTTGCCATAGAGTTAACATTGGCGCGGACAGCATGAGGACGCCGTAGGACGCAGTGCTAATTCAAGCGCGTCGCTTCAAGGGTGGACGCCATAAGAATAACATTGACTGGGCGCCATTTCGGGCGCTGAGGGACTTAATGGTGCGACACCTTGTTGCATTACGTTTTTTTCCAGAAACAGAGGCTGCACCTGCACACGCCAGTGTCCATACTACATGAGTGCCTTTTCGGGGTACCACATGCATAGATCTGTACCTAAGTAAGCGGAGTTCCACATCTGAAAGTCCATATTCTTTTTATTTCTCACTCTTAAGAATGTCTTCCTTTACTCCTGAAGGTTTGGGGATGGCTACACAATTACCATGAGAATAGGAGGCACAGATAACGATGTCAGGAGAGTCATTCACTTCATGAGGTCCAGGTTCAGGGAAGCTTGGGTGAAGGTGAGAAGAACAATGATAGTGTTCACAAAACGCCTCTCTCAAATGGCCGATGATGTTATAATATTGCATCGTGCATGTATTGGTGTTCTCATAGTTCTGACAGCAGTTTACACACTTTTAGTTCTAGACACGTTTAGTTCTGTTTGACTCGTGTAATTATAATAAGAAATAAAATTTTATTAGCGTTCATTCCCCTGGTGATGATAAAGAGAGAGAGAGAGAGGCTGTAATTATGAAGTAAAAAATGTCATAGGATGCGATGTGCCGAGTTGCTGATGGAGTGTAAAATGCTGTATTTTATCATCCGCTTTAGGATCAGCATCTGAATATGTTAGAGTTCGGCCTCAACTCCAGGTCCACTACATTGGCCGCCATGTTTAGACGACTAGAGAGAGAAAAGAAAACCCTCAAAATAGAAAACTATTCCGTCAGTCAGACAACACTGGAAAATGTAAGTAGCTGTACTTATGTGTCCTCACTCAAAAGTGTCCTGCCCTCCCCCATATCCTGACTATTTTGAAATAATTTCGAGTTAATTTACAAACAATTTAAAGAGTCACGAAATTACTTATAAAAATATTTTTTTAATTTGCCTATACATTATTTTCACTTCTCTAGGTGTTCCTGTTCTTCGCCCGGAAGCAAGGGGACATGACGTGGACTGATGATGACAGGATGGACAATGTCTCAAACGTCTACGACATGGAGGCGGAGTATGAGTCTGAGGGGAATCCCTCAAGGGAGCCCAGCATGGTAGGATCCATAGCGGGATCAAGGGGAGGAACCCTTTCAGACTCCCCACCCTCCTACCACAGCCGTGCTATCGCGCCCAATAGATACGATAACCGCCACATGTCACAGACGCTAGATCACGTCTCGCAGATTCACGTGGGGGCTGACGAGAACAGCTGTGGAAGTGGCTCCTTGAGAACGCCGTCATCTGCAGGTTCGCGGGATGTAGATGAAGACGATGATGACTTAGCGATTTCTGTTGTAGAGGGTACAGGAAGTAGCACGGACACTGGAGATCTTGGTGGTATTGATACCAGCAGTAGCAGCAGCAGACAATATAGTATGAGGGGCAGCATAGTATAGAGTCACAAATTATCATTATAAATTCATGTGCCATCAGTACAGCAATCGGTGTGCCACTAATTACGCAATGATCATGATATTTAGGGTGATAAGGGCACTAGTAAAGTTCTACTCAATGATACATGAATAAGTAATATCATAGGACCTTTTCATAAGTATAAAGCCTTATCACAAGGCTTATCCTCAGCAAAATCTTATGAATATGGATTTGAGTTCACCATTTTCTGTTCATTTCATTAATTACCGTAGTTGTTTTGTCCTCTGAAATCAGTTTGAAGCTTTATGGCAGAAAGGCAATTGTTGATCCTTCATATGACGTTGATGTTGATATTTCATGTAACATTTAGCTTATTTATGAAGTGCAATGAAACTAAAGACTAATGATTTATAACTTATGAGTAATTGTTTATAAATTATAAACAAGGGGTGTGATGGGTGGAATATTTTCATGTCTATAGCTTTGTATAGCTATAATGTTTGTAGCATTCTCGTTGGAATGTATCAATTATTCTAGAATCTACTGCCTTGACCACGATTATTCATTTTTATTCTAGCGGATAATTATTCAATGCATCAATTTTTCACTCTACATGTATATTAAAATAAGTCTCTATTTGTGATTTATCAATTGGATATCAATATATTTCGGGGTTTAGGAAATATCTATCACCCTATCTATTTATCAATAATGAAAGTATAGTTTACACCTTGAATTCAGAAACAATTATTCCATTTACATAAATCTATCTCTTCTCTTTTTTTTTCTTTTTACCTTGACTGTACATATTGATGGAGAGTGTATCGAAATTGATTATAATCATTGTGATGTAAAGCTCTTGCTATCTTTAATAATAAAAATGTTGTTAAACCTACACGGTTAATTAGAGAAACTCAATTCTGATTTGGTTAAACTGAGAACTAAGGTCTACCTCATATCTTAAACAATCAGCGGATATTGCACTATTTGTTTACATGAAAGAGCAATGAATAATGTAAAGTGTTATGTACAATTCTATGATTTTTTCTCTCAGAAATCAGCATTATCTCCCTCTTGGATCCAAATGATGCCTTATGAATATCCTAGAGCGGCGTAGCTGATACTGACTATAAACCTACAATAGTTTCACATAACTATACTTTAAACACGTATGTTCTGCATTCTAATTGTAGACTTAACTTACTGAACGATGCGAATTTAATTTTGTGGGAAATAAACTGTGTTTAGCATAATACCTATAGTATAAGATGTCACAAAGTGAGAAAAATATATCATAAATGTTCGAGACCAATGGCGCATTTGCCAATTACATAAATGGTCAGTCGAGCAGGAGATGGTCCATCATTATACATGTACATGTATTAATGATATTCATATGGTGCTTGACCAATTTATTGCGTGTACATGCATCTCAGAATTCACTGCGATTTTGGTAGTATATCATCCTATGTTATACAGTGTGTACACCTTTTTAAATATTGTGCATTTCAATGCTCACTATTATGTTTTTCACGAATTTGCAATATTAGTTTTCCGGTTACGGTCTTGAATGATATGTATTGTATAACCGTGTGTGTCTATGAATTGTTCAAAATGGGAAATAAGGATATCCAAGTCTTTTGCTATAGAAATCCTAGCGGACAAATCAGTAAAAACATAATATATAAATGACGTCACAAACCAGTGCTATATATAATCCGAATCTGCTATAAATGTACATGTACAAAACGAAAAATGGGCTTGGTCCTTTGTAATTGTTTTTATGCAACCAATATTATTGTGTAAATCCATGATCTTTTTTCTTTGATGAAGTATTTATTCAACAGTACAAGGTATACATGTTTTATAAATACGTAATACACGATTACCATGAATGCTATATTATAAACTGTTTTTGCACATTGCAAAGATCTAAAAATGTTAGATTTTATGTTTACACTAGACTTGCTAAAGTTTCTTGATTTTGATATTAGAGAATCTTAATACACATTGAAATGAATTAAAGTTTTTAACAGAAAAATTAGGTAAAACCCTGGAGGGGTACTGGAGGAGAGGGGCCAGAGCCGGAGTAAGAGGCCAGAGCTTAGGGACTGTAGCCAGTCTATTTGTACATCGACATGATATATCATGTGATATGGAACTTTGTGTATTTTTATGAGACAATGTTTTAAGCGTTATTTATGCGACATACCTACCACACTGAATAAAGATTACGAAATAAAACGTTTTCAAAACTCAAAAACTCTTTTCAAGCCCTGGATCTTGAGTCATTGTTACGGCGTTGAACCAAAATCACTGCATTGCCACAGAAATGTGTCATCCCATAATTTCCCGGCAAGGTAGCATCATAATCAGCAATGCCTGAATGGAAAAGATTCGCCTTATACTTACCATAATACATGTACAACACACTAGACTTTAAGGATTTTCTAGAAAAGGTCAAAATAAAATAACGTCTGTTCTAATCAATTGATTTTTGAACTTCAACAAAAGCCTATGAGTAGCTAAGACGTCCACCAATTGCCTAAAACCACGTTTGAATTCATAGGAGACATTGGGAAGATTTTACCCTCAGCTTCTCATCATCATAAGGCGCATTTAGGCCTTATCCTCACATACAAGACGCGCCTTATATGCGAGTTATTAAAGACAACGCTACAGGCTGACCAATGTTAGATCTTCTATTGATAATCTCAAATAACTTTGATTAGTAATAGTTTGGTATATAAGGAATAGGAAAAAGCAAAAAATCCCTATGTCACCATGCTTATTTTGATTTTATGACCACTTATTTGGAAAATGCCTTAACTATAGAAACGAATGGGAAAAAACATTTTTTTTATATTTTGCACCACAGTGAACAACCTTCTATTGATTCATCTACGACACTCTCTGAGTATATAAAGGACATCTTTACAAACATTTTAAAAGAAGAAAAATGGGGGTCACCATTGAAATGAAAAAGTTGTGAATTTTTCAACAACAAAAAATTCCCTTAACTATAGGGTCCTATGGGAATTCAAATGGCATATAGACATCTTTAATGTATCTATAGTGATCAGAAATGAGCTGAACAAAATATGCACAGATAAAGTGGTCCAGTTTGGGTGAGAAAACTTATTAAAATAGTATAAATGACGAGTTCTTATTTCTGCCACCAGGTGGCTTCTGTGTGCTAGGTAGCGTTTGTCTTTAAAGTAGTCTTGTCACACAGTAGGGTGCCAGGACAGTCCACCAGGTATACCAACATTTGTCTATTCTAGGTTTATACCGTTCAACCAACCACCAGCAGGGGGACCTCGTGTTCTTCAGTTCCACCGAGGCTTCAGGTCTCACGTAGGGAAATCCCAGGGTCACTCAGTGCATCCTTACCGACAGAAGACCTCCGCACTGAATACTACATGAGTTCTGGGTGGATAAAATAGTTAGCTAATTTAGTACAACTCTGTAAAAAATCATAACTGGTCCTGAGTAGGTACTTATTCATATGATATAAAATAAAACATGATTATTGCAGTAATACTCATTCATTTTTGGGCTTGTTTGGATTGGGTCTGAACTGAATTTATTCACTGCAAAAAATGTCAATTATGCAGGTGTCTGTACATTTATGGCCAGCATTCCAGATTTTCGTGATCGATGCGCAGGTTTTTTTATATGTCATGAATCGAGGTTGCCCCTAAAGATATATGTGGGATTTTTTGCTCAATACCTCCGGGGCACACTAGTTATGGCATGCCATGCTACATTAAAATATAGTGACAAAGTATTTCCATGGCTGAGACCTTCAAGATATTGGACTACTACCAGCTTAGGGTGCAATCATGGGATGCTCTGTGGTCTATTTCAATACACCCTACGATTATCAAATAAGTCTATAATCACCAATCACTAGAATACCACTACATATGCATAATCACTGCAATTTCACATATATGGGATCTCTCCTCTTTGAACAGATGTGAAATGGGTAAGGGAGGGGGGGTGTCTGAGATGATTGTATCCATATGCCTCGGTGTATATATAGCTCACATAGCCATTATCAGCTGGGGGCCGCCATTAGACCCCGACTCCACTATGACTAACACCTTCAGCCCCCGACTCCGCAGTTTATGCCAGGGATGCCTCCCATTGGTCAATAATACAATAGCCATGTGCCGTATAGGATAGAGGTCAAATATGAGATTGTGAAGTAACATGAGAAAACTTTGTTTGATAAAGAAGGTTCTTCTACATGGTGCCATAACACTCAACTCAATGTAAATATTTCAGACTTTCACACTGATGACTCTCTGCAACTCAATATCAGACAGGTTGATTTTTGCAGTACAAGACCTGCGATCTGTGTGACCGCTGTGTTGTTATTTATATTTTGCTGTGTTGATGTTTATATATTGAACTCCCACCCAATCACAGAGTCTATGCAGGTGCAGGTTAGTTGGTAAATATAGCACACAAGGAGAGAGATCACCCATAAAATAACCCCTGAAATCTCATGTTTACAATTTTGAATCTCGTGTTTACAATATAGGAATGTCAACACCCTATACCTTAGGCACTATAGGGATAAAATTAGGTGAGACTGTACCAAAAAATCGCGTAGTGGAGCCTCACCTTTACATCTGAGCCTCACTGTAAACAAGTATTAAACCCTTTGAGGGTCACTGATACATTTCATATTGCTCATTCATTGTGCAGCCCTGACGAGTAGTTCACCAGGGACCTTTCAAGGGTTAAGCATACAAAACAGGAGATCTATAGGCTGCCCTATGTGGCGCGAACTGCATAAAAGGACCTTATTTTAGGGAAACGTCCCTCTCCCCGGTTCAGCTCACACAATTATGGGTCCTCAGGGTTCTCAGACACAGCCCGGGCGGCTTGTACAGACAGCCCTGGGAGGCTGGTGTAGGCGGGCTGCAGTGCGGGAGGAGGGATGCTGGGGACAGAAGCAGTCCTTGCAGCGAGACACCCTCACCGAGACACCAGACCTCAGAAGTCGTGTCCCCAAAAGGCAGTTGAAACCTAGAACATATAAATAGATAAATCATAAGTTATTTGCTACACTTTTTCATTCTCACAGCTCATGATATTGGAAAATGCCATCTAGTATAGCTGAGCAAAAAAGGAGTGTTTCAAGGAAGCTTACTCGAAATACCCAATTACCTCAAAATTGAGTAAATTAAGGCAATGTCTTGGTGTATCTTTTTTGCCAAACATGCGATCAAAATTTCTTTTTAAGATTAACTTTTTAATACTATATTGTTAGTTGTATGGGTATTATCCTTTTGGAGAAATGTTTTATATTAACCATAGTATCGACCAATGTCTGCCCCTTACATCAACAAGGAGGGGGAACGGGGAGTATTACTAATCCCAATGATACTATGATGACTTAAAAAACTAGATATCGTATCCAGGCCACCATGTAGCATGCCTAAAAGAATTAGAAAAAAATGATCAAATCATATTTTTAACACAAAAATCCACCCCTCTGAACAGAAATCACGTGCCTCTGGCGTCGGGATCAGTGCAATAGCAATAGCATTGCAAATGAGATCAGTCCCTCATGCTAGAGGCACCTGATATCAGCATGCCTCATTTTCAGATCATCAGATAATGAGGTCATGACATCACACACAGCGATGGCGGCTGGGTGGCAGCTGGAGTTGGCCCACAGTGTGCAGTGATAGTGGAATTAAAACAATTAGGCATGAATAGTGAACCAAATAATCATACTCCAAGCTCTAATAGAACTAGAAACAATTAAATGATACTGTCCCTACACCGTCCATCAATGACTGACGGCTGTCAGTTGGCCGTGAATCGGCATTTTTGTTTGTGTTTACATCGCTGAGATCAGGTGCCTCTAGCATGAGGGACTGATCTCATTTACAATGCTATCGCTATGGCACTGATCCCTATGCCAGAGGCGGGTGACAATCTGTCAGAGCGGACGAGAATCAGAGCTGAACGGATTTCCACCAGAGTGGCAGCTCATACAGAAACGATCAGCATGCAGGAGCATCTCACTTTACACTGAGGGCTTGAGTGAGGTCACGTGACTCATGACCACTACACTTGTATCTGACGCGTGTTTATGGACCCTTTTAACAGTGCATTTATCTAGCAAGGGAATACCATCCGGATCAGAGCTTAACAGTGTGAAAGAACAAAGGTGGAGTGTTCTAACCACTCTTATTCAGTTTTTACTTTCCTGTCTTTGTCAAGAAAAGGTTCCAAGCTGATGACATATTGTTATTGATATAAATGGGAGAAGGATATCATATGGCATAGATCTCGGTACATCAGGCACATGGAGTCGTTTGGCCCGTGGGTTCTCCTTGGTCTATCTATAGAGCATCTCCTTTCTAATGGAGAATAGATGTACTTGTGCAAAAAAAAAAAAAAAACAACATTAAGTTTACGCCTGAATACAGTCATTCTCTTTATTAATGGATATGGTATGTCAATTGTAACCACTTAAACACTTTTTTACAAAGCCAAAGGCGTAGGAAGGGGGCAGGGGCATTGGGGGCCTTGGTTGGGGACCGTGATACTTTTATAGGCCTACATGTACATGATTATTTAGTGGATCTTCCCATTATTGCCCCCCCCCCTGCCTACGCCTTGCTTAAAGCCTTTATAAGTATGGTCGTGTGTGCATGTGCATATGTGTTTTTCTCATATAGCCTAAATATTTCATAAAGACCGAATTCCTTGAGTTGTTTTTGCTTGCAGAGTTATCGTTCCACGTAAATACCAGTGGCTCTTGTGACACTGAAAAACAATCATATTAAGTTTAAGATCACTGTGCCCTACAAAGTCCGCGAACGTCTAACAAAATAATTTTGTCCTTCCTTTAATGATAAAAAAAAATTGCATAGCAGTGCCATGAAGTTGATAACTACATACACATGTGTTAACCCATCTCTACCCATGCTACTTTTCAATGAGGTCCGGACTTTATCTTACAATAATTTTGAAAAATAGTGGCTCTCATAGCCTATTTGGGAAAAGGATAATCCGAAGTTAATCCATATCAGCTCGGGCCTATATACTCGCTCCTTTTAGAATGTAGTAAACCTCCGAAAGCCCAAATTGTTCATCATACTACTCATAGTGGCATGGCTATTGTCTCCTGTGCTATCCATACCACGGATGTGTGTTGCAGATCTGTGTAAAGACAGGACAGGGGCGTAAGAAAAGAGAGGGGATGTAGGCTATGGTGGGACTCTGTCTGATTCTAAAATAGAGGGACTATATAGCCTCCCTGTCAAATCCAGATTTGGAATTTCCACCTTTTGTTTCTGGCGATTTGGACCAATATTTTATTCCCTTGCAGGACATCACAAGTCTATATCTGTTGTGGTTCCTTTAGTATATACAATGAAGAACTAAGGCAGGAACCAGGCAAGGTTGTAGCTCACCCACGCCCAGACAAACATAGATAGGACTAGATTGTAGCCTGATAAGCCTCCTCCATGTTCGCTCTGACCCTGCTTTTTGCGGGAGACATGAGACATTGGAAACAGCCTTCAGTGATACTGATAGCAGTGATGACGTGATCTTCACGCCCACAGCTAACTGTGCCAGGACCCTGAGTCAGTACCCTTGGAGACAGAGAATTTCTGTATGTCCAAACTTAACTTTAATCATTTGTATTTTGGTCTGATATATTATTGAGTTGTTTTGGTTCGGTTCACCGCTCTATGGCTCTCTGTTTGTGTCTGATATTCTATTAAATAAGGCCATGATCCGTACAATATATCAAGCGCGACATCAAGTGTATTCGTGATAGAAAAGGGGAAGGACTTCCGAGTGGGTAATGCTATACATATTTTCATATCATTAACATGCATTTTACTCTCTTTTTGTTCTCCCTTTTTTTTCAAATGGTATATAATTTAAGAAGTCTTTATATTTTCGTTTCACAGTAGGAAACAAATGGCATCATTGTTTTCAGAGTTTTCTTTTCAAGATCTCTTCTCTTCTAAATTTTATTCGTTGATTTGCCTATGTTAATATATGCCCTATATCGTTGAGCTTACACTGACAACCGTGAAATGCGAAAAAGATCGCATTTAATGCAAAACCTACAGCCCGAATAGCACAGGTTTGTCAGTTATAAATAATATCATATTGTATTTCCATTTTAACCAAAAGTTCTAAACTTAAATAAGGATGGGCCGCTACTTTAAAAGAAGACAAAATGGACAAATTGGTGCATGTTCACTTATTACTGTGCCCTGGTACAGCTGAGACTTTAAATTACGTTAGCAAAATGTCCGGAGGAAATATTGAATCATTAGATATATGCAGTTAATCCTATTAGTCTGACGCTCTAGTTACTTTCAAAGATGAAAAAAGGACACTTGCAAATTCAATTTATGCAATAAATATGCTGTTTAAGGTATCAATTAGGCGATGACGTTACGGCATAGAGTTTCTCCTGTACTGCCTTTGATACAGCAGGGAGAAGGGAAGAGCTCCCACTGCTTTCTTTACATGACAATGATATAACGGGGGGTCTAGCAGTATAGGAGCAGTGCCCGGCTGTCAGTGCTATTGTGGACCTGGTTGATCTTTATCTCAAGAATAATAGTGTTTTATCAGAACCCACCCTTCTTTAAAAAAAAACAAGAAAAGAAAACAACAACGTTTAGGCCACAAGTATTCTGTTTGTGCTTATCTTTGCCTGTTCACCCCCTTGCTTTATTTGTGTTGACTTCCTGTTTATTCATACATAAGCTCCTAACAACTATGGTGCCAATGTACGATTGTTCTCAGGACCCTGAGTGGGATTTGGTTTCGTAATGCGAGCTGCTCGCAGAAAGGGCAATTACTGTGGACCAGGGGACTAGGCCAAGCTTCTGAGTTAAAAACGACCATAGATCTTGTGGCCGACACCGCTATTTGCCATTTTAGATGAGATGCCTTCATTAAGAATTTCTTCTCTATTTTTTGGAAATGAGGAGTTAATACTAATAGGGGTAGGGAAGTTATGTGTTGCCATTTCTGAACAGTCCCTTCTGATTGCTGCGTACCGTTTGCACAATATCGTGAAATGACGTAGAATGTCTAAATAAAAAGAAGCAGACAAAGACGTATTCCACACGGGTATACCATGATGACACATATCAACATGGTCTTCATTCTAATTGAATCTAAATCAAGTAAAACATAATTGTACAACACCCCCGGGGTACCAAAATGGTAGCTCCTCTCACATCACGCCACTATTCAAACTACACGAGGCTGACAGACTTACTAACTCGTAATTTGCTCTCTTTTTGTAAGGTTAAAACCTGAACCCAGCCTAACAGACGGCGTACGTCTCAGATTGCAGGGGAAAGCTTTGTTATCTGGCCGCAGAATCCGGTATTTTAGACGGAGTTACGCCCGGGGTTACGCCACACTCATCCCCCGTTTTAGTGACTATGACAGGTCGTTATTGACACCTTCTTGTAAACGGACCTCCCAACCTCCCCATCCCCATCCCTCTGCAGAAGGGGCGTTCGAAAACACATGCCTAAAGTCATATCATCGATGGTTGTCAAATTGATACTTACTGAGTGTATGACAAAATATCATCCGGTTTGAGTACCAAATGTGAGTTGGCTATTCACCTGATTAAATAGATGGGCCCTATGTATAAACAAAGATGATGTTCCTTACCATCTTCTATTATTAACAACAACAAAAACATAATCCTGATGTATAACCCCAACTGCGGCCCCAAACATTAAAGTTAACTATTCTATATATTGGTTCGTGATGACAAGTGACATCCATTAATGACAGGGTGCACTATAGGGTTGACCCGGGATACATTCCCTGGATTCAATGCAGAATTTTTTGGGTACATTATGTAACACATGGTACCCTTCATGCTGGTTCTTATCAGTGATTATCTCGCCAGGTGACAGATCCAGCAATGGCGGACTCACTAGGCCTCCATACTAAGCCCTATAGCGCTTTGCACAGGAGATATATTGTTCCATCTTGCATTTATTCACTTTTTTTTTTATTGAGGGTCAGCAGTAATTAGTTCATGGCAAATACAAGACATTTAATTGCACCTTGTACTTCTTGTAGTAGACCCCTATAATCTTATTATTATGCATAATTGCGATACACAAAAGCTACATGGTAATGGACCATGGATGAAGGCTACAGGCTATGTTCAGATCTTATCCTCAGTTCTCTGAATGATCCAGGCGTTAATGCTTGCCAGTGCAGTAATGACGGTGTGCTATCACAGTTACCCCCGAGCGCCATGTGTCAGATACAGTGTTACAGAACTACAATAAACATACGCCACATTCACATTAACCCTTTAAGGCCGGCACAATACCACAATATGCAGCATGGCAGTGCTCGCGAGCAACTTGCTAGTTACACTTTACAGGGTAAATTGTACATGATCGTCATGGGGCATGAATGCAGCCCGGCCCGCATTGCTTACCAGGGCTGTATTCGTGAATTAAGCAGGACTACCAACAATTGTCAACGGCATTAATGTATTCGATCCCTTTACTATTTGTCGTCCTTGAAGGGTCAACATATCAATGACACCGACCAGCACTGCCTTCTCCTATTTCACACCAAAACGACACTTGTATTGTTTTATGACGGGATCCAATGAGGGGCGGGAAGTGCCTCAGTTTCCTCTGTAGACTCCTTTGAGAAAGGAAGGCGGAGGGATTGAGATTATTAACGTATATAAAGGGCGGTTCTATGATATTTGCCTATCGCAACACATCGTGAATAATGTATACGGAGGGAGCGGATTGTCCTATGGGCGCGGCGTTTGCTGAAGCTGATTACCAGCGGTTATCAACAGCTATCAGATGTGTAGCCCCCGAGAGGACCGCAGTGAATAATTGGGATTATTTTATTGGCTGATTAAACTGTACAACAAATTTTCACTTTAAAAAAAACGGAGCTGAAACCCACTAATTCCTATGTAATTTGACCTGGAGAAATCAAAGATAACATCTGTTTTTTGCTGGTGGCTCTCAGTTTTGAGATACCTATAGTACCCTAGAATTGTCAATTTTTGTCCTCAGTAGTCAGTTTCATATTAGTGCAAACTGTATACAAACACCAGATTTTACATCAAATATGATCAATTTATCTTTGATTACCATTTCCCAACCATATCTAATGAATTGCTCATGATGTGACTCTGTAATATGCAGTAAAGGTACTAAATAAGCTCAAAATATGAGCAAGTCGACACTTGTTCAGGACTGTTTTGCCTGTCTGTTGTAAACAATGTTGGGCCCATCCCAAGTCAGATCTCATTACTATATAGCCTGCTAGAAGAGAAGGTAACCACCATCTTTGGTAGCAATTGACCATCTCTGAGAGGTCCTGTTGGAATCTCATCCCATGTATGTCACTTACCGAGCCACAATTTTTATTTGGGAAGAATGTGAGATCAGATGCAGAAATGGATCTTCAAGGGCATCTTGCATGTGAGTTTCTGATATGTGCCAGCAGTGTATCCACACACTCCACATAGTCCTCAGCCCTATTGTTTCCCAGAAAGCCTGTTATGACTACTCTGAGGGCAGGCAATGGCTTCCATTTATTATGTAGCCTATTTTTGGTCATAATATCAAATTACCATCACTTTATCGCATGTTATACCACTATTCTGCCACCTCCATTACTGTTATGCCCTCTTCTACCAGTGCCTTACCAGAGTATTTATGCACATGTTCATTTTCAGGATTTTTGGATATAGTCGTGGGCCAACGGGCAAGAACGTGCCTCCAGGGGGGATTTTTAGTAGTGGCTTTGACCACCAGGGGGCAATATATGGGTACAGCACTGAAAAATAAGCCAAAAAATGCTTTATACCAATTTTTTATGGGAAATCCAGTGGTATGCTTAGAATTATTCCATCTCCACTGAAAACATTCTATTTTTGGAATGCAAAAGGAATGTTAGTTGCCATGGCAACATAGAAAATTGACATATATGTCAATTTCTGGTTGCCATGAAAACCGCCCCATTATTCCAAATGGGAATTTTTGCCACAACTGTTTTTTTTTTAAATTCCTTTAGGAACTCAGAACTGAAGAGAGAGTTCAAAAATTCCCTCTAGAACCAATTTTACAATATAAACATCACATTTCTTTGGTTATTTTTCCACGAAACCCTAATTTTTGCATAATAACAATTTATGATAGGATATAACGCATTTAGAGCTTATTTGCCATTTTCAGTTGCACATTGCAACTTATGTTTGACAAGCAATTGCAGCAAAACTACCAGGGATATTTTAGCTCAAGATATCTCATTTTAAAGCCTGTGACTTAAACCTTAAAAACGGTTTCCACCCTGGAGGCATGTTTTCCCTCATCTGGCCACAAAATTTTCGAGGTCAAGTTGGACTTAGAATATTTTGGGAAATGCTGGCGGACAAAGTCAGTCTCGCCATTGTTTCAATGTGAAAAATCATCTCAACTCGTAGGAGTATTGAACATAGACCACAGTGGAGGTGGGCAGAAGCCTTAGCTATAGCGCCACACTGAACGGTGATAAAACCCAATGCGAAAACAAATAAATTCTAACCTGTAGCGGTAGTCCTGTACTTACACACACTTTTCGTATGGAATCCAACCATGACAAGTCTCCATATTAAAACGTACACATCCTTAGAAAGTATATGATCCCTCCATGCTTATTATGTCCAATAAATTCAAAATAAAAAAGAATCCAATGATTTTTCCATCGTAAGTGGGTCGTGGTCTGGCCATTCTTGGCATCTGCCTTGTTCGTCCTCTGACCTATATACGGCAGTCATATTTATGCTATATTGCATTAATAAAGGATAATCCTGATGTTAAGATGCAACCTTGCTCACCATAAATCATGGCTGGTTACTCTAAGTGGTACAGAAGTAAGTGTTTCAAAGAACTAACATGGAAATTTGGCTGTCTTTTTAAGATAGATGCCCTTGTACCGAAATTAAGCAATATAACCCCGAAACCAGTGGTAATAATGCAATGTACATGAAACCGAGGCTATTTGGTCTGGATATATGTGCACCTTGACCCCTTGTGGCATGATCCAAGTTGGATTCTTGCTTCTAGGCTACCCAAACTGCTACAACTATGTATATGGACCGTGCTAACACCCAACACACAATATCCGATAAAACTGGTTCAGACACCAAGAATGATAGAGGCCTAGGAGCCACTTTTAGGTGAAATATGTTTTGCAGCAGTGTCAAAGCTATTGATATTACTTAGACAATTGCCAGGAATGCCATTAGAAAGTTGTTGTACAGGTTTTGACTACACTACACAGGTGAACATAGTGAAATAATTGCCCTCGGGAGATTTTCAGCATATATGGCACCCTATGGATAATCTCAAAATTAAGAGCCAATAGGCATTTTTTTAACCTCATTTTCAGACTCAGCAGCCTCAAATTAGGTATGATTGGTATGTTTGGTCTCTGTTTATTTTTGGCCGTTGTACCAAGAATAGTATAGGTTCCCTAGGATATGTTACTCCATAGAGTCCTATAGTGCAAGCCACCCCCCTCTACCCCCCCTTAAAAGTAGGCTACCTTTTGTGTTCAGTACTGAGTCCTATGTAAGATAAGGGGGTTTATGGAGATGTCAGGAATCTTTATCAGAGTGATATCAAATGGAAACAAGGGGCCACCTATACCAGAAAATCCTGCTGAATCCAAAATTTGTGGTCTTGATTCTCAAAATTTGGTCAAAGGTACCTAAAAATGAGGTTTGATGATGAGAATATTTTAAAAATATACAAAAGTTATATTGAAAATGATTGGAACTTTTTATAGATGCAACATGCTAATCAAAGTCAGTACCTCAATCTACATATCCCAATGTTTGCCTATCCGAACCTGACAAGTACTCTGCTTGCGTATGGCTCTACCTCTCCCACATACTGCCTATCCCTTAGTATGCCTATCACTCATACTACCTATCCCCTGAAACATCTAGAGTTTAATTAGGTTTTCCCTCACATGGCTTAAAGGATTAAAGTTTACCCTTCACCTTTGTACCTAATTTTCTCTGTACATTCTTACCATTAGTCTACCTATCCTCAATCTGCCTATCATTCACTTTACCTATCCCTCATGGTGACTATCCCCCAAATCTGCACATCCCTCATATTTGACTGGCACATCTGTGATATTACCTAGCACCAATGTATCTTTTGAATATGCTCACCTTACAAGGTACCCTCTGTACCTATCTCTTAAACTGTTTATTACCTATCCTCCTTGCTACCCATCCTCTTCAATACCTATCCCTCAAGCTCACTTTATAGCTTTCCTGCCTATCACAGCTTGATCAGCTGGGATAGCTCACATCCAACCTTTGTTATGATCTCTTAGTCAACCTATCCCCTAAAGAACAAATCCAACAGTCTACCTCAAGCATACATCTACTGATCACTCATGCCATATATCCTTGAGGTTACCTATCCTTCAGGCTGCCTATCCTTCATGGTATATAGCCCTCTGCCTACCTAACCAGCTATCTATGTATCTCTCACCTTGTATGCTATTCTTTCTACCTTTATAGTAGCTCTTATAGTCTATGCCTTGTGAAATATACCTATTGCTCATTGTACCTATCCTCAAGTCTGCATATCACTCATGTTTACCTTACATATCCCTCAGGCCATTGAATTATCATGCTTTTTTTAAAATGCCTCACCATGGCTATCATTAGACTAGCTAACTTCCTATCCTACATGTATGTTGTTTATTCCCCTCTTCCTATCCTTCATGCTGCATATCATTCATGCTATCCCACTTGACAAGTTAAAAAACTGAGGGCTATATACCATGAAGGATAGGCAGCCTGAAGGATAGGTAACCTCAATGATATATAGCATGAGCGATAGGTAGATGTATGTGTGAGGTAGACTGTTAAATTTGTTCCTTAGGGGATAGGTTGACTAAGAGATCAAAATGAAGGTTGGTTGTGAGCTATCCCAGGTGATCAAGCTGTGATAGGTAGGAAAGCTATAAAGTGAGCTTGAGGGATAGGTATTGAAGAGGATGGGTAGCAAGGAGGATAGGTGATAAACAGTTTAAGAGATAGGTACAGAGGGTACCTTGTAAGGTGAGCATATTCAAAAGATACATTGGTGCTAGGTAATATCACAGATGTGCCAGTCAAATATGAGGGATGTGCAGATTTGGGGGATAGTCACCATGAGGGATAGGTAAAGTGAATGATAGGCAGATTGAGGATAGGTAGACTAATGGTAAGAATGTACAGAGAAAATTAGGTACAAAGGTGAAGGGTAAACTTTAATCCTTTAAGCCATTTGAGAGAAAACCTAATTAAACTCTAGATGTTTCAAGGGATAGGTAGTATGAGTGATAGGTAGACTAAGGGATAGGCAGTATGTGGGAGAGGCAGAGCCATACACAGGTAGAGTACCTGTCAGGTTGAGATAGGCTCACATTAGGATATGTAGATTCAGGTATTGACTTTGATTAGCATGTTGCATCTATAAATAGTTCCAATCATTTTCAATATAACTTTTGTACATTTTTAAAATATTCTCATCATCAAACCTCCTTTTTAGGTACCTTTGGTCCAATTTTGAGAATCAAGATCACAAATTCTGGATTCAGCAGGATTTTCTGGTTTAGGTGGCCCCTTGTTTCCATTTGATATCACTCTGATAAAGATTCCTGACATCTCTATAAACCCCCTTATCCTACATAGGACTCAATACTGAACACAAAAGGGAGCCTACTTTGAAGGGGGGGTAGAGGGGGGGCTGTTACACTGTGTCCATAGGTAAAGCTCTGAGTTTCACCTCCTATCTATTGAAGCTTCTTGGTTGTACAGTGTTATCAAACCAACTAAGTCGGTAAAGGCTAATGGACAGGAGTGTGACTATTTGTACACAGTGTTTTGAAATAAATTGTTTCTTAATTTTCTTTACCACTCTGACTTTATGTGCTAAAGACATGACTGATAATCTGGGTGTTATCATCATAGTCTAAAAAGTTCTTAGTGTGCAGCTTGATTACTAGGCTACATTATTGTAATCAATTTTACACGGGCCACATTGAAACCAATAAAAAAAATTGGGTCAAATCACAGTGGGCCTATCAAGGAGGAGCGTGCCCCATGTTTTTGAACAAAATTTGGTTCCAAAATAAGCTAATTGTTATACAGGATACTCCCATATAGAGAGATATACTTCCAATAGCCGAATATGCCCAATATACAATAACATCAATCTTGATCCTGAACATCCTCCTCCTAAACTTCCTCCCTAGTGACATGACTCTATAGCGAATAACCATTTGACACAGACAATACATGTAGCATCTATCAAAATATACCCGTCATTGCTGAAAATCACCCTGGCTCAAACGTAGGTCTACGATCTCACACTGTTCCCACGCGGCTCCGTGGTTCTAGTCTGATATTGTGACGTATCTACGTCATGGTTCATCGGTGACACGTCAACGTCACCACCTGGCGGTCGGCACAGGTGACCCAAAACGGTGGGTGCCAGAACGAGGCCGAGGTGGTGTGACATGGACATATCATGTGACTTATGGTACCCAGTCTAATCCAATTGGCGACCACTGCTCGCAACATGTTTATAGACTTGAACAGGTCTCCGATGAAAATAATTTCGGGACAAAGCCCCAAGCATAAGAATCCTCATAAAATTGACATCGTTAGTCTAAATGCATCCTTGGAATTTTACCCCAGGCTTGGTGGTAATCATAGTCGTGGTTTCTTATCTAAGCAAACGTATTCTTTTTGGCTTTATTTGTATTGAATCGAATAATGTGTCGTTTGTTGAAGACTTCACTGGTGCCAAACAGAACAAAAAATAATCGGACATTTCCTAAACAAGATAAAGAGAAAATCGCTTTTAACTATTTAGTGTTTGTGGAAAAGCTTATGGACTCCATAAGGGGATGTAGGCTTATGCCTCCACAAAAAAACACGTCCAATTTACTTTATTTCCTAAAAGAATACATCCCTGATATCCATGTTGTAGCGCCATACACCCTGGGCAATGTATTATAAGTATGGTATAATAACTTGTGAAGATGGGAAGAAAAGTTGGGCACCTCTAGTACATAATGCAATCCTGACATGCCGCCTTGCATGGGTGTAAACCACACCCACCCACGTTCTCATTTCTAGCATTGTTTTGCATCCTTATATCCCTCCTTCTTGGCTCACCAAGAGAGGTTGTAAATCACAATAAAGCGTTTGAGTAAGGATAATTGGCTAAGTTGAAACACAGACCCGGGAACACTGACTTTAACTTGAAACACATAATCATTTCGCCAAATCTAGTTTCTAGATATCAAAAGTCCCATGTTAGTATTTAAATTGTTGGAGTCCATAGCTGGAAAGCATACAAATGTTTTAGAGAAGTGAGAATCAGGTAAGGGTTTATGTATTTTCCTTTCTGTACACTTACCTGATGGACAGGTGAGACAACAGGAACCTTCCACCTTAATGGGGTTTACACAGGTAACAGCAGGACAGGGCACCTTTTCACACACCGTCCGCCCTCCACTCTCTGGACACCTGTAAGTGTAATGCATATGAGATATGGAGCCTATATAGACAAGTTTATTATAATGAGATGTGCATAAGTAACAAGAGGACCACTGGCTGGACACGTGTAGGCCTAACATGATGATTATGTATAAACAGGTATATTATGATTGAGGGGAGTCACCTGTAATAAGCTGTGACATCAAAAATCGGAAGTGCGCAATAATCAAATCTACTGAGTAGCAGCTTTTTAGTGATTCAGCTATTGTCTAATGACTATTTCACAGGGCCAGGGGAAGAGCATTAGAACTCATAAATATACTTTTGCAACAGTACCTAACCCCATGAGCCATAAATTTGATCATTTTCTTCTTACCTGCACGTCTCACAGGCTGAGTTACGGACAATGGCTCCGGGTGGGTAGGACTTGCCGTCAGAGTGGAGACATCCAAACTGTACACACACTCCACAGCATTCATCTTCCGGCTGCAAGACATTTTATGTAGAGACAATTTCGATATATCCCCAAAGATTATGGCATTTTGCTACATTCTATGGCAGGATATCATAATCAACCTTAAATCTCTGAAAAGATCCTGACCTATAGGGCAATAGTTCTTTCACAGGCCCAGGAGTAGGCGCATACACAGGTGAATATGGTGAATATATGTGTACATAATGAACTATCTATATATTCAAAAGCCTTTAGCAACTTTCTAGATTCGACAAACCTGTAAATCGATTCTGAAAAATTGGGCTATTGAAAGAATATGTCTTTTTTTTTTTTTTTTAATTTTTTAAACCGAAAAGGAAGACAGAAAAGTAAGTTATTTAGAAACCATGCCTACCTTATGATACTGAACACAGCTGGGCTCACGGTAACAATCCTGTACAGCACACCGAGGCCGTCCACCGTGCCGCGGGCACCGACAGAACGTGCAGGGGTCTGGCCGAAACTTTTCTCCTGCCTCAAATGTATCATTCTCATAGACACAGGTAGGGCGGTTTTCTGGTGAGAACTGTACCCCATTTCCTACAGCATTTTCATGGTGTCTTTTGGAGAGGGTAGGGGAAGGTAGGATGAACAAGGCTAGACCAATTGGCAGGAGGAACAAGATGAAAGAAATGTGAGATTGAGTCTGTGAGAGATTGCCATTGGTGATTTTCATCTTGATAAAGGTTGATGGTTTTATGGTATGGTCTGATTCAGAAGTAGTTCTCGTGTAAGTTATTGAAAAGAGATCAGGTAAGGAATCAAATGCCTCAAACGTCCTAACAAAGGGCTGCTCTACTAAAAGTCTGCAACTGCCACAAAATCCCAGTTTGTATATGATTGGAAAATCCTATTTTGAATATCCAAATGTCGATAATCCAGGCTGGACAATTCACACTATGCAATCCTCTACTTAGGTCCTTCAATTTAGACACTCCCGGAGTAGAAAACTTCCTCTAGTGAGGGTCTTCTTCCATACAGTGATTAAGATGGCTTTTTTTGTCGCGTGTTATCTGTTGATGTTGATTTGTTGGACAGGGGCGGTCTACACAGAGAACACAGCACCCTGCCGCCGCCGTGGATTCTGAACTGAAGTTTGATCCTCCCAACAATTCGTAACGCCAGGGGGGTGCATGAGAGGGTGTTGTGTGGAGGGATGGATGTTGGTGGAAGCGGAGTGGTTGGATGGAGGTTAGAATAGTGAAAAGGGAGGGGTGTCAAGCTCATAGAGTGGTGAGGAGCCTGCCTGTTATGCCCCCTACTAATATGGACTGAACAGAAAGCATGGAAGGGGAGGATTATGTATCATATGTATTTATAATTCATAGTATATAAGATCCTCTTAGTGCCTCTAAGTAGAATATGGAATAGAATAACCACTTATTGTATAGACCCTTAAGGAGGCGTCAGTCAAGTTGCCCTCAGTGTTTATATTCTAGAACTGCTGCAATGGAAGGACTATACATCATGTACTATATGAAGAAACCAGGACCCATCATAACTCTTTAAAGCAATAGGCCCACACTAATGCCACATTTCAAAAGTTTACAGCATAGCAGGGTAAATGTATATAAACACAAAAACACATCACTTTGATTTATAGACTTTGTATAGATATCATCCACACCACAGAGCTTTTATGTTCAGTCACTGGTGTAGAACTAAACTAAACTAAGGATAACCTTCAAGTATTGCTCTGTCAATTTGTCCCCATTTGTTGCACATCTAAAGGGTAGTGTAGTGTTACAACAGGCCTTCTGTGTTTTGTTACATGGTGTGGTGACCCCGTGCTCTATCTAAAATCCCATTACCTAAGAAACAAGCTACCATACTAGTTATTATCGCAAATTTAAGGGAACTCTTTTTGAGAGAACGCGAGAATAGGACCCCTTGTCCATTTCCTTTAGATACATCTTATCTGATATTATGTCCCTCCCTATAAAATATCTCACTTTGAGTGATACATCTACAACACAAGAAAGTAATGACATGTCGACCTTTCAGATCAACCCAGTAGGATTGGCTCGATGCATGAAATTAAATCGATTGAATTAAGGTGGCCGACGGGGATAATGCTGACAGTGTAAATTTCACCAGAAAGGGCATATTGAAGCCGTATTGTTTTCGAAAATTCCAAATAAAACAGGAGGTCCAAAGCTTGTCGCTTAGAATGAGATATCAATCACTATATACATGTATGTGCTAAGGTTAAATATCTCACAAAAGTTCATGAAATCACATGGAGAAGTTTCCTTATAATTATGTGTATTAAACATTGCCACGATATTGTAAAAGGAATTCTCTAGACCACACTTTCTTTCTTTTTTTTCGGGGGGGGGGGGTTGCGGGCACCCTAAACAAAAACTTCAGGGTGGAGGACGAAATAAAAGAGAAATAAGATAAAAGTTATAATACTGGGATTCAAAATACTATAAAACCATGCATGTGAGACGAGACACTCCAGGCTATAAATAACATCCCCAACTTTGATCGATACTCATGGGAGGGGTATTTTGATTTAGTGTAAAAGAAAAATGAATAAGGCTGTGAGGTCGAGTATTGTACATTTTATGCCCTGTAAAGGCCTAAGGGCATTCAAGGAATTGGAAGACAATGGGTGGATGGGGAAGGCTATATACCAGGGGGTCAATTTGAATGGAATTAGACTTGAAAAGGTAGAAAGGTATATTCTTAATTAAGGGGTCTGAGAGATCATTTATTTGGTTCTCGTTGACATAATGTAATTACAATGTCCTTTTGATTCTCAAAGGTCTACCACATTGCTAACAGTACCAGATACTGGAATATAAAATGGCTGTGGTGGGGCAACGCTTTATTGGGCCAAAGCGGGGCCGAAGCCTCAATGAAAATCACGAATTTCCATTTATCAATTGAGGTCTGCCACTACCAGACTGAAGGGCTAAACCCAGTCTGAATGACGGACACCTGTGTGATAGATTCGCCAGAAAATTATGACCACAATGAATCATATATAAACACTGTCACCCGGGCACTGTCAGGACACAGACTATGTTAACTGCAGTTAGTCGATTGATGATGGCGGATGATAAGTATATCATTTTAAATGTATTCTTCTATTTGTGATCTTAATACTTGATGGGCAGACATGAGAAGCGACACAATTATAGTTAAGGTATGTGTGCTTATGTAGAAAGTAATTGGGCTTTCTAAGTCAATGGAATTACAGAGAAATCAGCCTGAACAATAATTTGGTGATTATACTAGGTCAAAAGTCATAGAAACGGAGCTTTTGCCCCTGGGGGGCCCTGGAGGGGGTCTGAAATCAAACCTATGAGTACCTCAAAGATATTTTTTGTGGATAGTGTATGGGTGGTAGGGTAACTCCTCAGAAAATATTATGAGTTAAATATGAAAACCGTTGCTATGGCAACACCCCAAAACTATATACCCTTGAAAGGGTGTCTTCCCGAATCATTCATGGGGGTATTTAGCCTTAAGGCCTCCTATATGAGTAGAAATATATTATTAATCAACAGTTCTGACATTATTCTTATACTCCTGGGTCTAAAGGTCGGGTTCATAGAGTTTTAGCTCGATATTCTTTGATTTTGCTTTGCCAATGGGTCATTATCCTCCAGGGCTGATATTGGATTGTAAGTAAATTTCAGGGCAAAGAAAATTTATTATCTGCTATTCTTCATAAAAGGAAGGCAGAGTCAGGTGGGAACTATTGGTTATGAGGAAGACAATTCCTAAGACATGTGCTTTCAAGTGGTATATAGCTTTAATGGGGGGAAAATCTGTGTAAACCTAAGAATTTCAATCGAACATGGCATGTTTCTCAAAAATGATTCGGGAAGACACTGATTCGGGAAGACAAAAATCCACTTCCCAGCTCTGCTATTGCATAGGGTATGCAATAAGCAAACTTAGATACTTAGGTGTGTGTAAGGGGAAAATTACTGACATATTTAGAACAGTTAAACATATCAACTTAACACAGGAGGGGCAAAAATCATTGATTTTTTTTTTCAGACAAGAAAAGTGATCAGAGTTGCAATGAACCTTTATTAAAAAAGTACATGCATTTTGTGATGATAAGTACACATCTGACATCAATGAACCTTGATTTCCGTAATCTACAGCTCAAAATAATCTAGATTTGTGAATTTCATGAAAATACAATGATTATTTACATAGAAAATCATGTCCTGTACATGGCATATTTCTCAAAAATGATTCGGGAAGACACTGATTCGGGAAGACAAAAATCCACTTCCCACCTCTGCTATTGCACAGGGTTTGCAATAAGCAAATATTTTACACATTGGATACTTAAGTGTGTGTCAGGGGAAAATTACTGTCATATTTAGAACAGTTAGATATATAAACTTTACACAGCAGGGGCAAAATCATTGTGGTTTTTTTTCAGACAAGAAAAGTGAACAGAATCGCAATAAACATTTATTAAAAGCATGTGCATTTCATGATAATGGGCACACATCTGACATCAATAAACCTTGATTTCTGTAATCTACAGGTCAAACTAGTCTAGATCTGTGAATTTCATAATAATACAATGGGCATTTATGTAGAAAATCAAGTCCTGAACATGGTATGTTACTCAAAAATGATTCGGGAAGACACTGATTCGGGAAGACAAAAATCCACTTCCCAGCTCTGCTGTTGCACAGGGTGTGCAATAATCAAATACTCTACACATTGGATACTTAGGTGTGTGCCAGGGGAAAATTACTGCCATTTTTAGAACAGTTAAATAAATCAACTTTACACAGGAGGGGCAAAATCATTGATTTTTTGGTCAGACGAGAAAAACAGGGTATATTCCACGGAAGCCATTCATAGCATCCTCAGAATGAAGTTAACCAAGGAATTCTAATTTTTTTCTTTAACAGATATTAACCTTACCTTCCTCTATTTTCTAAATATAATATTGAACCCATATGCCCTACTGACTTATTTTAGGGGTGTTATTTTAGGCAAAATGATTCGGGAAGACACAGACCTTCACCAAACTTCAAATGCTCCCAGCATATAAAAGAAATATGTCCAGAGGAGGGTTTTTTGTTCCTGATACAATGTATAACCACAAAATATATGTTATATAAATGAAACTACACATATTTGGTAGTATATGCTGAAAATTTTCACTTTTGTGTATTTTTTTTAACATTTTTCCCCCAGTTTGGGTCAAATTTGGCCTATTTTGAGGCGCTGTAAGATGAAATATCGATTTCCCACCACATAAACCTATGTGTAACACAAAGAACTCATCAGGTCTGATAATATAAGCCCCCAAAAAATAATGAAAAAATCAAAATCCTAACGATAAGGACCAGCATAAGTGCAAAAATAGCAAAAGCCAACTTTCTATGATTTTTGACCACTAACTCTAGGTGAATGATTATGCTAACTGGTATCTGTGTTAGAAAACTTGACTACACTAACTGACAAAAAAAAGTGACTATACTAACTCTGTATTCTTTCTGGTTGTTCATTAACAGTGAATTGTCAAGTGACTAATGGTTCATTTCAAAGAGTAGTGCAACATTCAATCCACCACCATATCAATCAAAGCTTAAGAAGGTTAATATTAAAGGTTCTACAGAAAGGCTCGAGGCTAATTCAAAACTTCCTACCATCAGGCCCCCAGTGATGGTAGGAAAAAGTCCAGTCCAGGCGTGTACTCATCTAAACCTTCAATATGTGTCAGATGGTAGGGTGTTTAACCTCTTATAGCAATGATCCATGTAGAATGCATATAAAACAAAATGCATGATTGGGGAACAATGCCCTCCAGACCAGGACCAATTTCCTAGTTATTTCAGTTGACTGAATCCCTATAGCCTCAAGATTTAGTAGTTACCCTAGTCATGTTAGTTAGTTTAGTCCCAACCTCAAGACCTCTGTTATGGAATACATTTTTTTCTATCAATTGTACTTCTAGGTGTGTTGCCATAATAATTATAGATCCTACACTATACAAGGTACATTAGCATCATAAATGCGCATTAGGAAACCACTCTAAATGCTTTATTTTAAACTACCGTAAATCCTCGCGTATAGGATGCGTCTTATACACAGGAATAGCCCCAGATGTGTCCTATAGGATCTACCTGAACTCAGGGTGCATCCTACAGGCGGGGGTTTTACATTATAGAACAGTACTATAATTACCAAAATTTGACCCTATGTCTGTCCTATAGACTGTAGCTTAACTCAGAGTGTGTCCTATACGCAAGGGGTGTCCTATACACCAGGATTTACGATAATATTCAAATTCTGCTCTTGAGCAAAAGCAGAGTTAGTATAGTCCTGGCTTTGGAGTTAGTTTAGTACTTACCATTATATACACACTGAGTTAGGGTAGTCATCTGGATATTTTATCCATTGATTACTGCTTCTCTAGACCACTACAGCCCCTGGTAATGTGCCCATAAATTCATGTATGCCTAGATACCTTCCATCACACATCTTTTCAGGTCATAAACCCAAGTAAATACAGAGATATCACATCCCTTGTTTTGTTTACAAACTTTGCAGTGATCTGCATAACTCCTTGTGTCCTGACAGTGATAAAGGAGCCGACTCATGGATACGCTGAAGGATGAGCGTTCGTTGGTCAACTTGTTAGTGGATATACCAAACTTGCATGGTCTATGGTCACAGTCAGTGCTGGAGCTGGTTACCAGCTAGTTATCACTGATAACAATTATCAGATGGGTCGATTTTGCCCTGTGAGAAGTCCACAGTGAATAGTTGGGATTAGAATTGTATTTCATTTAGGGAATAATGCACGGGGATGGCTGTGGGAGTGCTCTAGACTGTATTGAGACATTGAGGGGCCTATAAGGTGGTAGGAGTGTCCAAGGCACCACCAAGGCCCCTCAATGTCTCAATACAGTCTAGAGCACGATTATAGCCCATTGCCAAGGTGTTATAACACCGAAAAAATCACCCATCAGCCACCTGACAACACATGAATATCAATTGTGAAGTCTAAAGTTGAGATGAATTATCCATCTAGATAATGCACAGTTAATCAGAATGCAGCATTCAGGATAATGCACTCTGACTTCGCCCAGCAGTGTTATAATGGCTGATAATTAATGTTGTACACAGAATTTCTATTCTTCCAGTACACAGCATCATAGACCTACACAATTTGCCTTAGCAACATTGGGCAAAATCGTGGCAACATTGGGTAAAATCTTACTTACATTGGGCAACCCTTGGCAACATTTGACAATGATTTTGGTAACATCATGCAACCCCTTGGTAAACTTTTGCAACCCCTTGGCAACATTGTATAACACCTTGGCAACATTGGGTATTCCCTTAGCAACATTGAGCAACCTTTGGCAACATTAGGTAACCTTTGACAACCACTTGGCAATATTTGGTAACATTGGGTAATCCCTTGACAACATCAGGTTATCCCTTGCAACATTGAGTAACCCTTTAGCAATATTGGGTAACCCTTGACAAAATCTGGTAAACTTTTGGCAACCTTGACTAACCCAACATTAGGTAATCCCTTGTTAGTGTTGGGTAACCCTTTGGCAATATTGGGTAACCCTTGGTGAATTGATCAACCTTTGCGAACATAAGGTAACCCCTCTGGCAAGATTTGGCATCCCTTTGTGTGACCCCTTGGTAATATTGGGCAACCTTCAGCAACATAACCCCTTTGCAACATGTGGGCTACCCTTGGTAACATGAGGCAACATATGATTTGATAACATTTGGTAACTTGGCAACATTAGGTAACCCTTGGCAATATTAGGTAACCCTTGGCAACATCAAGTAACCCATTAGCAACATTTGGTAACCCCTTGGCGAGATTGGGCAACACCATGGCAAAATTGAATAGTTCTTTGTCAACCTTTGGTAACATTAGGTAACCTTTGACAACCCCTTGGCAACATACAGCAACATTAGGTAACCCTGGACAATACTGGGTAATTCCTTGGCAACATTGGGCAACCCATTTACAAAATCTGGCAACCTTCTGGCAACCTTCCAGCAAGATAGGAAACCCCTTGTGAACATTATTTAACCTTTGGCAACCCCTTGTCAATATTTGGTAACATCAGGTAACCCTTGGTAAATTGGGTAATCCCTTGGAAACAGGCAATCCCTTATTAATAATAGGTAACCCCTTAACAACATTGGGTAATCCCTTGGCAACCCTGTGAAACCCTTCGCAACATTGGGTAACCCCTTTACAACATTGGGTATTCCATTGGCAACATCTGGATAGGATAACCCTTTGGGTAAGATTGGGTAACCCCTTCGCAACATTTGGTAACATTAGATTACCCGTAACAGCATTAGGTAACCCCTTGGCAACATTGAGTAATCCCCTGACAACCCTTGGCAACATAAGGAATCCCCTTGGTAACATTAAGAAACCAATTGGCAACATCTCACAACCCTCTGGCAAGATAAGGTAACATTGGTAACATTGGGCACCTCTTTGGCAACCTTCTGTAACAATAGGTAACCTTTGGCAACTCCTTGGTAACATTAGGTTAGCCTTGGCAATATTAGATAACCCCTTGGTAACATTAGGTAACCCATTGGCAACATCTGGCAACCCTTTGGCAAGATGGAGTAACCCCTAGGTGACATTTGGGAACATTGGGTAATTCCTTGGAAACAATAGGTAACCCTTGGCAACATTGGGTAACCCCCTTGCAACATTAGGTACCCCTTGTCAACATAAGGCAGCCCCTAGATAACACTACACAAAATATTGGGAACATTAGGTAATTCCTAGGCAACATCAAGCAACCCCTTGGCAACATGAGCAACACCTGATGGAGGCCATCAGAAGTGGGAGGGGGGGGGCATCAGACAGAAGTAGAGGTCATTAGACGTGGGAACATTAGACATGAGGGCCATCAGAAGTGAAGGCCAACAGGTATGGGAGCCATCAAGCATGGGGCTAGAGTTTTAGTGTGGGGGTGGGGGAGCTGTCTGCTGATGTCATTGAACTGTCACCTTAATGTGTTGATTTCATGTTAAGTATTTACATTTTAGGGGCTGGTTGTCTGCTAGACATTCCAATTTCCCTGCACCATTAGCCTTATGACATAGCTCAACTGTCTCACTTAAGCTTTAACACGGTGTTCAGAGGTGTCAGTTAAGTGTTGATCCAACCTCTAGCACTTCACAAGTGGAAGGATTTCTCAACCCATGAAACTGTACTAAAGTATAAATTTGAAGGGCCTCTGAACCTCTGAAAATAGATGAACCTCTGAGGGTCTGTGGGTCTTCAAGTACAAAAACAAGGGTTGCCCAAGGGACTATTTTTTCTATAGATTAGTATGGAGGTATAATCTGGACTTTCAGAGGTGAAAACATGATCTCAGAAAATCATAAATAATTCAATTTTGGGTTAGTTTATTCATGAAATTCCAATGGCTCGTGATAGAAGATTCATGCCCATTCGTTGGAAAAAAGAAAAAGCAGAAAATATGTCATAAGATCAAAATAAATGGCAGTGAACTTCTGACGTACACCGTCTTGATTTTAAAGAAAGGAAAAAAAAAAGAAAATATCCAGGTGCACAATTTAGCCCATGGGCCCGTAGGTTTTTCGGTATCATCTTTGGGAACTAAACTAGACCATGCATTTCTGGTAGGTAGATGTCTCAGGACCTCAAATCACTTTGCTAGACATCTGGGATGGCAGCTTAGCTTCAGAATCTTTGTTTTTCTGATTCTGAACATAGTTATTACTGGCAGTATCACCAAGGCCAGTTTATTGGTCGCCATTCCCTTAATAATTGTGTTACAGAGATGTGACCAGCACCAAAGTAAGGCCAAAAATTATCCCCAAGTCCAGTTTTGATGGTTATCTCATTTGCTTATTTGAATACTCATGCAAACGTCAACATTTTTTGGAAATATTTTATAATATTTCACGTTCACATTGCATAAAGCCTGAGGAAACAGGTTGAGCTATTCATAACCATAACCAGAAAATACCCTTTCTAGAAACAAATTACTTTTGACAAATAGCTCTTACATGATGCATGAAATTGACCCGGTTTTTAAAGGGTGCTAAAAATACTAAGTCCTCACAGAAACTGGTATTTTTGGCCACAGTTTCCCTAATAATTGACATAGAGTCACACAAATACCAAAATGTGGCTTATCATGAGCTAGACACCCTGGTTCATATATCATAGTTATTCAAAACTTACCTTTCAATATTCATGGAAACTTGAATTCTTTGCCATAGTCTATAGCGAATTAGCAACCCATATAATATGATACGTGACATAAGAATCATAGGAATGACTCCTAAAGGCTTCAAGTTGGTTATGTTACTTGGATATGGTTCACCACTTTACAACACAGATATGATAAACTTTATATGCTTGTTCATTAATATTCATTGGAACATGGTGTATTCTGATTGGTAAGATAATTTCAGTTATGTGCCTCTACCAACTTCCCTCAAATTGTATTGCAAAAGATACATTTTGACAAACCACTTCAAGTCAAGGTTAGATGCTAAAGCTTGCCCAAGAACCAAGGCTGCTTCACATTATTTTAAGAACAACCTTCCTGTGTACTTTGCCCTGGGGAATTGAGGTGGTGTTCTGATGATGACGTTGGCAGTTGGGCTGAAAAGGAGGTGAGTCAGCTAACTCTACCATAAAAGCAAGCGGCTTGTTCTAATAAGGAAATAAAGCTGAGACCTCAGTGTGCGGCTGTTGTGGCACTGAGGTGTGAAGAGCTAAGGAAATACCTGGGCACTGGGAATGGGAAGAGCAAAGGAAATGCCTAGGCAGTGGGAATGGGAAGGCACTTCATGTTATAATCAAAACACAGGGTGGTCAAACCCCCTGCTGTCCCAGATAACATTAGAAATATCATATTCATATAATAGACACAACATAATAGACAACAGAACATGAAGTTCAGAAGTAATTATTTCACCATGATTAATTTGTGGTATGCAATGATAACAACATTTTGGCTTTTATCTGCCTTCTTCAGGTGATCTTTAGAAAGACAGTCTTTTCTTTCAGGTCTTTACTGCCCTGATAAGTCTAACGGAGATGTTAAAAAAATGTAAGATCAAGTTTACCCTTGGCTAAAATAGCTAGTGGACATTGAGGTTGCAGTGAAGGAATCAAATGAAAATTAGAACCTATATGTCTCCAACTGGTTTATAATAACCTACAATGAAATTCATTAGAAGCTAGGTAAACTATAGAGAGGCAGCCCCAGGTCCAAATCAACTAATCCATTATAAATGGGACTGACTAAAACCCTGTCACAACCTGTGGCATATAGGCATTTCTAATGTCTAAGTAGCTATTAATATTAAGCTTTAAGCCTAATGGAGACCCAGTCCAGCAGTGGACCTGATGCCCATTAGCACCAAGCTGGCAGGAAGCAAGACACTCCAAATTAGGAGTAAAATTGAACCAGGATAGATAAATGAATTACAACAACATGAATTCTTCTGTTTTCAGCCTTATGACATTCATACTGAAATGTTTTGCTGCATGTTCTCCCTCTGCTTTACCATGGTTTGTGGCTTTCCCCATACTGGGAGAGTGATATGCAAATCATGATAGCCTATATGATAGTGTAGTGATCAACAATATACAATATACTGAGCTTAATCCATGGCTGCATGGCTCTTACTCCAGATGCAGTGCAGACATTACTTCTGTCTCAATAGGATGTGATTTCCTTAACTTGAGACTTGTCTCTTCCAGAATACTGGCATATTCCATGCATCCCCTATGGACACTTTGAAACCCGCCTCAAGCTAGCCGGTGATGAAGGAAATCATGCTCTAGGAGGCAGCTAATGAATCACTTATGACAGGCTATATATCTAAACAAAATAAACTGACTGCCGACTGACAGACAGCATAGGGGCAGTATCCTTAGCCCTCCCAGGCTTTCTAGTTCTATTAGAGCTTGGAGTATGATTATTGGTAGGACAATTGAGCCCAATCTTTTAGATTCCACTATCACTGCACATCGGCAGCCAACGGGCAGCTGACAGGCTGCTGTAATCACTGTGTGATATGTCCAACCTCATGACCTTATTGGCCTTAAAACGAGGCTAGCCATCATGACCACCCTATAGCAGCAGCCTGATGAAAATCATGTGCTTCAAGCTGAAACACAGATGAAATTCCCCATAATGTTAAGACTGAGATTTCACCAGTGCTGCGGCCTGCAGGCATGTGATTTCTGTCCACAGGGTGTCAAGGCAGGGTCCATGTTCAACTCATCTGAGGGTGCTGCAGGTACCTGGCCAGTATCTAAAGTCTTGGAGACTGTAGGTGGTATGGGTGGAAGACACTCCTAGAGTGCCTACTAGGTAAGGGGTGGTAATTTTGCAAAGAACCAGTTCCATGCTCGAAGAAAAAGTTTTTTACTTTCTACTGCCAGTAAGAGGGTTTTCAGATGGAAAACCTCTGGATGCATTTCCTAGATTTCACTTTTCTTTGACATCGCTAGAGAAATTATGATGTTGATTAATAAAGCTTTCCCAGCTAGCAAAACTCGTAGTAAATCACATCATTTTTACATCTTGTGCTGATCCTCACATACATCATATAATCGCGCAAATTCTGTGGGAAAAACCCATCGTATGTGCAAGACGTTTTCACGTCACTATGAGATATCTTTGCATGTATATATCATACATCGATATGATAACTTGAAACTCATCAAAATGATGTTAATCTTGACATGTAAGCTGACTATGGTTTATGTCATAAATAAGATGTTACTCATAGATGTAATTTTCACATCAGTGCAACTATGCAAATGTGACGTGATATAAAGATGGCATCATTACATAAAAGATACTATTGAAATCATAGTCAGATAGGATACCTCAATGAGAGATATCCCAAGACATAAGAATATTATGTCTATTAGATGTGAATATCACATCCTGCATGGACACTCTGCACAGGATATGCATAAAATACCTGTTTAGTGAAAGGTATTCACAGGTATTCTATATCCATAGAAAGGCCACTGCACACTTAACCTAGCCCAGAGGCCGGGGTGTGATGTCTACTTGAAGTCAATATTGGTTCTTATATATTTTCTTAAGGCCTAAAAGAGGTGTCTATCATGTGCATTGTTTGTTTAGTCATTATTTCTCCTTTGAATGTCACAGAAACAACAGAGTACATATTGAAGAAGACCTTTCTTTCAGTTTATTCCAATAACTGCAGGTGGTTGGTTCACTTTGATCCAACTATTTTTTGGGGAATGTGGCAATGCAGATCAGGTAGTGAGTAAAGTGCTAGATGAGACCCCTTGTGTCTGATAGCAGAACTATCTAGGGGATATAATCGTGACATATCACTGACATCATATTGTTACAAGAATACAACAGCTTTGAATTCACATCATAATGACATGAATATCTCATGTAATATTTTGATTTATTCAATAAACAAGTATTTGTAGTATTGCTGGTAAAACATAACTTTTCTCAAAAGCATAGAAAAATGAAATAGATGTAATTCTGTAATGTCCCAAGTTTAACCAGATCAAGATGTAATTTTGACATCACTCATGTGTCACTATATTACATTGCAAAATAACTACTATGAGATGTATTATTTATATCAATTGGTGCACATCTTTTTAACATTTCTAATATCATAGCATATTTATGACAGCATATGATGTGTATGATTGCACCAGATAAAGACATGATTATGACATCAAATAGGACATGTCTTTTTTACATCCCATATAGGACGTATCTTTTACATCAACATCTAGTAAATTCATCACGTAAAAATCTTTACTGCCTAATGACATAATTATCTGGTCGGTTTCACGTAATAATGTGAATATGACGAGTATTTGACGTCTTTTTTACGTAAGGTGCTAGCTGGGTTAGCATATTTTCATTAATTATCTATGTATGTAAATATGTTATTATGCATATGAAAATGGTATATATAATACATGGATAACCAGCCCAAGTTCTGGATTGTCCATTTATCATTCTGTTTATAAAACAATGTCAGCTAGACTATCAATCATTTTGCAAAATAACAGGATGAGAATAGTGAGTTCTATCATGTAGACCTGACCCTTCATGATGTACATAAACCACCACCATTTTGTTACTGCTAACACATGCCAGTTATCCAGTCTCTCAGTGCTGAGAGTAGAAAATATCATACTCTTTACCCCATATCTGACAACTTTATTCCCTAAGATAACCCAGCCCTCAGCTATTGTTCTATTGAATTTACTATAAGATTTCAGTGCAATATGTCAGGTAAATTATGTTTTCCTTCCATATTTACAAGGAATCTTATTGGGTGATCATGATTTGTGGATCATTCTGCAAAGTCCATGTTGTCAATCCATGTTTTGATACCAACTATGTGTTCTCCCATTTTCAAAATAAGGGAACTTTGAGGTCATCCTTACCTGAACATATCTAACCACTCAAACAGCAGCATACATTATCTCATGAAAGGGTAAAGGACTGTATCCTGGCATGATGGATAAACACCTTGATACATTTGGAAGTTGTTCTTCTGTATAACCGTTTTCTAACTGTATCTAACTAAAGTTCTTTAGCTTATTTTTAAAGGAAATCCCATTTTTATGGATGACAACAGTTACTTGTATTAAAAGATATCTCTGAACCAGAGTGTCTATCCCATATGATAAGCCATATTTTGGTACCATTTATGAGTATCTATGTCCATTATTAGGGAATCTAAGGCCAAATTACTAGTTTCTCGGAGGACTTAGTATTATTCGCACCCTTTGGAAACTGGGTCAATTTCATACATTATGTAAGAGCTATTCATCAAAAAACTTTTTTTTCCTAACAAGGAACGTTGTATTTTCTGGTAATGGTTGTTAATAGCTAAATCTGTTTCCTTGAGTTTTATGCATTGTGAAAGAGAAATATTATAAAATATTTCCGAAAAATCTGGATGTTTGCAGGAATATTCAAAATCAGAGATCCCACCATTTACGGGTTAATGTTTTTAACTGACTTTTACCTGACATTTATCAGCTTTTACCTGACCAATTATTGGATAATTTACGGGGTTCACGAAAAAATTCATTGACCCTGAAGTTGGGACGTCGAAGAAATTTTGCAAATTCACGTGAAATATTGACAATCACCCCCTTAAAAATGTCAAAATTTCATTTTTAACTGACTTTTCCCAAAAATATCTTAACTGACTTTTAACTGACCTTTAAAGAAAAATGGGTTTAACTGATTTTTAACTGACCAGTTGGAACCTTGAAAATATGCAAATGAGATAACCATCAAAACTGGACTTGAGGATGAACAGCTTGCTCTGGGTGTCATTTTGGTGCTGGTACCATCTCTCTATCCCAATTATTAGGGAAATGGTGACCAATAAATTGGTCTCCATGAGGCTGCCACAGATAATTGGAGTTCCATCAGAAGGGTGAAGATTCCAAAGCTAAGCTGCCACCTCCAGATGTCTAGCAAAGTGATTTGAGGTCCTGAGACATGTACTTACCCAGAATGCATGGTCTAGTTTAGTCCCCAGAGATGATACCTTTGAGCCAATTTTCAGCTATGGGCTCTATTAGTGCCCTTGGTCAACAACATGATGGGGAGTTTGTAGTCAGAAAATGCTCCAAATGTGTAGGGGGTTCACGTTGGATATACCCTTGTTACCAGCACGTTGGAATTAAAACATACACAGATATATGTCTATAATACTATGTATTTTATTTTCATGGCAAATAATGGTAGCGAGCCCTACCAACATGACAGCAATATGTACAGCACCATACGGTTTCAGACATAAACATACCTACCAGTAGTACATATTTATAGGGTACCGTAATCTCCCGCGTATAAGACGCGTCCTCTACGCCAAACAAATGCCTTGTGCGTCTTATAGGATTTCTTCAAGTTGGGGTGCGTCTTATACGCGGGGTTTTCCAACATCTCATTTGGGAAAATGCGCCGATGACAGCTTGAACTCATAGCGCCAGCACCGCGGCCCGGTCTGCCGCGGCGCTAGCGCTATGAGTCGATGCTGTCATCGGCCCACATGTTCCCTACACCCCGGCAAGCCATGCCGCTTTGTCTAGGTGTAGGGACGCATGGGCCGACGACAGCATAGACTTAACATTTCTTTTAAATTTTGGGGGGGGTGGGGGGGTGCGTCTTATACGCGAACCCCCCCCCTGCTGAGTTGGGGGGCGTCTTGTACGGGTTTTTTTTTACAAATCGATTCAGAGGGGTTGGATGCGTCTTCTACGCGAACCAGCCTACCGTGAGTTTGGGGAGCGTCTTCTACGCGCATTGCGTCTTCTACGCGGGAGATTACGGTAATATCTAAATGATCTTAAAGTTACTACCGCCTATGAGATGCCACCACATCTTTTATTGCTTCTTTCCTATGTCATTTGCCATCTACCATGCTCAACATGAAATATTTATAAACTTCCCCGATTTTTTCACATCATTGCAATATCTCTAACTTTGGCAGTTAATCTAATTTGTTATGTAAAGTTAAAGTGTACATAATGGTGTAACATATCGGTAATACACATGGAACCCCCATTTCTAAACTTCAGATAGAGCCTTATCTCAACTACCCAGACAGGTAGTTAAATGATTTTATAGGTGGAGGCATGGGGAATACCTTTACAAACTCTCTCAATATACAAGTCTTGTCGGCGGATCAATAACTTATCTTAGATCTTATAGAAACATTTATATATACACATACATAGGACTCTATGGTCTTATACATTGGACAATGGGTTATATATACTTATTGAAAGTGTAATGAATAAAAAGAAATACAATGAAAAAAAGACACGACAACATGAATAATGATAGTTGGTGAATATCTGTGGTGAATCTTATGTGAAATGAAATATATTACAGATATTCCATCAAAGGAAATATCTCAATGGTATGGGATGGAGATGATGTAGATCTAAATACTGACAGCTAGTATGAACAAGATAACCCGGAGGCGGGTGGGTGTGTGTGTGTGTGGGGGGGGGTAACACTTAACCTCATGCGTCTTACCACGTTCCAGGCTACATAAGTTTTATACAATCTGTCTACATGATTAGCTAACACTATAGCAATTACACTGTTGGCTCCCCCACGATAAACCCGGTATGATCTAATCAGGGTAGTATCTTCACTGCTTCTGTTCTGCCCAAGGTACAGGCGTCTCACGGGTCAGACAAGCCATCAGGATCTCTACTTTATTGATGAAATTCCTGCCGTCTATCTTATCAAGGTGCACTTCTTTGAAAGGTCCCCCTAGTTGAGCCCACTTAGCGTCTTTGACGATAGTGGTGCTGCCGTTCTCTTTCGGCTGCCATGGACACTGCTGAACGCGTACCTGCAGACCGCTTACCGGGCCACTACGGATGGACAGCACCCTGGAATAGAAGGCAATTGTTCAGAATTCCCATTATTGATATTTGAACTTTTTCCCCTTTCTTCTTAAAATGCCTTACATCTTTACAATTCATTCAAAACTCTATGATGTCTATTATTCACGCATGTAATCATGTTAAATATACTCTTGGGTGTGTGAGTAATGTTTGTTAAAGCTGGTATAAAATCTGGTATATCCTTTTCTGATATGTATTTCACAGAATAGTATACCCCTCCCTATAGTAATAGGGTACAATTTATTCTGGTAATAGCTGGCCCATTATATGTACAATACAGGACATCAGTTTGGCCCTTTGGTGGGGAGGGAAACCACTTGGTTTATTGGTAATGGTTGGTAATGGTCTCAGCCTCCAGGTGGCAGCACTGACTGGCCTGCTCCCCTGCCACACATCCAAATCAAAGTAACCACCAATAGGTAATACAACTTTGCTGTATGGCTTCTGATGGCGCCACCGTGCTGGTGCAATGCTGGATAAAATGCTGGAAGCATTTTATTTTCACACAGATATATATTTAAATTTAGCATGGTTAGAAGTTATGAAATGAGGGAGGGGCGCATCCCCTATTTTTGGACAGATTTTGGGGTTCAAAATATGTAGTTAAACTCTTAAGTACTGGGAAAAAGAGGGGGGGGGGCGTCCCCACTCTAAATCCGCCACTGGATTGAGATTTCACCAGAACACTGTAACAAGTACTGTGATGATATACATGTAGAAAGTGGAAGATCCATATATTTGAGATCTTGTTGCAGCTTTAAACAACATTTCGACAGCCAAGGTCAGATTGATCATGAGAAACCTACATTAAACAAAAGTTTAACAAGAACATTATGCTTGTGTACATGGGCACCAGACACAAACACGTGACGGGGAAGAGGATGTCAAGGCCCTTTTAACATCGGCTCTGGAAGCCCAAAAATAATCAAATAAAACAAATGTGTGTACAAACCTGTTACCATGTGGAGACACAAGTAACACGCTGAGCGGGTTACCGACCGGCTCCATATCAGACACACCCATATGTGTGTTAATAGACAGCACTGCCCATCCCATGATCTTTGCCAAGTTGTGTACAGTGCTGATATGGTGTTGTGCAATCTGTAATACAGAATAAAAACCATACCTTAATCTCCTGCGTATAAGGAGCGTCTTATACGGGGGGTTTTAGTTCTCATTGCATCCACAAGGGGGACTCCAGGACCTTTCTTTTGATATGTTACATGCCCCCTTAGCCATAACAGGATATATGTGGGCCCGGGGGGGGGGGGGGGGGTCCATGGGGCCCAAGTTACACATAGGTCTTTGAATTTTGAAAATTCATTCAGTAGAACCAAAGTTATGAATTTTTCATTTTCTTGAGAATTTTCCAAAACTCCAGGTGTGCCTGATACGCGGGCTGCGCCTTATACGCAGGAGATTACGGTACTTTGGTATTATCTTCAAAATGGGTGAACAATTGTAGGTGATTTTTAGAAGACTATGATAACTGTCTATGTTGAATACAATACTTCCACAATACCTTGCTACCGTTAGTCGACCTCATATACCATCCCTGTGAAACTACTTGTATTGTGTATACCATTTGATATAAAGATACAACTTTGTTTGCTATTTTTGCTGGTTATTATTTGGATACATACCTGGCACATGAAGAAGTCTTTGAGCTCCTGAACTTCATATGATAACTTGACAACGCGCCCATCCTTGCAGACTGCCTTGATATCGTTGACACCGATGTGCAGGGCAACAGTCGCCCTGATGGATGTGAGGTTCATGTGTAATTACATGCATCAGAGGAATAGAACTAGACTTGGAGGGAGTGTATCTTCATGCTCCTAGTACTTATGTTCTGAAGTTTACTACTAGTCCTAATTAACAAGCAATGAACATCTTTTTATCACTATTACTTTCAAGAGTCCTCCGCGCAAGAGTGCTTAAATATTTTTTCTCCATCTCCCCTCATGCAGTTGAAATATTTTTCCAGGTAACCTGCTGTTTTTTCTGGCGTTTATTTTTTTTCACCACCCCAGCAGTGTTATTTAGTAGATATTTGGCAGGTTGCCATGCCCTTACCTGATGTTCTCATAGTTCTGGGAGGTGATGTTAACTTTGATGAGTGACTCCGTGGCCGAGCTGATGTTGGAGGCATGGACTGTGATCTGTGGGTCAGACAGCGTCTGTGCCATTTTGTCGATTGTCTCAAGTGCCCTAGAAATAGAAAATTAGATAAACCTTATATTTCCCCACATTTGTCCAGTTTGCATTCAATGTTCCAGATTTCATATATGAAATGTAGAAGAAAGCAGTAAGCGGATAAGTGCCACCACTGTCTAAAATATATTGTTTACTGATATCTCCATTAGAACCCATGCATCACTCACCTTTTCCTCAAGACAATGTGCTTGGCTTGCTTGATGATCTGTTCCAGAAGGGTTTCGCTACAAAATGAAAGTAAAATACTTTACCAATCACATCTATTTTAGAACCATATTTAATCAGAAACACAAAAATAAGGGGCGAAAGTTAAATCATCATCCTAGATATTACTGTAATATCTAGCGCATAAGCCCTTATGTGCTAGATATAGAATATGCGTGAATTTAAGATAAGCCTTATAGATTAAGATTCTAAGCTTTAGTACAGTAATAAAACCTCAAAAGTCAAGCTCCAGGTGCATCTTGTATGTTCAGCATGAACTCAGGGTTCAATCTAAAATGCGAAGTTTCATATACCCGAGGTTTTATGGTAATCTGAGCCTCCAGTTCTTTCACTGAAAGAGCTGACAGCTAACATCCCTTAGATTTAGAAATGTAAATGGTGTACACATTTACCTCTGTGAGATGTTGATAAGGTCCGCTCGGCTATAGGAGTGTGGGCCAGCTAAGCGGCGTCGTTTGCTCATCCCCATGAGTGCAGTGACGGGGTGTGGTAGCGGCACATACATATTCTTACAATGTACCTCACGCATCAAATGGTGCAACGAGTGTTCCAACTCATAGCTGTCATTTAGCTTCTGTTGTGGTTGCTGCTGCTGGTTAGAATTTGGCTGTTGTAAGGGTAAAAAGGAGACACGAGTCGGTTGTATTAGACTTTTATATCAAACCAATGTATATTTGTCTGAACATGAAACCCATGTTTAATTTTCATAAACATGCTACAATCTTTTACATAATTTTATTTCCTGAGGTTGTGAATCTCTGGAATTTGAGAGTATAAATTAACTGTAATGTAGTAAGCCTTAGACAACCAGTACATCAGAAGCCATTTACTTACCTTTCTGTCTTTATCCGTGTAATGGCACAGGCCCATGATCAATTGGTAACCAGGGAAGAGCTGGAAGCAATTGAAAGAATTTCAACAACCACATACATAGATGACGACAGACTCGCATGAAACTGGTTTTCTCATAAATCAGAGGCCAAATTAATTACTGTCTAATCCAACCACAAAAGTGCAATAGTGTATTTGATACACAAGTGAATTGCCCACAGGTGTAGTTCAGTCACATCTTTTATTACAATACTTACATGGCAGAAGACTTTATTTCCGACCACCATGTGTGGTACGACGGCCCGGATCTGTACAGCTTCTCTGGCCAGCTGTAAGATGTATCATTGAGAGTATTTATAACCTATTAGTTGTTAACTGTCGGCTAATTTGATAGTCAATATTAGACATAACCATTGCTAAAAGATCATGCGGTTTCTGTACAGTACTACAAGTACCGTATTCTCCCGCGTAGAAGACGCGCCGCGCGTATAAGACGCACCCCTAACTTGTCAATGATTATTTCGCGTATAAGACGCACCTCTTAGGGCTCAATTTTGTAAATCCAGTACTGTTCTATAGTAAAATTACCCCTCGTATAAGACACACCCCCAACTTGAGAGTAAGCTATAAGATGCACCAGCATTTTGTTTGGGGTATAAGACGTGTCTTATACGCGGGAGTTAACGGTAGCTTATAATTAATTCATAATCTTAAAAATGATAAAACATTTTGATATGACATTATTCCATCATTATAGAATCACCTACCTGTTGGAAGACCTCTTTACAGAAGATGACATGCTGAGCTGCCTCCAGTTTACGCTGCCAGTGCACATCAGTAGGCACCGTGCCATCTGATGGAAGCTTCATGTCCACCGAGGCCAGATCGGTGTTACTGTGCACATGCTTTATTGTTACCTACATGAGACAACACATGAAAATGAATTACAAAATAGTTTGCACTTTGACTACTTCAAAGAAGTTTGAAACGATTACCGTACAATACCGCTTTGTAAGAATACCGGTAACACTAAAGGAACTACCCGGTAGGTGTGGCTTATAGCATTTTCTCAGTCTTATTCTCTAAAAACTTAGCCCTTAATAGTCTCCATTTGCTTATATGCGAGGGTTTATGATACTTCTTTTCGGTGCCAGCAGCTATCAGTCTGATTTATACTATTATGGAGGCAGAAGAATAGATGCAGTTCTCTACAAAAATATAATGATATATATAGTTTCTTGGAGAAGTATGAAACATGTGCAGTAATTTTACCAGTATGTATGAGACACCTTCCAGTTCACTCGGTACAGTCACTTGTAATGTACTAGGCTGGTACCCAGGGCTCCCGTCCCCGAGATCCATGGGATCTACCTCATTCTTCGTCACTTCAAATGTGCCACCCTGCCAGAAGCGGGAACCAGCTGAAACCATAGTTATACAGATTAATATAACAAAAAGGAAAAGATAAAAACATCAACAAGAACTACTATAAAACATGGTTCCCACAGACTCACACATCAAAATTCCGCGACTTTCTTTGTCCTTCAAAGACCAATAGCAATCATTATCCTAATTCCTACTTCCTGAAATTCAGTCAAACTACTTCAAATCTAAATCTAAAAGTCATGTCAACAGATCTAATAATTTTGAATCACAACCTAACACTTGAACATATCAAATCATTCGAAATATTGACCCATCCTTACCTGATTTATAGCTTAGGTCTCCAAGAATTACTTCTCCAACTTTCTTCAGTCTCCAGTTCTGCCTCAGTCGCAGGAGCTCAAAGTGAAAGTCTGGCACTGACCGCTTCATGTTTAATTCCATGTGAGATTTCCTCAGTCGCTCAGCACCACTTGTTAATATACCAGCTGCTGCTTGGAGACACTACAATGGAAGTGAAAATTCTTTACAAAAGTGAATGATTCCTTCTTTTTTTCATTTAGAATTGTGATGTGGGATATGCAGTCCAAAGTGTCCATTTTAATTTCTGTAAGAGGAGAACTGGACATACATGAGGGCTTCTGGGAACATGGAGTTAAGTAGCAACTCAAAACTTTCAGAAACTATCTACAGTAAATTGAAATATAGAACCTTTACATCACATATAAGAATAGATATGTCTGCAAAAAGTGTGCATGTTCCAATTAAAATAAGTTTAAGCATTAGGAAAATCGTACCTTTTTCTTGGCAAGTAAGTGATATCCTTGGAGCATCTTAGAGTCTTGAGATTCTTGCTGCACTGGATCTAGGACCATGTATCGCTTTTCTTTTGAGATGTTCAAGACGTCCAGAAATACATTCATCTCTGTCTGAGCACGCCTTCAAGGAAGGAATATAACATTATCTACTGTACACAAACCACACAAAAGGCAAAGAGTGGAAGGTCACATATGAGTAGGGCCAAATATTAGTGTCTCTATCGCTACCTGGACGCAACATTTATTTTCTTCATTTCTTAAGTGAAAATCCGATCCTAAATCCCACCTATTAAAGCAGATACATGTATTTGAAGTTGAATACTGTATTATTATTACACAAGACCTACTTGAGTTTTGTTCTGACAGAGTCCCATGGCCACAGTGAAGGTTGGAATGCTGCAACTTGTTTCTCTTCTTCCTCCTCCTTTTCTCCTTCGGATGTCGGTTTTCCTTTCTCAACTCTCTCATCCTTGGAGAAATCGATCTTTTGTGCTAGCTTTGTCAGGTTCTCTGACATAGACAGGGGCCTGTTGTGAAAATAAATTGTCAGAACTGAAGGGTGGAATTTTCAAGTACCGGTATTTGCAGAACAAAACAGGACTCCAAGTCTTCGACTTTGTCTTGGATGTGTATTGTCATGCTCCAAGGGAAATGGTTGATTTGTCCTAGCTAGACCATTACTCTACTTTTTGATGAGTTGTTCAAGTCCGAAATCCTTCCCCTGAATTCTCCAAGCTGATCATTTTATCTGGGTTGAAGCATAACTTTGCCAATGATAGCAGGTAAGATCACTAGAAATAGGGACAGGATCCATACAGTTGTTTCCTGTCTCCAAAATGCTAGGGCGAATTGTCCACTCCCAGGAGGTAGAGCGAATGGTCCAGGAGGTAGGGCGAATGGTCCAAAGGGGGTAGAGCGAATGATGCAGACTATGGCAAACTAGCCATCAGTTTAAAGACCGGGATCAAATATTCTAAGAAAGGCTATGTTTCATGTTAAATGTGCAGTAAACAGACAGAGTTGCAGCAGCAGATTCACTGCTGCGACAAATCCACATAAATCAACGAGCGATATCCGACAGATGCCGCAGAAATCAACCAATTTAGATATCTCCTTAAAAATAATTTCTAAACCTCCCAGTATAAAAGTTCCATTTTTTTGGTGTTTTTTTTCTATGGGGGGGGGGGGGAGGGAAGAATAGAGTAAGTCTATCTCTATATTCTATGGGTAGGGGGAGCTAGTTGTTGGTATGAGGTGTAAGTAGGGGAAGTTGATAACCACAGGTGAAAGTGCTAATCCCCTGACACCCTCTAGGTGAGCCACACTGCTACTGTGGCACTGAAACCTCCAAACTTGGGCTATAATAAACACTGATTGTATAACTTATATATGTCAGTTATTTACTAAAAGCAGTCACAAAAAAAATCATTTCTGAAAGTGGGGCCATCAGTCCCAAAAGAGGGGCCATCATTCTGGGTTTATGGGGCTGTCAGTCTGGGGCCATCAGTCTCTAGACCTGCCAACCGGTCCCTAGGCTATGCCTATGGATGTGTATTCAATGATGTGGTCCAATACACATCTGCTTCAGTTTGAAGAGAACCTGGCGGTACAGTGATTACCTCCCCCCCCAAAAAAAAAAAGAAGTTTTTTTTATAGGGGCCCTGCCCCTGGCATGGCGAATTTCAACATGGCCAATGCATACCTACCAAAAGATCGTGGACAAATCTGTGGGACCCAGCGAAAATTTTTGCGACAATCTGATTGGTCAACCGGTGGTCACGTGACCTTTTAATGCTGGCATGCATTCGCCGTGCCAGCCCCCCTTTAAACCCCCTCCCCCCCCCCCACCGACGCTGCCCGGGGGCAGCCGGGCCGTTTGTTGCCTCTCTGCCTACTTGTAGTAGGCTTCGCCAAAGACTACTACAAGTAGCCTGCCCACGCTAACCAATCAGATTGCGCCCTGTTGGAACAACTTATATGGTAGGTACCTTGCGGGCACTGGAAGAAATGATTGACATTTGAAGAAATGTTGACAGCTGGTTTTTGTGCAAATGCTTTCATTGGAATGATGTGTTGTGAAATTTGGGAGGCAAATATCTGTCATAGCCTATTATGTTTGAAAAAGATTTTCAGGATCATCATGGAAATTATGTTTTCAAAAGGATGTGATTGGGCGATAAGACACCATTGCACAAACCCCCAATCAATTTTTTTTTATCTAAAATCCTCCCAAAATTAACCTTAAATATGCCCCCTAAAATTGTAACATTAAGACTTTAAGTCACCTTTTTCGCTGAATCTTCAAAGAATCTGGCATGTGTGCAGATGTAGTAGGAGGTAAAAGTTAGCAACCTAATGCACCCCTCATGACCTACTTTCGAGGGTGGTCCCCCGTCATTTACCAATTAAGGGAGTGATCATTTTTTACAACAGGGGGGTGGTGAAATTCCACGCTCGCACAGCGAAAATTTGTCTGCCCCCTCCGAGGGGTCTGAAATTTTTCCGTCCCCCCTTTTATTCTATAGATCTAGTCGCACACGGGCTTTTCCGCTCAAATGGGGCAAAATTTGTTTGTTCCCCCCCCCTGGGCCCTGTTGTTAATAAATGACCACTCCCTCAGGGAGTGGTCATTATTTATCAACAGGGGGGTGGTGGGTTTGAGGGGGGGCGTAAAATTTTCAGACCCCTCCCGAAGGGGGGCTAAAACAATTTTGACCCCTCTTGAGGGGGGGGGGCTAAAAAAATTCACCCTCTTTTTAGCAAAAAAACCCGCACGCTGCTATAGATCAAAGAAGGGCACGAAAACTCTCCGCGCAAAAAATGTTGACTGCCGTCGAGGGGGGGGGGGTAAAAATTGTTCGCGCATCCGCGCGAAATCCCACCACCCCCCTGTTGATAAATAAGGCCAATGGAACTCACATTGCAGTTTACCGTCCACCGCCCGCATGCCTCTGAAGTGGCTGCATGGAAAATTTTCATTATTTCAAAAAATCTGAAAAATTTCTCCAAAATATATTTGGACATGATAACAATGACCAAAGGGGGGCATATTTGGTATCAAATTGAAGCTTATGATGCAAGGAATGCAGTCAACATGGTCTCATCTACAATCTCAACGTACCCTTGTTATGTTTAATAGATAATGAATAATGAAAAAATCATTGAGGCATTTTTAAAATGCCTCATCACTTTTCAAAAAGTCCTGGACGGTAAACTGCAACCTGACTTCCCATGGCCTAATGACCACTCCCTAATTAGCTTTTAGTGTAGGGGAGTAAAGCAACTGTTCTGCTGAAGGCAGCAGTCTGGTTAGCGCGAGAAGCCTACTTCCAGTAGTCTTCGGCAAAGCCTACTACAAGTAGACAGAGTCAGAGAGGCAAGAAACGGCCCGGCTGCGGATCTCAGACCACCATAGAAGTCTGCAGTGACGACGATCATACAGTAAATGTAGGCAGTTAAGAGATGGTGGCCTCTGATTGGTCTATATTAGTGTGTGGAAATTATTGTCAGCTTTGCTATAAGGCATCAAATAAATCACTAAACTGTACTGATTCATAGAATATAAATTGTGACACACTGGCCCTTTGGTTAGGCACTGGTGGGTGGCATTAAAAAAATAGTGAGCACTGTTGAATTATTAGGTGCAGAATAGGTCAAAATGTAGGTGGGTACGCATGCAGGCCAATAGAAAAAAACTGGATTGGTCAAACCTATATTTTTTTCATCTCAGATTAAGGATAAAAGATGTATCTAAAGATTTGTGGTCATTTTGGGCGATTTGAATCATTGTAGGCGGGTTTTATCGGTGGTTGAGCTATAATAGATTATAGTGAGAAATTTTTTGGTGGTCCGAGACCTTAAGTGGTGATATGACAGTTAGCCAGAATAGCTTGGAAATGCTCAAAAAGCTTTTTTCTTAGTTGGATTTGGTTAGTTTGGATAGATTAATGCTGAAAAAGGTGGAAATTTGCATGAAAAGTACGGAAAATGGAGAAAATCCAGGATGTAGGGCTATTGGTATTATTGCGGACTTCATTGATTCTGACTTAGAGGCCTTTCTATGCACATTACCACATTTTTAGAGTTACAGGGATGGATCAATTCAAGGATTTGTGGGCAAAAATGCTGAATAATTCCCTCTTTGGGCTTTTTTAACCTAATGACATGCATATTTGACAGAATGTAGGATTGAAGGACACTCAGGCCCTACTTGCCGATAGACGGTGTACAGCTCCATTGTCTAATATCAAGCCCTTGCTCAAGTCATAGAACAGTAAATATTAAAGCTTTTATCACAATATTTTACAGAGTCATTCCTAACATATCTGGGAATATGGACATAACATAAGAACAGCCATGGATAAGGAATAAATCCAGGAAAAATAGAGAAAATGTCAAAATATCTCTATTTTCAGTGCACATTTTGTCAATTTTGCATAATATTTCAACACTCCATGTACAATCTAGGGGTCAAAGCTTAGAAAAAGCAGTTGTTTCATGTAGGAGACCACCTGGACGAAATCTGTGCTGAATTTCAGGGTCCTGGGTTGAATATTTCTTGAGAAAACAAGTTAAACATGTATAGGGTGTCGGAGAGTGAAAACAGCCTGAAAAAGAGACCATTTTCCAGGGTTGCGAGGGCATCGATTACCTCCATGGTCTATAGTTTAGGGGCTCACAGGGCACCTCACAAGTTAGAATTTGATGAATTACACCTAAAAGTTTGTATAAGTGGTGTTTGGGGTAAGTTTTAGTCCTGACCCCCTCCTTTAAGATCTCGGACCACCATAGAAGTCTGCAGTGACGACGATCATACAGTAAATGTAGGCAGTTAAGAGATGGTGGCCTCTGATTGGTCTATATTAGTGTGTGGAAATTATTGTCAGCTTTGCTATAAGGCATCAAATAAATCACTAAACTGTACTGATTCATAGAATATAAATTGTGACACACTGGCCCTTTGGTTAGGCACTGGTGGGTGGCATTAAAAAAATAGTGAGCACTGTTGAATTATTAGGTGCAGAATAGGTCAAAATGTAGGTGGGTACGCATGCAGGCCAATAGAAAAAAACTGGATTGGTCAAACCTATATTTTTTTCATCTCAGATTAAGGATAAAAGATGTATCTAAAGATTTGTGGTCATTTTGGGCGATTTGAATCATTGTAGGCGGGTTTTATCGGTGGTTGAGCTATAATAGATTATAGTGAGAAATTTTTTGGTGGTCCGAGACCTGCGACCCGCAGCAAGTGAGCGATGATAAGTGAAATGACCAGATTCTGTGAATTTTCTACGTCATGCTTATGAACACTACATGTTTACAGCTGATCATGATATTCACAATAACTTACTGAACATAAATTTCTTGTCCATCGAGAGTAACTTCTTGTATTGCACTCTCATTTACCGTTTCTATACTAACTTCAACCGCGGTGGACGGCATCTTGCTTTTGTTTATTGCGATTTCTCGCCGTCTCGCGAGACGGTGTAGAACCACTTCCGATTGCTGACGGGGCATGCGTGCGGCCTAAAAGTGATTATTTGTGGCGCAAGGTGTTTACAAACTTTCCCATAATTTGGGCCCCTGGATCGTTGTCAACTTATTTCCATCAGGGAAGAAGACATTGCATCAGATAGCTAGGTATATAAGGTTATTGAACCAGGTTATTGCACGGCACGCTGTCAGTTCGGATAGCGACTTTTCCTTGGAAATACGAGTTATGATTGTAAGGACTCTCCCCAAAAAGTTGACACTGCCAGTGCTCAAATACCCACAAACAATTCCACAGTTCAAAATGATATTACGATTACACATACGATAAATTTATCTCAGATGTACAGATAAGTAATCGAAGCTTCATAACATTGGTTCAAACTTACCAGTAATACAGAACATTAGAGGCGGAGCGCACTGCAATATTCACTAAACTAAACCTACACAAGGGCCAAGCCACAAGCCAAGGACAGGTCCACTACAATACACAAGGCAAACAATCCACATCATCAGCTCTTAAATTGACACAAAGTGATACCGAACACGGATTGAAAGTCGAATAAGTAAATCCACGCAAGGAGCTCCTCCATCTCAAATACTCAGTGTATTGAATACACCCACCTGTATTTGACAAAAGAAGAAAGGCTCAAAGTTTGCCTATCAAAGCTCACACCTGGTCTACCATATTGCACAATTTTGGTAGCATCAGTATCAGTGTATCCATTCTAAAATAACAAGAACATTTTCATCGGTATCTTTTCATCATGGCAACGACAGAAGGACGCACTCCTAATGGGGCAGTAGGTGGTCAGGATCCTCATCTAAATGAACAAAATGATATAGATGAGCCAGGAAACCTATTTGCCCCAGATGACCTGGAAGGTTTTAATGGCGATATTGAAATGCATAGCATTTCTGGAAAGGTTGGTACACCTGTTTTGAATTGAAATAATACGGTTTTCAAACTGACGTATCGGGCCAACGTCGGACCAACGTTGGCTGCCCATTGGGGCGCCATAGGTCAGACCTTTGGCATTTTGCCAACATTGGCCCAAAGTTGGCAGGACATCAGCATAAAAGTGGCCGACCATTTGCCGAAGCTGATGTGTGCTGATCAAATGCCAATGTTGTGCCTATGTTGGCAATGTTGGGACTACATCAGCAGGATGACCAGCCTATGTAAAGCCGATGGTTGGGCCAAATATGAATATAGCTTTCCTTTCAATACAGCTAGGACTAAGTCTAAGTTACATGCAGCGTGCGCCCTGCATGTCAGGTATTGCAGTAATAACCAACATGGTATTCAGCAAAGACCGCCTTTTTTTTTAACTGGAATATGATTGTGGATAGCATTCACTGATTCAGCTGTCAATGTGTATTTGAGTAATTAATAGGTACATATATGGACTATCTTTCATTTCATTCAGCGGGTTTTAAGTAGTATATTTCCCATATTTCTTGTTGCAGTCTGTGTTAGTCAGTCCAACACATGAGGAGTATGATATGTTGGTAGACCGGTTAAAAGAAAGGATAATGGAAAACCAAGGAGAAACTATCTACGAAGTCGGAACTGGTGGTGAGTGTACTCCTATCAAACCTATATAAATAGAGAATACACGTACATGATTTTTTAGATGTGTAGTGGCCTATTTTAAAGTGTATATGTATACATTGTATTTCAGTACAGGACGGAGTATAAAGACCGAAGAGTGTTTAGATGAATTCAACTAATAGAATTCATTTTCTTTCAGAGGGAGACTCCCCTGGCTTGGTAGAGGCAGACATGGAAGCATCCATAGCCACTTTAATGTCCATGTCTGAATCACTAGATGCAGAATGTGTACTACTAAGAGAAAGATCAGTAGAAGGTGGTCTAATACGAGAATACTTAATTCGCAAAAGGACAGATTCCCAAGATTTCATGGAAGTCAGGTACTGTGTAGTTTGCATCTTTATCTTTCTTTTTTGGCTCAGTGGGCAGTGTCCCTGTTCTTTGGGCAAAGTAAAGTAAGGGCAAGGTTTATTGAAGACTTGCATGCTGTACTAAAAATGTGTAGCATAAACTAGAATAAGGTCATGTCAGTAAGAAATAAGCACATGGAATAAATACAAAGATTTTCTTACCAAGTTCATTTTAAAATGACCTACAGCTATGTTATCGTCTCATTGCCTAAAGCCTTAGCCATTTTCGTCAAAATCAACTGATAATCACATGAAGATATTCATAGCACATTGACATTTGGGATATTGTCTTTCAGGGTTGCAGTGGTTGGAAATGTAGATGCCGGTAAATCAACATTACTAGGTGTATTAACACATGGTGATTTAGACAACGGTCGAGGACTGGCACGTCAGAAGCTGTTCCGTCACAAGCATGAAGTGGAGAGCGGTCGAACAAGCTCTGTGGGTAATGATATTCTAGGGTTTGACTGTACCGGTAAGGTTGTTAACCAGCCAGACCATGGTCACCTAGACTGGACCAAGATCTGTGAGATGGCTACCAAGGTGATCACCTTCATCGACTTAGCGGGACACGAGAAGTATTTGAAAACAACAGTCTTCGGCATGACTGGTCATGCACCAGATTTCACAATGCTCATGGTAAGATTAAGGAAATACTTTGCTTTGGCCAAATAATTACTATCGGTAACCTTGTATTTGTGTAGAAATGAAATTTTGTCACAAAGATGGTAATTTTATTATCTTAACTCCCATGGTTGGAGGGTACTTTGGTTAAAAATACACTAGATTCAGATATTGTATAAGGTTGAACACAATCCCATTTTTTTGTACCTCAATTATGATTATTCATGTAAATAAGAAAAGTAACACCTCTGACACAAACCTTAATTTTATAGGTTGGAGCCAATGCTGGTGTAGTAGGAATGGCAAAGGAACACCTGGGGTTGGCACTGGCCCTGAATGTGCCTGTATTTGTCGTAGTCACTAAGATCGACATGTGCCCACCAAACGTATTACAGGAGACCCTCAAGATGCTCCAGAGGATACTTCGGTCACCCGGCTGCAGGAAAATCCCAGTCCTAGTACAAAGTACTGATGATGTGGTTGTCTCGGCAACCAATTTTACATCAGAAAGGTATTCACGATTTGATTACCAGAAATTAGTCCTTTTGGAGATGCAATGTGCGGTAACCTTTTCTAAAAAATAACACTTTATACCACTGTGCCTTTCAGAATTCTAGATTTAGCTTTATATCCACATATTACAGTGTTTCCACTGGAAATAAGTGGGTGAAATAGGATTATAACCGAATTTATGGAGGCCTACATGCATCTCTTTCCCATTAAATCAGTTTTCAGAGTAGATATCATATCTGTAGAATCCTCAACATACCACTGTATATCGCATATACTGCGTCTTATAGAACTTTCCAAAGGACACGGTACACCTTACAGGCAAATCTCATTGGATTTATAGTAAAACAAATCCCAGATGCACTGTGTAGATTTTCTCTCGAGTCAGGGTGAATCTCCTACACAGGATGCGTCGGCCAATGCGTCTTGCGAATAAGAACTCAAACAACATCTAAGATATGGAAACACTGACTTTACTCTTCTTGCTTTCCAGAATGTGTCCAATTTTCCAAGTTTCAAACGTAAGCGGCGATAACCTAGACCTACTGAAGATGTTCCTTAACCTGTTATCTACACGATTAGTCTTCAAGATGGATGAACCACCAGAGTTTCAGATTGATGATACTTTCTCTGTGCCTGTAAGTAATTTATAATGTATAAGGTGTATATATAAAGTGTAGTCACATCAAATCCATCCAGATATCTGGCTACTTTCCTGAAAATTGAAGATCCTTTCTTGTTTGATAAATTTTTTGGACATAAAGACATTGTTTTACGATACAACTATCAATTTCTACACGTCTTGAATTCAAAATTTCATGACAATAAAACGAATACAATTCATAGATCTCCATGCTTGTTTTCCTGCTGGTGAAAATACAAGGTTAACCCCTAGGTATATTTCTATGTAAAGGGTGTTGGAACTGTTGTCTCGGGGACTACGCTGAAAGGTGTGATCCGCCTCAACGACACCATGCTATTGGGACCAGACCCACTTGGACAGTTCATGAGTCTTGCTATCAAAAGTATACACCGTAAGAGAATGCCCGTCCGGGAAGTTCGCGGTGGACAGACTGCCTCTTTCGCACTGAAAAAGGTATGTACATCTTCAAATTATAGATGCCAACCTCATAGAGAAACCTTGATTTGATAAACACACTTTTCGTATTCATGTCTGTAGATTTGTAGAGTGTATAGGTTGCCTTTGGTTCTTAATCACAATGGTCTATTTAACTGAAAAGCCTATCTATCTATAAGAAAATGTTCTTGGCTCAGGGCCCTCCCTGATTCTATACTGCCGGGTAGGCAGTGGCGCACCAAAAAAAAAATTTCTTTTTAAATAATTCATTAAAAATAGAAATTCTTAATGGTTGTTGATAAAAATGTTATACAGATCATCAATTTTATAATAAACATTTCCATCAAAATAGATCATTTAAAGTATTGTTTTCCCCTTGAAAATTAACATTTAAAAAAAGATAACCTTCACAAAAAGTGATAACCACCCATCCACTTCCCCGTAGGCCCAACTCCCTCTCCGACAGGAAACCAAAAATTTCTCTCTTTGTTCCTATATAATCTGGTCAATTCACCTGGAGTTAATGACAACCGTCTTAATTTCAGACACTTCAAACTCCAAATTGACATTTGAATTGCTCAAGTCAATAGATTTATGAGGGAGGGAGATTTGGGAGGCAGGGGGCCAGGTGTCCAGAAGGCCAGGTGCCCAGAGGGCAGGTTCCAGGGGGCCAGCGCGCCAGGGGGTTCAGTAAGAGAAGATGATGCCAGACTGGTGTCAGACCATGTATAGATAATAGTCTCTATTTGTAAGTAATTAGTCAATATTTCACAAGGGCTGATTCCTGTGACCCTACAGGGTTGATAGAGGGTTTTACGGTACCTACCCTGAGCCTTCTGTGCTTCAATGCACAACGCTCATTTTTTTTGGTTACCGTCACTAAAACCACATTCATAACATATCATTTATAAATAGCAATATGATGGATTGTATTGTGTTTATAGCAGATCAAGCGGTCTCAGATTCGAAAAGGGATGGTGTTAGTATCGCCCCGCGTGGAGCCCAAGGCGTGCTGGGAGTTTGAAGGAGAGATCCTTGTTTTACACCATCCAACGACAATCAGCGCCAAGTACCAGGCCATGGGTGAGTTTTCATAGTGACAGTACAATCAGATCTAGGTAAAGGCATTGAGGGCCTTCTCTCAGAACTATAAATCATTGCCAATTATCAAGCCATGACAATGAAGTCTCAATAGTCTACAGTGCCAAATACCAGGCCAGAGATTGCTGTAAACTCCAATGTATAAGACACATCCGCATATATAAGCTGCACCAGGACTTTAGGAAAAGACTAAAAACCGCATAAGGGGTGGGAGTTTCTGGTAGGTGTTTTAGTTCCTTACATATAGTGTAGGTTGTGGAGAGGTGTTTAATAGTTCTGCTGAGGGTTTGTTAATTCATATGAAGTTTCAGTCCGTCAAACCCCAATTCAGTGTACCAATGTCAATGTTGTTATGTTATATAATAGCTAGTGTGTTTTAACTTTGTGTTACAGTACATGTCGGCAGCGTGCGACAGACAGCATCCATCCTTACTATGTCTGAGGAGCATTTACGTACTGGAGATAAGGCGCAGGTTCGCTTCCGTTTCATCAAGAACCCAGAATACCTGCGACGAGACATGCGCATGGTCTTCCGAGAAGGCCGTACCAAGGCTGTTGGCACTGTAACAAAGCTCTTCCCCCATGTAAGTGCATCAGCACAGAACACGCGGCAGCAAAGGGCAGCTAAAAAGGCGCAGGAGACGCACCACCAGCTGAAGCCACAGAACGAGCCTCAAAAACCGAGCAAGAAGAACCGACGTGGTCATGGGAGTGGCGCTAACACAGGCAGGGCGTATAATGGGACAGAGGAGGGTACTTCAGAGGCTGGTGCAAGTGGATCTGTAGCAGCGGCATCAGAAACACCCACAAGTCCAATACGAAGTGGTAGTGGCAAGGACAAGGCAGCCCCAGCAGGAGCAGCATCGGCAGCACGCCCTTCTACGAGTAACTCTTAAGTGCATAGTTCTAACGCGTGGCAACTTATCATATAATTGTTTCTGCCAGTCATACGAAAAAGGCAATCATGATTGTTCTTCAGCACTAACTCGCAGCTGATTATGCCAGATAGAACACACGCTGTGTGCTAGTATGTCAGGAGGTGTGTTTGTGTATATATGTGAATGAAAAGGGTGTGGTAAACGAGATGGCTTTTGTTTTTTGGGGCAGAAGGTAAGAGTGAAAAAAAAACCGAGTCATAACATATAACGATTGTCCTAAGATGGAGTTTATATTTATTGAGTTTATCTTTGAATTCATCTGAGGAATGGATTCAAAGTTATTCTATGGCAAAGGAAAGTGAGACGTTAAGAATTTTGGCACCGCAGCGTGTTGATTCGGATTGATAAACACAGATCAGGTCTCTAACGTTTTAGAAGGGAAAATTTTGAAATAGATTTTGTTTCAATACATTACATATTTCTTTAGTATTGTACCGGTGACACAGTTAGCCAACTCATGATCTCGTCAAGAACCAGTACATTTATTTCAAGAGAATTATGAAAGTCAGATGTTGCAAAGAGGAATGGAGTGTCTGGATTTTGATTTTTTTTTTTCACGTGTGCTTTCAACATTTCGTGAATCATAATTGGTTTTTATGATTAAAAAACTGCCAAATCAATCATTTGCTGATGATTCTGTTGTTCAGAGTTGCTCCCCATAGTAAGCGTTACATCCTAGATTCCGTCATTGCAGCCTAGGCTTGTATCAACTCATTTTGAAATAGCTGTTATACCCTCAAAACATGTTGCCATGAGGACCTACCTTGCTTGTATAAGGTACCTGAAAATAAATTCCCTATTCGAAAATAAAACCCTCTTTTACAATAAATTGTGCATTCATGTGTTCAAATCATTTGATTCCCTATGAGAAACTATGTATATAAGTTGAGTTATTTCCTGATTTTTCGTTCAATTAAAAGGTCTGTAATGAATGAATCAATTTTAGATTTTAAAAGCCTCCATGGTTTGCCCTTCCCCCATTGAAGTGGTAAACTGAATTAATTATGTTCGCATACAACATCCAGAGATATTGGTACAGCATACACCTTCAAACCCTGTCTAAATAAAAGCCCTGTTCATTTACTCGGAAAAAGTTCAGGCACCAGGATGGATTAAGACGTGTCAAAGGTCCCAAAAACACGAGTGGAATGTGCAACTGTAGTCAAAATAAACATCTCCAAACTTGCATGTTGTACATATAGAGTATAAACTAGAACATGTAGGGAACAAACATATTTCAACAATGATGTAATATGTCATAAATGACTGGTGAGTAATATGTACCCAAGCTCACTGTAAAGGCGACGCTTTGGGCATCTAGTGTTAAGTATATGCATACCATTTGGAAACCCCTTTTCCTGCACTTTTGTGTTGGGTTTACCCATATGTTCACCACAAATGGCAATGCTGATGTCATACTTTTGGAATGAATAGCCAAGCTGGCACCACCTCTATCAAAGTGGAACACTACCATTTCCTCAGTTGTGAGACTGCCCCCCCCCCACCCAAAATAGATAAGGAATAGGTAGCCTTTCCGAGTTATCAGCGTTTTGACGCTTTCCTCTAGTAGACATTTATATTTGTGAGGTCTACTGCAGCTTATACTTATAGCATCCTGAACTGACAGTACGGCTTGTAGACACTACCAAACTATTTTCTTCAGATTTTGTAGGAAGTTCAATACAGTATTAAACCAAAAGTAATTCCTGGGAAAATTTCATCCCTGAGGGAACCTCCCCTACCATCAACTATGATGTGGGTTACGCTACATGTGAAGCATGCCCACCTCGCCAACATATATATTGTGGCGAGGTCGCTTCGAGTCAACGACTTCTGCGGGACTTCGCGGGGCAGACTGGTTCGGTCCCGCACCGCGAGGTGGCGCGCCGCCCGTGGCGACTATATAACGAGCCGCGGTACGGCCGCCTCCTCAGTCAACCTCGACTTGTCGCTGGGTGCGGACCGATCCAGTCTCCCTAGCGAAGTTGGCTCTAGGAACGACGTTGATGAATGTTTGAGAATTGATAACATTACAACTGCTGTTTGTACTCGCCTTTTATTATACCGAGAATATACGGGTGTCACTTTCCCTTACTCTACTACAAACGCCTCTGGTCTTGTGTCCAACTTATTCATTACAGTGGTGACAGCGGGTAACTTGGTAGAAATTTTTATTACTTTCTCCTAAGGGAACCCACTGATTCGGATAGTTGGTCACGAAATCGGGAAAATGGCAAGTACTAGTGCGTCTAGTGATGGCCTTACAAGAGAAGAGAGGGAGGAGATGATGGCGGGGGTGAGGGGGACAGTCGTACAGATCGACGAAGAAGTTATGTTGCGGTTACCTCCGGGTCCCGCAAGGTCCCAAGGTCCCGCAAGGTCCCAAGGTCCCGCAAGGTCCCGCAGACCTGCGGTCCCGCAGTTTACCGGCACCTCAACCATCGGAACTGCCAACCACCGGGAATAATATCCTCCCACCGTCTTCTGAGCGAGCAGAAAAGAAGGAGCCGTTGGAAAAGTCGACTTTGTTCGCCCCCAGTGTTGCTGTGGCTCATACCTTGGGGGGATCTCCCGGGTTGAACCTAAAGGAACAACGGGGGCGAGGGCTGGAACCCCGAACCGAGCAGCCTCCCGCGGGGGAAGGTCTGACCGGAACGGAGGGTGGCCCCCAGTCTAACGGCCGGAGTCTGGTACCTCGGGGAAAAGTCGGGGACTTTGCCCCGATGGGTGGACTCGGAGTAGGTCGACTTTGGGAGCGGACGGGACCGGCACCCCATTCTGGTCTACAACCCCCCATGGGGAGGTGGCCGGAGATGGCGGGTGGTCCCTCCCCACCCCATCCTGAGACGGAAGATGAAAAACGACTACCCTCAGTGAGGCCCAAGGGTCGTCCTATAGTGTCACCCCCGGGGTTCTACGGCCGACCATCGACCGTGACTCAGGGTGCTTGGCCGGAGGACCACGGGAATAATTCTCCTTGGTCGATGCCAGCACCCCACGTCTCCTCATCACCTGACCCGAGGGCACATCGAGATCCCCACCGTCTGGGGAGGGGTACGTGTGGATCCGGATGAGGAGAGACGACAAGCCTTGTGGGTGCAACAATGGCGACTGAGTGAGGAAAGGCGGCGGGAGGAGGCCCGGTTGGCCATCCAGGAGGGAGAACGACTGGCTCGGGCCCAGCAGCTTCTGCGAGCGGAAGAAAAGGAGCGGGAGCGGTCCGAGGAGGAGGCGAGAAGTTGTCGCCTTGCCGAAGAGAAAGCAAGGGAGCTAGCGTCTTTGACGGAGCAAATGTCTTCAATGTCACCTGGTGAACTGGACCCCCCATCATCCTCTAATCACGCTCCGCTGATCAACTCGACTGCCCGAGAACTGGTACCGGAAGAAGGGCCTGCTCTGGCAGAATGGAAAAGATCAGCAACCGAACATGGGTTGTGGCCACCGTCACGATCTGGCCCGGCAGCTGATGCTAACTCGATGGGAAGTCGCTTGACTAGTAACATAGGAGGAATGGTGGGTGAACCTAACCCTCCCTCGTCGTCGCCTCGGTGCCTGTCTACTGACGCTCTGAAGGAATGGGGCCCCCGCGATAAGTTGTCCAAACCGATCTTTATGCCTGGTAAATTTGACGGCACAGGGCATTTACCAGAATACCTGTCACACTTCGACTTATGCAGAAGGGCCAATGGGTGGAATAATTCCGACGCGGGCATTTTCCTAGGCCTTAGCCTGACGGGAGTGGCCCGACGTCTGATATCAGGGATCGAGACGGGGACGGAGGCCGGGTACCTAAGATTGAGGCAGGCCTTGGTAAACTGGTTCCAGCCCCCAAATCAGAGCACCGTGTACAAGTCTAAACTACGTTCATTGGAGCGAGCCAAGGGTACTTGTCTGCAGTCGCATGCTGAAGAGATACAGAGATATATGCGCTTAGCATACCCATGTGCCGACGATTCCACAGTGGATATCATGTGCCGTGATCGCTTTATAGAGAGCCTCCCCGACGAACGACTGCGTCAGTGGATCTATCAGGCTATGCCAGACGACTTATCCGGCGCCATCCAAGTCGCCCTACACGCGGAAGCGTGCCTTCGGTCGGGAGGGGGCGACAGGGGAGCAGCGGCAGCCCGCGCGTCATCGACGACTATGGCTGAGGAGCTTGCCGCTTTGCGGAAGGAGATGAAAGACGGGCAGGCCCGCTCCGAGGCCTCGCTGGCTCGCACTGACGCGGCTCTCCAGAAATTGGGACGTCCTCAGGAAAGCAAGAGAAGGGAGTCAACTCGAAGCAGGTCACCTGTCCGTTGTTTCCATTGCACCAAAGAGGGGCACTTCCGGCGCGATTGCCCTGAGTGGAAGGCTAGAATCCATGAGGCCGAAGGACAGGGCCGTAAGGCCACCGAGGTGAAGCCGGCGAAAAACTAGACTCGGTCCTGACTGACTCCCAAGTCAGGACCGAGGATAGGCAGATAGAAGAGGCAACTACAGAAGTTAAGGGACGACTCGAGATGGGAGGAGCGGGCCTCCTGGTTGAGGGAACCATTGAGGGTAGACCAGTCCAGTGTTTGGTGGACACGGGTGCTACAGTAAATTTGGTGTCCCTAGTCTGGTGGCAGAAAAATGGGGGTGAGAGGGAACTCCCCCCCTCCCAAGAGCGAGTCTATTCTGTAGAGGGCCGACTTATGCAGCTACGGGGACGTTGGGAAACTGCACTGTCTTTGGCCAGGGTAGCCTGGCCCATCGTCTTACACATAGCTGATATGCCGACTGAAGTGATTTTAGGGTCTAACTTTCTAAGGGAGGCCCGCATGATGGTGGACATGGCAGGCGAACGACTAGTTCTCCCGGCTGCCCCGCGGACCACTCCTAGTGCGACTCTAGTTTGCCGGATAGTCAGCCAGAAGACTACAGTCCTAGCCCCGGGTTCCGAAACCGTCATTGACGGTTACGTGGTGGGACCGTGGAAGAGTGCCAATCTAGGTCTCGTGGAGGGCCTACGAGAGAAAGAGGACAAAAGAGGGCTCTTGGTGGGGAGAGGCCTGATAGACCCCCGTGAGAAGGTGGCTCCATTGCGACTATTTAATCCAGGTCAAGACCCTGTCATAGTCTATCGTGACATGGAGTTGGCCACGGTGGAGGAAGTAGGCGAGGTCCCCACAGAGGAGCAAAAAGACAGCCCGTCTCACTGTCGGATAGTTACGTCTGAAGATCCTCGGGTGGAGCCTATGGTGCAGTCTCTGGTGAGTGGGGTAGAAGGCAAGGAGCGGGAGCAACTAGAGGAGTTGCTACGCTCCCACGCTGGCGCCTTTCAACTGGAACCAGGGGACATCGGCCGGGCTAACCTCGTGGAGCACCACATTAGGACCGATGGTCATCCGCCAATAAAGCAGCCACCACGTCGCCTGGCCCCTCATCGTAGGGGCCTAGTAGACGAGGAAGTTGACAAGATGCTCGAAGCCGGGACTATTGAGCCAGCCGAGGGCCCCTGGGCGTCACCCGTGGTCCTTGTGCGAAAAAAAGATGGATCGATGCGTTTCTGTGTCGACTATAGACGACTTAACAAGGCGACAGTAAAAGACGCATACCCCTTGCCACGGATCGACGACAGCCTGGACATACTGGCCGGATCTGAATGGTTTTCGACCATGGATCTGGTCAGTGGATACTGGCAAGTGGCTATGGCTCCAGAGGACCGGGAAAAGACGGCTTTTGCCACCCATCGGGGATTGTATCAGTTTACGGTTATGCCCTTCGGGCTTTGTAATGCCCCCGGCACCTTTGAGCGCCTGATGGAGGTTGCCATGCGAGGGCTCCAATGGAGCTCTTGTTTGGTGTATCTTGATGACATTGTGGTCTTCTCCCAGACCTTTTCCGAACACTTGGCGAGGTTGGGGGAAGTACTAACTCGACTTCAGAAGGCAGGGCTAAAAGTTAAACCGACTAAATGCCGGCTGGCGAGGCGGGAGGTTTCTTTCTTAGGCCATGTTGTGAGTCGGGAGGGCATCTCCACGGATCCAAGGAAGATAGAAGCGGTGCGCGACTGGCCTACCCCTGCTTCACTCACTGAAGTACGCAGCTTCCTCGGTTTAGCAGGCTATTACAGGGCTTTCGTGCCTGGCTTTGCTACTCTCTCAAAACCACTAATCACCCTGGCGGACAAGGGCAGAGTCTTTCGCTGGGATCACGACTGTGAGGCCGCCTTCAACCGGATAAAGCAGCTGTTGACTGAGTCGCCTATTCTGGGATACCCCCAAGAGGAAGGACAGGTAGTCCTTGACACCGATGCCTCCGATATGGGTTTAGGGGCTGTACTGTCGCAGGAACAGAGCAAACGCAAAGTGGTCCTGTCTTATGGCAGTCGTACTCTGACCAAGGCTGAACGCAATTATTGCGTGACCCGGCGGGAATTACTAGCGGTTGTCTTCGGCTTAAAAAGATTCCGCCACTACTTATTGGGTCGTCGCGTATTGATTCGGACAGATCATGCGGCCTTGAAATGGGTCATGTCATTCAAGGAACCCGAGGGGCAGATAGCACGTTGGCTACAGGTGATGGACATGTTCGACTTTTCGGTGGAACATCACCCAGGAAGTCACCACGGCAACGCTGACGGCCTCTCACGCATTCCTTGTCGCCAGTGCGGTCGCTCCGAAGAAGAGGGAGATGACGCTACCGTCTCTACCAGTCACGTCTTCGCGATAACCCGCCAAGGTGCTTCTGATCCTGACCGGGCGGAGGAAGTACGGGGCGAGTGGCGAACCGATCAGAGGGAGGACCCCCTACTTTCTCAGGTAATACCTTGGGTGGAGAGTGGCACCCCACCTACGGCAGAAGAACTACGGGGAAAATCATACCCGCTTCGGTCTATGGCGGCACAATTTCAACGTCTCGAGATCCGACAGGGTCTCCTAGGTCGGTGGTGGTTCGCTCCGGGCACCACGCGCCACTTTCAGCTGGTGGTCCCCGAGAAGCGAAGGAGGGAGGTCTGGGAGTCTTGCCATGGGGCAGGCATCGTGGGGCACTTCGGTTGCACCCGAACGATTCGGAAGTGTGCGGAGCGATGGTATTGGCCGGAATTCAGGCGCGACTTGACCTACTGGGTGGCCACCTGCCCGGAGTGCTTGGAGAGAAAACCTCCTCATGCACCACACCATGCCCGGATGGGGCATGTCCCCGTCGGTCTTCCGATGGAACGTATGGCGGTCGATCTTATGGGCCCTTTTCCGACTACGCCTGAGCCGCGTGCTAACAAGTACGTTCTGGTCATGATCGACTATTTGACGAAATGGGCCGAAGCGGTCCCTCTCCCAGACCAAGAGGCCTCCACAGTAGGCCGAGCCTTCGTTGAAACTGTCGTCTGTCGTCTCGGTCCCCCAGCAACGCTCCACTCCGATCAGGGAAGGAACTTTCAAAGCCGACTGTTCCGGGAGACGATCTGACTGTTGGGCATCCTCCAAACTCGCACGTGCGCCTTCAACCCCAAGTCGGATGGTCTCGTCGAGAGGAGCAACCGTACCATCGAAGCCCTGTTGTCCGCCGTGGTGGCCCGGGACCAATCCGACTGGGATTTACAGCTTCCGTTCGTGATGGCGGCCTACCGCGCCTCCTCTCACTCCTCGACGGGCGTCTCTCCTAACATGATGATGTTGGGAAGGGAGACCATGGTTCCGCTGACAGTTCTGTATCCAGAGGAGGAAGAAAAGCTCGGGGAGGGGTCGGAAGGCTATGTGGCCCGTCTTCGGCGGTCTATGGCATCTGCGCACGAGGTGGCCTTGGGTCACCTGGGTACCGCAGTGGCACGGCAAGAGAGAAATTACAATTTTCACGCCAGGGAGCGAACAATTGCAGTTGGGTCTACCGTCTATTATCTACACCCGATAAAGAAGAAAGGGGTCAGCCCTAAACTCCAACGGTTCTGGACGGGTCCCTGGGAAGTTACTCGTCACCTGGCCGGCTCCGTCTATGAGATTCGCATGGGACGAAAAACGAAAATAGTGCATTGCGACTGGTTGAAGGAGGTACCGCCCCCCCGGAAGGGGTTCACCCGCTGCCCGCCCGGACCCCACCGGAGGAACTCACCGCCACTCCCTCGCCGGATAGAGAAGGAGAGGGGTTTGTTCGAACAGTAAGAGGCCCCCCTGGAGGGGGGCCGTGGGAAGGAGGGGATACCGTCTTTTACCATCCAGCCGCCAAAGGGGGTCGACGACCACCGTCTAAAATAAATTGGGACGGCCCCTGGAAGGTGAAAGCAAGAAGGCCGGACGGCTTCCTGGTTCTGGAAAAAGGGGCCGTAGAGGTGCTCGCCTTGTCTTCCCTGGTACGGACAACGCCGTCGGGAAAGGTTAACGACTTGTCACGAGGAGGTGCCCCCCGGGCCTGCGGCTGGCACCCCCTTGGTTGTCAGGGCAACCAACGGTCCCGCAGCGCTCCCGGGAGCGGGAGGCGGGAAAACTGGACTACAAGGGGGTCCCGCAGATTACGTAGTGTCCCGCAGCGGGACGCCGCCTCTGACGTCACAAAAGTACGGGAGGAAACTCAGCCAGAAATGTCAGTGTGGGACAGACTAGGGAAAGAGCCAAAAATGCCAGGAAATTCTAAGAAATTATCGTCCTATGTTATCCCTCGAGTGGCTAACTCGTCAGAGAAGCGACAGCTGTCACCGGGTCCCGCCGCGGGACCGCTGCGGGGCCGCAAAAACGGTAAACAAGGGAGTCCCGCACCGTCTAGAACCGCGGAGGGGAGGAAGAAGGAACAGCTGTTATCCTCTTAAGCCTCGGGTGAGTTCAGGGAGAGGTGGCGCCCGTCTACAAGGGAGAGGGAGGCGAGAGTCGCCTGAAAAGTCATATAGGAACTGCAGATCGTCGGCAGACGACCGGAGGGGAGCCCCTGGAACAGCCAGGTCCCGCAGTCCCGCAAGGTCCCGCAGTCCCGCACGGTCCCGCAAGTGTCCACACGGCATCATGAAGGGGGCCCGCATTCCCTGTGATATCTGCGGAGCCGATTTTTCCCGGAGGCAGGCTATGATTAGACACCGTAGCCGGCAGCACCCCGAGGGAGAGCTAGAGGGATGGTTCTGCCCATATAGGAAGACGGGATGCACTTACGCCACCGACGCCAAGAGGATATGATCAGACACATCCGCAATAAACACCGTAAGCAAGGGGGGGCGGATCACCCTTGGGTGAGAGACAGCAAGCGTATGCCCAAACCTCGGGTGGTGCCCAGGCTCGCCCAGTCCTCCCCCTCCCCTAGGAAAAAGGTGGCCATACCAGTGCCCTCGGAATCGTCTGAAAGCGACGACGGGGAATCCGAAGACGAGTCCGGTGGCTCCGCCCACTCCTCTCCAGAGTCCAGCCAACCGTCCGAGGGGGAAGGAACTCCGTCTCCGGTGCCGCCTAAGAAGGCCCTCCCATCTCAGAAGAGCCCAGCTCTTCCCCGCCCCTGGAGAAGTGGTGATTTCGGCGCCAGCCCATCCATTAGTTTGGGGTCCGCCGTATCACCCGTCTTGACGCCCGCCAAACTACTCCCCGACGCTAAGAAGGGGTCGAAGCGGAAGAAGAGCCATGATCGTTCCCCTAGAAGCACCTCGGCGAGCTCTGCCCGGCCTACCCGCTCCTCCCCGAGGAGCTCTAGCAGCTCGACCCTAGAGAGGACACGCCGCCGACTCGACTCCGGCTCGCCACGGGGCCGGAAGCGAGACAGGACGATCGGCACCCCAGCTCCTCCATCTGAGACGGCCACCCAGGGGGAGACGGTGTTGGAACCCGCTTCACAGCCCACTACGACTCCTCCCCCTGCGTCGTCCCCCCTGCAAACACTTGCTTCACCTGCTGCTGCCGCGCCCAAGAAGACGGGAGCCCTCCAGGGGGAGACAGTGTTGGAACCCGCTTCACAGCCCACTACGACTCCTCCCCCTGTAGCCCCCCCAGGCCCCCCAGGGGGAGACGGTGTTGGAACCCGCGTCACAGCCTATTACGACTCCTCCCCCTGCTGGGCCTACCCGAGTGGCACCCCCGACTCCCGCAACGCTGCCCGCTCCCACCCTAGTCAGCTGGGGTCCGGCGACTAGCACGGCCGGCACGCCCGTCAGCAAAGAACTACTGATGTCCCTGAGCTCGGCGTATGTCTCCGAGGGAACCAGTAAGGAGGACATGGCGAGGAGGCTGACTGACCTTCTGACAATGTGGGGTGTGCCTACTACAGCAGTCACCTCTGCACCCAGCGTTACTGCCCCGACTCAAGCTACGCCACAGGCGTCAGCGACACCTAGTGTGGCGGATACCCCCGCGGTTACGGCCACCGCTACGGCCGCACCTGGTGTGGCGGATACCCCCGCGGTTACGGCCACCGCAACGGCCCCTGAGGATCCGGTACAATACAAGAGCTTATCTCTGTCTTTGGAGGAGGAATCGAAGGGCGCTCCCACGGGAGTGGATCTCAGTCCTCTCCTGGAGGCACTACCAGGTAGCCCACCGACAGCGTCTGCAGAGTGTCCTGCTTCCGGAGATGACGAGGGGGCCCATACAGGGTCAGCGCCTCAAGAGTCATCGGCCGCCGACCTTCCCTCGCCTGTATGGCCCGAGGCAACATCGGATCCCGGCACCACATCGCTGTCAGAGGTGCAGGTACCAAGCTCGGTGTACGAGGGGACCCGTACGGGGTCAGCGCCTCCCGACACCACCGCCTCGACGTCAGTACCTTCAGCTCCTGGGGTAGTCCAAGGGGGGAAGCATATCCCGCCCGGGGACACTTCCGCCGTCCCTCAGTCGGCAAGCTCCCCGTCCAAACCCATCGGTCAGGACTACGCATTGGCCCTCCCATCGACCTCTAACGTCCCCGCCCTCAGTGACCCCTCTCGAGTGGACACTTCGGCCGCCACCATGGGAGGTGTTGCACTGCAGCATGTCGGGGAGGATGAGGCCGCTGCGGCCGTACACCATTTGTTAGCCGCACAGACGCCTGTAGAACTAATCCCCACGCTAATTGCTCTCACACCTGAGGAGGTCGGCGAGCTGGGACGAGTATGGGACCGCACCAGCCCAGTGGAGTTGGTCAGACTAACACCGGTCGTCTCCATGTCGACTCAAACGGAGGGGGACGAGCCAGCCACCCAGCCCGACGCCAAAACCCCATCATCACGCTGGCCGGGCGGGGAAATACTTCCAGACGAGAGAGCAGACCTGGACGCCTTACCTCTTGCGACCCCCAAAACGCGCCTCTGTCCATCGGATGAGGAGTGTGGGAACCCCCTTCCCCCGGAGTGGGATTCGCCCCCTGCCTCGCCCCGGCGTCGCCCGAGGAATGCCGCTCCAGGGCACCAACACACCGCGGCCAGAGAGGAGTCTCCACCGGCCCCTGAGGTTAGGCCTCACCCGATGCCACCCACCTGGTCATCGTTCCGCCATACCCCACCTAGCACCCATAGGCGCTGACGTCCCCCACCATCTAATATGCCACCAGCGTGGTCACCATTCATGTTCATGCCATGGTGGCATGTCAAAGGGAGAGACCCCGACCCGCTGGAACGGTGGGCAGCCTATATGATCCCTCCCAGGGACCTAGGTTCTGGTTATGGTGCCATCACGGGTGATCTCGACAGTCATCTCAAGGTCCATGATGCAAACACCTACACTCGGTCGAACACCACATCCACTACATACCGACGCGTGGTACCCCCACGCCCCTCCACCTCAACAGCGCGAGTTGGACCAGACCAGCCAGCTCGACGTCGTCCTGCACCATCCGCGGCTCGGGGAGCCCCGGAGCCACCGGAACCTACGGCCGCCCGACCTTCAGACGCCTCGGGTGACCGTCAACCCCCCACTGTCGACGAGGAGGAGGTGAGCCGCACGTCTCATCCGCAGGAGGGTTCCCCGGCTTCGGTAAGTGAAATTCGCCTGTTGACAGACCTGAGAACCACACACCCTTTCGGGGAGGCCCCCCCTCACCAGTAATTGAGGTGGGGAGGGGGTGGAAGTATTATCGACTTGTATCGTCTTGCGAATTGAGCCAGCCTGCAGTATATGAGGCTGAGTCGTCTGTAGTAACCTGTTATGTTATTCGCCTTATCGTAATTAGGGTCATCAGTACTGTGAAGGCTCAGGAAGGACCCGACACCAGCTTCCCTCATGTGGGATGGGGGAGCACAGGAGATGCGCACCGGGCTGCGACTAACCAGTTAATCAATGTTCCTTTGTGGTTGATTGCAGCACTCACCAGCAACGGAGGAGCAGTGAGGCCGGTGCGGGACCCTCCGAGCCGAGGCGTGCGGCTCGGATGAGATGACACTGGGGCTGTCGCCCCCCAGGTCATGCTCACCCTCGCTGGGGCTGTTGCCCCCCAGGAGGCCCTTTTGGAGGACGCTGGGGCTGTTGCCCCCCAGGTTCGGCCGACACCCGCTGGGGCTGTTGCCCCCCAGGAGAGACAGTTTGCAACTTGTGCAGTTCCTGTTGTTGCATTGATGTTTGCGTTACTGTATATGGCATGGATGATCCTTTGTACTGTGTTCGCCTATACGACTGAAGTTACTAGGGCAACTGTACTTGCCGGTGTGGTTACGACTTGTGCAGTCCCAATTGCTGCATTGTTATGTGTGTTACGATGTATGACATGTACGATTCTTCAAAATGTATTCGCTTATATAGCTGAGGTTGCCATGGCAACAGCATTATTTGGGGTGATCATACTACTGATATCTGTTGAGGGGCCTACCGCGACTCATTTATCCTGTAGACCGAGACCGGCTGTGTGTTACATGACCTGTGCGGCCTGGGATGCTGGGATAACCGAGGGTGCCACCAGGACGGGGAATGCGTTCTTGTTGCCTGTCACTATGGAGATTCGACTTGGGGAAATGTTAACGACTCTTTGTCTACTATTGTACGTCCGGGGACTTAGTCTACTACATAGTCAGGTTCAACCTATTGTCGCCTGTTGCTTATTCGGCTTTAGGATGTTTGGGCTAGTTATTCAAGTTACTATGGGAACCGATTCGACTATGGCTGATATTGTCCTCGAGGGGACCGCCGTGGGAATCACCAGCTTTAGCCTGAGTGCGCTCGATGTCGCAGGGCTATTTAATTTAGGAGGTTCATATAGCATAGCCCTATTCAGTAGTTGGCGTATAGGGGCGCCTTATTGCGAGTTCATTAATTATAATAGTTCATGCTCCCCCCTCTTTTCTCGATGTATAGAGTTTGAATTAAAGGGGGAAGAGTGTGGCGAGGTCGCTTCGAGTCAACGACTTCTGCGGGACTTCGCGGGGCAGACTGGTTCGGTCCCGCACCGCGAGGTGGCGCGCCACCCGTGGCGACTATATAACGAGCCGCGGGACGGCCGCCTCCTCAGTCAACCTCGACTTGTCGCTGGGTGCGGACCGATCCAGTCTCCCTAGCAAAGTTGGCTCTAGGAACGACGTTGATGAATGTTTGAGAATTGATAACACATTACAACTGCTGTTTGTACTCGCCTTTTATTATACCGAGAATATACGGGTGTCACTTTCCCTTACTCTACTACAAACGCCTCTGGTCTTGTGTCCAACTTATTCATTACAATATATATATATATATATATATATATATATATATATACATATATATATATGTGTATATATATGTGTATATATATATGTGTATATATATATGTGTATATATATATATGTATATATATATATATATATATATATGTGTATATATATATGTGTATATATATATATGTGTATATATATGTATATGTGTATATATATATGTATGTATATATATGTATATATATTGTAGCGCCCGTTCGTATTATGAATCGGGCTTCCCTAGCCCACTTAAAAGGGTCTATATCTCCTCTTTCCTATCCCCTCAGGATGTGTGTGGTGCACATATGCGCGGGCACTGACACATTCCTCTGTTAAATTATCAACCTGTGAAGCACGGGATAGCCACTTAGTGCCACTAAAGTGCTGTAAAACACAAATCAATCAATCAATCGTATTATGAATGATCGAAGAACACAACCCGTCAAGTAAAATTAACTTGCTTGGTTTATTGCCCTGGCACTCCTTGGCCACACCATCTAAATGCCATCTGCTGGTAGAAATGTCGTCTGCAACCTCCTCCGGGAGCTAGCTGCTTGACTGTTCACCTCGGGCTGTCGGCTGGATCTGACCTCCGGTGGAACTAGTCGCGCTTTATATACAAGTCTCCACCGAGACGCTGCCTCTCGTGCAGCGTTTCGGCGGACCACTCCCGAGCGTTGAGACTTTCCCCGAATGACTGCGTGGCAGTCATTCGGCGGACGAGCCTCTCCGCTACACTCCTCCCAACTAATTTAAAACTCTGGGGGGTGTAAAAACTAATACCCTGGACGGAGAACTACGTCCCTATGTTAACTACAGCGTCACTGAGAGAGAATAATAATAAAATGTCGTTATATTACATACACATGGTTGTTATTATTTACAAATGATCAATCGCAATATGGGCCCTTTCGCCAGTAATTCTGGGCCCCTAAGGCTTAAGGCCGTCTGCTTCTTCCCCGGGTCCACTTCCACCGCCCCGGTTGTGCTGCAGTGACACCTCTCCGGACTGCCTCCACCGACCTCCCTCCGGACTGCGCTCCACCGACCTCCCTCCGGACTGCGCTCCACCGAACTGGAAGACAGGACACCCAGGTAAGTTTTCATTTGGCAACAGGTTCGATTTGGTAAACGTTTCGACCAAAAAGACCCCCCCCCTTTTTCTTCCTTCTCTCCAGCCGTGTACTCGGCCCTGGGTTCCCCCTTGTCCTTCTCCCTCCTCTCAGCTCCCGCCGAACTCCTCCCTTCTCCGACCGTGTACTTCGGTCTTACTGCCTCCCCGACAACCGCTTCGGCTGGTCTGCTCTGTGTCACCGCTCGTACCATGGCGTTCCCCTCTCCCCCTGGCAACTCCCGCCCTCCGCCGAGGTCTCTCTCTGGTGGTACCTTCTTGATAGAGTCGAAGTGTACTACTTTCACACGGCGCCCCTTCCGTATGGTGAACAACACCTTCCCCCGAACCTGGGCCACCGTCCAGGGGCCCGTCCAGTATGACTGAAGCTTTGGAGAGACGCCCTTAATCTTGAGTGGGTGGTAGTAGAAGACTGTGTCCCCTTCCACTATGTTCACTGCCCCTGCCCTCACATCGTAGTTACGCCTCTGCCTCTCTACGGCCCGACCCAGCACTTCCCGAGCATAGTGAAAGGTTTGGGCTATCTGCACCTGCAGTTCCGCCACATATCCTTCCAGGGAGCTCGGCGGGGGCCCCGCCGGATAGAGTAGAGCCAAGGGGGTGGTAGTCTCTCGGCCCATCATCATCATATTGGGTGTTATGTTAGTAGAGGAGTGAGCGGAGGCTCTGTATGCTGCCATTACATAGGGCAATTTCCTGTCCCAGTCCCTCTGGTCCTTGGCCACCGTGGTGGCCAACAGCATCTCTATGGTTCGGTTAGCCCTCTCCACCATCCCATCACTCTGGGGGCGGAAGGCACATGTCCTAGTCTGGCTAACTTCCAACAACCCTAGGACCTCCTGGAACACCGCCGACTGGAAATTACGGCCCTGATCGGTGTGGACCGTCCCCGGGGGTCCCAGGCGGCACACAAACTCCTCCACGAAGACTCTAGCTACCGTTTCTGCCTGCTGATCCCTCATGGCATACGCCTCTGTCCACTTGGTAAAATAGTCGGCAATCACCATAATGTACTTGTTCCCTTCCCTAGTCACTGGTAGGGGGCCCATGATGTCCATGGCTACCCTCTCCATAGGCAGACCTACCGCCACATGCCCCATGGGTGCTCGGTGGGGTGGCCTGGCCGACTTCCTTCTCACACAGGGTTCACACCTGGCGCACCACCAAGTGGCATCCCGCCGAAACTCGGGCCAGTAGTAGCTATCCTGAAGACGCTGGATGGTTCTGTTCCGCCCCAGATGCCCCCCCCCGAAGCTTGAGCCATGCACCTGTCGGAGGACCTCCTCCCTCATAGCTCGGGGGACAGCTACCTGGAACCTTGACTGCCCCGCCGGCTCCACCCACCACCGGCCCAAGATACCGTTAACCTCCGCCAGCAGGTCTCTCTGGGCTGCCCACGCCTTCAGTTCGTAGCCAGCCCCTCCCAGTTCCGCCGGGTCCACCTCCTCCCCTTCTATCCACTTCTTCACTTGCTGCAGGATTGGGTCAGTTGCTTGCTCCCTTTCCCAGTCCAGCTCTTCGGGGGAAGCTATCTCAGCCGGCGAGGGGGGCTCCGGCGAAGCCTCCGGCGAGATCTCCTCCCCTACTGTTTCTGGGGGTGCTTCCCTCCTCCGCCCCTGAGCACGAGTGATCACTCTGCACACTTCCATTCCTGCCTCCTCTCTCCCGCACTGTCTGCACGGCCTACGAGATAAGCCATCAGCATTCCCGTGAAGCTTCCCCGCCCTATGCTCTATCCTTAGGTCGTAGGTGTCCATCACTTGCAGCCACCGAGCGATTTGCCCCTCAGGTTCCTTAAACCCCATTAACCACCGGAGGGACGCATGGTCTGTCCTTACTGTCCGCTTTATTTAGGGTGCGGCTAGCATAAGCCAAGACCCTTTCATGCCCCTCCTGCTCTTGAGACAGGACTGCCCCCAGTCCGGTGTCGCTGGCGTCGGTGTCCAGTCTCAGTTCCCCCTCCGGCCGAGGAAAGGCTAGGATGGGGGCTCTAATAAGCTCCTGCTTCAGATGCTCGAAGGCCCGCTGGCAGTCTCGGTCCCATTCAAACTTCCTTCCCTTCTCCGCCAGGCTGGACAGGGGCTTGGCTACTGCTGAGAAATCTTTGACAAAATTTCGGTAGTACCCGGCTAACCCCAGGAAACTGCGCACTTCGGTGATATTCTGAGGGGTGGGCCACCCCTCCACCGCCTCTACTTTGGCTGGGTCGGTGGCTATCCCCTCCTCACTCACCATATGCCCCAGGAACATCACTCTCCTTCTGGCCAATTGGCACTTGCTTGGTTTGATCTTAAGCCCCGCCTGGATAAGCCTGTCTAACACCTCTTCTAGGTGAAGGTACTCTTCAAAGGTAGATGCGAAAACTACGACGTCATCCAGATATACTAGGCAGGTCTCCCACTGCAGGCCCCGCATCACCACCTCCATGACTCTTTCAAATGTCCTGGGTGCATTGCATAACCCGAAGGGCATACGGCGGAACTGAAACAATCCCCGGTGGGTGGCAAATGCAGTCTTCTCCCTGTCCTCGGCGGCTATGTCCAACTGCCAGTAGCCACTAGCTAAGTCCAGGGAGGAAAACCAGGCAGCCCCGGCCATGGTGTCGAGGCAATCCTCTACCCGAGGCAGCGGGTAGGCATCCTTGATAGTGACAGCATTTAGCCGCCGATAATCGACGCAGAACCTCGTTGTACCGTCCTTTTTCTTTACTAGTACAACGGGGGATGCCCAGGGCCCCACCGCTGGCTCGATTACCCCTGCTTCCAGCATCTTATCCACTTCCTCGTCTACCACCTGACGCCTGTGAGGTGCCAGACGCCTCGGCGGCTGTTTCAGGGGAGCTGCGCCCCCTGTGTTGATGTGGTGTTGAGCCAGAGTAGTATGGCCCCTGTCCTCCGGCCCCAGCTGGAATGTGTTGATCCTACTCCTGAGCAAGGTGGCCAATGCCCTCCTCCTGTGCACCTCAGTCCCGTCCACCAGCTCAGCCACCACCTTCCTCCCTTCCGCCGTCAGTTCCTGCCTTCCCACCACACGACACCTTCCGCCGATCCCCCCTTCGCCAGCCTCCACCGAAGTCAGGGTTCCCAGTGTTTCGGCGCGGTGGATTGTCAAGGCTTCCCCTCCCGGGTTCAAAACCCGCACACATGCTTGCCCTTCCTCTGGGACTATTAGCCCTCGCCCCACCAGGAACGGGCTACTCTTTCCCGCCGATTCTGCCTTTTCCACCATCCCTTCCTGCCCTTCAGGCCAATCCCCTAAGACCTGGCACTCCACCAGCGCTTCCTGCCCGCCGGCTACCACCGCTGCTCTGGCACACACGATCCTCCGGACCAGCCCTTCTGGATTCGAGTCCCCCCCCAGGCCACGCCACCGATGCTTCCGCCATATCCACCTTGATACGGTGGTCCCTCAGGAAGGAAGCTCCCAAGATGGCCTCATTGCCAATCTCTGCTACTGTAAACTCGGTAGTCGTGATTGTAGACCCCAGTTGAAAGCTTCCAGTGAACTTCCCCCGCACCGCCATGGGCCTGCCGTCGGCGTTAAAGATGCCACTTTCGGCGGGATCCAAATCGGGGTATCCCCCTGCCCGTCTCCACCAGTCCACTGACAACAGGTTAAGGGACGACCCCGTATCCACCAACAGCTGTACCTCCTTTCCGCCTATCTTCCCAGCCACTATTATCCCGTTACCCCCTTTTTCCTGTCTCCCCTGCACCCTCTCGTCCGGCCATTTCTTCAACCCTAACAAGGCCGCTGGTCAGGGTCGATTCTAGTTTTCCGCCGGGCGGGAAGCGCTTGGCGGAGCTGAATCCACTTTCCTCTCGGCGTCTCCCCCCTTCTTTAGTTGGGGGCACTCCCTCTTTAAATGGCCCTCCTGCCCACACTGGAAGCAGCCTGTTCGCCTCCTGGTGGTCGCCTGGGACCCTGCATCTACCTTCTGGCTCAGCTCCTTCACCATGGCGGCCATCTCGTCCATCTTGGTGCAATAAGTTGTCATCTTCTCGGTGAGGGAGGCGTCGGCGGCTCTCACTTTGAACTTGTGTACCCCTTCCCGGTTGATGGTCTTCAGATAGGCCTCCGCCCCTATTGCTGTCATAACAGCCGCCTGCAGGTCCTTGGGCTGCGTCTGATATACCCACTGCCTAAGCTGACTGTCTCCCAACGCGGACAGGAACCGGTCCAGAACCAGTGCGTCCACCGTCTTTGCATCGGCGTCGGGGTAAGCTAGCCGTGTGTATTTTGTAAGTTCCTCTTGCAGAGCCAGTAACGTTGCCCCCGGCTTACGCTCCCTGGTTCGGAGGAGCGCTTTGTAAGTTTCCATCTGATTAGGCGGTTCGAACCTGAGTTCCAAGGCCTCCCTCAGCTGCTGATACCCTTCCGCCGTAGCTGGTTTAACCCCTGTAAGCAATCGCCGGGCCGGTCCTGTTAGGCTCAACCCAAGAAACATTCCGGCCTCCTCGGGTGTCCACCCATTAACCCTTACGCACAAATCAAAATGGTTGAAGTAGTCCGCCAAATCACCAGTCCCATCAAATTTGGTAGGTTTAATAATTGGCTTCCGCCCCTCGGCTGGTCCACACTCATCTCCTCCTCTTCCCCCTCCAACTTCCTCCTCCCCCCTCTACCGGCGACGACACCTTCTCCTTCTCCTGTCTCTCCCTCCTCCACCGGAGGCGTCCGGCCCCTCCGTGGGGGAATCAGGCGCCTTCTTAATCCCTCTCTCCTTTCCACTTTTATCTGTTCGGGGGGCTCTCTTCATGCCCGACCTCCCTGACCCGCCTCCGGTTGTCTCCCGTTTACCTCTCTGCCCTCGTCCCCCAGGCGTTCCTTGAACTCTACTTCTTCGTCCTCCTCAGCGTCCTCAGGTAATTCAGGTAAGTAGATCTCTCCCCCTTCAGCCTCTCTAGCTTCCTCCTCCACCTCCTGAGCCCTTTCTACCTCTCCCTCAGGCAGTTGAGGTTGCACTAGGGGTGTTCTCTCATCCCAAGCCCACCCCTCTGCGGCTCTTCCTTCCGTCGCAGGGGTTCCACCGATCATGGGAGGCCGCCCCAACGCCATCTCCGGTTTTCTCTGGCGGCCTCTCAACCCCTGTGGTCCACCCTCCGCCCCTTTTTCCCGATTCTCGTCCTTCTTTACCGCAGACCTCAACTCCATTTTCTTTTCTCCAGATCCTCCCTCAGCCATTTTTCGGTCTCACCGGACGCAGGTTCGTAGAAAAGTATTCAGAACACCGCTGTCACCAATGTAGCGCCCGTTCGTATTATGAATGATCGAAGAACACAACCCGTCAAGTAAAATTAACTCACTTGGTTTATTGCCCTGGCACTCCTTGGCCACACCATCTAAATGCCATCTGCTGGTAGAAATGTCGTCTGCAACCTCCTCCGGGAGCTAGCTGCTTGACTGTTCACCTCGGGCTGTCGGCTGGATCTGACCTCCGGTGGAACTAGTCGCGCTTTATATACAAGTCTCCACCGAGACGCTGCCTCTCGTGCAGCGTTTCGGCGGACCACTCCCGAGCGTTGAGACTTTCCCCGAATGACTGCGTGGCAGTCATTCAGCGGACGAGCCTCTCCGCTACAATATATATGTATATATATATATATATATGTATATATATATATGTATATATATATGTATATATATATGTATATATATATGTATATATATATGTATATATATATGTATATATATATGTATATATATATGTATATATATATGTATATATATATATATATATATTGTAGCGTTTTATCGGAGTCCACTATTGTAATGCGGAAGTATCACACAACTCGGCTTCTTGTAATTAATGACACTTTATTGCCTAGCATTCTCTGCCACACCAGCTAAGTATCCTTGTGTAAATCCTAGCCTATGGAGGGGAAGCCTGAAGATGTAGACACCAGCACCCGTGGATCCAGACTGACTCAAGGTGTCGATCCCCTCCTATTTATACGCTTCCCGTTCCTCTAACGCTGGCGTCTCCGACAGAGATCCAGCGTCGGAGGAACCCTCCTCCGAACGCAGGTAAATAGAACGTTTTGGTGTGACTCCGAGGTCGGCGGCTCCACCGCCCCCGCACCAGGACGGTTTCGGCATCGCCCCCGACCCCTCGGTCTACACCGACATACATATATGGTAATACGAGAACGTCTGACGTGACTCCGGGGCCGGTGGTTCCCCTGCCTCTGCAACAGGACAGCTCCGCCACCACCCCCTACCCCTCGGTCTACGCCACAATATATATATATAAATATACATAATATAACATTGAAGACGCCGAAAAAACAAGTAATTTTTTACTATTTTAATATCTTTTACCTAAAATTGGCAATCATTTTGTAATATAATTGTAACAAACAACCTCCTCAACCAATCAAAGTCTAACACAAATTTGAGGAGTAATCCTGCAAATTATGAATTCTTAGTAATAGGTACTGATTCACCTAGGGCGTTAGTACATTCAAACTACATAAAAATGTAGCTTTTGTTGGACAATATGACACTTTTTTTTCTTCCACCGAAAGCCCACAATTTCTTAGTTTAAACTGGAAAACGTCCAACTTACAGTATGTCAAAACAAAAGTGAACTTATTAGGTACCATCTAGAGATGTGTCGTATCTTTCATTGGCTGTTCGTCTATATAGAATCATTGATAGTGATTGTAAGCATTCCTGGGCCAATTGTAGGGATATCCCTTATCATGTATGCCCATGTATCATACAAATCTTATATTAAAAACATCTACGTAGTTTTTATATACAGTACGTCAACAGTGTAACACGGGTGGTTTCTTGCTTGTACAGTACCCAAATACAATAGTTCCCGCACACTAAAGTTTTGGCCATCAATACGGGGAATCAATGGCAGTTTTATTGAAACGATTTTTACTGTTCACATATCATTTTCTACCATATAATCGACAATATACTCTTCTCTCTTTTATTTTTCAAAACTACTCATACCGCTGGTTGTACATGCATTGGAATCTACTTGATACAAAGTCCTTTTGATTGTTAACTTACTATCTAAATACCAAAGTTTTCAGATCTGAATTTGACATCCAATCACAATCAGAAGCGATATACATGTATTTGCTATAAAACTTTCATCGTTGATGATGGTTGCCAACTACACAAAAATCCTCTTTCTCTACACTACGATGACAACCATCCCCGACCATACCCGTTATATAGATTGTCAAAAGGGTGAAAATTCCCATTATGGTTGATTAGATTACCGGCAGGATTAGAACGTCAGCAGAGGTGTATACGATAGAAATCTGACAGAAAATAGAGCAGACTGAATAGGAATACATGGATATACATTTATATTTCCATATTGTTTTCTATAAAGAAAGCATGACCGCCCCCCCAAGCTGTAACTTAATTAGATACAATGACATGAAACCAAATGTATCTTAATATCATGTGATAGCTATAACATGTTTCAATTTGTAAACAGTCAATTTATTACGTCTATGACGCATTTATTCTTCATTTTAAACAAATTCGAACAGAATCTATAACGTTGTTCCTCTCAAATCATAACAAAGCACTGCCAACAACTGACAAAACCACGACCATAAGACATTAATAATTATACATACACAGTCTACATACGCTAAGTTCATTGCTTATCTAACAAATCAACAACAAAACAAGGTGAATTCTTCATTAATCTCCTGACCCTCTTGTAACCCTGATGTTTATGTTCATAAAAAAAAAATAATAAAAAATCGGAAAACTAGGATACATTCACCAACTGATCCCTTATAACCACGTTTTAACAACACTCAAGACAGCCAACTGGTTCTTCTAATTAGCCCTCAAATCAAATGGAACAAACACATAAACTGATTTATACATAATGAAATATATGTGTCTGAAATAGTGTTACAAAGTAAGAATCTTATGTTCTTTAAAAGGAAACCTGTTCACCAGGAAGGCATCTATTTATTATCATTACTTATAGACTACACTTTTATGGCTTAAAGTGGACCGACTGACTAAAGGACACACTACATATCTCAACCCGATAACTGATTCACAATAGTCTAAACTTATGTTATGTACAAAGTAAGAAAAGCACTTCTATAATATGGTGTTTAAGCACATGCACATCTCTGGTAGAAAAGAAATATGAAAAATAGAAATCTTTGATTCTGTATAAATTTGGTCTTTCAAAATGGACCCCACTTTAAGTTCAAGATTAAATATCTTGTCTTGAAGCACATTAATTTTGTTTTGTTTTTGTTTACGTGAAGTGTTATCCTAGCAGTCAGATGTATGGAAACATTATACTTATTCAGAGAAAGGAACTCTGAATTCTTACGAAATTGCATACCAAATTATGTCTACCGGCAGTTATAGCTACAACTTAGGAGCAGTTATAGCTACAACTTAGGAGCAAACACACTTGTACCACTGACATGCTATTTCGTTCACTTACAATTGTAGGTCAGTAGGTTGAAGTAAGGATATACACATAGCCATATAACTACGGTAATTGTAGAAATTCAAAATCATACAAAAGGCAAGCTGCAGACAAAGGATCGTATATGTACTTGTTTCCAATCTACTGACTAGCATATGGCAGGCATGGACTAAAGACGTGTACATGCAATGGAAGCGTAGCCTTACCCATGAATCAGAAAACAGAGATTGGCACTCGTTGGGCCAACATATATGGATAGAGTAAGAGTCACTTATAGCAGGGTGCTGGTGCTCGGATCCATATGGGGCCTGTGCATGCTTTGAATTTGTTCAGCTTTAGCCCTACCAGCTGAAAAGAGGTCTCAGCCACGCCTTGTAAGCTCGAGACAAGAGATAGTACGAGTTCTCTTATATAAGGAATTTACACAGGAAGCTGCAGATATAGTGTTAACTCGTAGTGGTGAAAAGAACTGGCTGGTGGAAGACAAGTTTACTTAGGCCTGTAACAAACTTAACAGAAGTGAAATCAACTTTCAAAGCATGTGCCTAGCTTTTGTATATGACATACAATTTATCATATCGAGCTGCTGGAATGTCTATATTACTTTCTATGACATAATTTCCCTGCCATTTCTGTGTATTTAACAATAGTGTTAACAGACAAACAAAATCTCAACACGGTAAGCTGCACTGGATCAAAATCCTAAGATTAACCCTGATCATTGGAAAACTAGGTTAATATTGTGAAACACATTCACAGGGCATTGTATCCTGTTCCTTAGAATCCATTCAAACTAGAGAAAATAATTATTGCTTTCTATTCTGCACCATTCTTTCAAGATAATTCTGGGAGATTAAAGAAAGAAACCATAGAAATTACATTATCACGTCTGTAGCTCTTTGAACGCATACACTGGAAAAAGTTATGATTACATTCTTACTTTATCGACTCACACACATAAGCCACAGTATTTAACTGTGAATACCGATATAATAGGTATACAGGGCTTCCCAAACATCCACAAGTTTACACGCAGCAGAGCTCTCAATTATACACCTTACAAGTAGAAAGAGTAATATAGGTTATGTATACATAGCATAGTAAATACACATTATCATTGCACATTATGAACGTTGAGTTCTTTCCCTTATACATATTAGAGTTGTTTCTCCAGTCAAGGGTGAATCGTATAAAATATTGTGAAGAGTCACTAACACTATCTACCGCTATCTACTCCTTCGAGATAAAACTACATCACCTGATGATTAGGTTCTTGAGACCTAGGCCTTAAGTGTGATATCTTTACCCTCTATATTTTATATACAATCACCTTGTATATGTTACATGGATTCACACGAAATTCTATCATAAAGTCAATACTTTGTGAACCTTTTTGCGAAAATCTATGAAATGGTGGTCTTTACACGAACCAGCATTACATATCATTTAATGTGAGGATATAAATGGCCAGTTTTATTGCGATCTTTATTTAGATATATCACAATTAAAGCTCTTTGAGAAAAAAAGAAGATAAAACACTGTCACAGACGAGGAATACTGGTCTAGTAAACAGCTGCTATTTCTCTGATCAGTTTTTTTTTCTTACATAAGGCTTTCCATTGAAAACTGCAGCCCTCCATAAAAAAACTCAACTTAAACTTGTATTCTTGAACACAAGTTTTGCCACAGCTATTCATATCAAACTATGTCTTTCCCATAATAGACACGAGGCAGATCACTCGTATAGTCAATCCCTGACCCCATACACCATCGAGCTGCCAGTATGTAGAAATTTGTTACCAGAATAGCCCCTAATTCCCTGAGGCATATCCATGTTCCAAGATAAAAAAAAAGAGTAAAACTGGAAAATTCCCTGCACTTTTGACCCTGGTACACCCCTGAATAGTGAATAAGTTCAAAGAATGGAGCCTGCACAATGCTGTCTCTCTTCCTCATAGAAATCCGTGAATTTCTTTGACACTTCAACACACATAAGGAGGGTAACGTTTTCTTCATACCCTGAACCACAAATAGAAACACCACCTCTTCTTCTCTGTCATGTTATTTAAGGTGAATCTGATATAAAAGGTAAGCATTAGTCTGTGTGATGACTGGGAGGTATTGGAGGTACTGCGACTGAACCGTGCTGACAGCGTTATCCAAGTTAGCTCGGCTATACAGTTATTCCAGTTCCCAAGGTAGGTGGTTGGGCGGATGTTGGCGACCCAAGGGGCGATGATAAGCGGTTGCTGGTCGGTGATGTGGATCCATTAATCCGGTCTTGTGGCAGGATTTGTTCAACAATGGGTTTCATCTGCTCCCATACCATTCCAAGCTATCAACGAAACATTTTACAAACATAAGAATCATTTCTATAGTTTATCTTTGAGTTTGAGGGGGGGGGGGTTAAAGGAAAATCATACTTAATGGACAGGAAACATGGTTTGCCAACGGAGAACGCGTTTAACTGCACCAACAATCCAAAACTTATGAACTTGTAAAGCTTGGATTTTACAGTGCTAATCATAATTACATTTGTCATTTAAAAGATACCGATGTATGCCTATTGATTCGGACTACTGGCAGGTGCTGTTTAAGCATCGACATCATCTGCTCCCATGCTGTTCCAAGCTATGGAGAGAGAACATTTCCTTTTCTATTCTTTTTTTTTCATCTTTTGTGAAACATTTCTTAACGGCATTGCTTATACTAATGCCATCTTCATGGCATAACGTTTTAAGAATATTCAAAACTCTATTTTTCTGTGATGCATGACAAAGCGCAGAACTGCCCTAAAATATCATTATCTATAACATATATCGTCGCCTCAGTGCAATAGGGTTGTAACTGACATTTTGGCAAAATTGAGTTTCCTTCTGTTTCAACATCTATTGACCCTTATCTACCTACTATGGAAGTATTGAAGGTCTGTCTATGATATATGTGCCCACATACCCCAGTGTAATATGGCTCTCTCCACTGTGTGCTATACGGCACATGGCTATTGTATTATTGACCAATGGGAAGCATCCCTGGCATTTACTGCGGAGACGGGGGCTAAAGGTGTTAGTCATAGTGCAGTCGGGGTCTAATGGCGGCCTCCATAGCCTAATGTGCTAATGCCCTATAGTAAGGGAATCTGGGAGGACCTGGCGGGCCCCCTCACTGTGAGGAATTAGTACATTTATTAGTGGGGGATTTAGCACCTACAGGAGGAGCTCAAATCATCCCTTTGAAAAAGAAATCACTATAGACCATAAAACATTAGGGAGTGGTCATTATTTATCAACAGGGGGGGGGGTGGTGGGTTTTCGCGCGGACGCGCGAAAATTTTTTACGCCCCCCCCTCGACGGCAGTAAAAAAATTTTGCGCCCCCCCCGCGCCGGAGGCGCGGAGAGTTTTCGCGCCCCCTCTTTGATCTATAGTAGCGCGCGGGCTTTTTTGCTAAAAAGAGGGTAAATTTTTTTAGCCCCCCCTCAAGAGGGGTCAAAATTTTTTTAGCCCCCCCCTCGAGAGGGGTCAGAATTTTTTACGCCCCCCCCTCAAACCCACCACCCCCCCCCTGTTGATAATAAATGACCACTCCCTTAGAACAGTTGTCATCGGTTTCATTCACACCCCAATTGACAGCCCTGGAGGAAGGGGTCACTGGGTAAAATGTCTGGTGTATTTGGATGCCTTGGTGTAACCACCGACCACAGCTATAACACCCCCACTAAGAAGTGATTAGGCAGGCCTTTTGTCGGCCCTGCCAGGTTCTGGTGGACAACCTTTACCCTTCTTTTGCCTCTCTTGCAAAACTTGGAAAATGCAGATACAACCTTGTTGCACTGAGGCGACGATATACTTAATACATCAGGTATAATATAGGTATAAGGCTATAAGCAACATGCATTTCCTACCTCTGAGTGACCCCTAGCCTCCTCTGTTGCCATGGAGACAAGTGCCCGGTGCAGACTCACCAAGTTAGCGTGAATAAGCTGCGTCTCCATCTGCACACAGTGAAGTGAAAAGTAGTTCCGGTTCTCCATGTTGGAGATCTCACTCTCTTGCTGCAAAGTAGAATGGCTTATTTATAAAGCAGAGTAGCTTGACCTCAAAGTTGGTCCATAATGTGATAGAAAAAAATTGTACTATCATTTTTGAAATCATTTTGTACCCTGGAGTAAAGTAGCAAAATACCGGTAGTTAGCATTACTGCCTGAAGCTAATAGAAGAAACAGATCATGGGCTAAAAGTTATCTATCTATAAACACGCAAATGACTTACATGGGCTTCTCTCAGCCAACTACATATATACTGTGAAGACAACTGATCTTGCTGATTGTTTTAGAAAGAATCGAGAAATTTCATACCCGAAGAATCCTCTTCTCCAGTTGGTCTACAGCGTTTGACTCACTGCTGACAGTGGCAGTCATATGTTTCCGCTTGTACTGACCCATCTTTTGTAGCGCTCGCTGGTGGTCATTGAGTACACCTTTTTCATGTCGGTCACACAAGTCCTTCAAAAACAGAAATTACATACATGTACATATAAATTGCATGGTACTCCTCTTCCTTTTTTTAAAAGAACATCTTTGACTAAAAGAATGAATGCTCCAAATTAGCTTCTGACACGTCGCCATTCACGTCAATCATTTCATCCAAATTGCATGTACCTTCCTTATATTAATGCGAACCGAATGCCACTTATGAGGTTGGTTTTTAGTTTGAGTAACTTGCAACATGTAATGCCAGGTATTAGGCCTACTTGTGAATAAGACTATGCATGAAGGGCTTCTTTAACCTCCAGACTAAGAGAGATACTTTATGTGAAGTACGGGCCTTTGGTAAAATCCATAACCTGTATGCTGTTTAAAATTCAATTAACTTACCCTGTACGAATTTAGTAAATCTAGGAAAAAGTTAAGCTCTTCTACAAGACCACAGTCCTCCCGCGCTGCCTGTCCACTCGCCTTGTCTGCAAGTGACGCATGTTCAACAGAGAGATGCTTGAAACCACGCTTGAGTTGCGACCATGTTTCATTGTCACCTGCCGCCCAAGATGTTACATTTGTTGAGTCTGCTCCCATCATGCTGAAAATTCAGTGACGTTATTCAGTTTATTATTTCTGTACAAAAAGGTGTTGTATGCACAACACAGACAAGTTCTTGTTAACAGTTCTTGTGGCGCATATACAGGGTTGGGAGGTTTCCTCCGGGGGTGGAAAAAAACCGTAAAAACCATGGGAAAAAATGTCCGGAAGAAATAGGTTTTGTCCGCCTCAAAGTAGAAGAAATGGAAGAAACTGGAAAAATGCCCTTAAACATTTAGAATATAACCTAAAATGTCACCAAATACTACCGTAATCTCCCGCGTATAAGGCACAGCCCATGTAAAAGGCGCACCCCCAACTCAGAGAATGCAAGTCCACGTATAAGGCACACCTAAGACTTCTGAATTGATGTTTTGAAACCCTGCGTATAAGGCGCACCCCCCAACTAAGGGAGGCTGGTCCCCGTATAAGGTGCAACCAGAAAGGTTTGGTAACATAATATCTAACCAATACAAAAAATCCTCAATGCCCCAACTGGTCATGTATTTTCTTTAACGAAAGAAAAGGTGTAGTTTATTCCATGGGGCTCTATATACCCCTAAATTCCTGAATGAAGTATACCATTCTACTAACCATAAAAGTGTTTGTAAACATAAGTACACCCCACTCACTGAGAGCTTTATTAATTTAGTTTGTGCTGCCATCTGTTGTTATTCTAGGAATCATTTAAGGACATACAGTCTAACACATGATAATAATGCAAACTGTATCTTGATCATGATCATTTATAATCCTGTATTCAATAGGAATGATTCCTAGAAGTGCCACCAGATGAAGCCAGTATACCATTTATATGCACTTGCTATATGTTTGACTTAAGAGTAGATGTTCAAACTATGTTTAGATAATGTTTTGATTTAAATTCATTCCCTAACATGCTACAACATTGATAGAATGCATGAATGTATGAAAAGAAACCAAAAGAACTGATGCTATAATGTTAGAGATAAGTTCTACTTCTGGTCACATCTCATTTGTTAAATATTGATATTGGAGTGTTTCACTGATCATCTCTCAATTGAGATATAGAAAAACCCGCATATAAGGCGCACCCCCATCTCAAGGCAGGCTGGCTCCCGCGTATAAGACCCATCCACGATCTGACTCGCGTATAAGGCGCGTGTTTTAAAAAAATCCTCATGGAGGAAACTAAATTATGAATGGACGATAGTGTCTGTTTTGTGAACTGGACAAAATTACATTTCCAGTTCTTTTCAAAGTGAGACTAACTTCAACTGGACTATAAGATAATATACATGTGTCCTTTTTTATTCAAGGCACATGTATAGCTTTGGTGAAGATGCAGGGACCTAAACTAACTTTATACCTGTCATGAGTGAGGTCTGTATTCAATAGCTATTTGATGGTTTATAAGTCTATAAAGGTTTTACATTAGTAAAGTGGTTGACATTTGCTTGCATGGTTTCATGGATATACACAAGGCCCTTGTAGATAAGACATTTGTCTTATGGTTGTCTGAAAACTGACCATGATCTCTTGTCTCTTTTTTTTTTCCTTTTCTGATGATCATCACATAAATGTTAAGATACTGAAAGATGAACAACCAAACAGATATTGAATATATAGTCTGGTAATTGACCTGTATAGAATGAGACTTGGTCTACTGAGTGATACCATTCTTGACTATGTTTTGATTGTAGATATTTACCTAGTTTCTGCCCTTTTTTGGCTTTGAGATGGAAGAAACCCATTTCTTAAAGGACATTCTTTCCTCTGGTCTCCCCATTGTTTTTCTTATTACCATGGTCAAACTATAATGTAGAAGCCCTGGTTATGCTATTGCATACCAAATCTTCACTTTGTGCTATGGCTTGATATGGTCCAAGGGTAAGAATCCGTTCTCTTATCTAATTTAACGCTAACTCTTTAAGACTATGGAAGTGGACTTTTGAAAGGGGTGTAGTAAACACTAAATTGATCTAAATTCTTAAAGCAATGGGGTTACAGTCGAACGAATAACAAAACTCTTATGTCGGGCCTGGCTTCTATAGATCCTCATAGGTCTGTCTCCTGGCCATGGCAGGTGAATTTAGCAAAAGTCAGAGTATACATCATTTTTCCCAAGAGTGTTCTGAGTTTCTTCCAATTTCTTCCGGAAGAAACCTGGAAGAAACCGGACAAAATAGGTTTCTTCCACTGTCCCGGAAGAAATACCTTTCTTCCGGGAAGAAACCCAGCCCTGCACATATATTTCCAAAGCAGTAGATCTCTGATATTACATCAAATAAGAACATATCAAAACATTATTCAGAGGAATAAGACATGATATTCATGTATTTACCTTAGTTGTTTGCCAACTAGAAGCATATCGGCTGCATAGACAGTGTGGCGCTCCACCATCCGTTCGGCTACTTCTTTAATGGTACCAACACTATTGGCGAGCATCCTCATATGGTTCCGGGTATTGGTGAACTGCTGCTGGGTATCTATAGGCACTAGGTCCTGCCAAATACGAATATGTATGTTTCAAATTACAAGGTCTTGCTAAATATTGTTATCAAAGTAAATAAATAGATGTGTTTAATTCGCGGGGTTATCTAAAATAGCAGGTGCTTACCTTGGCTTTCAGAGCCACTTCATTTGTCATGAATTCATCTGGGACCCCTCGAAAATGTTCTTTGATTTTGTGTTGCATATCCTAGAATGAAAACAAAAGATGTATATACACATACACGGTAGGCTTATTACACTCTGAATACTGTGGCGCTTATTTGTTTATTCATCTGTAAATTACTTCTAAGAGTAAAATAAGTTTTTAGCATATGAAATTGAATTCAAATAAGTGGAGGCCAGATGTACATAGCCACATCTTTTCTTTACCTCAACAAGGCTCATGTTCATACTGGCAAATAATACATCAAAGAAGTATGGTATTTGAGAGAGTGAGTGAGTAATAGATGTTTAACGCCATTTCGACAGCTATGGTCATATTCATGGCGAGAACTACATTACACAATTTCACAGAGGAACATGACGGTGCCCGCGCATATGTGCACCACACACATCCTGAGGGGATAGGAAAGAGGAGAAATAGACCCTTTTAAGTGGGCTAGGGAAGCCCGAGTATGGTATTTGCAAACTCACCGATCCGCTGAAGGTCAAGAAATACTTGACAATTGTGTCTTCACTCAATACAGGGTGGCGAACAACTAGGTTGATAAACCGCCGTAGTGATCGCCGTCGCTGCTCAATGAACTCACGATCAGCTGCAAAAGGTAGAGATATTGTAATAATCCATAGTCAACTTTTCATCTCAATTAATCCACTGTTATCATAGGCCTCTTAAGCTCTGATAAAGAAAGTTTGTTAAGAAAAAAAAAAACACTACATAAAATGTCTAAGTCTGTGCCATAGGCACAATTCTGATTGACTTCCATGTACCATGGCCATAACTTATATACAGTGTGTGCATATACAGTGAAATTTCTTTACAACGAATCCTGTTACAACGAATTTTCGTTTATAACAAACAAATTCCATTGTCCCAAATCACCCCCATACATTTCTATAGTAAAAGAATCCCCTTACAACGAACTTTAGATGGCCTCAAATCGTTTACAACAAATTCTTTTGGCTAATACAATAATTTATCCAACCTTACAATGACTTCAAAAGAAGCTAGGTCTTTTGTTTGGCTTGTCCAACCGCTACATTAGTGAGGGTAAGGGTAGGGGAAGCTGGGAGGGGAGGTGTGAGAGGTGTCACAGGGTGTGATAGGGCTTCTATATTCACCTATACCTAGTGCTCTGGGTGAGGGTAAGGGTAGGGGGGGGGTCTGGGTGGTGTTAAGGTGTGTGATAGGGCTTCTGAGCCCGCTTAACTAGTGCTTTGGACGTGGATAAGCATAGGGGAGGTCTTGGTGCTGTTAGATTACCCTTAATACTTTCTTAAATACATGATTTGGATACAACGAAATTCGTTTATAATGATTTTTTTTTGCTTTCCCCAAGCAGTTTGTTATAACGGAATTTTACTGTAATATGTAAGTGCCCCTTAAGGAGTTAATCGTTAGTGGTGCAGGCGTGCTGGAAAGGTAATCTGTTTGTTTGTTTCAAGGTAAGGAGACACTAACCCTTTAAGAAGCAAATTAATGCATCATACCAACTTTACAGTAATAAGGCCTATGTATGGTTGTACAAATATGTAGGTGGCCTGTTAATGGGTTAAGGATTAGCAGGATGTGTGACAATGTCAATATTCTATTCCAATGGCTAAATAACCTGCTGTTAGCCCTACTTATATATCCTGTCTGCACTATAGATTTATAGAGGGTCCACTGTCCTATAATGTAACAGATTTTCCATGTTCATGGAGACACTGTATCGGCAAAATCATGCCCGGTTTTGGTAGAGGTAAATACTTGGTTGACGTCTAGTCGTTCAAGTAAATATGGTATTATAAAGTGATTTATATTAAATGTCACACCAACCTCCCATAAGCTTCTTTGGAGGAAGTCTGGGTATCATTCTATATGGATAACGAGCCAACAAGGTATCCTGGAAGGCTTGAAAGTCATTGTAGCGCCGCATGACCGTTGTGTTATAACGCTGAAAATCAAAGTTTGAATTACAGATTTACTTTCTTCTTGTTTGGGAAGTAACGTCAAGCAGTAGGACCTTAATAGTATCCCGGATATAAACTGCAGCTTAAACGCAAATTTTAGCCGTGCATAATATTCCAAAAGTAAGGATGCACGTTATAAGTACCAACAGTGAAAATGAAGTAAGTTTACGAAGCCTTTATTCCAGCCTACACAGGAAAAGAGGTAAGGTTGGGCATCTTGAGATGCTAAGGTACAAGAAATTCGTTTGCAGGTCAAGCATTGAAGATTATCATTTCTATTCAAGACACTCCTTTTCTCCATAACAACTGTGTTTTTTCCCCATAATATCGACCTTTCAAAGTCAGTATGATGATCAAATATAAATGTTCACTCGTGGCTATGAAGTACCAGCAAATAATCAGTACACTTTTGTATATTATGCAGGCCCTACGAGAGTGTATCGACATGGGTGATTGGCTTGTTGCACAAAGGTACCATTGAATGATTGATTGGCACTATGCTACCCCCAAAGTTAGACAGAAAATAGCTTCATTTGTCACCTACCTGACTAGTGATCTCATATTCCACATGTTTCAATATAAGTCCCTTCTTCTCAGGGACAAGTTCCACTTTTACACTATCAAGATTCAGAAGTTCCTCAAAGCGGTAACCAAGCATGTTGGGAGTCTTGTCCCTCCGGACCTTGATACTCAACTGTTTCAGATCACTTAGGTCGCCAAGTGTTGGCCGTGGCAATTCTGTTGAAATAAAAGTAGCTCAGTTATTAATGGTTGATCAAATGATGGATGCTGTAAGGTTAACGACTATTTGAATTATGATTTTATCTTTTCTTCAACGCCTCCCACCAGAAGACCAAGAGCCTGCAGTCGATTGATCAGATAGAGATTAATCTCACCTAAGAGATTCATGCAAGATAGTGACTCAACACTTTTATATGTTATACCACTGGTGGAATCTTAACAAGAAGGACGTCAGGGGACCACACTATTGTATATATACAGAGATGCCACTCACTGGCCGACAAAAACCAGGAAAACTGAACTTTGGACACATTTTCCCGGGAATTTAACATTTAATACAGAAATCTTGAAATGAAAACCAGGAATTCCTGGTAAACCAGGAATTCCTGGTAAACCAGGAAAAGTGGCATCTCTGTATATACAATAGTAGGGAGACGATAGGGATGTGTCATACCATGGAAACCCACTTGCTTGGTGGAAGGCTTTACTCATAAGTTCCCTCAATTTTGAAAATCACCTCAATTTCCTAAAAAAAAATCTAAGAAGTCACCTCCCTACACCTCACCCTGAGAATTATGAAATGATTTTATTATTCATAGATTGCTTAAGACATGCATTCAGTACCCAGATCACCTTCAGTGCAGGCCTGAATATCATATGACTCACGAGATAGTAGCATTTACTTCCATGTGACCTACAGTTTGTTTACCTAATCAAACCAGTAGGTGACAGGCCTGTCAATACCCCATAGTCGTGAACCCTTTCGGGGAGAAACGGTATGATCGGAAGTGTGTCGCTGGTTCCGGTGGTGAATATGCGAAAGTCTAATGCTCATATTTTACAAGCGAAAATGGCGCCGCGTTAGCGCTTCTCCTCGAAAGACGTAACCCCCCATAGTAGCCCCTTCCTCTTGTAGTGGTTACGTCTTTCGGGGAGAAGCGCTAACGTGGCGCCATTTTCGCTTGTAAAATATGAGCAGTAAACTTTCGCCGGAACCAGGGACACACTTCCGATCATACCGTTTCTCCTCGAAAGGGTTCACGTCTTGTAGTAGAGCACATGCATGCCATCTATTGCAAAAACGGTAAACTAAATTCACCACATAGGAACAAAGAGAGAAAAATCATTTCAACCAATCACAGCTCAGCAATAATTCAGTGCAGACAGCCAAAGGAAAGACAAGGTGCCGTGCATTATCTTTAATAGAGAATAGAAGGGTGTCTGGAATCCATTAAAAAACGAGTCAAGTAAATGGGCATATATAGATTGTATAATAGAGGTCATAGGCATAGGCCATAGGCCTTCAGTGTACGATGAGACATGCTTGAGTCAGTCTATGATGCTATCTACAGAGGTAGGTGACTTGTGCTGTCCTCTACAGTGAACCTAGAAAACCTCCTTGGTGGTGCCATCTCATGGGGAGAAGAGGAACTAGAACCCAAAGCTAGTACAATTAACATTAAAGTGACATTTCTTTTAGACCTTCAGGAAAAAATGGAATCTATATATGAAAATAAAATGACTGCACCTTTCTGTTGTCATTTTCATAGAGATAACTTTAGAATAAAATTTGGCTGTATCCCTGTCTCTGAAAGGGTGTTATTTCACATTAAGTAGCGTTACTTTGTGACATTTTTTGGTAACTACCGTAATCTCCCGCGTATAAGGCGCGTCTTATACGGGGGGTTTTAGTTCTCATTGGATCCACAAGGGGGACACCAAGACCTTTCTTTTGATATCTTACATGCCCCCTTGGTCAAAATAGGACAAAATGGGGCCCAGGAGGGCCCAAGGTGGCCCAAGCTACCCATAGGTTTTTGAATTTTGAAAATTCATTCAGTAGAACCAAAGTTATGAATTTTTCATTTTTTTGAGAATTTTCCAAAACTCTAGGTGCGCCTTATACGCGGGCTGCGCCTTATACGCGGGAGATTACGGTACTGGAAAAATAACTTTTTTTTTTCAAAAAAAATGTTAAAAAAAGAAATGAAAGATAAAACAAATATCCTATGACCTATATATCATTTTCAACTTGTTACATGCATATTTTCTAGGACATAGAACCATAAATGTAGAAATAGGACAGAAAACATTGATATTGAAAAGCCCCTTCAGAAAACGCGTTCAAGTAACCAATAGAGCCGTTAGGCGTAGAAGTGTAGATCTATGGTATTACTTGACTCGTTAATTATTCATATAACAGATCGTCTCCATAAAAACACTGATCAGCATGAATGTGAATTGCAAATATGGGGATACCTTGAAATGCAAATGCAATATGTTGAACATATCACACGAAAATGATACTGTCAGTAATCATAGACATAGACTTCTAGAGCAACAAGAGCGATATCAAACGCCTCAAACAGAACACATAAGACAAGTCAAACCCATTTCCTCTGACCCCCACCCGAATACAACACATGCCAGAATAGCTTACAATCATAAGACAACTTAGGGATGATTAAAAATGCCAGAATGAATTGATATAAGTCAAACGCAAACCATTACATCTTAATAAGAGGGCGGGGTACAGAAATGCATAAATTTTATCTTACCTGCATCTGTAAACTTCTCTAATATCTTTTCGTTGATGGACTTCCCTTGTTGTGCCAAAGCAGTGAGAGCAAGTGCTTTGTAGAGTCCAGTCCTCGTGAGAAAACCTTGCCTGTTATCCACTGCTTCCCATATCTGAAAATAATCAAGTGCATGTCGACATCAGGGATGAAAGTCAGTGAGCAAAAAAATCCAAGAAATACTCAATTAGAGCCCCTGAAATAGAGGTTTTCTATAGTAATGTATAGGTCTTTGCAGCTTGAAAATACCTAAAATTTCACGTGGTTAGAATATCCCAACATGGATGCCACAAAAACTTTTTGTTGCTTAGCCATCATTGGTTTTGCAAATAAGCCTCACCTTAGGCCACACCAAAAAAGTAAGTTGGTCTACGGATCGCCCTCTCCATATTTTCGGATATACAATTTTTTTTTCCTTTGAAATAAAAAAAAATCTTGTCTATGGATTTCACTCGCTTCACTTTCTACACGTTTTCTCTTTGTGATGTTTGGCAAAAAAAATTTTTAAATAAAATATTTTCCAGCAAGGAATCTATTGGACACCACTCCGCTCTCTCTTTTCAAAACCAAAATCCATAGACCAACTTATTTTGTTAGTGTGGCCTTACAGAGGGGTAGTTATGGTATATATAAGATGCACAGTCGTATATACCTTTACCATAGCCGGTTCCTTTAGCAACCGTTTTGGGACAGTGAGCTTCTGAGCATCGTCACTCTTATCAAAGTCTGGCTCATTCTCAGAATACACCATTATTTAACGGCATTCCCATTAAAATGCTACTGATCACATAATAAATCGTCCAATCACACCTAGCTCAGCTATCCCTGATTGCTGCTATCAGTGGTAATATACAAAGTGATATGGGAGTGGTATAGATTGATTACAAGTTGTCCATATATGTTCCAACCACATACTATAGTGTAGTCTATTATCCCCTTGGAAACTGTATATCCAGGTGGTAGATATGCTTTATAATCAATTCTGTAACATTTTTCCTCCAGCTGACGTGCATTTGGTACTATCCGCCCTCTTCCACAATGGTCTACTTCTGATATCTCCTCAGTGAAATATATACTTTATTGGTGTGTGTGGTTGTTTGTTGGAAGTGTAAAGTTTGGTAGTTACTATGGAGCTACGGTACTTGCATCAGGGCCATAGGTCAAGTGACCCTAAAATAATAACCCTGTGCCTACAGACTTAGCACATACCGGTAGGTAGAAGGTAGAGGTGATAAGGCCATTGTACCGTTTGTGGTAATGCAAATATGTATGCGTCTTTAAGTACTGATTATTATAGATATAACATGGCCCTTTGCAGCAGTCATTTTTATACTGCTTGACAAATCCATGTGGTTCCATGCTGTGCATGGAATATGTGTCCAGCTCTGTCTACAGAGTACAACTTTGATGCTGTTTTATGTAGGATGGAGTGGTGGGCACAAGACACAGAGATTTTAATACCATGCCCTGGGAGAGGTTCTGCTAGTGACCAACCGAACCTTGCAAGGATCTGCGAGGGAGTGGGAAGTCACTTGGTGTGGAGGCTCGCCCACTCCAATTCTACGTTCTTCAGGTTCGCTGAAGATCCTATGCTAAAAAAAAAAATCACAAAGCTCGTTTCAAAGCATCAGAAGACCCTTGATAGGGCATTTCTAACTACACCCAACAGTGGTTGGCAGGACAACGGCTGTCTGTGTGCAAGTGGTGCTATCTGTTTGTGTTCCACTTTAGTCTGTATTGTTGAATGCCCAGGCATCAAAATCAATTTCCTAGCAGAAACAGCACAACTTCGCAGTAAACCTGCCTTAGATTGGAGATCTAATACACTCAGATTTATATCTACATTAACGGGGCAATTAAGAGTAACGAAAGTGTTATCTGGTATTATTATACACAACTATAAAAATAGCTCGATGCAGCAAGTTGGGAACCTAAAACTTAGTTTTTCCTGAATTTTCACAAAGAAATGCTGTAGTTTAGCCAAAAATTATCCGATTTACACAATATTTGCAGCAAATGAAAGATGAAACTCATTGCTTTCAGGCTAGGGTAGATGGTAATACATTGATATAGTGCACAGTTTACCACTGAAGTACAGATTATACTAAGTTTGGCCCTATATATTTTATGAAAAAATATTCTAACCATCAGTTTTTCATAGATAGTGCATAATACTGACCCATCAAGTTTATAAATGAGTATGCTTTTTCCCCTACCTCTATGGTGGCTCATTACACTTTGGGAGACATGTGATTTTTGTTAGTTTGCAAAAACTGTGATTTTCAGCAAAATTTCTGCTTGGTTTTTGATGTGGGACCACATAGATCACCATATATATATATGGACGTGTGGTCACCCAATGATACCAGAATTATCCATTTTTATGTTCTACTTGATCATCTTTAAAGGCATGTGAAATATCTAAGTGATACAATAAGTGTGAGAAGAATTAGCCACATCTTATGATTATAGTCTTTGGTGTTGACAACGCTTTTGTTGCTATTTACAGCTAAATAGCTCAATAGTGCATCATAATAGGCCTCACATGCCTAATATGGGGTTCTGATAGCATTTTAATATGGTTTTTAATGAATCATCTGGTCAAAACAATGATTGATGATGGAATTTAATAGAAACAAAAGGGTTTTGCACCATGGACCTGTTCACATTGTTCAAGTCTTCAGATATTCTTATCTTGAAAACATGAAGACATTTACGATCATGGTACTTTTCCAGCCTGTATGGGACCTACAGAGGGCATTTTATCTAGTCTGACATGTATTATGAGGGAATAATGCATAGCAAATGATTCTATTTTTATATTTTGTTAGGATTTTTGAGATAGAATCATACACAAGACTTGTCTTCTGCAGCATATGCAAAAATGTCCCTTGAATGAAGGCATTTTACATGCACAGCTGCCTCCAAAACTGGAAAACACTCAGGTTCCCAACTTGCTGCAGCGAGAATGTGAATCTAACCCCTGGCTTTGATGCAGACTGCTTAGGGTTTTTAACTTTTAACTTTTTAACTTGGACACCTTATACTGTACACAGGTAGTAGCACCTTAGACAGGTTACCCAGACAAGCCACGCCCTCACGCAGTTAGCATGTATAAAACTGCTTTATATATATATACCATAATACCTGACGTATAAGGCTCACCTTGCATAAGGCACACTCATAACTTCGGCTATATCTATAAGGTGCAGCAGGGGTCCATTACTGCATATATAAGCTGCGCCTTACATACAGGGTTTACGGTAAATTGATGCTGAGTCGTAGTTCAAGTGCAGGATCACTTTGATTGACTTGGATATCCTTAAACATGTATAAATCAAAGGTCACTTCCAAAGTCTCAGTGCATGTGTAACTGCTGCAGTAGACCTTAGACACTTATCATTCTCTCTTTCATCTTTTTTGTGTAATGTGCCTCCAGACCTACATATCAAATTTCCGCTTTCGCTACGCAGTTCTCTACATTAAACACCAGTGAGGGATGCATGTACAGCGAGAATGGCTATAACTGTGGGTTGTCAGTTGATTTGGGATACATTCGTAGGCTTCATTAATGTTGCATACTTTAGGTTCTTTGGCATCTTACGGGGAAATGAATGAGCAATCAATTGACCTTGGGTTATGATGCTAAGAAATGTTCAGTCACAGATGCAGAGAAGATGGCTTACATAATGAGATTTAGTCACAGTGAGTATCATATGCCCAGTGACATAGAATTACGGCAGCATTTGAACTACGGTACATGGAAACAACTTTCCTTTCACTGGAATATAGGTAGTCTTATACTGTTTCCTTTTGTTCCTCATTGATAAAGCCCCGACTGGCCATGATGAGGTCCCATCGCATTTAGTGGCGAGCCAGTGTTACATAAACATTTGGGGCTGCATAATACATTTGTATCTCCAGATTTGGTTTGGTTTGGTTGATTTTACCTCCACTAATAGTAATTAAAATTTTGCAGAGAGACTATGTTTTAATTCCTTTCTGCTTTACTCTATTCTTTTAGGGCAATGCCTGAATAGATCAGGCTTCCTTGTTTTTCATATTTTGTCAAAGAGCTTGGTTTCACAGGCTTCATAGAAAATCAAGAATCTCCTTCATTCCAGTGCTGTGGAAAATACTATTCATTGTTTTTTTGTTTTTTTTCAGGAACTTCTTATTGCTTCTCTTTGTTGTTTGACAATGTAGCATATAGATGTTCCACACTCAGCTGAGTGTTGCATGCCTGACAAAGAGGTGCCACTTCACCTTTCAGAAGGTGCCTGTGAGCATCGTTTTCTCGATGCAGGCCAATGTGGCCTGCATCCTAGCATCTTACGCAGGCCATTTTCCTCTCACGCAGACCATATGACAATTATATTAGTGTTAAAGAACTGGTATAAACTTCATAGTAAATGGTTTTATACATATACAAACACTTAAAAAAAAAGGAAAATATTTGATTATACATAAACAGCTGTAACATTGTTTCTAATTGACCGATTTGGAAAATTCTCATGCCATTAGAAAACTCAGATCATGGCAGGCCATTCTGGCCTGTTTCCCATGGTCCTACACTGGCCATTTAGATACTACGCCGGCTTTTGCCGGTGTGATTTCGGTAACACTGCTGTGAGTCAGTTTGGTGTGACCAGTCCTGAGATATGTCAGTTTCACCTGTTCCGATCTTGTCAGGTTTTTCTCTATAAAACTTTGGCTGACCGTTGGTCGGATAGCTTGCAGCTTCAGGTTCATTTGACGGCATGGTAGGGCTAGCTAAACACTCTCCATTAAACTGTTCCTATGGGATGATGAACACAGCAAAAAAATACGTCTTATACTATTAGTTATGGCCAGTATTTTATAGTTATATTTTTTTCTGTAGTGCAAAGTGGCCTTAAGCATTAAAAGCCAAGTCTAGAAAAATTGCAGCCATACATCATGTTATACTTATAATGTTTATTATAAGAGACTTTAAGGCTATACTACCCTCCCTTCCTGGAAGTGTTCCTCGTGCATACTTATGGGAAAGACCAATGATACATTATCTTCTCTCCAGTAGCCATAAGATTTCTCCATGAGCGTTTTTCTCTTCATCTAAGTGAGATAGAACACTCCATTGGCATGGGAAAGTGGGATCTAGCTCCTGTATACCATGTGTTTAAGTTAGACAAACTGCTTCAGAATACTTTGATTAGCCAAATGGTATGAAATCATTCTAATTTCTAGTACTGGCATAGCACGGATACGGTACAGTAATAATTCACATAGAGGCATGCCGGTATGAGTTACCTATCTCCATGTAATTACCAACAATAATCTCTATTTGTATGCCTAAGGCTCAGGAATATCCTCACAACTGTTTACCTTGGTAGCGAAGTCGGTCCAAAATTTAGTCTTCAACATAAATACACAATTTATATGTCAAATGAGGCGCCTCAAATGAAAGGGGTTGAAAAGTGCATTTCATAGCTTTTTACATCACAGTGGTACGCCTACTAGAACCATTTTTATATTAGTTTATAATTTGAAGATATCCAATACATTCGGTCATTCCTCAACCTATACATTTCCTCAAATATCTAGATAAGCCTGATCATTAAACATGCATTGTGCATGTGGGATTTAGATTCCATTGTACATAATTACTGATAGATTTTGATCGCAAGAGCCTATTTACCAACCAATTACACCTCATTGAAGCTGAACATTAGGAGATTAACATACCCGTGTATGATTTAATTACTAGCTGTGTAAGTATTTTTAATTTCGAGTTGAAATATGAGCTTTAAATAATTTTTTCATGAATTTTTTTTTGGTTTGGCATATGCAGGAGATTAAAAATTGCAGAAAACCGCAGCCTTATAGCTGTGCAAACTGACAATATTCTAATAAAGACATGTTGTAGGATAGCCCTGTAGGTTTTGTTAGCTTCTGTAACAAATATTTATTTAGGTAGGCACTGAAGTAACTCCCGTGTGCGGGTCTGCCGTGCGCGGAGGCCAAAAGTGTGATTAAGCTAAAAATGGAGCACCTCAAGTTGACATATCTTTACTTATTGATTCTGAAGCTATTTATTGGAATATCAAGACAGTTAGGGTGTCATATTAACGGGCTTGACGAGATCTATCACATGCATATAAGTTATCAATGATTGGTTGAGAAAAAAGTAAGGGTTTGGCCAAGTGAATTCAAGGCCCAACTTTAGAGGCATTTTATGGCATGAAGATAAAGTTGCACATAAAAATAACTAGTTTGCACATGTTCTACGGTTAAAAATGGCTTAGAATATGCCTTAACATTTCCATTTAGACATGGAGCACCATGTTTTATAAATGACCCTAACATCCTCACCTACAAACTCTGGGAGGGGTAGGGAGGGACCACCTTCCACACCCCTCCACTGAACCATTACTCCAGGGGCTACATGGTTTCTACTGTAGAACTGGCTACTAGGTCTTTTTAGTGAAGTTAGAACATCTTAGGGAGGACTGACTAGCAGGACTTCTCTATGAAGTGGAGGGGAGGGCAGTACAATATACACAAACAGAGGACTTCTTCTGAGAGGGAGGGTGGTGCAGAGGCAGAGGACTTCTCAACTGCACCTGGGGGCTAGGTGAGAACCCCACCAGGCCAAGTGACTGAGAGGACATCTCTGACTAAAAGGACCTCACCAGACCCTTAAATATTGATTTCAATGAACAGGCTTGAGCATTTCCTAAGAAATGAGTTATTTAAACCCATTTTCCAACATTGACCCTTGACCTTAAAATGACCTTAGACCCACATTTATCTTGAGTTCCTAGCCATGATATATCATGAGATTTGCAATTTGAATACCTTTTCTTAACATCGACCTTGGAATGACCTTGACATGACCTTAATCATGCCATGGTCACAATATGCATGGTGACCTTTCTTTTGCTGACCTTAGACCCACTTTTTCTCAAGTTTCTAGCCTTGATATATCATGAGATGTGTTAATTTTACTCATAATTCATTACAATGCCCTTAGAATGACCTTGATCTTGGCCAAGGTCACCATGCCTGTACAAATTAATCACTGGAAAATCCTTTAACTATGTTTTATATAAAGTTTCTAGCTCAATATTTTCATGGGAAGTTCTCGTTTACCTAATTCCGCAACATTGACATTTGACCTTAAAATGACCTTTACCTTGGATAAGGTCACCACATGCATGGTTGTCTCTATTTTTTTGCTGATCTTAGACTCACCTTCCACTTTTTATCTTAAGTTTCAAGCCTTGATATATCATGAGATGTGTTAATTTTACTATTTCAAAACATTGACCTTGGAATGACCTTGACCTTGGCTAAGGTCACCACATGCCTGTTCACATAAATCACTTTAAAAAAAACCTTGAACTACTATTCTGTTCTATATCAAGCTTCTAGCTTAATTTTTTCATTGGAAGTACTTGTTTACCTGATTCTGCAATATTGACCTTTGACCTTAAAATGAACTTGACCTTGGACAAGGTCATCACATGCATGGTCACTTCTGCCTTGTGATGACCTCCAATCTGCTTTTTGTATCACATTTCTAGCTTTAATAGTTCATGAGAAATAGGCATTTAAATAAATAAATGACTCTTGATACAAGCTTGATCGATCACAAAATTTGGATCACAATTAAACTCTTAACCATGGTTAATTATGGCAGAATGATAGGCTGAATTTCAGATCTTTGAATGGCCATAACTTTGCTTTAGATTGACATAAAGACTTCATTCAAAAAGCAAAATCAATTAGTTTTGTGAGTTCTATCCATAGAACACTAGCTAGAATACATAGAACCAATTCTTAAAAATCAGGTAAGTGCCTAACTTAGGAAAACTGATGCAAACTTGTGCAAGTTTGTAAGACTGCTCTGCTCTTAATAATCAGTCAATATTTGTCAAAATCCCCTCAAAATGAAGGTCTATATGTTGGGAACGCATGTACATTATCATACACCATCTAACTCTTACTATAAAGGCCAATATCCATGTATTTCTGCAGTATGTGCAAGGGCCCGGCCGCTCAGCTGACTCAAACAGTGTGGTCTGACAGAATCATCAACTTCACTCAAAAGTTCACTGCCTGAATTAGCTAGTTCCAATCGATTTTAGAAACACTAGTTCATCATAGTGACAGATATGGGGAACAGGCAGCCTGATTCGCCTGACTTCGCTAACCTTGGGCTTGGCGCTGCACTGTAGTCTAGAGCAATGGCCAATGCTATTATAATAGAAATACAGATGATGTGAAACGCCCACTTTTGCAACTTTTCTGCCATGACATTTTGTTTATCATTTTCGTCCGTACACTGACGGCTACACGCAGTACATTGAAGTCCAGTTTGCAAAATAGTTGGACACCCTGACTGTAGTTCGATCAACCGATGACATAACGTCGAGATAACACAACTTACTTGAGATAATGTCTGCTTTGGGAGGCTTGACTTGACTAGCAGCTTCAGAAACATGTCATGATCCACATGCTCCTGATTCGGGCACACGATTTCGTAGACCTCCCTGTAGAAAGGGGGTACTGACCCTGCAAAAACAAGTCGACATTTAACTTCGGCTTCTCAAGATCAAGGTGCCGGGAGATTGCAGACAGACAACTTACTACAAATCTACAATAAGCAACTTGTTTACTTGGAAGTCCACACCTACCGAACGTAAGGTCAGTTGCCATCTTTACGTTGTGATCATGTGACCCCTCACAACTTGCGTACGGCAAACTTCATGAAGTCATGTGACCAAACAGACTGACGTGTTTACAGAAAGCAAATTAGGTTATTTTCCATATAATCAGTATTTATTATAATTCAATATTAAATAAAGTAATGTGGATCTACTTGAAAGCAATTAAATTTATCTCCCTGACAATATTTTACGGTAGGGGACACCTACCTTCCTGTGAGATTCCGCGATGAATAGCGAGAACAAGTCGGTGCTTGTTTGTTTGGACTGGCAAAAACACTTGGATATGAATAGAATGTACTGCTTTTAAAGGTTATTCCCTTCAGGGATCAGTCGCACATCTTGGTATCCTAACCATAACTCAACTACTGAATGTGATATCCCCCAGGAGGGAGTTTGACAGTTATCAATACGGAGGCTTTCACTTAAAAAGTTGACGTTTTCTAGGACGGGCACCTGTCCGGCGGACAGTGGGGTTGGCTTCGTTGGCGACGGCAGCGCGGGGGAGGCTGCCGCGACACGAAGGCAGCTGTCAGCTGGACTGAACTGACTGAACTCCTATTTTGATACACTTTGAACTGTCCAACATGGTTGTAATCTACTAGGATAATCTATGAGCAAGTGAGAATATCATTGCCACGGATTAACTCAAAATGTCAGCTGGGAAACACCGAGTAAGTGCAGGCCCGTACCGGGTACGGTAACTTACTTATTGAATAAATATAAGTTATTCCTTTTTTGGGGGAACATACTAATTGAAGTAGGGGGGGTATAATTTCGACCCCCCCCCCCCAAACACACACACACATTCTAAGGAGTTACCTATATTGTGTAGAATCTTGCCATTCTTGGGCATATGAAACTGGAGGCCACCCCCCAAGAATATTATAGCCTACCGGTAATTAGATCTAGGCCTAAATTAGGTACCGGTACCGGCGGGGTACCGGGGTACATCACATAAAAATTAAGATAAGAAATCTGACATTTTTGTCCCAAGTACTCAGGCAATTTGTTGTGACCTTCTGGATCCCAATTAGCCATAATAAATGAAGAAATGAAAGGTAGGTAATTAGTAAAATGTCAATTCCATTGGAATGAATCACAATATCAGCATAAAATAAAAGCTATCTGACCTGGATGTTGACCTGTACAGAATTTCCCCATGACCTAATTTCCCCATGACCTATATATCTGACCTACATTAGCTCATGACCTAGATTCTGATATCAAATATATAAGAACAGATCGAGGCTGTAAACTATGAAGAAGTAGACATTCTGATAACCTAATCACTGGTAAAGTTATTTGACCCTAACATTAACCTCTAATGGGGTTCCCATTGACCTAGTTTCAGGCTGACCACTCGGTATGTTTGACCCCTGGCCAAACTGACGTGCATTAGTTACTTGAGTAACCTGCCGGGTTATCGGATTGGCTACCAGTCTGTGACATAATAAATGTGTCAGGGCAGGTTGTTCTGTAAGAGACAGAGCCTCAGACTTCTGTTTGTATCCCACAGTGCAACATTCCTATGCTACGAACAAATGTCACATGACTTCCTGTGTTACATGTGTCCAGGTCTGGCCTTACTTAAGTAAACCCAGTTGTTAATTGGAGCGAAACTCCGTAAGTTACAAAGCCAGGGGTCGAACATACCGTATATACCGGGTATTCAACCGACATTAGCTCATGACCTAGATTTTGATGACATAATCAAATCATTTTTTTTTGTGTGGTAGCAAGTTCACATGGTTGGGAAATCGTCAAAAATCAGTTAATTGCTCCCAAAATCAGGGAGCCTGTAAAACAATTATATCTTAGCAGGTATTGTAAATGTCACACCTGTATGATGTACATGGGTCATGCAGTGACATTTTTAGTAGGTGTATAATTTGTTATCAATCTTGTAGGGGTTGAATACATCAAAGATTGAGAGAAAGGGTTGAAAAATCAGAAATTCCAATCAGTAGCTGGGGTAATTTGCAGCAGGTGTCATCTTTTACCCACACACACAGGAAACTCGTTGCAGGCAGGATGAACCTAACCTCAATACGGTGAAAACAAAGCTGTTCCAAATTTCCAGATCACAACTTTTGGAATAAGATTATATACCCGGTACCTGCTATTGCCATTCAACTACATGTATAACTAAAGGAGTGATCCTTATTTATCAACGGTGGGGGGCTATGGGTGTGAGGGGCTGTGTATGATAATGTTGACCCCTCCTGAGAGGGACGTAAAAGAAGTTGGATGGTGCCCCCATCTTGAACTCTTGAGGAGGCAGGGGTGTAAATATTTGTTGTGCCTCTTATTCGCCTCTGTGCTATAGTTCAAAGAGAAGTGTGAACATTTCCAGTGCGGGGAGGGCACAAGAAATTCTGACCATTCGCGAGGGGGAGTGTAAAAAATTTTTGTGCATCAGCACCTCCCCCCCCCACTGTTGATAATTAACGACTACCGTAAACTCCCGCGTATAAGACGCGTCCTCTACGCCAAACAAAATGCTGGGGAGTCTTATAGCTTTCTCTCAAGTTGGGGGTGCGTCTTATACGAGGGGTAATTTTTCTATAGAAATGTACTAATCTTGCAAATATCAGCATTAAAATGTGCGTCTTATATGCGAAAATGCATGTGCTAAGTTTGGGGTGCGTCTTATACGCGCAGCGCGTCTTCTACGCGGGAGTTTACGGTAATTCGTAGAGGCGAAGTCATAAAAATCTAAGTAAAAGGGTCTGTTGGTCTTACCATCTTGTACTTGGGTAAAAATCGTATCACTACCGGTATTTAGAGTGCTGAGATCGAGACCAGCCAATCTGGCAGGTGTCTGAAAGCCTAACACTAGCCCTTATCATTCTACATTGACTCTTGCCAGTCCTCAGTCCTTTAAATCAATATATACGCATTGTGGGCAGTTGTCTCCTCTAAGGGAATAACCTAAAAAAAGAAAAGGTTATGTCCAGAGAAATGGTTTTTGTATACAGGGCAGATGGATTTATCGAGCCCTGCAGTCACAGTTAGTCTTTTCTTACTAAACCTCTTTGAAGTAGGTGAGAGATAGCAAGTTGTGTATTGCCCAATACACTCATCTCCCGTTTCTGTATATACTTGATGCAGTGTTGCCGAAATGACATTGGTACACCCCACAAAAGCCAGTAAAATCTAGTTAGCGTGGCGACTCTAAGTCCTACTAGTGAGACTTGTAGACTAGTCAATGGTTCAGAGTCGCCACGGTGTAAGGGATAGGGGAGCCCTGATTTCTATTTTCGTTCACTGTTCTTCTCCTATGGACTATTTTGGCACAATATTGAGGCAATGTTATCAGCATATGTATGTACTAATGGTAGATAACTTGTTTTTGTGATATATGTTTAGTTTGGGTTTTATGATTAGATTAGACATTTCAGCTCCTGGAGCTCTATGGAAGATTAGCATAAGACAAAATTAAGATTCACCAATACATCTCTGTAGGCTTTATCTGATAATTCTGTGGTCTGAAATTGCTGTATATATGTACTAAAGGTTTCATCTCACAGGGTTATGGTACATTTGGATCATATATTCTGTATTTGAAGGAGATATTTACTGTTTAGAATCTCTATAAATCTCTATGGAGAGACAAATGCTAAACTTGGTGTACCCTGTCTACAGAGGGGAGGGGGTTACCAGTTTGTAGTGGTCATCTATGGGCAGGCAGAACTTCTCGGTAGTAGACCTAGTAGTACAAGGCAGCACAAGAGTTACAGGGTGAGCCAGATGGTACAACCTTTAATTGCCTTTGAATTTAGCTTTCCTATTATTTTATCACTAGACACAAGATTACAAGTTGCCGCGCTATGTCTCACAGGTCTATTCTCTACTATTCTATTAAAATCTACAACACTACGGTTTTATTATGACTGGTGTAGGGTTTTCAGACAACAGACAATGTGACTGGTCATGATCTTAGCTTTCCAACAAGTCTTTTTTCAAATACCGGTACTCATATTACCCTATCTCTCGCGTATAAGGCGCGTCCTTTACGCGAGGTTTTAGTTCTCCCTGGATCCAGAAAGGGGACACCAAGACCTTTCTTTTGATATGTTACACTCTCACTAAGTCATAATATGACATAGGGTGGTGAGGAGGTTCCTGGGTACCTCAGGTACCTTTCTTTTGATAAGTTACATTCCCACTAAGTCATAATATGACATAGGGTGGTGAGGAGGTTCCTGGATACCTCAGGTACACATAGGTTCTTAAATTTTCAAAATCCATTCAGTAGAACAGACGTTATGAATTTCATATCTTTTTGACCAATTCCTGAAACTCTAGGTGGGTCTTATACGCGAGGTGCGCCTTATACGCGGGAGATTACGGTAGCAGCAGAGACACTCATAAAGTGAATCCCTCATCTAAGGCGTACCCCCATACTGTGAGGTGCTTATTGTCACTGATGGCAACTGAATAACAGTTAACACCTTGGTAATGAACAATTTAGATTGCATTCAAAGAAAGACTCCCTCACAGGTATAAGATAATTTTACTCATTTATGGCGGTTAACTGACGGTGTCCCACTGCTGCAAGCAGACGTCCAAACAAATGTGGCCCCAAAGGGGTAAAAAACGACATGGCGACTTTTGGCCATTTTTTGGCGACATTTCGACTTTGTACCCTTTTAAAAGTGACATGTGACATTTCCAATCTTTAAAAAAGTGACATTTGATCTAAGACCTTAAATTTTGAGATTATTAGACATGTTTTTTCCCCCTAAAAAGTGACATGTGACCTGAAACCTTACATTTTGGCGACATTGTGACCTCAGGGGGGGTCCCCTTGGGGGCCCCACAAATGCACGTGCACACTGACATTCTCACACTCATGTGCGCAAATAACGATTGAGAAAAAAGAACAGACTAAATATCTGTAAAATAATGAGGCAGACCCATGAGGTGTAAGAGCCTTAGGACGTTAAACAAATCAATCAAAACTGCCACTAATGTGACCACCGGTCATTAAAAGTGACCATATATGAGTCTTCAGTAGTACCAACCACCCTGGAGTTTATGGCCTCTCTCCTGCTGGGTGTATCAGGGCTGTCTTTGTCGGCCTTGTCTTTAGATGGGAGACTGACGTTTCACTATACATTTAGTTGCTCTCACAAGTATTTCACACTGATTTTCAACAATTGCAAATCATCTGTGAATACCGATTTAGATTTGTATGATCATTCCATTCTTAAGAAAAGGTCTGATATGACAAATACATGGCCTGTGTGCCAGGCAAATGGCCTGTCTGTTAAAGATGCTGTGAACCTGTGACCCCGGTCCCCGCACTTCCAGGGAGGAACAGACACCATCCACGTTACGGAAATGCAGAGGAAAGGGTCTATTCCCCCAAACTCTGCATGTTTGTGAAAACTTGAAAAAAGAGGTGTTTTTCTCAAACCATCCCCATGAGAAATAAAAAATAAAGGGGGGTATTTTAGAGCTATGATCCATGGAAAAGGGGTGCATTTCAAAAACCCATAACATGGATGGTGTCAGTTTGTCATAGAGATTGCGGGGACTGGGCCTGTGACACAGGCCACACAACGTAGGCCTGTGTCCATATAAAGATTTCGACCTTTCATGTGCCTTGTATCTATATAGGTGGATCAACACAGGGAAATGGGCCTCCCTGTGGGATATTAGTACTGGTTTTGACCACCAGGGGGCCCTACAGAGCAAAATAAGTGAAAAAATTTCATTCAAAACGTTCCATATTTGGAATGCAAAAAGAACGTTTTAAAATGACTTTATTTGTTCATATTGGTTGCCATGGTAACATAAATTCCAAATTGAAAGATCAACGTATCCCTTTGATTATTTTCTCACAGCGATAATCATATTAAAAACAGAATGAAAATCACATTTCTAGATCCAAAGTTATGACTAAAAATGTTGAAATTATAGCATTATTTGCTAATTAGCATAATTATGCTAATTTCAATTAATATCTCCAAATTAATTATATATAGAGCCTATTCCCTATGAGAATAGGATGATGGGCGCCCATATTTATAATGTCATGTCTCGAAAACTTCTGAAAGTATAGACTAATGTGATTGTAGACACCATTGTAAAGCTTATGACTTTGTTCAAAATAGACTTTTTCTTTGGAGGTCCCTTTTTCCATGGCTGTGATTTAGTTCTTTGATACATTGAGAATGAAATCTCATATCATTAGTAAACATGAGTTCTTGTCTTATTTACTTAGGACGACTACTCAGACGAATTTGATGACTCAGAAGAAGAGGTGAGTATAGTTTAAAGTATAAAAGCCTTTAAAGTATGCAAGTGAGCTATTCCATTTTTTTCTCCCAGCAAATTTGTCTTTTTTAATGACAAAAAGTTAATGTTATTTATATTACCATTTTCACTGCATTTTACCGTGGATTTGGAAGAATGAATCTGCATAAAACTATGGGTTTTCTTTTTAAAGGATTTTAAACCGAGGGGAAAACCAAGTCCTCCAAAGAAAACTCAACACAAAAGACCACCACAGAAGGTGATCAACCTTGGTCCAGCCGGTAAGCTGATTGTTTCGACCAGATATAGAACTACTTAGATATAGCAAAATATGATGCAAAGGTACTCCGTACCTGCAACTGTCATAGAGATGCACATATACTTCCGATATAATATATCTAATGTATCCGCAATTCTAATATAGAACTGAAAATGTCTGAACCCATTCAAGATGATAGACAACTATAAATCCAGTCCAAGATCAACGTTTTTGGTACTTTTAAATGAATTCAAAATTTCTACGTGGAAGCTCAGATTTTTCATACGCCAATGCTTATATCCCTGAGACATACATGCACTTCAGATATAATTCATCTAGGTAAATTAAGAGATAAACAACCTATAGATAGAGCCTGGGATAGAACCATACTTTGTACTTCTTTATTCTGATACCCTTGACTTCTTTGATTTCAGGTGGAGCACCAAAGAAGAAACCTGCGAAGCGTCCTGGTAAGAAAACTTGTGTTTTTAAATGTCCAATTTTCACATGATCGTTATTCCTCAACCACATAGACTCAAAACCTTGTGCTAAGGCTTAGAAGCGGGTATAGAGATTGTGCTTCTGGTCAGTCGACCCTACCGCGTGAAACAGACCCAACCATAACTGATGAGAAGACTATAAAGTCTATATAGTTCCTGACGTAATAAGTAGAAGCAATATACATTGAATATTCTCCAGTGGTGTAAGCCTAACCTACTTATCATGTCAAACACTGCTAGGTTCATCAAAGACCCGGCCCACTAGCGCCCCTTCCGGCATTGCCCGTCAACTTTGGAAAAGTGCCCTTAGTTCTTCAGAAGGTAGCGCAAGATTAAAACAATAGGGAGTTTAAGATACGGACGTGTACGGGTACGGCAACGTGTAACGTCATAGGTCACGTGGGGGGTATTCCCATCTACAAGTATACAACTTCTAGGCTTGAAGTTTTGGACTTGTAGAGGCCTATCTACAAGTACTTGTAGGGAAACAGTAATTATATATTACTTATATATATCCCTAAGACAAAGGACTAAAACCACATGCTTGTCAGGTATATATGCAGCACTGGCAGGTGTTAATTGCAGGGATGAAAGTCTTCAGGGAATTCCCTGATTTCAGGGATTTTGAATTTCCAGGGCCCTATACATTCATATAGAAACCCCGGTTTTTGGGGCGAATATTGGGCCATTTCAGGGATTTTCGTGCTCTGTGACTTTCATCCCTGTAATTGGTGCTGAGATAAGTATATCCCACTGTAATTAATCCACCCTCGCATGCCCTCAATGCTATCCCTCTACCTCGGCACAGACAGGCTCCACATAGAAAGGGATTCTTAACCACATTACCTGTACCTGTACTGGAACCTGTACTTCTAGCCCTTGCCGTAGCCGTACAGGTACAAGTTCTCAAATCTTAAACTCTCTAATATATTTGTGTAGAGGCTGTATAACTGGTCCATTACTTTGCATCCACTTTCAGTCAGCGCTTCCGTATTGTTATCTGTATAGATATATATTATCTGGTGTAGCCCATGGCCAGCAATTATAGAGTGCGGGTGACTCTTCTCTGGATTATAATCATGTCTTGGGATTTTCTGATTTAAATTCTTAGACAAGAATCATATGAATGTTCTACTATCACAGCTGTCTTTGATCACATAGGTAGCAAGCATCACCTGCACGGCTGTAGTATTCTGTATTGCAAACACAGGACAGCTATGCCAATTGGCATCATAGTATTGGTTATCATCATCCTCACCACCAACCAAGCAATAGCAATTACACCATACTTTACCAACACGGTCTGCTGCACGCCTCTCATTATAGAAAAAAATAAACACCTGTGGCATGATACAGTTGTATGTGTTGGCCCGTCTTCACAACTGTCTTATAAATAAATGACTGTAATATCTCTGAAATGATGGACGTCTCTGTCTATCTTTACCATCACGAATTTGCACACCAGATTACAACAGAGAAAATGAAGGGATAACTTAAGAGATTAAACATACCAACATAACCTTCCTTTGTGTGGGTAGCGGGGGTGGCAAGCAAGGGAAAGAGAAAAAAATCATGTTTGACTTCTATATATTTGGTTTAGGCTTGCACCAACTAGAGGATAGCTTAGTAAACAGGGGGCTTCCCTAGAGTATCCACACGCTAAGGGGGTCAAGAAATAATTGTGTGCACATAAGCCCTAATTTTAGAACACACAATAGCTTCAGGGGTCGGTCAATTTCTAGAGAAAATGTGCGTGCATACTATATGGAACTCTCAACAGGATATCAGTCAAATACATTAATGAGTGCATGTATAGCAACTGGTGGGTAACATTTGGAGTTGGCAAGAAATATAAATGACTTGTAACATTCATAGGCTTTTGCTTTTTTATACAGCTACTTTTATTTTTATGGAAGAAATCTTTCTGTACTTAATGCACCCAACTCGATTACACTGTGAATGCTACAATAATATTTCATTTATTACTCCTATAGTATTTTTCAACATTTACAACTGCAGCTTAAATCTTATCGTCTTTAACTCTACTTGTGTCAAAAGTATCAGCAGGTACAGTAAAAAAGGCAAAGCGGCCTGCTGTGGAGTACTGGAACGACTCACTACGTCGGACAGGTGTTGGACTCAGCACAGAAAGTGCCGGTAACTCGATGACAGGTCTATCAAAGAAGCAGGCAAAAGACATGTCGTACAGCTCCACCTCTCACTACCTCCGCCAGCTTGTAGGCACAGAAAAGCCCAAGCGCTCGGTGCTTGACTCACCAGGTTTGTAATCCTTTTTTTTTCATGCAAAATCGAGGAAATAGTGGTGACTAAATAGTGTAGTGTGCATTAGCTTTTGTACTGAGCCCCTGGGATTAACCTTCTCTGCTTTGTGTATAGGGCGGACGACGCCTGGACGCCCAGCGTACAAGTCGCCTGAGGAATACTATGACGAGATCCTTGACTTGAAAAGGCAAATTACTGTCTATCAGAATGATAACTCGACTATGAAGTCCAAGGTTCGCCGGCTTGAAGAGGATAATCTCAAAAAGGCAAGTGACACATTTATGTCGCAAATAGGATGTATTTTTCATATTACAAAAGAAAAGAAAATTTAAAAAAAAATGGAATAAATTTAATCACTAGCGTTAGAGGAGGGAACATACATTTAAAAACAGGTAGTTCAACCAGAATGATAAAACGATGAGAGTAAAATCAAGTTTTTCTTGAATACTGTACACTATTCCCCAGCTACCCGTAATCTACTAGAATGTGCGTATATTGTAAAACCTCTTGTATAAGGCTTATGTATGAGATTTTGTGGTATATACTGTGAGCAGCTCATTATAATAATGACTACCTCAATCATCTCTACCACAGGAGCGGGAGATCGAGCAGCTTCTGGATCCATCCAAGGTATGTGCGCCCTGTTTTCTGTTACTATGTCTTATAAATGATTCACACAAGCACGTTTCTGCCTGGTCGCCTGATTGGTATTGATTTGTTGTGATGGCAAACAGTTTTCATATTTAGCCCACTTGTATGCTTGAGGTATGTGCAATATAGACTACCGGTATATAGGTTATTAACCCTTTAAGCATCAAATATGGTTTTAATGCACTATGCCCGTTCGTGATGATGCAAGACTGTAATCCTGGCGAGTAATTCATTAGGACTACATTGTTAGATCAGGCCAATTCCATTGAGTTGATACACTTTGAGTCTTCAGATGGCAGGCTTGTATATTCAATGCAGTACTAGCGAGTTACTCGCCAACACCACTTTGGTGCATCATGAAGTTTAAGGTTTAGATCCAAGGGTTAGCAAGGATACTTTTGGCTTTTCCACTTATTGTGGAAATGATGTATGGTATTTGATATGGGGGATATGGGGTACTATGGAATTCGAAGTTTACTGCCATAGCAACAGCAACGTGGATTTGTTTGGGAGATTTAAAAGAGAAAAAAAGAGAAACGAGCACAAGGAAATTAATTATTAATTAATGGAATAGAGTATGTAATTGAAGCATCAACTGTACTCATACTATAAGGTATTTGTTGTAAAAGTTCTTTTTAACAGAAAAGGCTTGACACAGCTGGAAAGGATTTTCTATAAACAGTATCTAAGGCCATCAGATGCCTTTTCTAATAGGGATGCTAGAATTCGATATCTTACTTTGCTGATGCCACATCTCGGGTGGAAGTGCAAAATGTTTACACATGAGTGCACTATAATAAATGCGACACTAGTAGAGTAATGGCACCATGCCAATTTATACTAAGGTATAATATGATAAATGCTTATGGTCCTACTCTCCTCCCCCGTCCATCTATAATATTTGAGGCTAACTGCCAGCAACTCTCACCCAAATGAACTACATGTGTAGGTCTCTGGTATCAACAATGATCACTCTGTGCGGAGCAGATGGAGAGGGGGGGGGGGGGATTTGGTTTGGTATAATACCAAAATATAATGAAACATACACTTTCCTTTTAGATAAACTCAGACAAGTATTATTGATCATCGTTTACTATTGAAACTTGATTGGTATGTTAGATTAGATTGTCAAATGTTCACCCTCGAATGTCTTTTTTTTCCAGAGTGATGAATTGCGGCGGACATTGACTGATCGTAAACCAGATGGTGGAGCTGTTATACACAGTCTAAAACAGAAGATTCTCAAACTAGAACACCAACTCAAAGACAGAGAGGCAGCCTATGCGTAGGTCTAATTAGTTTTTAAAAGATGCATATCACAATGGAATGAAGACTTTCTTTAGATGGCAATGCGCATATGAAATGCTATGTACGCCAAGAGAGATCAAAATGACCACCAGGCCAGATAAGGTTATAAATAATAGTCGGCCTGTTATAGTAATAAAAGAAAATATCGTATGAGAGGTATACTTTTAGAAAGTTATATTTTTGTCGCTACATGTTTTGCACTCTTGTATAATCATGTCTGTGGTGATTTCATTTCTGTCACTGGAAGCTGATTTATATTTCCCGAATCTCTTCTAGACGATTACAAAGTGATTTGAAGACAACCAAAATTGAAGAGATGAAGCTCCAAATCGACACCTTCTACAAAGAGATTGTACGCCTTAACCAACTTAAGTCTGTCGATGCTCCACCATCGTAAGTTTACCATCAGTCAATATTAGTATTTAGTCTTGTACTGAAGTTGTAAGTTGTACTAAGTAGTGGTTAGATGTGGTAAGAAGTTGGCATTCCCAGCCAAAAATTGACACCTACCTACATCTTTTCCTTGATGCCTTGTGTTTAATTCACAAAAGATACATACCTACTGCAATGAAATATCTCCCATACATTGCAGTCGGCGGCAACGGGAGGAACCTGCACCGCGTGCTGAGAATAACGTCAAAATGAAGGCGCTCCAGGAGACGATTCTGCGGATGAATGAGAAGAATCTGCGTCTTACAACAGAGAATAAGTCACTACGAACTGACCTGGAGAAGGTCCTGGAGGACTCGGCCAAGAGCAAGGATATGCAAAGTAAGTGAGCTTTATTTTAAAATGAGAAAATAAATCAGGAAATATTGAAAACTTGGAACTGGAGAAAGTCATGTAGGACTCAGCCAAGACCAAAGGTATGCAAAGTAACTGAGCTTTATTTCAAAATAAATCACGACTGGCAAGACCAGTGAGATGACATATTAAAAAAATTACTGGGAACCTGCAGAATATTGAAAAAAGACTTAGAATAATTTGACTTTGACATGTAATTTGTAGGAGACTACGAAGATATGAGTAAAAAGCAGCTTATGAACGCAATCGGAAAGTTGGAGAGGAAGCTGGACCGAGCAGATGCAGATTCTACGTCTATCTTATCAGACATGGACAACAGACAGAGTCACGTACAAGGTAGAATATGTTTAAACTATTGTGTTTTTCAATATCTCTGGGTTTTTTTACAATTTTGTAAAGTGAAAAGTTGAATTAAGTGAATACCGGTAGTTATGAAATAATCCTGTACTGGAAGGACAGTTACATGTGTAAGACGTGCCCTGACTTTGCAAGACGGACTAAATTTTCCGTAGCTTATGCACAAAGTACTATGGTTCCAATTTTCTTATCAGTTCCTCGTTTTTGTCTTGTTATATTAGGTAAGATCACGTTAGAGGGGTCAGTAGCACAGCGCTTGGACCAGCTTGATCGCAGAGAGACCGAGTTGCTAGAGGAACTGGAGAAAACACGGGGGATGATCAAAAAGCTAAAAGACGACCGTGTTCACTACCGCAAGAAGGCAGAGGACAAAGAGTAAGTTCAAGCCTAACTCTCCAAGTGTATTGTTATAATGCACTCTACGGTGAACTTTCTTAAGGTTTTGTGCACAAAATGCATGCTGTCACGATGCATTAACCCCAAGCATTAATGTGCCTCAACCCCCAAGGGGGTTTACTACCGGTAGTCCATGTTGCATTTGTACATCACTGTGATAAGTGAACACAAAACTATTGCATTTTGTGTTGTTCTCCTAGGGATAATACAAGTATGTGGCCGCCGATCGACTGATTATACCCACTCAACCTGGGTGTAAGAAAGACAGGTACAATGTCCTTCTTGTTACTTTGCAGAAAGGATATCAAGTCCTTGAAAAAGGATATGGAGGACCTACAAGCAGAGTTAGACTCACTGTATGAAAAGGACAGGAGTCGTCAGCAGACCCCACGTGTGTCCAATGCAGCAGTCCGACGAAGGTCTCCATCCCTCACAGGATCCACTCCCCGTAAAGCTGGCAGGTAAGATCTTACCCTATAACTGTTTTGAAATCAGAACACAAGTAAATATTATGTCCCTTCTAGAAAGCAGGCTCTGAAAAATTTGACAATACCAGTGCTGTCAGTTTTTGAAAAAAAAAGAGAAGAAAATAAAACCCTGAGTTTCTAACAGAGAATTTCTGTTGACAGAACGTCGCCACAAACTCGGTCAAGGTCACCTTCAGTATCGTCTGATACTGGAAGCCGCCGCGAGGAAAGAGAGCGGAACCGGCGGATTGAGCAGTTCAGGCAGGATACAGCAGCCAAGCACATCCAAAGGAACTGGCGCTCACATCGGCAGAGGGAGAGACAGCATAGGGAAGACGAAGAGGTGAGTTATTGATGAAAACACATCTAGGTGTATACGTTAGCATATACATTATCAGATTGCAGCAGTAAATAGTCTTTTACGTCTAGTTTGAAGAAATGGTGAGTCATGTATAATAGTACCCACCCGCAACCCTTCTTGGTGCACTGATTTGGTGAATGGAGCGATTAATATCTATCGTTTATGCCTCTTACGATTTAGTGAGTAATTGGTTGGAATGGCGTAGCATGCAAACCTTACACGATGCACCTATACAGTGTCAGTGGGGTACTCTCTAGTATCTACAGGTAATAGATGGATCGATCATGGGTGCATTACATTGTTAAATTGATGCACACATGTCCTGACAGGTGCTTTGTACTAATTGCTAAATTAATATATGCTTATGAGTGGGATTTATAATAATGCATGAAAGGTGTATATATATATATATAATGGAGAGTTGGTGATGGGAGAGGATGCATCAGTAGGTTGTCAACAGGTTACAAGACGGGTAAAGGGTTTATGTAGATTGAATAAAGGCAGAGTTTAATCGGTTAGTGTGTCGTCACTCTCAGGTTAAAGGTCATGAAAAGCCTTGATCCTTTTCTGGAATACATGTATAAAACATTAACTCCAATGAACCTCAGCGATTGGATGCACCTAAATACGGCAAAATGTTTACGACGGCAAAGTTCTTCCCGGTAATGGGTGTTGTTTGAAGTAAACAGCTATCATGACCTGCTGTCCATGCATGTGTCCTTTTTCTATCATTAATGAGTTCAACTGTATACTACAAGTTGTTTATCGGATTAGGTCAAGGCGACCATAGATGGGCCCGACTAATTTCCGACTCGATCGGGATCTGTCTGTGTGTGCGGCAGATATCCTTCCTATCAAGTCTGTACAGTCAAATATGTTTGATATCTCCCCGATTAGATCAGCAGACTGGATCGGCCAACAGAATCCGGCCGCATCTGTGGTCGCCTTCATTCTATATAATGCTATCCCTCTAATCATTGTGATCTTTACACTGGGACCTATAAACTAGGGAGGAAACATGACTTGAATGCAAGTTTTTTTTTAGGGCGTTTTTGTTTTTCTATGTATATTAACCTCTGCTACCCATATGGGGTGTAGGCTGCAAGAAGGCGCAAAGCCAAGCACCAGGCACAAGTTGAAGAGTTTCGTGAGGATCATGCTGCCCGCAAAATACAGCGAACCTGGCGGGGCCACCGCTCTCACAAGGCGGCACAGGAAGAGGAAGTAGGTGTTGGTTAACCCCCTTGTGTGGTCCCTAAGAACTAGCCTGCAAGGCAAGTCTCTCTATCAACCAATGCATTGTGTGCAGTTGATTAAAATTGTCAATATCTCCCTACGTTCTGCCTTGATTGACCCATACTTGGCAAGTACTAACAATCCAGTTGGTGTGCATGCATGAATGAGTGACTTAAGGTGTTATAAAAGGCATGTCGAATTAAAATTGCATGTTTGGTGTTATAAATGAAGTTCAAGAGGTAAATGCAGATGAAAAATGCTCAACACGTTATGCTCAATCAAGTGAACTGCATAAGTCGTGCGTTGTCTACTACCAAAAAGACGTATTCTGTGTTGTTTTTTTTTTTACTTATATTTTAATTTAAACAATAAGACAGCATTATGATGGAAGGATTATGATAACGAACTGACAAAGTGCATGTGTGGATCCAGTATTTTGCTATCCCTTTTTTGCTATTCCCATACTCTGCCTAAGTTGAATATGTCTTCTTTAAAATGAAGTAGAATTTGCGTTTCAGTCGGCATCTAGATACCTGTCCTTCTAGGGGGTTGAGTGTAAATGGCAAGTTTATCTCCATTTCTTGGCAAAAAGAATCGAGTACACAGTACAGCTGTTTGCATTGGATCATGATGCTCGATTGTTTGGGTTGTACATGATCTGTTACATGATACTAATAATTTTAGATTGGACTCCTCCTTCTTTGCCATTCAGTTGTCTTTTGTTTTTTTAAACCATATGTGCTATAACCATATAACCTAACCCTAACGTATAAATTGCAAATTAGCTACCCCTGACTTTCAGTTTGGCAGTCTCCACAAACCTGACCCGAGATCTCATTTGCAAGTTTACAGTACCGGTAGTTGGCCCAGGGTATCCCCTGGGCTATTGGAGCCGGGTTTTTAGTCAGATCCACAAATTTGTAATCACCAACTTTAGGGTGTAATCATTCAGTGATATACTGTTAGTTTACACATTTTTCAAAAGCCAAAGGAAAGTTTCAAATCTCATCTATCAGACAACATTTTGTCCTTTATGGTGAGTGATGTCTTTCTCTATGAAAAAAAGCTGCTGTACTTAGACCAAGGCCATGTTTTTGGGAGCTATACTGACTACAAGTTCTTTAACCATTGGGTCTATGGGTCAGATAGATTTTGGCGATGAAATTAGCACATGGAGTCCTATGGGTAATCACCAAGTGAGACACTTTTTTTCAGCCGGCAATGTTTACAGTATCCAAGCTATACACATAACACATTGGGGACTGAGTGATAAACTAAGCATGCTAAGGATAAAGTTTTCTGTGGGGGCTAGGTGTCCAGGGGCCAAGTGTCCGGGGGCCAAGTGTCCAGGGGGCCAGGTGTCCAGGGGCCAGTTGTCCGGGGGGCCAGCACACCAGGGGGCCAGCGGTCCAAGGGGTCTAGTAGGAGAAGATTATGCCAGACTGGTGTCAGTACATGTATAGATAATAGTCTCTATTTGTAAGTAATTAGTCAATATTTCGCAAATGCTGATTCCTGTGACCCTACAGGGTTGATAGAGGGTTTTTATGGTAGTAGACCCTGGGCCATATGTGATATATATCACACATTAAATCTTTTTCACTCCATTCGATAAAACTGATGATTTAAAAATGTTGGATTTCACCTATTGTAAAATTTTCCATATTTAATTATAATTTTACATGATAGTCTATTTTTTAAAGAGTTTATTTCAAATACCATTCTCATTTCAACTAGGATTGACAGTGACAATTTGTAAAAATACAAGTGATTATATTCATTATCATGGATAGGAAAGGGGTTTCCGTCATGAACCATCTTAAAATCAGCGTCTCCATGATTAATCAGTACCATTACATTAATGACATGCCACAATGAATTATAAGCTACTGTACTATGTTATAATGTATCTCTATGTCACCCCTATGCAGCCATGCAAAATGAATGCTTCCCTAAGGGAGTGATCATTTTTTAACAACAGGGGGGGGCGGTGGGTTTGAGGGGGGGTCAGAATTCTTCAACCCCTTGACCGGGGGGTCAGAATTTTTTCAATACCTCTGATGGGGGGGGGTCAAAATAATTTTACCTGTTTTCAGTGGAAAACCCTGCGAGTTACTATAGGCTAAAAGGGGACGTTCGCGCGCGACTTTTGTCCCTTATGGGGGGGGGGTCGAAAAAATTTACCCCCTCGTAATTTTTTTCACGCTTCCGTGCGCAAACCCAGCAGCCCCCCCTCCCCCATTGTTAAAAAATGATCACTCCCTAAGGAAGCTGGAAGCATCCTTCCTGCTTTGCTACTCCCCTTATATACAAGGAATTATCCATGCTAGGGTAAACCACATGCAAATGCAATGAAAAGGTGGTCCGTGCACCCTGCACATGGGTGGATATAGCATCTCAGAAATTACTCCCATTTGAGAAGTTCCATTACATTTTTGTAACATTTAATAGAGCTTCAGCTGGGTCCTTTAACACTTTGAGAGTGCTGAAAGTGGAGCATAGTTCTTAGATATACATTATATTATGTCCACTATGATTCATGAATGTGGCAATGGTGAGTTCCTTGCCAGTGCTATAGTTTTGGCCCATTTTGATCTCAGTCAGTCAACAGACTTGAATGGTTAGAATAATTTACCAAGGGCAGTGTTGGCAAGTTAATATCTGACACTGGTTCATTCTGACCACAAATGACGCATTGGTTCATCATTGGCTTGAAATGAACCACAGCGTGCTGACCATTGTCTTACCAGGTCCGTAAGTGGCTAGAGGAACGGGACAAGAAGGTGTCTCAGTTCAAAGAGAACCGAGCTGCGCGGCACATACAGAAAAGCTGGACTGGTCACCGCAGTCGTAAAAAGAAAAGAGAAGCTGAACTTGAAGAAGTACTTTTCTACTTTGTTTTTTTTTTTAATTTTTTCTTGTGATTGTGCAGTAGTTGTTCTGCATCTTGTTTATTTTGGCACAACTAGGAGAGGACGTTATTCCATACCTATGGTATAGATTAAAACAATCTACGATAGATTTAGAAGTAGCTTACTTAGCAAGACCCTAGATATTGAAGGAATTAAGCAATATATCCTGTTAGATAAGTAGGTGGAATTGAATATGCAGCCATTTGCACAGGTATGGAATAATGATTTTTCTGTATCCAGAAAACAAGTGTCTCCAGTGATGTATTTTAATCATGTTAACTTTTGTGTTCTCACGATGAACATTTAATTTAAAAGTGGTATAAAGCACTGTGATGATGTGCACTGGCATAAGCTCTGGTGATGTAACTTACACGGTGTCTTAAGCTAACCTTGTACAGACTAATGATACCTCACACAAGCCACAGTCTGTTCTAAAAGTGTGCAGGATCGAACATTCACCAACCCTGCTCATTAAAAATGACTAATCCATTAGTCCTTGCCAGCAATTATCATAGAATCCTTAAATGGTTTTGATCAGCTGAATCAGACGTATAAGCCACCCCCTAGCATTGAAATTCGCCCATCAGCCATAGTTTAAGCTCACGTATATTAAATCTACAACCTTGTAGAGGAAAGTACTTACCTTGATCTCTTCCTATCAGATATTGTTGCACTTTCCCTGCTGAGTCATATTTATAAGAGATACTGTAATGGTGAATTTGAGTAGAGCTACTTAAGGGAGCGGTCATTATTTATCAACAGGGGGGGGGGGCTAAAAAGAATTACCCTCTTTTTAGCAAAAATGCCCACTCGCTACTATAGATAAAAGAGAGGTGTGAAAATTCTCCGGCGCAGGGGGGCCCAAATAATTTGACTGCCGTCGAGAGGGGCGTAATAAATGTTGCTGAATAATGACCACTCCATAAGTCCATTTATATATAGAATGGAAGAAAAGAGTCAATTTGAAAAATGATTCTATGGATTGCTGCGTTTATGATAGGGTATGAGCTCGTGAACCATTTTAAGGTCTATCGAGTATGTGCTTTTATGTTTATAACATCACATATTAAACGAACAGATGCCAAGTTTTTGTATTGCTAAGCAAAACTAGTGTGATTAAAAAGAGCAGCTATCCAGAATAGGTGCTGTCCTAACGGACCCTAGGCCATCTCTTATTTTATGCTGCTTTCCCTGGGTACAAGGGTAAAAGAGTAAACTAGGAAACTGCCACATGTACAACGGAGAGTGATCTTTGTTCACAGAGAGTCCTTTTCATGTAGCTGCCCACTGCGCTCCCTACTGCTTCAGTCGACTCTTGCATCAACCCTACTTTAATAGATGACACCTCTGAAAGATTAGAATGATGCACTGATTGCAGTGCTGGCAAGTTAATTTCTGGTGCTGCATTTTTATGCATCCTGAGGACAGATGAATATGAAGCCTTGATGCGTTTTGCCATCTTCAACAATGTAGATTACATCACAGTCCTACCACCTGCTGGCTATTGTTTCACAGGTCCGTAAGTGGCTGGAGGAACGGGACGAGAAAGTTTCTCATTTCAAAGAGAACCGGGCTGCTCGGCACATACAGAAAAGCTGGACTGGTCACCGTAGCCGAAAACAGAAAAGAGAAGCAGAACTTGATGAAGTACTTCTGTTTTTTTTCCTTCTTTTGACCATGCAGTGATTGTTCTGCATCTGGTTTGTTTTTGGCACCACTAGAAGATGTTATTCCATACCTATGGCAATGATAGTGTATCTTCATATATTGTATAAGAGTCAGATTGATAAGCAGTCTTAGCATGTAACAAGCTGCTTAGGGGATTGAGGAATATTTTCTCTGAGTTAATTAAGTGCTGTTGTAAAGCTATTTTGCATAGGTATGGAATAATCACTTATGAATCCACAAAACAAGTGTCACTAGTGATAATTTATAATAATGTCAACTATTATGTTCTCATAATGCACATCTAACCCAGATATAGTTAAAGTTACAGTGCAGACTATGGGTATGACATAATCTGCACCGGCATAATCTCTGGTGATGTAACTTTACATGGCGTCTTAAGCTAATCCTGTACAGACTAATAATACCCGCATGTACACAAACCCACAGGATGTTTTTATAGTGTATAGTGTGCAGGATTGATCCCAACTTACCACTTACCACATGTCAATCTAACCCATGTCACTCAAGCTGATAAAGATTGTTTCTAGCACATTGCCCACCAACATCAACAATACAACAGCCATGATAATAACAAATGGATTTCATGGCTGTTATCTCAATATTTGGTGCCACCAAGCAAGACTCAGACTTATTGGTAGCCTATGTATATTAACAGGCTTCCAGGTTAGCGTAATAATAATGAGTAAGTGGCCAATATCATTGCAACGATATTGTTTGATTTTGATATATTTTATCAGTTATCTTTGGAAACTACTAACGTCCATAGACTTAGCCCGTCTCAAAGAGTATTCTAACCTTTGGTTTCAAAGGTTATGTTAATTATTTTCTTTACATGTTTGGGTTAAAATTAAAATATAAGTAGATAAGAGAGTAACATATTTTCGTTAAATGAAAACTGCCCCACTCAAGTATTTCTGGCTCTTGGTGACAATCGCACCAATGGCGGGGCCAGATATATCCTAATCGTCTTTTTATAGTAAGATAGTTAAAGATGAAAATGCATTTGTATCAGATTCGCGTCATCAGAAATCATGACTTAAAGTTACCATATGAAATACTGTTCTTTATTTTTTCGCCAATTATATTGTGTAACCTATCCTGCTTCCTCCAGACCAAGTTAAAGAATGTGACCTACTGTATAGTGAAAGGTGATTAGTATTACTAAGATAATCACCATGGGTCATTTGGATCCATAATTTATCACTATATCTTGCAGCCACTCACCTCTTTCTATTTTTTCCTTTCAGACTGCAGAGTTCCTTCAGTCAGCATTGCGTGGCCATGTTAACAGGCGCCAGCAGATCAGTGCGTACAAGAACAGACCTCCGTCACGGGGTGCCTCAGCTTACGGCGATGAGGATGACTCAGTTTCCGTCACAGACTCTGTTACAGAGAGCGAATTAGATTCAGCGGCAGAACTCATCCAGTCGAACATGCGTGGATACATGTCGCGCAAGGAGCTTCTAAGGAAGAGGTAGATATGATTCATTTTTACGTGTATAGGTTGTGTGTTCAGTTAAAATAACCAAACTAAGATATAATGAGTGTTTGTTGTCTAATCATATAAGAATAAGAAATGTACTAACTAAAGTAGTTAGATTTGAGTGATATCAATGCAGTATGAGTTGCCTTCATCGACTTTGTGAGCTTCTCTTTCTGACAAGTACCATTCTGATCTCAAACTTGCCCACTCTTTTTATTCTCTTATAACCTGGTATAGTTAGGTAAAGTAAATGCTCACATTCTTCTGCAAAATTCAGTTTTTTTTCTGTCCTCACTCTGTCCTGTCTTTTTTCCCTGTCACTCCATTTGTCTTGCAGTCGACTAGAAGATGAGGAAGAGTTGGATGAGGCGGTATCCACTGTGCAATCTGCCTTCCGGGGCCATTTAGCCCGGAGAGGACTTGTAAATAACGAAAGGAAGAGGTAAAGAGGCCTTTCTGTGAGCATGGCACCTCTCCCACTATGCTACAGCATTCAGTCTGAAAAAAGATATGACCGATGTTGCTTAACCCCGCATGTATGAAACTATATGAAGTAAACCTTGTCCGCTCCTTATATTGCGCAGCATGATCATTTATGTGGAATCTGTGGTGTGTTCGAAAGAACCTGTTCATCTGTTGAGAGCAAAGCACATTTTTCAATCCATGATTTATCAAATGTCAATCGATAACGCCACCATAAAGATATATAATTCTGGAAGCTTTCAGACAGCACTTTTCTAGATCGTCTTTGTACCAACAATTGGTTTGATCTTAAATTATCGAGTAGTTTGATACCACTTAGTGATTTCCACCCCAGGAATTTCTATTTTGATATTTGCTCTTTCATTATACCTTAGACCTTATGATACATCTTTAAAACATGGCTCATATCTGATGCCTCAATGTTCTATGTCTATCCTAAAGAGAGAATGAATTATTTATCTCATTTCATCATGTCCCTATCCCAAAAGGTCAGCATGACTTATGAATGCAGAACTGAAAGGTTATCCATCGTTACTGCATTCATGTTTCATGCTAATGAAAGGAGATGGTATCTTATAGATCTCTGCTACTCTTAAAGGGAAAAATTATGTATTCATATGATATCTCGTGGTTAATTAAGGTCATGCCTTTAATTTGCTGAATCCTGTCACCTGTGTCTTTGTGTGTCATTCACTGTCCGCCCTCTTGTATCACAGACCCCACCCAGACTCAGTCTCTGATGAAGCTATCTCCATTCTACAGTCCGCTTTCCGCAGCCATTTGGCCCGGAGAGATTACCTTGACGCGTATAGGTAAATGACAGGCATGTGTTGTAAGCATGGAATAAGGTCTTTTGTACTTTGATATAGATAGCTTGGGTACATGGGATGAAGAGCAGAAGTACATTTAACCGATATTGTCTAGATCATATGTGTTAGACCAAGCATAATGTATGCTTTGTCCCCTGCTCAATCATGCATAGCTTATTGAATGCCTGTGCCGCGGTAGGTTTTTCAGTGTTTTCAAAGATGCAGAATTGGACTTCAAATTGCGCCTAGAAAGCATAATCATCAAACGAATGATATTTTCACAATGCAAACATTTATGAGTTTTACTGAAGTCCCTTTCCATCCTTTGAGAGCATTGAGAGGCTATGGGATTTTTCTTCAATGTTCCTTGTTATTTTCATTCCCTTTACCATGCCCCCATCAAGATCTTGATTTCATTCTTTTTGCCTTTAATTGTCCCAGCAATGTGGAAATTTGAAGTTTAATAGAAAATGAGATGAGCGATGAACTATCGATGCTTTTAAAAAATGAATTGTTCCAAGGGATTCGGATAGCTACTTAAGATGCCAAGTCAGAATCGGTTTTCATATCTCACATTTTTGATCAATTTATGTTTAATCACATAGTCCTTGCACAAATCTTACCCTATATGCACATGGTTTATGCTTCCCTTTATCTTTTATTATCATCAAATTACCCTATATGTGGCACGATCTAGCTAATAAGACACGCGTTGGCATTGTAATAGTGCCTTTAATGTGGGTTACTACACTAGTACATGTATGTCATTAGCCTTTGTGTTGGGATTAGAAAAGACTGGTATCTGGTTCCCCATTGATTTACATTACCTTGCATTTCAAATGTACCATTCTCTTTTGTTTCCAAAATGACTCCTACAGCATGATTTAATAATGTGCCCTTAACAGCTCGCAGTGATGCCGCCAACGGACGTGAAGAAGTGATTTAGATCTATAGAATATACTAACCAAGTCTCATGCTTTGCCTCATAGACATGCCTGCTAATCTGATCGCTAATTTGCTTGCTTTAGGTTCGTCTATTGAAAGGTCGCGTGATGAACCATGTGCTCATCGGATCCTCTTAATTAAAATATGCATTTGCATGGCATGTTAGATACATGTGTACGTGTATATAGGAGTCTTGTCAAGGTGTATAAGTTGTAAATGGCCATTGTTTTTTTTAGGATAAGACATAGATTCCATTCCATGTTAAACGTTTTATATATTGCATTACATACATAATACCAGTGCACCACCCTTTAAAGAGTAAATGCACCTTAGATGGAGTTTAAACTCTTAAAATAGCTGAGGTCGAGGATTGAGACTAATCAAGAAGACTTGGGGCGTACATTTGGCATTACCTGATTCAAAATCAATGACATTTAAGCATGCTCCTATAAGTCAGAAGTGCTTGTTATGTGCATACTATGTTCTTCAATACTATGTAAACAGTACCAGGGATGTCTGTGCCTTCTTGTTTCTATATTCTGGAAATAGCTTTATACACACAAACCAGATTTTAGATTTCGCTGAAATCCATATATAAGAGGGTCACAGGAAACCTAATTAGAGTATTTACACGTATTACTGTATTTTAATCGGCAATTCTATGTACGAATTTTAGAGAGAAAACGCATGTATATGCCCAATTCTTTGAAAGATATAATACATATTTTCCCTTCTTTATTGCAGACCTACAAGTAGATCACCGACCTTATCGCGAAGTAGCACTAGTCATGGTCGCCACAGTAAGTACTTTGTTTTATTGTTATACATTTCATGTCATCTATACAAAAATAAATACACAGGATTGGCGGCAATGATACAATACAGGTAATTCCAGGACCATAATCATCGAAGCCATCATATGGCTGAGATGATTGTGGGCCAGAAATAGTAGAGAGGAATGTTACCTGTATTGTAACAATTGCTGCCAATCCAGTACTTATTAGTATATGCTAACTACTAAGGCTAGACATTGTGTCTGTGTAGCTAGACATGGTGTCTGGTAGATAGATTGGATGTTGTCTGCTCTTGATTGGGTACTCAACACTATAATTGGTAATATTTAGATTTCACTTTATGAAAGAAAGTGCTCTGCCCTGATTGGTGCAGACGACAATGCTTGTATTGATGGGCCCAGCAATATGGGCTCAGATATTGGTGGGCAGAACAATATCATAATCTGCCTTTGTTGTTATGTAATTCTTAGGGTTTCACGTATCACTGTCTTAGCGGGGCTTCCCTAGCCCACTTAAAAGGGTCTATTTCTCCTCTTTCCTATCCCCTCGGCATGTGTGTGGTGCACATATGCGCGGGCACTGACATATTCCTCTGTGAAATTGTGTAATGTTGTTCTCGCCATGAATATGACCTTAGCTGTCGAAATGGCGTTAAACATCTATTACTCACTCACTCACTCACTGTCTTAGCTTATAATATTAAGAGACTAAATACCCCGGTAATCATACCATATATGCTGACTAGGTTTCGTCCCATAAGCAGAGGAATTATATATAAGCAGGAGGTCTGAGTTTAAAAGTTTTCAATGCAGGCTATACATTTTATTAATAACATATACATAGGTGTATCAAACACTTCATCTGCAGGCCGGACCCAGGAAGAAGCCATTTTAAGGCGCTATGTAACATGGGCCTAATATGGTGTGGCTTTAAATCAGGCTTTAAAGTATGTCAATATCTTATTCAGCCTGTTCAAGCGGTTTTCCATGATTACAGAACTCGACTCAGCTGGAGAGGAGGAGGACGATGACGACAAATATTCATCTGTATCACGCTGTTCTCGGCGGTCATCAGGTGAGAGATTCATTTTGTAAAGTGGGATAACTTCATGGTCACCGTCATGGGAATGTGCCTTCTTCTGCTCTTAGACTCTTTGCATACTTTATAGGGGTATAGCAGTTCCTTGTTCAATGGATGTCTTTCCATATACACAATGCATTTCGAGTTGACTCGTATCGTATGGAAAATAACATTTTGTCTACCTTTATCTGATGATTCAACCTTACACGTGTTAAAATCTGTAACTTTGAGAGAATGAATGCTGAAGCACAATTAAAGTTTAGATATAAAGATCTTCAGAAGCTGATTTTACTTTTCACATATTTCAAGCACGCGCAGACTCCCGAAGTGTGGTTAAGGTAAGAATTTCTACTTTATATACTGTATGCATAGCCTTCTGTTCGCAATATTGACGGTGGAACCTTTAATTTGCTGAATGTGTTTGATGTTTACTACTTGAAAGATAATGAATCATTTGGAATCCTTACGACCTCTTTCAGTTACACTGTCATTTGATATCATGATCTTTTGTATTTTTATCCAATCCTAAAATCTTTTTTCATTTCTTTATTACAATTATACTCTATTCAAAAATTGCAGAAACCACCAGCAAGCCCTCGTAAGAGCTCTCGTGCAGCAGTAGATGTCAGTGACGACGACAGTGATGATGACGATGACCTTATCGTTACCAGCAGTAGTCGAGCTCGCGTCTTCTAACCACATAAAGTAGACCATATCAAACTCAATGCCACTATTTACCGGTGTAACTGTCTCCTTTTGATATTTAGAACTCCCTGTCGTGCAGAAATGGGGGCTTTGTAACCAATTTCTTAATCACATTTCCCCAAAGAGATTCATTTCTATAACATTATATTTTGAAGAAAAACATTTATTTAATTATCCGTCCAGGAATGGAATTTAGGAGTCATATTCCAGCCATTTCAATGCATTATTAATCAATGTGAAAAAAGGAGTTCATTTTATCAAATGCTCATAGCATTCATATACTTTGGCTGCAGTAAGAATAAGCAGGAAGAGATAGTACATTCTCAGTGTACTGGTACCAGCGGCCTAGAAGAGGTTTTTGGGCCAGTCGTTTTTTTGTGTCCTGCCTGGTGACTTGAATATTACAGCAATAAGAAAGCCTAGATCTTGGTCATGTTTCATTGATATTTTTACTGAAAAGAAATCTTGTATAAACAGGTGCCTTATGACTTGAGCTTTGTCGACAGAAATATCTGCGATGGATAATTGCAAGACATTATTTGATAACCATTTAGTGTTGATGTGAAAACATGGTTAAACTTTTATGTGTTAATGGTATTTATCAAAGAAACCTTGACATATATATGGAAGCTTCCAAGTGGAATCACTGTTGGAAAGTGGGATTTGAAGTCCATCGAACTACAGCATTATTCACTAACAGCAATGTGATAACTTATCCCCATCATTGGTGGTGGAATACTTCCATATCTTTCGTTTCCTGAGTAATATGAAAAAGTTTGTACACATATATGTATATTCTAAAACCCGACAGAAAATACTCACAGATAATTTTATATTCATGGAGAAGTTATTGACACAAAGTTGAATGTGAAGTTGGATTTATCGGCGTTTTGACAGCAACTTTATATCCTCCTGTCTATGGATGACCAAGAAAACAAATATTTACACCAGAAAAAAAGGAGCAATCAACCATGTCATCCTCATGATCAGATTAATAGGGGACTATATATAAGTGGAGATGGTTCTCGTAAATAATATGAAATCAAATTGGCATGTCTTAGAAGTGTTCAGTTGATTTTCTTGAAATAACAAAGCTCGTCAATTCAAATCATGTTTATAAAGGAGCATATGTGTTATTGGATGAGAGCGTCTGTGCATATTTGAGACATGAAAAATGAGATATTGGTTTTCGACTCTGTACAATCACCACTTCTCTGTAGATTCGCGAGAAAAAGATTCCTAATATTGATGATATATAAGATACATACAAAACTACATATTCTCTTATATAGTTAACGATCTCAGTAGACAAAAGGCACCAGATATACAGACTGTATGGGTCATCTGCTAGCCATGCCCATTCTTCTACTTGACTGTGATATTCATTTATTTGTGTCACGCAATCCAACCCTACTGTATTGAAAGGGACCTTTTTAGAGTTAAGCATATGTAATGTAGGTAGAAATGTGTTAATCAGTCATGAGATGTAAGTCTTTTATGTGTATGTAGTATGATTTTTGTATAATCAGACATACCAGTACAGACAGTGTTCCTCTGTCAATCTGGGTGTTATTTTGTAGACATGTAATCTGTATATGTGAATAAAGTGTTTACAACTACCTAGTGTATTGATGTATTCTATGTTACGTTAAATAGATTAGTTTCAATGAATATCACAAGAAGTTTTGATAATCTATAGGTGAGACAGAATATATAAAGATAAAAGACCACACTCGAGCCTAGACTATCATGACTAAACCCGTGCTCCTAAGCCAACCTCACGCTACCCCAAATATGATTTTCTCTACTACTTGCATTGACACTCTGCTACTAACCCCACTTCCTAGACTGCTTCATTACCTCACAAAAGGCACATCCTGCACTATCGGCAGATTCTATTCATATATATTTATGTGCAAGCTGTAATTTATATGCGAGGTACTATGGCCTGCTCCTAAACCCCACTTTCTGTACTACTCACACACACACACTGCTACAAATAGTTGAAACTCCTCATTCTGCACTACTCACACATCCTGCCCCGAAACCCCAGGTTCTGTACTACCGGTACTCACATACCCTGCCACTAACCCCACTTTCTGTACTACTCGCACACCCTTCCAGTAACCCCACGTTCTGTACTACTCACACACCCTGCCACTAACCCTACTTTATATCCTACTTGTACACCCTGCCACTAACCACACTCTCTGTACTAATCACACAGCCTGCCACTAACCCCACTTTCTATCCTACTTGTACACCTTACTACTATCCTCATGTTCTGTACTACACACCCCCTGCCACTTACCCCACTTCCTGTACTACTCACTCAGCCTGCCCAGGGTTCCCACAGGTCAGGGAAAGTGAGGAAAATGCCGTAATACCTCGCGTATAAGGCGCGCCTTATACGCGAGGATAAGCCCCTAGTGCGCCTTATATGATGAGCAAAAGCTGAGGGGAAAACCTTCCCAATTTCTCCCATAAATTCTTAAGTGATTTTAGACCATAGAAGGACGTTTCAGCTACCCATAGGTTTTTCGAATTTCGAAAATCCAGTGATTAGGACAGAAGATATTTCAATTTGAAATTTTCCAGAAGATTTCTAAAGTCTGGGTGCGCCTTATACGTGGGGTGCGCCTTATACGCGAGGTATTACCGTAATGTGGTCAGGGAATATTACAAATTTTTGCCAAGACTCAGGGAAAATTTGCCATAATGTATCACTTGTCTTTGATTATAGACAAGTCTCCCAAGAGGTCATTCAAGCATTATTTTTAAAGACCATTTTTTTTTTTTTTCTGAAAATTATGTTTCTGTACTACTCACACACCCTGCCCCTAAACCCCACTTTCTGTACTACTCACACACCCTGCCACTAACCCCACTTTCTGTTCTACACATATACCCTGCCCCTAAATCCCACTTTCTGTACTACTCACAAACCCTGCCACTAACCTCACTTTCTGTACTACTCACACACCCTGCCCCTAAACCCCACTTTCTGTACTACTCACACACTCCTAGACCCCACTTTCTGTATTACTCACACACCCTGCCCCTAAATCCCACTTTCTGTACTCACACATCCTGCCCCTATATCCCACTTTCTATACTACTCACACAACCTGCCACTAAATCCCACTTTCTGTACTACTCACAAACCCTGCCACTAACCCCACTTTCTGTACTACTCACACAACCTGCCACTAACCCCACTTTCTGTTCAACTCATATACCCTGCCCCTAAATCCCACTTTCTGTACTCACACAACCTGCCACTAAATCCCACTTTCTATACTACTCACACCCTGCCACTAACCCCACTTTCTGTACTACTCACACACCCTGCCCCTAAACCCCACTTTTCTATACTACTCACACACTCCTAGACCCCACTATCTGTAATACTCACACACCCTGCCCCTAAATCCCACTTTTTGTACTCACACACCCTGCCCCTTTATCCCACTTTCTATACTACTCACACAACCTGCCCCTAAATCCCACTTTCTGTACTACTCACAAACCCTGCCACTAACCCCACTTTCTGTACTACTCACACACCCTGCCACTAACCCCACTTTCTGTACTACTCACACACCCTGCCCCTAAATCCCACTTTCTGTTCAACTCATATACCCTGCCCCTAAATCCCACTTTCTGTACTACCCACAAACCCTGTCACTAACCCCACTTTCTGTACTACTCACACACCCTGCCCCTAAATCCCACTTTCTGTACTACTCACACACCCTGCCCCTAAATCCCACTTTCTGTACTACTGACACACCCTGCCACTAACCCCACTTTCTGTTCAGCTCATATACCCTGCCCCTAAATCCCACTTTCTGTACTACTCACACCCTGCCACTAACCCCACTTTCTGTACTACTCACACACCCTGCCCCTAAACCCCACTTTTCTATACTACTCACACACTCCTAGACCCCACTTTCTGTAATACTCACACACCCTACCCCTAAATCCCACTTTCTGTACTCACACACCCTGCCCCTATATCCCACTTTCTATACTTCTCACACACCCTGCCTAATAAACCCCACTTTCTATACTACTCACACACTATGCCACTACCGGTAACTACACCTTCTTGCCAACTCACATAGCTTTCCACTAACCCCGCTCTCTCTCTACTACTCATACACCCTGTCTTACACACTCACATACCATGTGTACAACCACTATCTGTGTAAAGAACCACTATCTGTAGTTCTACAGATAGAGGCTGACCATCCAACCGCTATCTGTGTAAAAGTTAAGCTATCTGTATCAAAGTCAGTTTGCCAAACAGCTGTTATTGATATCAAAGACACATTAGATTTTCCCCTACATTAAGTATATTGCTATTGCTTGTGTGCCTAAACATATTATTGGAAATGTTCTACAGATAGTGCAACTTTACACAGATAGTGGTTGGGTGGTTGCTACAGATATTGTTCATTTTTACACAGATAACGGTTGGATGGTCAACCTCTATGTGTAGTACTTCAGATAGCAGTCGTTTACACAGATAGTGGTTGTACACCCTGCCACACAATCGACCGTCTCTGCCTTTTTCTATTGCTCAAAGTGGGATTTTATTGGACATGCCTCTTCATTCACAAATATATACCTTGGTAATATGGTCATGGAAAGCACAACTAACAGATCCAAATTTTGACATAAACTGTATTCTTAAGCATTTCAGTCTCAGTGACATGGAACACATGTAAAACATTGACATTCATAATATGTACATTATAAAGAAAGAATTGATAAAGATAGGTATGCAATGCTATCCGAATGCAAATACACCTTTCCGATACATCTGGTTCAACTCGTTTATTACCCTACCCGAACAAAAAGGGTATCATATTAAGACTTCACTTTCCAGCAGATACCACCCAAGGCGTCATCATGATGATTGAATAATGAAATGCTGTATTTGTATTGGAGGAAGCCTTCTATTAATGAATTTCTCAGCAGTAATTGATCCATGCTGTTTGGGTATTCATTGGCAGGGTTTCATGCACTTATTATCCTGAGGAGACAATGTAATGAAAGAATAGAAATGGCAATTGATAGTACAAGGGTGCATCCCCTATGAAAAGAAAAAGGGGCGTCTATAGTGGATTAATAATTATCCCTATATGATAACGCTTACTAGAAGTAATACTGACTACTTGGGTGATCAGTCATGGTTCTAGAGTTAGCACAGAGTGAACCTTGCAGGAAATACTTTGTTGTGCTTAGCAAGTCTAATTCCATGGTTATTTTGGGTGACTGTTTTGGGTCAGTATTCACGTGTATATCACAAATCATTTACTTTTTGAGAGCTAGGATACTGCATTTTCATAACTTATGCGTGATCTTAATGAGAATTTAACAAGTTTTAACCCAAGATTCTATCATTCATTTGTGGGCTTTATTTTTTTTCATTAATGCTATCAAATAGATAATGTATGGAAATATAAAAATATCCATTTAGTCGAAGGCAATCACAGTCTACTGTATACAATCGAGGAGAGAAGGCATGGTAGAATTGTAAAATAACACAGCTGTGTTTGGGTTATATCATGTATAAATATAAGATTGTGCATGCATTAATCACAGTCTCATTAAGGTGCTGCAATGGCTAACTGGGCATTATCTGCTGCATCCACCTCCTCATTGTCATCATCGAGTATAATGCCCATACTTTTCATCACTTTGTGTTGGCGGGTGCCACGCAGTGTCTTGAGGTCTGCAGCATACTGCTGCTCAAGTTTGAGCTGACGCTGCTGCTCTTCTAGATGTGATTTGTGCTCATGAAGTGCTCGCGTCTTGCGTATCAGCATGAGGAGCTCATGTCGTAGCCGTCTGTTTTCCTGCTTGATGCGCTGTGTATGGTCCGTTAGGCACTGAGTTGCCTCCTGAAATTCAAAGGAGAAAACTTTTACTTGGACATGTTGCTAGAGTGTCATCGATTTAGTTTTATGAAAATATTTTTTTCCCTGTGTCACATTGTTCGCAAACATGTATTGGGGTTCTAATTAATAAATTCAATGCAAGCTTACAGCTGGTGTCACTGTCGCATATTCAAGGCTGGGAGTTAGTATATATTATCAATTTCCGTGTACTATGGACACTTTCATTTTATTTTAGAGGTGTGATATTGAAATGAATTATGATATTTTTTGTTATATACAAATACTTTGCCTCCTAAACCACCAATTAGTCTCCTTCCCTTTCTCAAACTTGAACTTACCTTGTTTGCTTGTTTGGACATTGAAGCAATCTTTGCCTCAGAATCTTGTTGGTATTTGTATTTGTCCTTTAAGAAACGAGACTTGAGAGACTGAATGCTTTCGGAATGTTTGCCTCTCACGGTCATCACTTCTTTTTCCAGATCTCTGATTTTATTCTGTTGTTCTTTTTGCAGATTCTTAAACAGATACATGTGCATGTTTCAAAGATTGAACATATGAACCTATGATTTACACAAATACACGGGAAATTTAGATAAAGTGTCGGCCGTTCATGCCGATTTTAGGCAATATACTGCATAGGAAGTTTTAGCATGAAGTATCACTGAAAGCATTTCGATTAAAGGTTATCCCTTGTTGACAGCTCTTCAGATGTTGTTTCATATTTCTATACAATAAAAGTCTACAAACACTCTCAGGGACGGATCCATGGACTAAGAAATGCCCTCAGTCAACAAATGTTTGAATTTTACAATACTGATACAAAATTTAGTTCTCTTAGTTTCATGTTTAGCATTCATACATGTATTAGAAAAACTTTTAGAGTAATGGATTTGTACCTTGTATTCCTGAAGATCCTCCAGTTCTTGTTTAGTTTTTGCCATCTGACTTTCCTTCTCCATGAGTATAGCTCGCAATGCTGAAACCAAAGGGGGAAATCTCAAGCCATTCGTAGTATGACAAATATAAAAGTTGAGCTCATGTACATGCATAACATTTTAAGGCCCTCCAGGTTATGAGAATACAAAGTAAATTGTGCAAAGTAAATTATTCCAGCTTTAATAGCTATGTGGCTGTGTACCTGACTTCTTCTCTTCGTACTCCTCTAGCATTTGTCGCTTTTGGTCACCAATGTCTTGAATCTCCTTTGCATTCTGATCGCTTAAGGAGATGATGGTTGACTGTCGTTTTGAGGTCTTCTTTTCCATGTAGCTCATGTACTCGTGACTCTCAACTCGGACCTTGTGGGCCTCCTGGTGTAACCAATCATTTTCCTGTCGACTTTGTTTTGTTAAAGAAGATACTGACAAACTTATTGGTATATAAAGACCTTCTGTTACTAGCAGGATATGTGACTCAAGCTGGCAGGAATGTGAGAACACTTAGATTACTCAGAGAGAAATCTGTGACATACAAACATACTCCGAGAGGATGATCTCACGTTCAAAAGTCCTTCAGCACAAACTCATTTACCACTGTTCTTAACATACTGATTCCTTTATGTGTAATACCGGTACAAACACCAAAGGCAAAAAAAACATTCACTGACTATTTTGGCATAATTAATCAATGAATTGCTGTTTATTTTGACTGCATGTACTGTACATACATTTCTTGTATCATCTTCTTACTGTGATATTTTCAATTGAATATTTCATCGCGCCATAAACACATGGTTTGTACATATTGAGAGTTGATTTGTAACGAAGATCACTTGTTGAGTTTGCAAATAAACAAATTAAAAAAAAAAAAGTATGGGAGAAGCTGTCTACCTTCGGACTATATCATTTTCATAGGTACATGTATCTAGACATGCTTTAATGTGCATATTTTCTAATCTCTCTTTTTTTTACCGTAAATTCTCTCGTATTAGCTGCATCTCTCGTATAAGCCGCACCCCGACTATGCAACCCCATACTTTAACTAAGCGTTATTTTTATGTGGGAGCGCTTCGAGCAGAGTCTCTTCAAGTTGATATGAATAAAGGATACAGGTCATCAACTCTGGTCTTGAGTGTGTCTAGTTCATCTGTAAGTTGGTCCAACCTGGAAAAGAAAATGCATGATCGTGACAGTTCAACAGATTGGTGGTTCGACAGGGCGATTTGATAGACTTCGATAGGATTATTAGACAGCTTTCTTTAGGATGATTCGACAGAATTAGGTTTTTCATAGATGACCACAAAATAACAAATACATATGTATCAATGACGTCTTTTTAAAATGTTTGATTTTTTTTCTTTTTATAATGGGCACAACACCATTTACTGATCTATGAATATGGACAGTATCACTACGATAAGTTGTTTTTTCGCCTTCTATTAGAAGAGAGGGACATCATCATGGTTTAAATACCGTAAATGTTCTCGTATAAGCCGCCACCCTCATATAAGCTGCACCCCGACATTGGAATAAGCTATAAGCCACACCTGAGGCTTGAAAATTGTCGATTTAGTACTATTCTATAGTGTCAAACACTCCCCTATAAGCTGCACCCTCACTTTGGGCCCGTTCTATAAGCCTAATTTGGATTTGGTTTCTGGTATAAGGCGCGGCTTATACGAGAAGTTACGGTAGTACACCCAAGCTGTTGAAAAAAAAATGTCAAATCGTCCTGTCAAACTATATTACATGTTAGAAAATTCTGACAGATTACCAGACCTAGTGAACTGCTGATCTGGCGAACTGTTCCACAACTTCTTTTCAGGAGGGGGTTGATCAGACTCATCTAGGTTGTGGGACAGTACGCCAGATCAGTGTTTCACCAGGTCCGGCAATTCAACAAATTTATGAAACTTGCAAGATAATTCGACAGTTGTTTTATATATATATATATATATATATATATATATATATATATATATATATATATATATATATATATATATATATATATATTTTATCTTTGTTTTTTAATTAAACCATGATAATATCCCTCTCTTCTTATAGAATATGAAGAAATAACAACCTTAGTGATACTATCCCCATGGGCTGACAAAGACATGCTCAAGTATTCTGTCGATTCATCCTAAAAATCTGTTCAATAGTCCTGTCAAAATCCGTCGAATTGACCTGTCAAACCACCGATCTGCTGAACAGTCTGCCCCCCCCCCCCATCTATTAAAATGCCCCCATCAAAACCAGGAAGTCTTGTTAGAGTCGAGGGCTGACTGTTTTGGCCCAGGCCCAGAGGGCCCATGCCATGGTACTGGACTGGTTCCTGAACTTCAATTTAAAGTCAAGCTTTAAAGGGAGTGGTCATTTTTCTAAGAACTGGGGGTGTCAAATAATTTTATACCCCTAGCACTGAATGAGGGAGGGGTAAAAAAGTATCACGCCTTGTTAGCGAAAAGATTTTTCCGACGCCCCCCCCCCCTCCCCAACCAATATAATAAAAGTTATGATACCCCCCCCCCCACTAAGATCTGATTGCCAATAGTTTTGACCCACAGTCACAGAGCTAGACTTCTAATGCAGGAGGGCATCACTCACATATGACGCCAGAACTAGTTTTGTGGTTCCTGTAGATCTAAAATTACTGAATGACACATATCTTATCTGACATATTCCACCCTAAATTGTAGTTTTACTTTCTTATCAGACATTAGATCGCTCCATTCCCATATAGAATATCATTTTGATGACGCTGTCAGTTACCTCAAGTTTAAAATAGTACGTAAACACACAACACAACTCAATGTCAACTGTCATCTTTCAAATTTTGCATGATATTGACCAAATTAAATATGATATATGATTTATAGGTCTACTTATGACATTTCCTATTAGGCTTTAGAGACGTCGATGTTGGCAGTCTGGTTTTGACCCCCCCCCCAGGTCCAGGATGAAGAATTTTTGGGCTTTGCCCCACCCCACCAAGGCACAATCCATTCCAAGGAGCTTTTTTTCATAGACTATGACATAGTGACACCCCCCTTGGTTGCATATCTAAAATGCCCCGCGCCCCAGTCCCAACCTGGCACAAATAAATAGATGATTCGCCCCAAAAAGTAAAAGGGGGGTGCAAACTTTTTGGACCCCCTGTTGACAGTGTTATTTACTTACCCGTTGAGGGCTAGCATCAACTATATTCGACACCATGGTAGGCCTAGCATTGACTATAGTCGACACCATGGTAGGCCTAGCATCGACTATAGTCAATGCCCATTCTGTAGGATTTGTATAGGAATTGAAAATAGGCTCGTCCTCTAGGAACTATACTTTTTTCAGAGGCCGTCCCCATGGCAAGGGCAACCATTTTTGCTCTGCCCTCAAAGGGTTAACAAGAAATGCGGTTGTGACCACGTAAAAAAACGACTCCCGCCGTTAATGTCGGTATACCAGTGTTTGATGACATGTCTCACAAAAGCAGACATAAAGAAGATTTCACAATTATCAATTTCTCTATTCAGTAATTTTGTATTGTGAGACCTCATCACATGGGGCAAATGCAATCATCATAGCGCACTCCCGTACCGCTTCGCGGTACCGCCGCTACGCGGCGTGGGAGGCGCTAAAAAAAAAATTAAAATAAATTACCACTTCCTAAAGCCTAGCCTAAGGCATCTAACAGTAACTTGGAGGGTAGGGGTGAGATGCAATTTCTACATGGATATGTCTCAAAATTTGTGAATTGACCTGCTCATACTGATATTGATACCATACGGCAGGGCCTACCATAGTGTGGGGATTTCCACACCGTCTGCCGCTCAGGCCCTCAGGGAGCTCTGTACGGTGTGGGATACTTTTATTGACAAATGTTTCAGTCCTGCGGGAGCACTCTCCGCGCACCTCTCGTGCATTCAATCCTTCTCAAAATTTAGATATACATACATCCAACCCTCCTCTAGCTTCGCTGAAAGGTTGGGGATCCTACGATGATTTTAAGATAGGAGAAATTGAAATTTATTAACCCAGGCTAGGCACTCAACAAAAAATATTAAACTGAATACAGAAAGATCCCTGTGACCGCATTTGATTGAGGCCATTGAGATGTTTTTAAATCTTTTGGAATTTTGTTTATATCTTGTATAGAAACAGAAATACAGGGCAAATAGTACCAAAAATATTGAGGCAAGTACCATTATAGTAATGGTAGAAAAGGTGTTATAATATCTGTGATGTGAGTTCAGCTTCACAGTGGGCCCAGTGAGTGGCAGCATGTACTGGTGGTAATTTTCTGTGTGTTCACTTGATATCTAAGGGCCTGGAAAGTAATGTTCTAGTGATCAGATCTAAATAAAATTTAGTTTTTTATGATATTTAGAATCTTAGCTTTCAGTTGATATCTTTAATCCATTTCCAAACTGATTCTAAGTAGTAGTAAAATGCTAATAAAAAATCATAACATGGCGGCTCTACACACAGCCATTTCTTTTCTATTGTTTCATATTTTGGTCCTCTCAAAAGTATGCATCATTGGGCAAAGTCATAAATGCATGAAATTATACATGCTGCTAGTTTTTTCAAAGCTTCAATATTACCTTCATACTAAAGTAATTGTAAAATGCTTAATAACTGGAATTTTGTCTCCCAGATTTCGCTGGTGGGTACCTTGATATCTAAACTTTAAGGATAACTATTAAAATACAAGTAAAATACCCTAATAGAACCCTAAATTGGCGATATCTGCAAGGTCACGATTATTGGCCGCACTCCCACCTGGCAGAAGGTGTCAACCCAGTGTGCCAGCTTTTCTCACCCTCCACGGTGGCTTTATCAAAGTGCCTACCCCGGGCCAGGCCGAATTGTGCATGTGCAGGATGCAGCACCCGTAGCTGAAAGGTCTCATAATAGAGAGGAGCCGGTCCCTAACATCATATGCATAGGGACCGGTTGGCAGGTCTAGGCCTACCACAGTTCCAGTCAGGCCCCCAGAAAAAAATGGAATCTATTAGATACCACAGTTGACCAATTCTTTTGGATAGAGCCTGAGCAAGGAAATCTAAATCTTTTGGAATTTTGTTTCTATCTATCATAGAACCCGAGATATGATGAAATTTATGTTGGTAAATCCCAGGATTTGCTACCCATACATTTCTATTATAATAGAGGCTATTAGAGCTAAGAAGTTGTGGCCAAAGACATCCAAAATCTAGGGTTTTTTCTAAAACACCCTGTCAAACCTAATATCACTTCTAGTAGGAGTTTTTAAAAAATTCCAAAAATCCTAGATAGATAGATATATGACCTAATTAATCGAGTAGTCGAATGACCTTTTGACCTTGACCTTTGACCTAGATCTTACTCTCGGAGGTCACCGAGCTTCACGTTCAATCAACAAATTCCTTTGGGAGCATGTGAGAGCATCGTCCGATTGTTCTGAAATTTTTTACAGTGCATCTTGAGATAAAGTCCAACCTAAATACTGAGTAGCAACCAGTAGCATTGCCAACTTCATGGTCTGGGCAGATTCTGAAAATACCATGTCTTAGACAATAGCAGAATCCTATGTTTTCTCACATGGAAGCACTTTTGTTGTATATGGTTGGATAGGCCTTTCTTTGGTCTATACATTCAACTATTAACCTGTAAACATATGTTAAAGAGCACTCCCTCAGAGAAGGGTTTTAGTGCAGTGTCTGCAGAGTCTGCCTGGGCCCCCTGCACAGCTCCCACTGCAACTACCCTAAGTGGCGCCCCTAGTGGATTCTGGGGTCCCTACCTGAGTCAGGGAAGGAAATGTAAACAAAAACAGTCACTTCCTTTGGGAGTAGTCAGTGACTGTCTGAGTGAGGGGCCAGAGGCAGAGCTGGCAGAGACAGAGACACTCACTCAGCTTTCAGCATAACTTCTTTTTCAGTCGGTTCTCCAGTTGTCTGGGGACGTGCCCCACCCTCCTCTTCTTCACCACCCTTACTTTTTCCCTTCTTTTTCTTTGGTGGCATGTTGATACTGTGATACAAATTAAATTCCAATAAACGTCCGTACGCGCGAACGTCTGAGTTGGCGTGCCTAGTTTCCAAGCTACGAGCAGAGTTGCGATACAATGTAGATTATAGTTTAGTATCATATCAAAACCTGGTTTTATCCCGTTAACATCCATCTCAAACATAAAAGATAGTGTCCTATATGTGGTCATCTTTATCATATGTCCTTTTCTTAACCCATTTATTTGATAATCATATGTGTAATGCTACTAAACTAATTCATAGACCATGATTAGACATCTCAAAATGGACGAGGCCGCGAAAGATGAATCTCCAACCAGGCAAAATGCGGAGAATAAGGATTCTCATGGGTTGCAACACATTTATTCTGCTCTCGCCCTGTCAAGGCAAGCAGGGAGAGATGAATATGCCCCCCAAAGTGATAATGTTGAAGAAATTGGGGAGCTAGGCGCTAATAATCAATCCAGACTGGGCGATAATAGAGGAAATGGAGGAGTAGTGACAGCTACCAATACACACAGCATGTCAAAAAGACTGACTGACTTGTCATTGGAACCAACACTGGCAACAGAAAGAAGCAGAAAAGAACGGATTGAGGTATTAAAACAACAAGCATTGGGGCGTCAGCGTCGCGACAAAGAAAATATAGGTGGCTCTGGTTCAGAGCAAGACACTGAGAGCGAATCAGATAAGAAACATGCCAAACCTAAGAAGAAAACAAAAAATGTCCTCACACGCATGGAAGGTGAGAAACATAAAATTGATTACCCAGTAGGTTGGATAAAGGGAGTCGAAGACTCATGATACTATCATTGATAAACAATTGCGCATAAAAAAAGATTTCTGCGTTGGAGCTAAAATTAACCAGTAATTACTACTATTTCCATTGACCCCCTAGCTCCCATTTATGAAATAGTTCCGTTTTACGGTACCGGGTAATACACTGCAGTTGGACCGGGCTACGTGTATCATATAACTTGATTTAGCGTCCCTAGCTTGTGTGCAGGTATTACTGTAATACCCTGCGTTAAAGGCGCGTCTTATATCTGGGGATGGCCCCCTGGTGCGCCTTAACGCCTATAGGGGGGGGGGAGAATTCATTGATTTCTCAAAATAATTCCCAATGCTCCCCCACCCCCATTCAGTGGTGTACAGGAGTCGGGGAGGTTGTAAGAAGCTTATAAGTTTTTGAATTTTGAAAATCCATATCCATGAGTTAGAACAGAAGTTGTGTCATTTATAATTTTTCTCTCATACCCACAAAGTCTAGGTGCCCCTATATGCTGGGTGCGCCTATATGCGGGGTGCACCTTATCCGTGAGGTAATATAATATTATGGAATATTTCGACTCTTTGGGTGGGGAGAGGCAAAAAATTTTAATTTCCCAAATGAGGGGGGTAAAAACGAAAAAAAGGAAGAAAAATCCATCCCTTTTGCAAATATGCCCTAAAACTAAGGGAGGGGGTGGGGGAGGGTGTCAATCTCTTGTGAAGGAACATTCATTTTTGGCCCAGGGTATCCCCTGGGCTATTGGAGCCAGGTTTTCAGTCAGATCCACAAATTTGTAATCACCAACTTTAGGGTGTAATCATTCAGTGATATACTGTTAGTTTACACATTTTTCAAAAGCCAAAGGAAAGTTTCAAATCTCATCTATCAGACAACATTTTGTCCTTTATGGTGAGTGATGTCTTTCTCTACGAAAAAAGCTGCTGTACTTATGTCATGTTTTTGGGAGCTATACTGACTACAAGTTCTTTAACCATTGGGTCTATGGGTCAGATAGATTTTGGCGATGAAATTAGCACATGGAGTCCTATGGGTAATCACCAAGTGAGACACTTTTTTTCAGCAGGCAATGTTTACAGTGTCCAAGCTATACACATAACACATTGGGGACTGAGCGATAAACTAAGCATGCTAAGGATAAAGTTTTCTGTGGGGGCTAGGTGTCCAGGGGGCCAGGTGTCCAGGGGCTAGGTCTCCAGGGGGCCAGGTGTCCAGGGGCCAAGTGTCTGGGGGCCAAGTGTCCAGGGGCCAGGTGTCCGGGGGCCAGCACACCAGGGGGCCAGCGGTCCAAGGGGTTTAGTAAGAGAAGATTATGCCAGACTGGTGTCAGTACATGTATAGATAATAGTCTCTATTTGTAAGTAATTAGTCAATATTTCGCAAGTGCTGATTCTTGTGACCCTACAGGGTTGATAGAGGGTTTTATGGTACCTACCCTGAGCCTTCTGTGCTTCAATGCACAACGCCCAATTTTTATATTGGTGGGGGGGGGGTAGTAGACCCTGGGCCATATGTGATATATATCACACGTTAAATCTTTGACTATTCTAATCGTTCGGTTTACCTGAGCCCCTTTTTTCCCCTTTAGGTTGAACACTGATTTTTTTTTTGCTTCATGCACTCCCTCCCTCCCTCGGTATGGGGCAGGTAGCTACCAACTGACCTTGTGATGTCACAAGCTCTCCTAGTGCTGGTGACCTCACAGAATATCATTATCATAAATTATGATTTGCATATCACTCTTCAAGCATTGGCAAAGTACAAAGCCTTGGTATTGGAGAGTGCTTCACTCTCCCATAGTACCGATCTTTAGAAAGTTGCCAATGTTTGGAGTTGTCCCACTTTGCTAGCTGCCTGCCCTACCGAACGAGGGAGGTGGGGCCGGGAACCAGCCTAATTGAAAGTTTGTACTCTTCAAATTACCATATCAATATTATATATTATCATGACCAGTACCTCATTTTCATCTATTAACAGCTGCAACGGGCCCGCTAAGCCTGCTGTACAAGAGTGTTAGTGAGCGTTTAAAGGTTAAGGTATGGATTCGCAGTGCGACCAGCATCAGGGGTATTTGCACAGGATATATACTAGCCTTTGACACACATTTTAACTTGGTAAGCAATTTCTTATAGTTTTGATACATGAACAGTGAATATTGCAACTAAGCACTGTTCTTTTAAATCTAAGATATAAAAGGTTGTAATTACACGTTCATGTCAACAGTCTTTCTAAATATCTGAGATTAATATGAGTGGCCTTTAATACTTTGAATTTCCTACAATGTATACATGTAATACTGTTGATTTTGCTTATGTTCTTATTTCTTGTTATTGATTGTAGGTTATGGCTGATGTGGATGAGGTATACAAACCAGCTGGAAAGCCAAACCCAAGTCAAAGAAAGAAAGTCAGAAAGAAAAAGAAGAAAGAGGTTTGTGATTTACCACCTTATATGACTTTATATCCACCTGTTGAGTGACTTAAAATTGAATTGAATGCTTTAGAAGTTTAGTTAATGAAGATATGTATCTTCGTGGACTTTTAAAAGTTGACACAATGCTTGACTCCTACTGTAAACCCAACGTCTAAGCCGCACATTGACTTTGGGAGAATGCTATAAGCTACACATGGGGCCTAAAATGGTTGTCATTCCTTGCTATTGTCTATATATGTAAGACTATTAGCGTTAGTAGGTCTATATTAAACTTAGAGGTGGTTTATGCACAGTGGTTTTCAGTAAGTCGAAATACAGCATGTACCTGAAGATTTTAAGTTGATGCTTATAAAACATTTTATTGGCACGTTAAAAAAAAACAAAAACATCGATTTGACAGTTCAGCCACAATTTCAGTGGTTCGTAATCAGTTTCACTAATATAGGGACTTAAGTTGTCAATCATATTCAATGGAATTGTCATCCGGCACTGACTGAGGTGTTGCTTTCCACTCCTGTCCTCTTTTTCAGAAACCAGAAAGTATGGACGAGAGTGATAACATAATGAAAGATAATGACGAGGACAAAGAAGACCATCCTGAGATAAGTGTGGATGTGAGTGAGACAACCTCCGGTGATCTGAGAACCGAACATCAACTTGATGGAGCAATAGACAGCAGTGACAGTGAAAGTGATGCCAACAGTGCAACAGCACATCGTTCAAGTGACTCGGAGCGCAATTCAGAAAACAAACGCACCTCACAAAATCCTAGTTCACAAAGGTCAGAAGTGGACAATTTCACAGATGAGAATGACTCTTCAGAAGGAGACGATGAGGAAGATAGTGACGCCTCAACGGACAATGAAGAAGACTTGGAAGAGCTCATGGCCAAATTGGATAAGTTAAAACACGAGTATGAAGGTCTGAAGACAGGTGAAACACCGATCAAACATTCACCAAAAGCTATTTTATCGCCTGGTAAAGAAGGAGCGGGAGCGACTGGAGTTGTAGAAACAAGGCCAGAGGAGTCTAGTGGTCGCCATCGTTCTCAGAGATTGCAGAGTCAGACTACACCAATGAAAATAGGGAGTAGCCAACCTGAGGTGAAAGCAAGAAGGTCCACTAGAAGAGACCAATCGGATCCTGTCAAATCACCAAGTTCTAAAATGGAAACAGATTCTAAAAAAGTCAGAGGTAAGGAAAGAGAAGACACAGCAAATACAAAACAAGTGGACCAGCAGAAGTCAGCACGGTTAGAGTCAATGATAGCTAACCTCAAAGAAAATGAACAGAACCCAGATACATCGCCAACTGACCTCAGAACTAAACTTAGATTGATGAGAGAATCAAAAGCAGAGCTGGGCAGAACAGAAACAAAGGAAATCGATAAAACGTCTCCTAGAAAAATTAGAAGTCATGTGTCAGTAATAGAACATCGGAGAAAAGATTACAGGTCTAGTGAAACTGCGAGCGACTCGGAAGAAGATAGGGAAAGTAGAAAATCACACAGGTCAGGTCATGCGAGAGGACAAGATGACAGATCGAGAAGATGGAGTCCCCACTGGGATACTCACAGAGACAGACATAAAGACTCTGATCAGGAGCGAAAAGAATATGAGAAAAGAAAAGAATCCGGCAGACCGAGAGAATATGAAGAATATGATAGACACAAAAAACATGAACATCATAAAGAGCATGACCGAGCAAAGGACCATGACAGGAAGAGGGAGCATGAAAAACACAGGGGCAGTGAACGACATAATAGTCATCGATCAGGCTACGAAGGGCACAGAGAGTATGTAAGGGAAAAGGAGTATGACAGACAAAGGGCTTATGAAAGGCAAAAAGACCAGGAAAGGCAGCATGAAGGAGGGAAGGTACACGATACTAAAAGGGAAGAGAGAAAAGAGCAAGGAAATATGAGCGATCACGACAAATTAAAATCGCATGAATCATACAAACATTATGATGAAAACAAAGGGCCTGAATCATACTCCAGGAGAAGTGAACACAGTGACCTGGAAAAGCATAGGAATATTCACCATAGTGATGATAAGCACAAGACTTCAGCCAAGGACGCTGTTCATAAAAGCACCAGCAAAGGAAGAAGATCGACCCGATTTGAAAAACCTCAAACAAATCCTCCAGGCCACGATAACAAGGAACTCAGAAGTGAAGGTGACAACTCAAGTTTATCCAAATATTTGCGTGACAATGAATCAGCCACTACATCTAAACCTGTTGATAAACAAGGGGTGCTTATCGGTAATCGTGTACCACCACGCAGAGGTGCTAAACATGTGAAACCAAGCATTTTATCACAACTTGGGGGTACTTCACTCGGCAATGCCGGACTCTACCAAAGACACGTGAAACAAATCATGATCAGGGGAGACAATGTTGTTATGGTATCTATTGTCCCATAGCACAATTACTTTATTTCTAATTGTTTTTTTAAGAATTAAGTTTTGTTAAGCTATATATACAAGTTCATGTGGAAGAATTCCCAAGCTTGTCATCTCCCTGTGAACCATGGAGGACTAATGAATAAGGTAATTTAGAATTCTGTGATGTCAGTACTCAGACACTGATACTAAAGTCAACAACTACAGAAGGTCTAGATATTTAATAAGGGATCGTCTGTAACTGACGTCATGCTATTTTTGACACCCCGCCACGTTTTTACAGTAACAATATAGCATGTTTAGACCATAACCATAATGATTTATTAATAAATGGTTCGCACAGGCAGGACTGGTCCACGCAACTTTATGTTATATAGTGAAAATAACTTTGAGAATCTCTTGTAAGCCACATTAGAGACTGATTCGTGTATAAGAGAGCTTATGTCCAAGAGTTTGGGGTATGACTTCCGTGGGATTTTTCATAACTTACAAAGGTCAACAAGATGGCTTTAAATCTTTGGGTTTCTCTCTTACATTTTTAAAGATTGTGAACACAGGTTTTCTGATTTCATATTTGCCAGAATCGCATCACAGCATAATACAAGGAATTACAAAGTAAATCAGTATTATATGACACATTAGTAATTCCAGTGGTGTTGGGAGAGTAAACACCACAGATACCCTAAGGTTTGTGAATGACAAAAATACAAGTCCATGTCGTCTTAAAGACAATATTTATTTCTGTAATATATTTTCATAATAAACTTCTTTTTTGCTGAGTAGATATTTTTCTATGTATGAGTTAAGCACTTCTCATTTGTACATTATTTCTATGTACATGTATCGATATATAAATAGAATACCTATTGAAATCTTATCAGCAGATACATTTACAGATTATCAGTATACATTCTCTATAGACGACAGAATGGATCTGTAGCTATTCAGAAGAAATGCGAAATCTTTTACAAGCCCTTCACTGCTAGATACCATGTACTCTTAGCTGGATATAACGGACTTCCCATTTTAAATGGTGCTTTTCTGACTTAAGCTTGTAGCAAATTGAGTATACTGAGGCATAGATTCGGTGCGTCTTTTTTTTTCAAGTGAACACAAAGACTAGCTTCCACATCTACCATTTTTCTGCTCGGCGTTACTTCTTTCCTGTAAGAGAAGGAATCGAGACAATCTGAATGTAACAAAAGGTCTGAATAACGAGAACATAAGACGTGGCATATAAGTTATATACGTACATATATAAGGCGCACCTGTGGTTTGGATATTTGCCATTCAGTATCGGAAGTCTAAAATTAAATACCACACATATAATGCGTGCCTGACTCTGGGAACATGCCTCAGGTGATTTATAAGTGAGGAATTATGGTAATATTAAAATCTGGTCACAAATACATGGTTGCTCTAGTTAGAGTGAAAATGCTCTTTCGGAAGTTTGAACCCTCCAACATGTGGCATTGTGTGAGAGGTCGACACTATTCTGTTTGGTACACAGAGTATTTGGTTCTAACATCACAATGTTTGTGAAAGTTTGTAATTTTCCAATGCCTGTCAGTAGCCAAGCACGAATGTAACTTGGGAAATAACAGATGTCATTGTGATTTAACTATCTTCGATTATGTGACAGGTATTTGGCTCAGGGTACCTCCTGAGTCTATACTGCCGGGTAGGCGGTGGCATTTCCCTAAAACAGTCATACAATTTCAAATCTCAATTTTCATCCAGAATTTCCAATTAAAGTTCCAAAGAGAAAGAAAAAAAAAGAATGCAAGACCATCATTATAGCTTTTGAAAAATATGAATACCGTAATCTCCCACGTATAAGACGCGTCCTCTACGCCAAACAAATGCCTGGTGCATCTTATAGGATTTTTTTCAAGTTGGGGGTGCGTCTTATACGAGGGGTAATTTTACTATAGAAAAGTACTAATCTTACAGAATTGTGCCCTAAGAGGTGCGTCTTATACGCTAAATGGCCTTTGCTGAGTTTGGGGTGCGTCTTACCGTAATCTCCCGCGTAGAAAACGCATTGAGCGTATAAGACGCACCCCAAACTCAGCACATGCATTTTCGCGTATAAGACGCACATTTTAATGCTGATATTTGTAAGATAAGTACATTTCTATAGTAAAAGTACCCCTCATATAAGACGCACACCCAACTTGAGAGAAAGCTATAAGACCTCCCAGCATTTTGTTTGGCGTAGAGGACGCGTATTATACGCGGGAGATTACGGTATATGCGCACCACGTATTCTACGCAGGAGATTACGGTAGTTTCAGATGTAAATTTGCTGTGGGAGATTTTCCCATAGGGCCTACTACGAAAGTGGAAGGAAAATCCATGATTTTCTTCTTTGTTCAATATGAAGCCTAACCCATCCAGCCAGAGAGCGTCTTATTGTGAGACGTTTTTCACTTCCGGTTTAGTCCATATAAAGTCAAAGAGGAAAATCACACATAGGCCACCTTGAGCCTTTTGTGCAAATGCACATCGCCCACTAGTTATAGGTGCCTACCTGTTTTGAACCATTTGGGAACCTTGGGTGCATCAACTGTGCTAGATGTTGAGGGTCCATTGCGTTTGGGTCGCGGTCGGCCACTATCAGATGTGCCTTCTCCACTCTTATCTGCCATACTGCGTTTAAAGAAGAGTAAGAAGCCAATGTGAGACCATATATACAGGAAGTGGGTTTTGAAAATTTGAAAATCTTTAACGGCTGGACTTTCACTGAGAAAATTTGAAATATGCGCCCCTCCCACAATAGAAAAATACTTTATGTGGCAGATAGAGATTAAACATATAGGTTTCTGTGGAGACTTACTGTGTGTATACAATTCTCTCAGCTTTGGACCGAGGGCCCACTTCACATAACACTGCATCTGACAAGTAATGGTCTGAAAAAATACAGTCAAGGGTTTAAGAATTATCTCTGAAACATATGTCTGTGAATCTTTTATACAATATTACCGTATGCAAAGTATTCAGTCTTTTTTTTTTTAAATTATGTAAATCCTGTGCAGATAATGTCTTTGCATAAGAGGCTTTTCCATTGTGCATATTTTAGACAAAAATGATAAATTTCTGTTTAAACTGGTTCATACTGGATTACGTTGCCTAGTGTCATGGATTTTAATTTAGAATTTTATACATGACACTTTACAATTTCTCGTTCTATTAGTTTTCAAATTCGATAAACATTGACATACCTCTTTGCACCTCGGAGCCAAATAATACGACGGTCATGGGTACTAGGTTAGCCTAGAAGGAAGGTTCACAATCAATGATATGAAACCTACTTCAAAATACACTACGCACACAGTACTATTAGGATCACCACCATAAAGATAGATACAATAGTTCCCATATTTTCAGTGACTGAAAAAGTAAAAGAAGTCCTTCATTACATGTGCACTTAAACATAATATACATCCTGTGATCAGCTAGTCTTCAGACTGTTTTCGTAAACCTTGGATTAGATAACATACCTCGTATAATGTGGCTGATTTATCTTTCAAGATGCACTTGGGTGGTGTTGTATCTAGGAAAAAAATCATATGGATTAATGGTGTGTAGTGGAAGATAAAAATGTATGAAATCAAACATACCGGGTCGAAGATCAGCATAGCATCATATCTTTTGCATGTGGCAATAAACATAGAGCAGCAATGGAACTGCTCATAACGCGAAAGGAAAGTTGATCTTTTCATACCCACCACCCCAAGAGTCAAGCATACAAAAAAGGTTCAACGTTAGTACCGCCATATCCCTGTGGAATGGACTCGCCCTGGTATTTAAAGGCATCCCAACATGCGTCATTATTCACAACACTGACCCACCCCCTCTCCCTGCAGGAATGGGACTAACCCAAGTGAAGCTATAGGATGAGTCATTATTCACTTCACTCCCACTAAAACTGCCACATTTGCACCTATTCACACCACACTTGCAAAAAGCGTGGCAATATTGATCAACGTCATATACCTTCACCATTGCAGCCCCAAAACGCCTCAACTTCCCTCACCCTAGACCTCTCACCATTCTGATAAAAATTCTGGCTTATCTACAGCTGATAAAAGCACAATCTCTGTTCCTAGGTAAGCTGAACATATTTTACCATCATGATACCACAAAGATAAGAATAAGGTCTGATTTCACCCTTTATTTCCTAAAAGTAAATCATTTTTTGGCATTTTCCCTCCGCAGTCACAGCTCTTAAATTCTGCCCTTGCTACCTGTCTACAACTGGCTTTTCAAGTTAATAACCTCAAAAGGATGAAAACAAAAGTATACAATGATGACTTACATAAGTAGAAAGGTGTGTTCTTATCAGCCAGATGTTCTTTGACGAACTTTTGAAGGGTAAAGACTGAAAAAAGAAAGTACATGGTATAAGTTATATTCTAACATCAGCCTCATTTAAGATTTGATATCTTAGACCTCCAAGCGCATCATGTTCAGTAATCATGACACAATGTTCACAGTGAGACACAAATAAGATGGTTTAAAAAAAACACAATGGGACTTCTGTTTTTGATCAAATATTTTTTGTTTTCCTGTTTTTAATTAAAATGTTTGTAAATACAATACGATAGGCATCAGTTGGAATAAGAAAGTTTTTGGTACAGAACGGTGAGTCGGCAAGGGCAGAAGGAACCGAGAAGTGGACAGGACTAAGTTGGAATAAAATGCAACATACCAGTTTCCCTTGGCCTGAAGACAGCCTGTAGGACAAGGCGGTCTGGGAATTGGATGCGGAGTATGACACGCGGGTACCGAGCCATCCGCTCCTCGGCCGCCTGTTGCCTCATGGCAGAAGTCATCAGCGGCTGATCACCAAATGTTGTTCTGAAGTACAAAGCAGAATCTAAATGTATGCCAAGGTAGCAGTTTGTCCAATGGGCGCGGCCATTGCTGTAGCTGCTTACTAGCAGAGATCACTGATAACAGTTATCAGATGAGTACCACCTGCCCCCTCCCCCGCCGAGAGGCTAACAGTGAATAGTTGGGAACATTTCATTGGCTGATAATATTTCATTGGCTGATAATTAATTCTGCTAAATCCGTATATCATTGCAGTAGGCTACCGTACATTTTGTCTTCTTCAGATGTTCAAGTATATGGCTTTTTGAGTATCATGGTCTTCCTCAAGAAGATAAAAGCAGACAATATAGTACATCCATATGAAGGATTAAAGGAGGTATGTTTAATCAAACGCTGGCATGTCTATATATTCTGATCAAACTTACAGATTCTTTTGAAGGTCTGCGTACATCCGCTGAACATCGCTAACAGTCACCTCAAAGAAATCATCTGGAATGTCAGCTGGCGCAAAAAAAAAAAAAAAAAAAAAAAAGAATATGGTACAAATACATTAAACATTGTCATAGATAACAATTTGTACATAGGCAAATGTCAATGACCATGGACGGGCTTCCCTAGCCCACTTAAAAGGGTCTATATCTCCTCTTTCCTATCCCCTCGGATTTGTGTGGTGCACATATGCGCGGGCACCGACACATTCCTCTGTGAAATTGTGTAATGTCGTTCTCGCCATGGATATGACCTTAGCTGTCGAAATGGCGTTAAACATCTATTACTCACTCACTCAATGACCATGGAATATTTTTGCATCGTATTCCCCAAGGTGTGGCTGGCGTATTCCACAAAGCTATTATATGGTTGAGTGGAATGCGACCAGCCACACAGAGGGGAATATGATGCAAAAATATGTAATGGGAGTTGACATTTGCATTTATGTCATGGCCTACAGGGTTTTCTTGACTTTAGATAGACAAATCAACTTGTTTTATCATACAGGAGTCATGTGATCATTAGCCATTGAACACAGACACATTGTATTCAATGCCCCCCATTGAATACGGCAGCTCTAGTACTAATCTATAGTGACGTTCGTATCAGCCATGACATAAAGAATAAACTCTAGATATTCATCCATCTAAAATTGGTAAATCCTGAAAAGGTTAGGAACTGACCATCAGTTGTCCTCGTAGAGGCTTCTTGTTGAACCTCATCCAGGCTGTAGAGACACGTCTCACGATCACAAGGTAGAAACTCTTCAGTTTTAACATCACTGTGTACAAAATGAATAAACATAATAACCCAAAATATAAACCGATTATTATAGAAAGGAATCTCAATCGGAATATGAACTACTGTATGGGAGGACGTATGGTTTGATTAAGTTTTTAGAATGATATTTTTTTTTCATTTTGTCATACCATTTTGATTCTACCGGTACTTCTTAATGTAACAAGTACAAATCAATTTGATAAGTTTTCAGGGCATACATTGCTTACACCCCACTCACCTTAACTCATTTCTGTAAAGATCTTGTCCTTTTGTTGCCTCGGGAAACTGAAATCAAGAGACAGGGATGTAAGTCAGGCATAGGCAAAAATCAGGAAACCATACATTACCTCAATATAAAAGCCTTCTATTTTTGAAAACAGCCCTCCTTTACCACTTGTATAATGAAAGTACATGCCATTCAAAATTCTCAGAAATCAGGAAATCCTGATAAAACCTGAAGACTTACATCCCTGCAAGAGAAACGCCTCATAGGTCATCTAGCCACAAGTAACGGCATGCTGGTCGCTATTTATGAGATACTGCTACTAAATCTCGATAAAGATTTCTACCCTTGTCTTACCATGTAGCCTATACAGTAATCTCTCGCGTATAAGACGCGTCCTCTACGCCAAACAAAATACTGGTGCGTCTTATAGCATACTCTCAAGTTGGGGGTGCGTCTTATACGAGGGGTAATTTTACTATAGAACAGTACTGGATTTACAAAATTGGTACCTAAGAGGTGCGTCTTATACGCGAAAATGCCTCTGCTGAGTTTGGGGTGCGTCCTATACGCGCAGCGCGTCTTCTACGCGAGAGATTACGGTAGTTAACCATGAATATACCATGGTGCATGTATATTTCAAGTATATTAAATTCTAGAATTTTTAAGTGAATTTATGGTGTTGTACAAATAATATCTTACCTTAAAATTGGCAAACGGACTGGGTGCAGGTGGCTGGTAGACCTCAGCTGCAGGGGTAGATTTGGGTCGGACAGCACGCCTTTCCTGTGGGAAAATGCCAGGGAAGACGTTTGCTGCCATTTGACGTGCTCTCTGAAAGTTGAACATCAAATGGCATCAACCAGATTCTCAATTATCTTGATGAATTTACTTCAGACTTCTTCCTAACTTACTAAATGTTTCTTATAACCTATAATTATAATAAAAGTCCCTTTCAAATAGGCTCTAAATGCACTTGAACGTCCTTCCATATTTTGATAGTAACTTACCATATTCGCCATCACAAACGCCCACTCCCTAATATTAAGCGCCCACCCCCAAAAAAGACCGATTTTTCACGATTTTTGAGACAGTTAAACTAGTAACTACTAGAAATTCCGTGAAAATAATTTATAAGCGCCCTGGGTTTATTACATCGAATATGATAATTGGTTTAATACACATGTACATGAGTAGATACTTACAGCTTGGTCATCAGGGGAAAGTTGGTTAAAGTCATCCGGACGGATAACTTCCACACCGGGCAGCCTCTCCAAGCCCCGCAGGCCATCCTCCTGTCGTTGTTGTCTACTTTGTGCCGTTTCTCCTAAGCGCCCTTCACGTGCAGCCTGTGCCCCACTTGTAACCACTTCCTCCATTGGTTGATCAGAGACAGGATCTGCTCCAGGATCTTCCTCCATTGGTTGACTTCTAGATTCACTGGTTGATAACTGTGCTGTTGTGTCAGTTTCCATGGGGACACTATTGATGTGGTCTGCTGTCCCTGCATGGGTGCCTAGTGCAGATGCTTCATATGCCTTTCTGCTTTCGCTGTCAGATTGTGCCTTCAACTTCAGTTTTTCCTGGCGAGATTTTTCCTTTTCTATGTTTTCTCTCATTGAGTCTAAAACATTCTTGTCTACTTGTCGATGTGAGAGTCTAAAAATTCATAGGACAATTCAGCTTTAGTTTTGTGGCAGAGGCAGGTATCATGATTATAAAAATACGTGTCTGTTTTCAAAGAAAAGTTAGGTGGAGTATTGATAGAAGTAGTCTCAATAGCTTTATTGCCATACTTGAAGAAATAATATACATACATATACACAATTTGTAGTGTAAAGATATGTTACTGGATACTATCAATTTTCAGGTCCAATGTGCACCTTATAACCCTTTTCATAGTGGGGGGGGGGTGCAGCTAATGTGTGGGTGCGGCTTATACGCATGGTTTGACAGTAGAAGCAGTTGTTATTATTTTTTTAAATATATCATACTGTTTTTAGTAGAGCCTAATTTTGAAAAGTTTTGTTCAATAACTACCTGAGTAACGCCCGGCCACCAGTTAAACCAAGAGCCCGAAGGGAGGTCTCTTGAAGGGCAAAGTCACCGACAACCTGGAAAACAAAAAAAAATCATGACCAATGAATAGACCTATGGGCTTTTCATGACATGCACAATCAAAATTCTATTGCTGTCCATATGTATCCTTGCACAAATGGTGAAGGTGCTTTGTCAAAATCACACGAACAATACCGGTAGGTAAAGAAAGCAAACACCATACCTCTTCACGCATGTAAGTGAGAACTGGCTGCTGGTCATCTCCACCCCCACGTATAAGGCGCCCTTTGAACTCACTGAAAACACCAAGAAGAAGAATACATTTACACACATAGCTTCTATTGTTCTGATAATTTAAGGGGCATACATAAACTACCAAACTTATTGGCATAAGGAGGTGGTGCTGTGGCCTTTACATGAGTGCGGTCTATAACAAATTCTGGGTCACTTGTATTTGCAAAAGGACAAGAGAGGGTCCCGTTATCACATCTTATAGGAAATTCTCATTTCTAATTAAATAATGGACAGACCTATCCTCTTGTCGGTCCCAATGCTGAAGGACCTCCCATAAGGTGGTGCTGGGAGGGAAGGCATGCTGGAGACGGGTAGACTCCACCTGCAGGGCAATCGTCACCTCCGACTCGGCTCTTGTCTGTATATGAAAAATGATCATGTTTCATTGGTCTTAGTTTTATTCTAATAAAGGTATTAAAACCTGAAGCGATATGACAGTGCACTTCCCTATTTATATATAATTGAACAACCGGGGTATTTGTCCTCTTTCAGAGAAAGAAAAGCTAGAACTGACTAAATTATGTGGGCAATATGTCTCAATGACCAGTTGATAATCTGTAGAATGTATCAACATTAAACAACAAAAATACTACACTGCTAAAATCAAGAGTGTGTTAGGAATCATACCTTTTGTGATTTCACTAATTCTAACTTGGCATGATTCGGTAAACCAGCAAAGCGAACATTCAAAGTCACATCAAGTGATTTTCGGCCATGTCTGAAAAATACAATTACATACGCCGTTAAATAATCATATTCAACCCAATCGTGGATTCAGTCAGTTCTTCCAGGCACTGGTTAAAGGATTATGGCCTATAACCAGTGCCTCACAACCCAAGGAGTTTCACACCTGTGGTTTGGGTTGACATGTGAGGCATTGGTTCTAGGCCATAACCGTACAGAAATCTGAATTAACTGATCCAAAATATTAATACCTCTTCTCAGATTTCAAACCATCTATGGCTATGCCCATGCAATCCTAAATTGTTAAATGCAATAGATATGTACAGAATGAAATATCAATGGCCAACATCAATGCAATAACAATTGATTATGAACACAGCAAAGGTACATGTGTACTTTGAATTATAGATCACGTACTTGAGTTCATATTCCTCTGCAGGAAGAAATCCCCTTTTTGTGCACACTTCTTCCAATATCTGAAAACGAAAAGATTAATTCGGTTCATTAAGCCTTCAGGTATTTTCTGGTAAGTCTACAAACCAGAGATATAGAGTACACATTCAATACCGTATGCGTCTTATATGCGAGGATTTACGATATTTAGCAGGGCACACACTTCTTGGGGGAATAGGGGAAATTGCAGCCCCCCCCCCCCCATCACGTTAACACTGAAATATGGTTAAATCCTTGACCACAAGTGTTTGGGAAGCTTTATAATTGATACCCCTCTCTCGGCTTCAACTATTTTTTAGCAATAATTCCCCACTTTTACAGCCCTTATTTGCATAAAAAAGTCATCAATGTGTACATAAAGAGTATGTCAAAATGTCCGTAGACCCATCCACCCCTGGATTCCATGTACGCATTTGTATACATTTGCAGAGATGTCAGTTGGTTATTGGTCAAACCTCTGAAGATTTTAGGGCCCTTGAACACTTTATAAGTGGAGTCATAACTCAACATATGAAGCTGCACTTAAGACTATATTTGAAGGGCCTCTAAACCTCTGAAAATAGACGAACCTCTGAGGGTCTGATATCTCTGCATTTGCCAAGACCCCACCCCCACCCCCAGGTTGCGTACATACTGATACTTTATGGAAGCCCCCTACATAGAAACCAGGTCTGCTGCAGGGTGTTTCATAGACTGAGTATCATATCTCCGTGATCATGGTGGATCTCTGCGAAGTGGGGGGGGGGCGGCTTGTTAGATACCGGTGTGGGGGGGGGGGCAGTTTGAAGAAGAGCCCAATAAACCATCACATGGCCGGGGGGGGGGTCAAAAACTAAATATGGGCAATTCAAATACTGTGGACGTGGTACCCATTGCAACGCATCATTCCATGCACATACTGGTATCCGGTTTACATAGGGTGGTCATTTTTGTCTTGGACCACCAAAACATTTCTCACTATAATCTATTATAGCTCAACCACCGATAAAACCCGCCTACAATGATTCAAATCACCCAAAACGACCACAAATCTTTAGATACATCTTTTATTCTTAATCTGAGATGAAAAAAAATATAGGTTTGACCAATCCATTTTTTTTCTATTGGCCTGCATGCGTACCTACCTACATTTTGACCTATTCTGCACCTAATAATTCAACAGTGCTCACTAATTTTTTAATGCCACCCGCCAGTGCCTACCCAAAGGGCCAGTGTGTCACAATTTATATTCTATGAATAAGTACAGTTTAGTGGTTTATTTGATGCCTTATAGCAAAGCTGGCAATAATTTCCACACAGTAATATAGACCAATCAGGGGCCACCATCTCTTAACTGCCTACATTTACTGTATGATCGTCATCACTGCGGACCTCTATGATGGTCAGAGATCTTTTGCAAGATCAGTTTAGTTGTGGGGGGGGGGGGGGGTCATGATCATTTTTGTCATAGTGGTGGGGGGGGGGCAGGGGAAAAAAACGGCTGATCCGCCAAAATCCATCAAGCCCCCTGGCTCCAGTCTCGTCCGGTCAGGATTCTGGGGAATACCCTCTCTCATGTTTGGGGATTGTGGGTCCCCATTTTCTGGGGAATATTATTACACACGGTACCTGCCTACATTTTACCACTACATCAACAAGCAGCCAGAACTACTTTTACCCATAAACGCTGGTTACCAGAGACTCAAGCTAGTGGTCGAGGTGGGGCCAGGCAGCTGGGGCCAGATTACTCCCGGCCCCAGCTGGCAACAAATGACTCGGCCCTAAAATGGACTGGTCGGGATGATTTCTTTTAATAATGCTCACAAACCAGGAAGACGCATTTGAATTGGGAGGTGGCCAGCGATACTATGACTGAATTCATATTAAACATAGGCCAAATCATCATTGCCACATTAACGGTAATGTGAATGATCAGTGACTGGGTAGGCTACAGCCGACCGAGTATTTAACTATTAAATATATTTTGGACAAAATGCTAGGTCAAGGATGACTTAGTGTGGGGGTTTCCACACCGTCTGCTATCAGGGAGCTCTGTACGTCCGTGGTAATTTAAAAGAAATATGGTGGCCATCAGAAATCCCAGCCTACACTTGGCACACTTCTTTCTGCTCTATCTAAATAAATATGGTGAATTTCGTTTCCATTTTTTCATATGTTGTAGAAGTATATAAAAGCTATCATTCATCTCATCTACAGCTCCCAGTTTCAACTCTCTATATATCGGTGGCTGAAAGATAGCCTCTAGGTTACATGGATGTAAATGCGCTAAAAGCTAAATGGTAAATGACGGCTGGTTCCCGCGATTTTGTGAGCGATCTTTTGGTAAGTACCCATGTTGAAAATCGCTGTGCTAGTCCCCCTTTAAGGTGATCTGGGTGCTGATTGGCTTAGAAATCATATGCAAGAAATATTGGTAAAATTATGAAAAAAATCACAAGTGACCCCAAATAGTTCCTATCAAAATACAAGGGGTCCATGGTTAGGAGATTATGTTAAGGATTCAATTGAAAATTTAGAATCTAAGATCTATGATCAAGAGGCCCGTGTTAAGGATGCAATTGAGAGGATTCAATTTAGGATCTGTCATCTATGATCAAGATATTAGGGTTTCATATTTAAATTTGACGATCAATTCTGAGTTTAATATCAATTCTAAAAGCAGTTAAATTGCAGTGCGTTTCCCGGATTAGAAATTTATCCCATATTTTCGGCAAAGTAAACACAGCAAAGCTGTAATGCTGTGCATATTCATATCATGTTCTAAGAAGTATAGAATTGATTTACAACATTTTTAATATGATAGTAGATCAAAATTTTCAGAACAAATATTATTTTAATACGGAATCTAAAAGCCCTTCATATGTTGTGTGTTTTGCAATTTATTAATCTATAACATACTTTCAGGAAAGTAAACACAGCAATGCTGTAATGCCGTGCATATTCCTATGATGATCCAAGGAAAAAAGATCATTATATATGAACTCTATGGCATTTGGAATGGACCTATACTTAAATATATGCTCTGATTGTGGTGCTTCCTCGCTCTCCATGTAAAATCCTGCCTCATTGCTATAGTATGGAGTAAACCTATGCCTGGATTAAAATATGCAAATAAGGAATGTGTGTGAGGGTTGGGAGTAGTGTGGTGGTGGTATTGGTGGTGGTGGTGTCACAATGGTCACTAACACCCATCTGATAACTTTTGAAGATCAAAATTGACCATATATGGCCTGGATCCCTGTGATTCCTTAAACCAAGATGGCCGACACACAAGGAAATCAAAAGAATTAGGTAGTGGAGGTGTCCCAATGGTCACTAACATCCATCTGATAACTTTTGAAGATCAAAATTGACCATATATGGCCTGGATCCCTGTGATTCCTGAAACCAAGATGGCCGACACACAAGGAAAACAAAAGAATTAGGTAGTTGAGGTGTCCCAATGGTCACTAACATCTATCTGATAACTTTTGAAGATCAAAATTGACAATATATGAGCTGGATCCCTGTGTTTCCTAAAACCAAGATGGCCGACACACATGGAAAACAATAAAATTAGGTACTTGAGGTGTCCCAATGGTCACTAACATCCATCTGATAACTTTTGAAGATCGAAGTTGACCATATATGGCCTGGATCCCTGTGTTTCCTAAAACAAAGATGGCCGACATATATGGAGAACAATAAAATTAGCTAGTTGAGGACACACATGGAAAACAATAAAATTGGGTAGTTGAGGTGTCCAAATGGTCACTAACCATAACTTTTGAAGATCAAAATTGACCATATATGACCTGGATCCCTGTGTTTCCTAAAACAAAGATGGCCGACACACATGGAAAACAACAAAATTGGGTAGTTGAGGTCCCCCAATGGTCACTAACATCCATCTGATAACTTTTGAAGATCGAAGTTGACCATATACGGCACATGGCTATTGTATTATTGACCAATGGGAGGCATCCCTGGCATATACTGCGGAGTCGGGGGCTGAAGGTGTTAGTCATAGTGCCGTCGGGGTCTAATGGCGGCCCCCAGCTGATAATGGCTATGTGAGCTATATGGCCTGGATCCCTGTGTTTCCTAAAACAAAGATGGCCGACATATATGGAGAACAATAAAATTAGCTAGTTGAGGTGTCCCAATGGTCACTAGCAGCCATCTGATAACTTTTGAAGATCAAAATTGACCACATATGACCTGGATCCCTGTGTTTCCGAAAACCAAGATGGCCGACACACATGGAAAACAATAAAATTAGGTAGTTGAGGTGTCCCAATGGTCACTAACATTCATCTGATAACTTTTGAAGATCGAAGTTGACCACATATGGCCTGGATCCCTGTGTTTCCTGAAACAAAAATGGCCGACATATATGGAGAACAATAAAATTAGCTAGTTGAGGTGTCCCAATGGTCACTAACATCCATCTGATAACTTTTGAAGATCGAAGTTGACCATATATGGCCTGGATCCCTGTGTTTCCTGAAACAAAAATGGCCGACATATATGGAGAACAATAAAATTAGCTAGTTGAGGTGTCCCAATGGTCACTAACATCCATCTGATAATTTTTGAAGATCAAAGTTGACCATATATGGCCTGGATCCCTGTGTTTCCTGAAACAAAAATGGCCGACATATATGGAGAACAATAAAATTAGCTAGTTGAGGTGTCCCAATGGTCACTAACATCCATCTGATAATTTTTGAAGATCAAAGTTGACCATATATGGCCTGGATCCCTGTGTTTTCTGAAACAAAGATGGCCGACACATATTGAAAAAGAAAAAGAATTAGGTAGTTGAGGTCTTTCAATGGTCACTAACATCCATCTCATAACTTTTGAAGATCGAAATTGACCATATATGACCTGGATCCCTGTGATTCCTGAAACCAAGATGGCCGACACACATGGAAAACAACAAAATTGGGTAGTTGAGGTCCCCCAATGGTCACTAACATCCATCTGATAACTTTTGAAGATCGAAATTGACCATATATGGCCTGGATCCCTGTGTTTCCTAAAACAAAGATGGCCGACATATATGGAGAACAATAAAATTAGCTAGTTGAGGTGTCCCAATGGTCACTAACATCCATCTGATAACTTTTGAAGATTAAAATTGACAATATATGAGCTGGATCCCTGTGTTTCCTAAAACAAAGATGGCCGACAAACATGGAAAACAATAAAATAGGCTAGTTTAGGTCTCCCAATGGTCACTAACATCCATCTGATAATTTTTGAAGATCAAAGTTGACCATATATGGCCTGGATCCCTGTGTTTTCTAAAACAAAGATGGCCGTCACATATTGAAAAAAATAGAATTAGGTAGTTCAGGTCTTTCAATGGTCACTAACATCCATCTTATAACTTTTGAAGATCAAAATTGACCATATATGACCTGGATCCCTGTGTTTCCTAAAACAAAGATGGCCGACACACATGGAAAACAATAAAATAGGCTAGTTGAGGTCTCCCAATGGTCACTAACATCCATCTGATAACTTTTGAAGATCAAAATTGACCACATATGACCTGGATCCCTGTGTTTCCAAAAACCAAGATGGCCGACACACATGGAAAACAATAAAATTAGGTACTTGAGGTGTCCCAATGGTCACTAACATCCATCTGATAACTTTTGAAGATCGAAGTTGACCATATATGGCCTGGATCCCTGTGTTTCCTAAAACAAAGATGGCCGACACATATTGAAAAAAAATAGAATTAGGTAGTTGAGGTCTTTCAATGGTCACTAACATCCATCTCATAACTTTTGAAGATCAAAATTGACCATATATGAGCTGGATCCCTGTGATTCCTGAAACCAAGATGGCCGACACATATTGAAAAAGAAAAAGAATTAGGTAGTTGAGGTCTTTCAATGGTCACTAACATCCATCTCATAACTTTTGAAGATCAAAATTGACCATATATGACCTGGATCCCTGTGATTCCTGAAACCAAGATGGCCGACACACATGGAAAACAACTAAATTGGGTAGTTGAGGTCCCCCAATGGTCACTAACATCCATCTGATAACTTTTGAAGATTGAAATTGACCATATATGGCCTGAATCCCTGTGTTTCCTAAAACAAAGATGGCCGACACACAT